>CM062819.1:1606601050-1607228690 GCA_031772625.1 Pinus tabuliformis
TGAAATTTGTTTTCCTTATGATTCACCCTAAAGGAAAGAAAAGGTTGTGGCCACAGCTTCCAGATAGAGCTCCACCACACAGCAGTAGCAGATGGACAAGGTTGTGGAGGAGTACAAGGAAATTTTCCCCTCACTTATAGCAGTACCTCTGCACTGTCAGGTCAAGCACTCCATCGATTTGACCCGAGGCGCGCCGCTACCCAATGGACGATCTATCGACACTCTGTTCTGGAGAACGATGAGATCAAGAGACAGATTTAGGAGTTGTTGCAGAAAGGGAACGTCAAGCCAAGCTCATCACCCTATGGGAGCCCAATTGTATTGGTACAGAAGAAGGACAAGACCTGAAGACTTTGTATTGAATATTGGGCATTGAAGAAGATCACTGTCTAGAATAGGTACCCAATCCAACAGATTGATAACCTTTGGGACAAGCTCAAGGGGGGGAATATTTCAGCAAGATTGACTTGAAGTCTGGTTATCACCAGGTGCTTATCAAACCCTCTGATGTGTGGAAGACTTCCTTCAAATCCAAGGAGGGCCTTTTCGAATGGTTGGTCATGCCTTTTGGGTTGACGAATGCCCCCATAACCTTCATGAGATTAATGGAACATGTCTTGTGACCCTTCACCAATGCATTCGTGGTGGTGTATTTAAATGACATCTTGATCTTCAGCGAGAGTTGGGGGGAGCACCTCCACCATATTTGGTAGGCCCTTCAAACCCTGCGACAACACAAGTTGTGTGCCAATTTGGAGAAATGCACTTGGGGTGACCCAGGTTCAATATCTAGGGTACATAATTGATGAGCAGGGTGTGCATGTGGACCAAGCTAGTATAAAAGTCATTCGATATTGGCCATCCCCAACCACTCTAACAGAGCTCTGCATCTTTCTGGGTCTAGTCAATTTGTATCGCAGGTTCATGTTGGGGTTCTCTCATATCACTTCACCTTTAAGTCAATTCACCAGGGGGGGGAAATAAAAGTTCTTTTAGTTTGAATCCTAACATAAGGCATTTTCCAAGTTGAATCATCGCCTATGCTCTGCACCAGTGCTCGCATTACTAGACCTGTGACAACATTTGGGTTTGAGACAGGTGCCTCCAACTATGCTATTGGTGCAATTCTTACTTACCAGAGGCATCTAGTGGCATATCACAGTGATACACTTTCAGACACTGCCTGAAAGTATCCCACCTATGACAAAGATATGTATTCAATTGTGCAGGTCTTCTGACAATGGAAGCATTACATTCTGGGTAAGGAAACAGTCATCCACACAGACCACCGACCCTTGCAGTTCATACACACACAAGGGACGTTGCAGAACGATCGCCATCAGAAATGGTCCACATACCCACTATTGGGCCTTGAAATTGTCATTCACTTCCATTACATTTTCACTTATATTTCCATATTTTCGCCTTTACTCCACCTCTATTTCATTACGTTTACCTCCATTTTATTACATTTACCTTATAATTATCATTATTGGGTCACATTTATGTTTTTCCAAATTTTATTAATTGTTAGCATTTTGAAGTGAATTTATGGTTAAAAAATAGAAAATAATGTGCATATGCTTATACCTAACAAGTGAGATGAAATTTTTGACATGTGTAGGTCAAAAGGAAGCTTCTAAAAGACCCTTATGTGGCCTCCCAAAACCAAATTCGAATTTGAGTGGAGAAGATCATGGGATTATGAGGATATGTGTCTCATTTCCTATTTGAATTGAAACTCTAAGAAGACATGTGTCTTATCATTTCCTATTTTGATTGTAACTCTAGAGATATGGGGAGAGATTCATAGACTCTCATTAATGAGATAGCTTCTCATCTTTTTGTATAAATAGGGGAAGTTTTCTCCTATCATTTTCATGTGTAAAATTGGATTTATGCTCAAGATTTGAATACAGAATTAGATTGTGGCACCTCACTCATGAATGTTCCTTCATTTTGACTTGGTTTTGCTTACATATGGAGCATCTCGATTTACCATCTCTCACACTTTTAGATCAGCTACCTAAAATGTGTGAGATTTAATTGCTTTTATAGATTAAAGTTCATTTGCTTTCTTAGTATTAGTTTTAGAATGACTGTGTAATATTTGATTTTCTAAAAACATTTCAATAGGAAAGATTTATGTATTTTCCAATTGGATTAAGTTTGAGGCAAGAGCTCATAGTTATTTAGTTTCCTTTCATGTTCTGTTATTTACTTTCTTAGATCAAACTATCAATTCATTGTATAATTGAATAAAAGATCAGGCCAAGAACATAAAATAGATAAGAAAAATAAAAATAAAATTTTATAGTTTTTAGGATAAATTTGATGTTTTATAGTGCAGTAAGAACCATCCATCTACGAACCCTTGGTAAGAAAAATTTACAATAAAACAAATGGTTGAGAACAAGGAACGCAAGCGAAGATCAAGAACGATAATTTAAGGTATGAGATCAAGCCTTTTCATTTTATTTTTGCAAAATTTACAGAGGAATCGATTGATAAAATCTTGACTATGCTAACAAAATAAATCTCTCAAGTATGCTCTCCTTATGCACTTCGTGTGACCTGGAAGATTAGAAAAAGAAATTGTTTTGTTAGTATATCATAAAAATTATTTAGCTACTGCAAGACTTGAAAATCCATGTGCAAAAATCCTTACCTCTGTAATGCAAGAGTTTTCTGCGGATTACAAAAATGATGCGGTTAGATTTCTTCAAAGCGTTGTCCCATCTTTTATCTCATTCCAGATTTCGAGTCCCCTAGAATTGTCTATAGGATGATTGATATAGTTAGATCTTCCCTTTTCCTTTGCTGGAAGACATCCACGCAGCCACAAGCCCAACCTTCAAAACCTGCAAATCAAAAATCACCGAAACATTTCTAGAAAACGCAGCAACATAAACACACGATTTTAAAATTCAAATTCTGAGAAAACCGAGGCAAATTAGACAAAACTGAGACATGGGTTTTCTTTGGAACGGAGGCAAATTAGACAAAACTGAGACATGGGTTTTCTCTGGAACGGAGGCAATTAGGTAAATCATGAGCAATTTTCTAGATTTTGCAACCGTTTAGGAGAAATCCGAAATTGATTTTTGCAAAAAACGTAATTGCTAGAAAGCGTAAACTGTCTTGACACTAGATTTTAAAACGAATTTTTTGAGAAAACCAAGGCGAATCTGAAAAAACTGGGACATGGGTTTTTTCTGGAACGGGATGAATTTAATAACTTAGAAATTTTTTCCATCCATTCCTAACCATTTGGGAGAAAATCGCAGTTATTCGGAACCCTGTTTGGTGACTCAGTGAGGAAAACGGATTATTTTTTATGCACGAGGTTTTGCTGGCAATAACACATTTATTTCACTAAGACTTCTAATCAAATGATGACTCTTGATCCTCCTCAAAATTTCAACAGATTTACCCTCCTTACATCCTTGAACACTTGGAATAAATTGCTAACTTAATGTTGCACCCATGTGTATACTCGTTTCGTCATGTGCCAGTGTAGTCAGGGAGAGATTCTGTTTTGAATGTTATGAATCGTGAATACACAATCAGTGAATTCAGATGTGTGGTTGATACATTAATACGACTTGTGCCAAACATGCAGATAGCGACTGATGTGATATGTGGATTTCCATGCAAAACAAAGGAAGATAATTTCAAGAACACTATTAATATGATCAAAGAATACAAGTTTCTGCATGTTCACATTTCACAGTTTTATCCAAGGCCTAGAACGCTAGCTGCTAGAATGACAAAGGTCCCTACTTCTGAAGTAACGAAACGAACAGCAATAATTTTCAAAAATTGAATCAAAGAAATCATCTTATTTGTAAAAATATATATATAAATATCAAAAAAAAAAAATATGTGATGATTAATACATATGCAATCAATTTATTGAAGCAATTTATAAAGCAAAAAATACTTGCTAAATTTGATTGAAATAATTTATTTTTTTACAAGTACTTTTTCATATTTTTGCCGCTTCAAATATTTTTGACGGCATGTTATTTTTGCAGCACAAATAATCATTCAATAATGGCTTGCAAAACAATTGGAAAATTATTTAGATGATTTATGAACATTTGGCATTAATATTGTTGTTGTGTATTTTCCATGAAGTTTTAACTTGTAGAGCACAACAAATCTTTGTGATGCCAATCGTTTTACTGAGCACAGTGCATGAAGTCATCCGACAACAGGGAGTTAATTTATTTTTCATGGTTATTTCTTAAAAATGGATTGTTATCGATATCATGAATTGGACTGAATATAACACTTTTGATTTTCCTTAGTTTGTTTCATTTGACATTTTGTGTAAGAAGGAACTGATCATTTCTTTTTTAACACACTTACGTTCTTTATGTCAAGTTTTTTTGCAGGTTTGGGATGATCGAATGATCATTGAAGAAAACTAATTGTGCGCACAATTGGTCTTCAAAGGACCGATATCATGATAAACATAAGTCCATGTCCATATCCATCAAAACCATTACCTTTCCTCCCTTTTGAATTATAAATCCAACCAAGTAATTCAAAGCAAGCCATAGTCATTTTTCCTAGCAAGAGTCAGTTGTTCATTTTCCTTTATTCACATACACTTTCCGTCTGACCCACAAATAAAAGCAAGAAGCTCACTTACATGCTTATTGCCCATTGTCATTATTATTTTCCATTGTCATCTTCCATTTTCATTTTCCTTGTCATATCCTTTTTCATTTCGCAAATAAACCCTGCTTCAATGCAAATTATTGAGTCCATAGTTCTTTGAGTCTAAAATCCTTGCAAAAACACCTTGAGGCTTACATGTATTAATGGCAAGTCCTCATGCCGACGAACAATGGGAATACATCAATGTCCCTTGTTCATCGGATCTTCTAGGTACTCGACAAAAACAAAATTATTCGTACTTAGCAAGATGTGTTTGGGCATCTTGACTCTCATTGTCATCAATGATGAGAGTTCTCGTGTTGACTAGTGGCATCCATTAATGGCCACTAAGTCAACAATTTCCTGCTATGTTCGACATTAGAACATTTATTCACATAGCAGGAATTGTGCCAATGAGTTTTGAAGACATGAAGACTATCACTTTCAGCAATTTGGGCAAATGTAGAAGATATGCAGCTACAGAACCAGATGGTAGTTGCAGAATCAAGCAGCAGCTGCAGAACCAGATAGCAGCTGCGGAATCAGATAGCAGTTGTAAAATTAAATGACAGCTGCAGAATCAAATAACAGTTGCGGAATCAAATGGCAGCAGCAGAATCAGCACTATTCCACAGTAGATTCAACAAGTTTTAATAAAAGCAAATAAAAAGTCATCTTGACTCTTTTCTCCATGACTTGTCCAGCCACTTGAAGAATATTATGATCAGAATTTTGCAGCCACCACACATGCAGCTCATCCATTTCTAAAGGGTAAGTTAAGGTATGTCATTTTCTAACTTTTTACCATAAAATTCCTTGAAAAGCTAGAATGATAATTTTTGGAAAAAAAAAAATATTTCTCTTCCTCATCTCATAAAATTGCCAATATTATCAGTTGGGGGGATACATTCATATTCATATCACATTCAAAAGCCCACATACTTTCAAAAGATATTAACTATTACATTATTGTTATGAGCATACAAAGGCTTGTCAAAAGTACTAAAAAGATAATTGGATACAAACACAATCATGGTTGTCACACAAGAACCAACTATGATGCAATCCAATAAAGATATACTTTGCAACAATAATCAAATTATCATTATGCAAAGTTCAAAGATAAAAATGAATGCAACAACAAAATATGGTTGTAGCACAAGAACCAACCATGTTGCAATTCAACTAAAAGATTTTGCAAAAGTATGAAGTTATCAAATGATATCATGCAAAGTTAAGCCAAAGCTCAATGATAAAAAAGAATTAATGTCATAGATTGCATGAGGACATGCAATAGCTTTAGTTGGGCGGTATGTTGGGCCTTGAAATTTTCATTCACTTCCACTACATTTTCACTTATATTTCCATATTGTCACCTTCACTCCACCTCTATTGCATTACATTTACTTCCATTTCATTACATTTACCTTATCATTATCATTATTGGATCACATTTATGTTTTTCCAAATTTTATTAATTCTTAACATTTTTAAGTGAATTTATGGTTAAAAATTAGAAAATAATGTGCATATGCTTATACCTAACAAGTGGAATGAGATTGTTGACATGTGTAGGTCAAAAGGAAACTTTTAAAAGACCCTTATGTGACCTCCCAAAACCAAATTCGAATTTGAGTGGAGAAGATCATGGGATCATGAGGATATGTATCTCATTTCCTATTTGAATTGAAACTCTAAGAAGACATGTCTTATCATTTCCTATTTTGATTGTAACTCTAGAGATATGGGAAGATTCATGAACTTTTAAAAGGAAACTTTTAAAAGACCCTTATGTGACCTCCCAAAACCAAATTCGAATTTGAGTGGAGAAGATCATGGGATCATGAGGATATGTATCTCATTTCCTATTTGAATTGAAACTCTAAGAAGACATGTGTCTTATCATTTCCTATTTTGATTGTAACTCTAGAGATATGGGGAGAGATTCATGAACTCTCATTAATGAGATAGCGTCTCATCTTTTTGTATAAATAGGGGAAGTTTTCTCCTATCATTTTCATGTGTAAAATTGGAGTTATGCTCAAGCTTTAAATACAGAATTAGATTGTGGCACCTTACTCATGAATGTTCCTTTATTTTGACTTGGTTTTGCTTACATATGGATCATCTCGATTTATCATCTCTCACACTTTTAGATCAGCTACCTAAAATTTGCAAGATTTAATTGCTTTTATAGATTAAAGTTCATTTGCTTTCTTAGTATTAGTTTTAGAATGATTGTGTAATCTTTGATTTTCTAAAAACATTTCAATAGGAAAGATTTACGTATTTTTCAATTGGATTAAGTTTGAGGCAAGAGCTCATAGTTATTTAGTTTCATTTCATGTTCTGTTATTTACTTTCTTAGATCAAACTATCAATTCATTGTATAATTGAATAAAAGATCAGGCCAAGAAGGTGACTTCAAATTGGGTGGTTGAATGTTCAACCTATGCAATCATTGAGATTTACTTTTTCGTGCTTTTATATTTGCTTTTAAGATCCTCATTTAATTGCATTAACTGATATTCCTAAAGATCATTCAAAGAAATTTATTTAATCATATTTCAACATTGAATGGTTGAATATTTAATACATGCAATTACTGAGTTATTTTCTGCACACTTTACTTGCTTTTCTAAGACATTAGAAGTTAAAGTATAAATAGTTGCTTACACATCATCTCAAGAAGGTAACACTTCATAATTGAATGTTGGAGTAACTAAGTATACATTAGTCGTTTCTTATTTCGCAGGTTAGTTGAATTTCATTTTCATTATTTGATTTCATAGATTAGATGAATTGGTTTTCGTTATTTTGTAGTTAGATTCATCTAAACTGAAAGACAATTTCTAGTACATACAGTGCACGCATGCTTCACAAGTTTACGAAACCCTCGGGTTGACAAATTAAATGACAGAAAATCACTTTGCCCCAACACCTGCAACAGTTCCATTTGAACATTAAATACAAGAAGGACAGCACCAGCAATGTTGCAGACTACCTAAGCTGACCAATGGTCATGGCGCTAACCACTATGCTCGACTCTTGTGGGCACGAGACTGCGGGGTGGCCACATATTTTCAAAAATTATCTAGAATTCGGTGGCATATACCACTCCTTGAAGGTAAGCAAGTTCCAAATTTTCAGATCTATGATGCACTGTTATGCCACCTGGGACACATATTTGGTCCTTCACGCGAGCATGCCAAGATGATTTGGGAGGCGCACTATAGTTGGGTCCCTGGACATTTCAAGGTACAAAAAATAGTGGCAGTGCCGCAAAGTATTTTTATTGGTCGAACCTTCAACAAGATGGTTGGAAGTACATTAGATCCAACACTGCCTGCGCCATTGCCAAACCGACCATCAAGAAGCAAGGCCTATATACTCATCTACCTACTCTTATTCAACCTTGGGAATCCATCTCCATTGATTACATGTCAGATATTCCTTCTACTAAGCATCGCAACGACTGTGTTTCGTGTTCGTCGAAAGATTCTCTAAGATGTTCATTCTAGCGGCCTGCAAGAAGAGTATCACAGCAGAAGCCACTGCTAAGCTCTTCTTTGAAGGAGTGTAGATACATTTTGGGATCCCACAGACCATTACCTCAGATCGGATAGCAGGTTCCTAAGTACATTTTGGCCAAGTCTCTAGTTGATGTTGGATACCAAGCTCATTAAGTCCACGACATTTCACCCCAAAACTGATGGCCAAATAGAGGTCATCAACGACATCATTGTACACATTTTGTGTATGTACAACTTGAAGAATCCACGCACATGGGATGAAAGCCTCCCTTATGTCCAGCATAGCTACAATAGATATCTACATAGCTCAACTGGCCACAACCCCTTTCAGGTGGGGTTGGGATTCCAGCCATGATGTCCCATTGATGTGGCCATACCATTTGTAGCTACGCAAGCAAATTCGATTGATGTTCAATCTGAAGATAACAGGGCTAATAGCTTCATTGAGCACATTGAGTACATCCCCTAGCAGGTCCATGACATATTGGAAAAATCCAATGCTAAGTACAAGCAGTGTCATGTTCAGCATTGGGTGCCAAACAAGTTCCAGGCGAGCAACAAAGTTTGGTTACATTTTCAAAAGGAGCCTCTCATTGGGCCCCACTGCAAGCTTTGCTCGCTCCAATATGGGCCTTACACCATCACTAAGGTTGTAGGGGACAATGCTTTCGAGCTCAACATTCCACCATTCCTTGGCCTACACCTAGTGTTTAATGTGTACCACCTTCAACCATACTTTCCACCATTACTAGACATATCAGACATTTCAGAACGACTCTCACCAACAAATTTAAACCCAGACTGCATCGAACAGGCCACAACTGATCAGATCATGGACACATAGATCAAGAACACTCGCCAACAGATGATCCAACTATATCGAGTTGTAAAGGATGGCCAACTCCTACACCAAGACAAGTGCTCACCAGGGACCAAGTTAAGCAGAAGTTTCCCCATCTCATGGAGGCACTCAACGCAATGGGGACCATTGCTTCCTAAGGTATTAGGACTAATCCAGGTGGATATTTGTGGCCACCCGCCTATTCCATTTGGACCCCCACCATTGTCTCTTATCAGTTTCCTTAATTGTAGCACAACTTACTATTTTTAGTTGTTTTCGGGTCCTAAACTTTTGGAGCTATTTTGAGGGACTAAAAGACGTTTTTAGAGAAAATGAAGACACCAGAAAAAACTAGAGTTAATTTACTTTTTTTTTTTTTTATTATCTTCAAGATCTTCGAAATGAGGTATTATGATAGCCAATTGGAGATCATATGCCAAAGTTACGACCCCGAGAAGTTGATGTACCAATTTACCCAAACGAGGCCCATAGTTTTGGCACTTCGTCTCTTAGGGTTAGGTTTTTGGATGTTTAGGGTTTTCCATTGTTTCCTAATAATAAATAGGCCTTTGAGCCTCATTATTACATAGTTTAGAGGCATATAGCCACCACATCTCTTCTAAGAGATAGGCTACCATCGCCTAAGCTAGTTTTTTTTCTTCTAAATGTAAGCATATTTCAGTTCTTTTATATTAATGAAATGAAGTTTTATTTTTGCTACATCTCTGTGTATACGGGTATTTCTATATTTTGTTGCATTCCTACATAAGTCCATATAAGTGGTATCAGAGCGGTCTACTCTTTCTCTGTCTTTATTTGCATGTCCCCAATGAGGTTAGGGTATAAGAAGTTAGGGATCGATTTGGTTCTACCTTTTCAAGACTAGCCTTGGAAAACCAGACGGCCTCCCATGGCGAAAGAAAATAAAGATGAGGGGGCAAGAGATCCTTCCAAAATACTACTCGAGGAATCCCTCGAGCGACAGAGGAACATGATGATTGATAACTTTGTCTAGATCCTTCGAAAACTACCGACACGCAACGCATCTTCATCCAGTAGCCACTCTGGAGGCACCACACCTTTTAAGGTACAAGTTAACTTTGATATTCCTATATTTGAGGGCCATATATATGCAAACGCCATAGATAAATGGTTAATTCTATTGGAAATGTGTTTTTAAATTCATGACTTTTCCAATCGAGATAAGATTACTTTTGCACTTCTCAAAGCCGCTCCACACGTCAAGGACTGGTGGGAAACCTACTGTGAAAAAAAGGATGAGAGGGAATCCTCACTGTTTTCATCCGCACCCACTTGGAATTCTTTACTATACGTCATCAAGAAACAATATTACCTTGTCGGGAGCTATGAAGATAAATACCTAAATTGGACCACGCTATAGCAGGGAAGGAACAAAGATGTGTCAGAGCTTATAAATGTTTTCCATAGCCTTCGCACAAATATAGGTATCAAGGATTCTAAGCGGAATTTGGTACTCAAGTACCACTACTGTCTACACAAGTACATCCAAGGTGAGATGGAGTTCTTGGACATCTCCTCACTCGGCACGATGTACCAATATGCTGTTAAGATTGAGAAAAAGGTTAAACAAACGAAGCGAGACTTTGGATCTTCAAATCTGAAGCAAAGAAAAGGCACCCCCAAACCATAGAGCAAAGGACCAAGCCAAGGCGGGGCGACTTAGGACAACCCTCTGAAGCCGCAAGAAAATAAAAACACGATGAAGACAAAGAAAGATATGGGAAAATAGTGTGAGTTCCATAAGAGCTCCACTCACAACAGAAGTGAGTTCCACGCTAAGCAGTCACTAGTGGTTGAGCTAAAGGCCTCTGAATCATACGCATGTTCACACTCTGAGTAAAACTCCGATAAGGGGAATGACAAAGGTAAGCAACTCATTAACATGAAGCCCAGTTCCATCGTGGCCACAACTAAGATCCAGAAAAATGAGCCTAAAGATCTAGAGGAGGGGGAATGCCTCTTCCACTCAAATGCGGGTGAAGGGTTCTCTGTTGTAGTTCATTGTCGATAGCAGGAGCCAAAAGGGTATCATTTCAGCAGAGGTCATGAAGCAATTGGGCCTACCGACTATAGCACATTCGCATTCATACACCATCGGGTGGCTTCACCAAGGACGAGATCTCTACGTCAGCCAATAGTGTTGCCTTCCCGGCAGCATCAAGCCCTTCATGGATGAGATATTGTGTGATGTTTCTCCTCTTGAAGTTTGTGATTTATTATTAGGAAAATCATACTTATGGAAGTGAAATGTTGTATATGAGTCTATACCTCGCTATGTAATTATTACTTTGGGCAATAAGTTTTATAGGATAACGGAGGCAGCCCTGCCTACGACCATCTCTTTGATCACTCCAAAGAAATGCAGTAAGATCATTTCCCAGACCCATAAAATTTTTTTCCTTATGATTCTCCCTCAGGGAAAGAAGTAAGTTGTGGCCACGGCTTCCAGACAGGGTTCCTCCGCGCAACAACAGTAGATGGACAAGGTTGTGGAGGATTACATGGATACTTTCACCTCACCTATAGGGATACCTCTGCACTGTCAGGTCAAGCACTCCATCACTATGACCCCAGGTGCACCACTACCTAATGGAATGATCTATTGACACTCTGTTCTAGAGAACGATGAGATCAAGAGGCAGATTTAGGAGTTGTTGCAGAAAGGGCATGTCAAGCCGAGCTCATCACCCTGTGGGATCACGATGTTATTGGTAGATAAGAAGGACGGGACCTGGAGACTCTGTATTGACTATCGGGTGTTGAACAATATCACTTTCTAGAATAGGTACTCAATCCCATGGATTTATGACGTTCTAGACAAGCTCAAGGTGGATAAATATTTCAGCAAGATTGACTTGAAGTTCGGTTATCACCAGGTGCCTATCAAAACCTCTGATGTGTGGAAGACTTCCTTCAAATCCAAGGAGGGCATTTTTGAATGGTTGGTCATGCCTTTCGAGTTCATGAATGCCCATGCAACCTTCATGAGATCAATGGACGACATCTTACAACCCTTCACCAATGAATTTTTTGTGGTTTATTTAGATGACATCTTGATCTTCAGCTAGAGGTTGGAAGAGCACCTCCACCATATTCGACAGGTCCTTCAAACCCTGTGACAACACAATCTATGTGCCAATTTAGAGAAATGCACTTTTGGCATGACCCAGGTTCAATATCTGGGGTCATCATTGATGAGCAAGGTGTGCATGTGGACCTAGCCAAGATACAAGTCATTCGAGATTGGCCAGCCCTAACCACTTTAGCAAAGCTCCGCAACTTTCTAGACCTTGCCACTTTCTATCGCTAGATGAAGTGAATGGGAGGCAGGAAAATGTTATCTCCATCTGAGGTAAAGGGAAGTCCGACGAGAAAGGAAATAGGTCAATCTAGAGGTCTCTAACTTTCCTTCTAAGTACACAATGGTGGAATGAATGATTGTGGTGAAGTAAAATTATAAGTGCGGACACGAACGAATTCCTCTAGCCTGATAATGGGTCTAGCCACAACAAATACATTCTATGGAAGATTTCCTTAGGTTGGAATCAATCAAGAGGGCCTACCTCTTGGTCCACATATCCTGCTTGATGATGTCCTCGCTTACTTGCTCTAGCTATCTCTCGCTTCCTTCTTCAAGCACCTGAAACAAGTAAACAACAACAGACAACAAACATAATAATAGACAAATTGAAATTCCACCTACTTAACAAGTCAAGAAACATTAAGCCATGAATATGTAATATTAAAAGACATGTATGAAACCAATCGATAGTTGCATATATTAATATCAAAGAGAGATTACAACCATTTGTCTTTATGTTGTAGTCTTCCTCTAATAATACCAGGTTCCCACATACTTCTACTAGCATTCCACGATGGCTTCAAACAACAATAGTTTTAAATCTCTTCCCTTTAGGCTTCACTCCAAGCCAAAACACACTTCTCCTTCACACAACTAGATAGCTACAACTAGTAATAGCTTGCTTGTCTACTCCAAAATAGCATCAACACTTTGCAACTATAACACTCACACTCAGCGAAAAAACTAGCTTGTGCTTGGGAAGAAGGGAGTTTTATATAGGAAATATGGATGGGAGATGGATCATCTTCTCATGGGAGAAGGACTTATCCCTTGAGGTAGTTCCATCATTACAGTGGAAAGGAGCCCAAATTGTCATCCTCGACCCCATCTGACCAAACCATTTACCAGAGTTCCGTTACAAAGCTTCTAAAGCTGGAAGCTTCGGCTCTAATTTAAAAAAATTTCCATAATAGGACCGACGCGATTGAAACACAGCTCAGTCGCTCTGGTCGGTGTGAGGAGTAGTGCTAATCTCTACACATTAGCATGGGGGAGACAAAGGCCATTAGCGTCGGTCTTGTAAACTGGGCAAAACAGAAGTTTCAGGGGAAATGGTGCAAAAGGGAATTTATCTGCTCATGAAGAGGGACACAATGGGAGTTTCTTCATGAAGGCAAAGCATGCGGGGTTCATTGTAGAGGTCCTCCAGGATCAAGGAACGGGGAGTACAGGGACAGTGACAAAATGATGTGTAACAGATTCCCCCTAAAGCGTGAAGGCCGAGCGAGAGTGAGGGATGAAATGCTTTATAAATCAATGCGGGGAACTGGTCTGTCGTCGGAAAACCTACAAGAAAGTACAAATACATATACATAAATTGATATCTCTATCAAATGATACATGAATCATGGCATGGATACAGCCATCCAGAGAATGATCATGTAAATGGATCCAGGTATGGGTGCAGTCATCCATTAAAGAGGATCATAATGAAACCAAGGTATGGTCGCAGGCATCCAATAATGAGAAGGATCACATATGATAACTCATGGTCTGGTCGCAGCAAGCCATATGAAAGAGACATGCATATCATCATAATCATGTCACACTACTTCGCAACCTGGACTTTTTGTGATCTGATTCTAGGGTCTTGCACTCCAACACGACCCGATCAAAGTATAGATCTTAGCATGCGACTAGATGTGTTGACGTCGAACATGCTAGAAAGTCGCTTGATTACCAGTCAATGATGTAAATTGTTTACAAGCGCGAGAGAAACCACCAATTTTGACAATGGTCATCAAGGTACTATCAGCAAAATTCACGGAATGTGAATATAGGAACTGAAGTCGAACACTCGTGAAATCACTCGATCGAAAGCCAATGATGTGAACTTGTTGTCGAGTGCGAAGAATTTGCCATTAAGGCATGCAATCTCTGTGGTAATGGAAGGGAGTCTCTCCGTCAACTTCCCGTTGAAGTCGATGGAAAGTGACCGTGTTGAAGGAGGGCCATAATGAATCCCACATCATCGACGCAAGACGAGAGGATGAAAAATGATTTTGGATGATACAGAGAATCAGAGGTAAGTGTAACAGCAGAAGGACAATTCTTGAACATATCGGCGACACAACTGGAAGTTTGGCAGCTTCTAGATCCATAGGATCGGTGGTCATTATGACGTAGGAGAGATCAGATGGGAGGAAAAAGTAAACGGCCCAAACCCAGGAAGGTCAATGATGCAAAGGAGGATGTCCCAACCTGACACGAAGCAAAGAGTGTCATGTTCAAGAGTGAGTTGCTGACACGACTGATAGATTTCCAAATTTTCCCCCACCATTTTAGGCAAGTACCCCAATTATTTTTTAATCGCAAGCTTGAAGGGGATAACATATTCTTGCATTGTAAGTTCATCCTTCGGACGAATCCGACCTAGTAAGTTTAACGAGCCCTAGGAAGGAGAAGCTCATGTCTATCATGATGACGAATTCGATGTCATTTAATAGTTTAACAAGTCCGACAAAGGTGTAACTCGGTACCTTTTTCATGTTTAGAGATTTTCAAAGGGACATGTAAAACAAAACTCCACATGGTCCCTTTTCGTACATTTATGTCTCTCAAGTCCGAAAATGTAGAAAACGATACTTGAGAGAACTGCTTGACCATTTCAGTCAAGGAGTACCTTTTTCGCAAATAGTGCCTCCCAGCCCGAAAAAGGGGTAAAATTATATTCGGTGCACGATGTTTCGCATCCATTAACGAGTTTGAAACGACAAGGGCTCAGCTATATTTTCACTTTTAAAGGGTCAGAAAAGAGCTGAAAGCAGACCCCCCATTTTATTCTCTTTAACGAGTCAAAAAGGGAAAAAATACTCAGCAATCTTTTCATATAAGTTTAACGAGTCAAGAAAAGAGTTGAAACGTGACTCATCGCCATCGTCGAACATCCATCACCTGTTGCTGCACAAGTAAAGTAAAGTGTATTATCGAGTCCTTGAGGCAAAATAGGTCAAAATATTTACAAGACCTGATATTTTCATGAAAAATTGAATAAAAAGGGGAAAAGTAAATATATTTTTACCATTTACCATTTCACCTTTGTTGTGAAGACTTTTACCCACTTTTTCCCTAATTGTTCTGGAGCAGATTGCAGGATATCTGGGAGTTCAATTGACAAGCAGTCAGTTCCAGGTAACATTCAAAGCCTTGAGCTCCATTTTCATGCTATTTATTTATGCTTTTAGCCGTTTTTTTGGATGTTTAGGGAGGCTTTTGAAAATATTTTTTCGCCCTCGGTCGGCGCGATTTCCAGGCACGGAATCGCGCCGGCCAAGGGTGATCATCAAAGCCATCCACGCCGATCAGTGCAACTATTTTTAAAACAGGCGCATCGGTGTCGTGGATAGGGAAAAACCCTATGCTCTAAAAAAATAACCGTTTAATCTTGAATTTTATGTGCCAATGCTGATTATTGAATCAAATTAATGGCTTTTGCTAGAGAAAATTGCTGAAAAATGGTGGATTGGAAGGAAAAGGAACATGAATATGTTGACACCCAGGCAATGAATGACCCAAATTTCCTGGAGGCTTTGAGGGCTTGCGGTCTCCTCAAACTTTTCCTTACACTAGGGATGTGGGCCCAGCCTGAGTTGCTTTGATACCTAATAAGCCTTTGGGACATTAATAGGGAGATTTTTGTCATTGGCGACCAGGAGCTGGAGTTGACAACTTCATATATCTACTTCATCACTGGACTGTCTCGTAGAGGTGAGCCAATGAACTTGTATGGGTCATGTCCAATCGGGGCAAGCATATCTTCCCTGCTTGCCGAACACTACCCTGAGGCCCTAAAATCCAAGAGTGGGAAGATAGAGATTTCCAGTGTGCAGGATTTGACACTGAGGGTGCTTCTATTAACTATCAACAGAGTGGCAAGGTCCCAGGCAGAACATGAGACTAACAAGTTGAAGTTCCTTTATGTTATTGACTGCACAGCTCCTATGATCTTCAATTGGGCAAAGGCCATGAAGATAAACATCAAGCGCCAGTTGTCCAAGGCCAAGGTGGGGAATCTGAAGCAATTTGGCTTCAGATCTGTGCTTGTGACCTTCTTCCTAGAACGAGTGCCACTGTTCCAGTATCAGTTGACTAAGGTAGATCCTTCTGCGCCATGTGATCCTCGGATGACCCGTTGGAGTCGTTTGATGCCCAAGATCACTAGGGGTCAGCATATGTCATACCGACCTGCATTCTTCTCATGGCTACAGCGATAGAAGATCGACATGGAGGACTGGCCATATAGCAGCATTGATTTCAGTGGAGATCCAAACGTGCCCTTACCAGATGGAGAGGACTTCGATGACGAAGGTAAAAAATCATTTTTTTAATTTTGAGATTTTTTAATTTCTTTTTGGTATACATGTGCTTATAACATTTCTCTTGTTTACGTAGATGTTGGACCAGAGCGGCCAGCTAGGATGTCCCCGATAGCCAGGCGCGTCCCCCGCCCTATTGATGTTGTCGCCCCTTATTAAGATGGAGTGACAACGAGGAAGAGATCGCGAGGAACCTTGAGGGGTTAACTCATGGTATCCCGAAGTATGCTTAGATAGGAGACATGCCCCGTCAGTACTAGAGGCACATGGTGGGAGTCTCAGATCAAATCTGCCGACTGCTGAGTCGCGTTGCACGATCCATCTCGTGCTACCATGACCACCATGTTGATTAGTTCCTAGGTCCAGCACTTACATATTTTTTTAGGCCTGCGTGCCACGGATGTATGAGGCCTGCGAGTCGTTAATGTTTTTAGAGACACACATATTATTTTTTTGGGTTCTGATGTATCAAACATTCTCACCATATCCATATATATATATATATATATATATATATATCTGTGTGTGTGTGTGTGTGTTGTATTTTCCTGTCTATTATGGTAAAAATGGTTTGTTTTATCCTTTTACATGTTTCGTAAATATATATCCAACACGTAATTATCTAATGCATCTGTCAATGTATTCATGCATCTAGGAATATGATGATATGTAATATAATCTAATGCCTTTCCAATAGACAGATACGGAGATATATTCGTAATATTTGAGGGTTCCTAACAGAATATTTCCCTTTGAGTTGAAGGACGACAAGCTGCGAATCCAGGTTGACAACCAATTCTCTGATGCCCAGAGCAATGGCTTCTGACAACAGTTCGATGACCACATTGTATTCAGCAATGTTGTTGGTTGTACGACCTAGGAAGATACATTGAAGGTCAATCAACTCACCGTTAGGGACATAGATAGCCCATGCCGCAGATGATAAGTTCCAAGTTGATCCAGGTGGATGTTGGTGGCCACCCACCAACCCATTTGGACCCCCACAACTGTCTCTTTCAGTCTTTTCAGTTTCCTAAATTGCAGCACAGTTTACTATTTTTAGCAGTTTTTCGGGTCCTGAACTTCCGGAGCCGTTTTGAGGCCCTAAACGACGTTTTTTTGGGAATCTGGGGCAACATGGGTCCATGGAGCGATGTTGCCTCCCAAAGTGGTAGTACTCGGATAGATCTTTCGAACGAGCTATCGAACGCGTCAAACGGAGATCGTATGCCAAAGTTACGACCCCGGGAAATTGATGTACCAATTTACCCAAACGGGCCCACAATTTGGTGTTTCATCTTCTAGGGTTAGGTTTCGGGATGTGAAGGGTTTTCCATTGTTTCTCAACAATAAATAGGCCTTCGAGCCTCATTGTAACACAGTTCAGAACAGTTCAGAGGCATGTAGCCACCACATCTCTTCTCAGAGATAAGCTACCATCGCCCTAGCTGGTTTATTTCCATTTCTGGTTGTAAGCATATTTCAGTATTTTTCATTAATGAAATGAAGTATTATTTCCGTTGCATCTTTGTGTATATGGTTATCTCTGTAATTTGTTGCGTTCCTGTTTAAATCCGGATCACAGGTACTATGGCAAGCACCATCAACGAAACCAACGCGAGGAGTCGCACACATCTGCAAAGCAAGAAAAGCATAGTAAACAGGAAAGTTGTTTGAAAACTATCACACAAAACCACGATGTACAAAAATGAATCACACACTAATGTACATAAGTAACCATGCAAGATGACCTAAGCATAGTATTTTTTGAGGTAGGAGTCCATGTTGGGACTTAGGTAATCAATCAACACAGATGAACACCGGAGTTTTACCGTTGGCATGACCAGTAAGCATCGACTCAGCCAAATAATGGAGTAGAACTCATATAAGGCTTTGCCCCCATGCCCCCTGTGCAAGGGAGGCTTACGAGTCAGATGAGAACCCCAGTGCAATAATGGGTAATCGGTAAAAACTCAGGGAGGGAGAAAATTCCTGAATTCATGAAGGGATAAAGGTTCCCTTAGTTGAAATATCTTGATCATGTCAGGATAAACTGACACGTCAAAAGATAGCGAAGAAGAGGACTCTTCAAAAACGGTAGACATGACCGTCGGGCAAGGCAGGGACGAGGAGCGATGATGAGTATCGATCCAAGGTGGTTCCTCGAAAGACATGATTTCCATGATTCCTTCATCAACAAGGAAGGTCTCAGCTAAGGGATCAGACGATTCCAAAGTGCCAAGCCAGGGGGATTGAGAGTACATAGAGAGAGGTCTTCGACATATGCAAATCACAGAATGCAGAGTTCGAAGCCGAAACAATTTCCACGTAATTGACTTTGGCGAGACTAAGTGGCATAACATCGCCCCAAGTATCAACAAGATCTGGTGTAGGTATGACCCAGGGATCATATTTGACCGAGATCATGTTGACAGAGGCAACATGAGGAGGTGGGAATGGAAAAATTTCCATTAAGGTAGAATCTTTGAAGAGAACTACCCCCACACTCTCATAGGGAGCACCATAGTGCTTGACGTACAGAACATTGCCATCCGATGAGGAAGAGGCAAAGAAAGACAGCTGATCAACAGTGACAATTTTCCCTTGATGGGGAAAACGAATCATGCAGAACAAGGAGGAGGCCACGACATGCATGGCATGAGTCCAACTTTAGCTGAGTAAAAGATTATAATTGAGATTGGCGTCAACAATTTCTACTTCGACTTGCACTGTTTTGCCTTCTAGGGTGATGGAAAGGTTAGGTAAGACACCGAAGGGTCACGAATCACACCCATCAAAAGCTTCCAAAGTGTTTGGAGATTGGTTCAATGCAGGGGAACCAATAGCCTTCCAACATGCAGTTGACATGATGCAGGAAGAAGCACCTTCATCGATGACAGTGTGGTGGATGGTCGTCTCATTGATGATTACCTGAATAAGAAAGGCAATTTGATGAGGGAGACATCGAACATGGTTCTCCAAATCGAAACATATCAAATTAGAATCAGTGGAATTGATGCCCCCGATAGCTGACAACAAGGATTTCTGCTGCGATGGGCAGCTTTGGAGTACCTCGAGAGTCGACATGGCTGATGGCGCCTAAGCCAATCGTCAAAAATTTTATAGTGCTGAGTGGCTTGGGCGTTGGGATTATATGAGAATTTCCGTAGCACACCCCGAGAAGGTCGCCGAGTAGCGGAATTAGGGTTAGGGTGCTCAATTTGTAGAGGGCCAGAACTCAGGGTAGAAGAAGAAGGTGTAGCTTCTTTCTCTTTCCCAGCTGCCAGAGCTGGAGTTTGATAATCTTTGGACCGGGTAGCCACATTAATGGGTGTGCTCATCATGAACACTTGAGATCAGGAGGAAGCAGACCGAGGTTGGTCTACCATTTGAGTCTGCTGAGACGGAAATGGCTCTTTGAGGACAACAGGGGTCCCTTTGAGAAGGCGACTAACTTCATATTGTCGAGGACAATCCTTAGTGTAGTGATCCTCCTCGCAAATGAGACAAGGATACTTAGTTTTCCATTGCAAAGATTCGACAACAGACGATTTGGGAGGACCCTGTTTCGGGGCATCGGCTTTAGCTTTGCCTTTGCCTTTCTTTTTCCCTTTCGAGGATTTGTCCACTGCGGTAGACTAGACAGTGTGGACCTCTGAGGTTTTACCAGGGCCAGGTGGATTCTGAGATGAACCGTTAGGAGCAGCATTCGAGACCGACTTCTGTTTGGAAGAAGTTTTAGTAGGGATCTGGGATACTAAACCAATAACTCCATCAACGGGAGGAACAACTTGTGACTTTGATGTTGCGGGATCGGATGATGGCCGCGGATCATTGGGTAATAACTCGTATAAAGTGCTAGATTAACAGTAAACTAGATCCAAGTACTGGGCACGAGCGATGGCTTGCTCTTCAGTGACGCATCCACCCATAGCTATATCACGATAAATTGGGGCTACAAATGATTTCGTAAACCATTCAGTGAGCAACTGATCAGCTATCTTGAATTTGATTAAGCGACATCTACATCTCCATTTATGGATGTGATCAGAGATGTGTGTCGCAGTATCTTGCTTCAGCAATGTGAGCAAATAGGTGCCAGTTTCATAATGAACCGACAACTGAAAATGCATGAGGAAAGCCATGGCTAAAGAGTTAAATCCAAGTACTTCGAGGTAGCTAGATGTACCATTTTGCTACAGCACCCGTGAGGGTTCATTGGAAAAGATGAAGACGAATGGAATCGTCCATGTACGAGTTCGACGAGCACCAAAGGTGATATGTCATCACATGGGCCTGAGGATCTTCTTTAGCTTTTCCATCGAACTTTGGGCAATCACTTGGTATCTTGGACGGCACCGGAGGCCAGTACGGTGAATGAAGGATCGGATCATTCATAAGGCGCGATACATCCGGCAACTCGAGTGTAGCCAAGAAAGGTAATTGAGTGTTAAAAGGCATGGGAGGTCGATAAGCGGGCCCATATGGAGGAGCCCATCCCTATTGGTAAGGATTTTGGCCCCCCAGTGGGGGATTTTGACCTTGAATATCTTGAAACTATCTAGGCATAGGTTGTTGATAGGCAACATATGGGTTAAAAGGTTGTTGAGCCTGTTGACCTTGGACATATGGATACGGGACTTGTTGTCCTGGAACATAGGGCTGATGAACCTGTTGCCCCTGAACAAGAGGATTCTAGACCTGCAATCCTTGGGCATAAGGTTGATACACTTGTTGCCCTTGGACGTAGGGGTTTGTACTTGGTGCCCTTGGTCAGCAGGATTCTAAATCTGTTGACCTAGGACAAGAGGGTTTTGAGCCTGCTGCTGCAGGACTTGACCTTGACCCTGCCCTTACAAGGGTTGACCTTGTTGATATGTATACAAGGGTTGTTGTTGCCCTAGTTGGTTTTGTTGTTGCAAGGGTTGACCTTGCGGTTGCAAAATTTGTCCCCAGGTTTGCAAAGGTTGGCCCTGCGAGGATATGGGTTGAGAGGTGTGTGGAGCATATTGCATCTACTGTTGCGTGGCTTGCTGCAACTGTTGTAAGGGTTGACATTGCGGTTGTTGTAGGTGACCTTGCTACAGGATAATTTGCCCTTGCTGTTGCACGGAGAGCCCTTGCTACAACAAAGGTTGCCCTTGTGGTAACAAACATTTTCTTGGTTGTTGTAAAGGTTGTCCTTGTTGTTGCAAGGGTACTTGGATAGTGCCCAAGAAATTATAGAACTGAATCTGGCCGTAGCCAGGTTGGATGTACTACCCAGATTGGAGGGTGTAAGGTTAATTAACCAATCCTTGAGAACCATATGGAACGTAAGGATTTTGGTATTGGACCTAAGCCCCATAGGGCTGCTGATACTGAACATTGCTCAGTGCAGATGGACCAATGGGATTCTGAACCTGTTGGTACTAGACATTGCATGATCCAGTAGGATCAACAGGGTTATAAATAATACCAGAAGAGGGTTGGTTTATACCAAGCATGTGAGCCACTCACATAGTGGCACCTGACACCGTAGAGACATTTAGGTTCTGCCCCCCAGGCGGTGGCATAATCTAACCACTGACTAATGGGACAGAGGAACTCACATGGACAATCTTTGAAACTGTCGGTTGTGACTAACGTGTAACTGGGACCAATGATACAAGAGTATTCAGAACGGTGGGTTGCACCAGGACTGAAGTAATGGCTTGTTGGGAAGTCGTGTTCGTGATTAACGGACCTGACGTAGGCCTGACGCCTAAGGCCCATACAGGATTATGGTAGAGTGATGAGGCACTAGGTGTGCCTGAAACTAAGTGCCCTAAAGACACATAGTTGGGTGGCAAACTGGAGGGAATACCTTCCAAAAAAGGGAAACCCCTAGGAGGAAACTACAAATGCAATTCTTCCCCCTCAATAGTGTGTGGAGTAGAAACTTCGGACTCATCCTGAGATGTGACTAAAGCATCGCCTTCAGGTTCCATGTTTGAAAACAAACGATGACAAATGTCTGAACGAGTACTGGGGGATAGTTCCAAAGGAACACCTGGCTGGTCATATGGACTATAGGGACACTATGGTGATATATCAACAACGTCAAACAGAGGATTTGGAGGATAGATAACTAGTCCAAGCTTACCATCAGTGGTCAGCGAATTCTCTGGATTTCGAACGGGATTGTCCGGAGATTCTGTGCCAAGATCAACAGATGACCCTGTATCGAAAGTGGGTGGAGGACGAGATGACAATGGTTGAACACTCAAAACAATTGCGAGTTCAACATTTTGGTTCTCAAGTGACTCTAATAACTTAGGAAACGGCTCCTCAGACAATCTTTTAGATGGAGGAGAGGAAGAGGAATTGGGTGAACCAAATGGTACAACCGTGATGACCTTGTCTTAGTCGATAGAAAAAATAACTTCAAGACTTTAAAATGTCATTTTAAGGGAACTCACGATTTGGTCAAAAATACTAACGAGATGTTTTAGATCATGGAAAATAAATTATTAAGATGCATAAAAGACTAATGTTCTTTCATTTTTAAAGAGTCGAGAAAGAAACAAAGATGACTCTATCACTTTCGATTGGAAACGAGCTCGAAAGGACAAGTGTTCGAATGATCTTTTAAGTTTAATGAGTCAAAAAGATCAAATGACTGCTCTAGATGATCTACGTAAATAGGATTACCAAGCAACCCTGAACTGCAAAATACCTCTTGACGAACCAAAAAGTACGAGTAGGCAATCTCCTCGAATGTTGTGTTCAGTGTATCACGTTCACAAGACGACTGACTCAACTTCCCAAAGATAAAAGGATTGCAGCCTAGTGGGGTCTCCTGTTATATACTCGACTGTATGGGGATCACAAATCCATACTAGCATTGTCTAATGCTAAATATAACGACAGCTGCTAGGTTTAAAGACGCCAGAATAGTTCTCTAGCCTAGACCTTCTAGATATGATCGTTAATGTCAAATGCGCCTTAGGTTAATTGAATTCATTTTAGAGTTGATCTTGAGTTAAGTTTTCATTTTCAGGTCTTAGCAATGTTACTCAAAAAACCTTCAATGCAACTAAATGAGACAAGACCCTTTCAGTTCGATGAAATGCCTACACTAGAGAGGGTAGAAACTACTCAATCAAATGCAAACAATCAAGAAACTGAAAACGAAATGATCTTTCACTACGTTACTTTTTCAAAAAATAAACTAATGAAAAATGCATTCCAATTCCTAATTTCCTGACAAACACTTATCTATTATTCCTTTCAAAAACAAAAATTCTCTTCCTTTTTCAAATGTTGATGCAATTCTAGTATGTTAAAAGATGCAAATTATTGTAACATAATGATGCAACAAGCTAGAATTTCATACTTTTTCATGAAACAACGAAACAAACTTTTCGCATACAATCTTTCAGTGAAAAAGTTTTCGAGACAATAAGCTCTTCAAGTAGATGGAAACATGAAAAGAGAATTTCATTCAGATCAATGAAACACCGACTTTACCAAGCACAAGGCCGACAATGTAATCTATGCCGGAAAATAAACGTTCAAGCTGGTAAACGAAACTTTTTCAAACTTGTGCAAAAAGAGGTCAAAGTCATAAAAAGGACCAAAAACAAATGCAAAGAGTAAACACATCTACAACCTGACTTGGTGAGTTCACAAACTGCTGAATGGGTGGCCAACTAGATGCCCTAGTGTCTCTAGCCACTCAATGACTCAATCAATCAACTAGAAAGATGACAAGCCAACAAGCAAGAAAAACCAAATAAAAAGTAGCTTTCTAATCAGGGAGAAAACGGTCCAAAAAGCTTACGGGGTCAAAACCACAAGAGCAGAACACACTGGCCAAGATTGGGGTCAAGCCCTAATCTTCACTCACAAGCATCGGCGCGACTGCCAATTGACAACAAGCGCCAGAGGCTGGTCGGCGTGACTGTCAGCGGATTAAGCACGCTGGCCGAGGTAGCTAAGGAAAAATTAAAAAAAAAAATCAAAACAGGGACCAGATCTGCTACTATGAATTTTAGACTTAGGCCAATAAGCAGGAGAAAAGAAACATAACAAAAGAGAAAATGTTAAACTAGAAAAGTTCTCACGAAATCATGAAATCCAAGACAAACAAAAGGATTGGGATCCCCAGCGGAGTCACCAATTTGTGGTGAAGTAAAATTATAAGTGCGGACACGAATGAATTCCTCTATCCCGATAATGGGTCTAGCCACAACAGATACATTCTATGGAAGATTTCTTTAGGTTAGAATCTATCAAGAGGGCCTACCTCTTGGTCCGCTTATCCTGCTTGATGATGTCCTCGCTTGCTCGCTCCAACTATCTCTCGCTTCCTTCATCAAGCACTTGAAACAAGTAAACAACAATAGAAAACAAACATAATAATAGACAAATTGCAATTCCACCTACTTAACAAGAAGAAACATTAAGCCATGAATATGTAATATTACAAAACATGTAGGAAATCAATCAATAGTTGCATATATTAATATCAAAGAGAGATTACAACCATTCGTCTTGACGTTGCAGTCTTCCTCTGACAAGACCAGGTTCCCACACACTTCTTCTAGCATTCCACGATGGCTTCAAACAACAATATTTTTAAAGCTCTTCCCTTTAGGCTTTACTCCAAACCAAAACGCACTTCTCCCTCACACAACTAGATAGCTACAACTAGTAATAGCTTGCTTGTCTACTCAAAATAGCATTAACACTTTGCAACTATAACACTCACACTCAGCCAAAAAACTAGCTTGTGCTTGGGAAGAAGGGAGGTTTATATAGGAAATATGGATGGGAGATGGATCCTCTTCTCATGGGAGAAGGACTTATCCTTGAGGTAGTTCCATCATTATAGGGGAAAGGAACCCAAACTGTCATCCTCGACCCCATCCAACCAAACCATTTACCAAACTTCCGTTACGAAGATTCTAGAGCTGGAAGCTTCGGCTCTAATTTAAAAATCTTTCCATAACAGGACCGGCATGACTGAAACACAGCTCAGTCGCTTTGGTCGATGCGAGGAGTAGTGCTAATCTCTGCACATCGGTGCGAGGGAGACAAAGGCCATTAGCACCGGTCTTGTAAACTGGGCAAAACAGAAGTTTCAAGGGAAATGGAGAAAAAGGGAATTTATCTGCTCATGAAGAGGGACACAATGGGAGTTTCTTCATGAAGGCAAAGCATGCAGCGTTCACTGTAGAGGTCCTCCAGGATCAAGGAACGGGGAGTACAGGGATAGTGACAAAATGTTGTGTAACAATGATCACTCTCAAAAACTCCTCATCACAATCATTGTTTGTAATACCATGCTTTGAAGATGTTGAACGGTTGTGATGAGAGGGAATGGAATGGTGAGAGAAAGAGGGAGTGCAACAAATAGTTCACTCAATGTGATGGTCACGTCGGAGAGGGGAGGTCGTGGAGTGATCATAATCCTGAGGATTGGCCAAAGGGGAAAGTATATTTAATGAAGGGTTCTTTCTTGACGCCATATTCAGAAAAGGGAAAGGGGCATGGTCACTCAAGGCTATACCAAAAGGGATGAGGGACTTACTTGAGGAAGACTCAAGGTGATGGACGAGAGGGAAAGGAAAAGGGGAGGGTGAAGTGTCATATTCAACGGATTTTCCTTCCCCGCAATCTAAAGGCCAAGTGATTTGAATACATAATCATAAGGTGGGGAGGTAAGAGCCTCATTGCTTTCCTCATTATAAGCATCAAAGATTGGGCTTTCATTAAAAGGAGAAGCAATCACTTCCAACTATCCTTCTTCATGTAAAGGAAATTAATAATTCTCCTTCCGAAAGGTATCTATGGATATGTCATCGCAAGTAATGCATGGGATAAAGGAAAGACTAATCTCAATCTCATCTTCCTTGTCAGTATCATAAATGGGAGCACAATCAAATTGGGGCACAAAAATCTCCCATTTCTCCTTTTCAATGAAAAAATAATCTCCAATATCATTTTTCAAGGAGCTCACAAGATCATCTTCCTCAAGGTTTTCAAAAGGAAATTCATCAGGAGTGATATCCTTGAGGCAAGTAGGGTTAGTCTTGGCCTTTCTTTCTGTAGGTTTTAACCCCATACAGAAATTACCTACATATGAATTCTAAAAACAGAAAATAAACAATGGCAAAAGCATAACACATAAAAAAAATATAAACAGAGATTTTCTCCTGGATCCCAAAACCAGGACTACCAAATTGATTTTTCATTATGTTCCTTTCAATGTTACAATGCATATATATACATGTTGAATCATCCATAACCTTAGTCCATTAACCCTGGATTAGAACATAATTATAGTTCCCTTGACCGGATCTACAAAATACCATGGATCGAAAACCATCGCGCCCAAAACCATGTGCGAAATCCATGCACAAAACCATAGGTAGGTTCACCCACCTAATATAGGGTCCAAAAAAAAACTAGGCCATTTCCCCGAACCCAGTGAAGGGGGGCTACCGCCCCCCTGTAACCCCCTAGCAGTGCCTGGCGCAACGTAAAGGGGGAGCTATCACCCTCTGCGCGTGGGCTAGTCGTGGAAAGAATATAACCCAACCCAACACTTTCCATAACTTCATTCTCCTCAACACATGTTCTCTCGAACTCACCCTGCCCATCCTGTAACGCCAATGAGGCCTCATCTTCCTTCTCATCACCGCATCGAGATCCTCAAGGTCATCTTCATCTTGGTTGGTTGACAAGCAGGACCTCTCTTATTCTCTCTTTTCTTGAAGAACAATGGCTAAGGTATTTGTTACATGATTCTGGTAGTATGCTTCTAAGAGGAGAGCATTAGTAGGGTTCTCTTTATATTCACATTTCACCTTATGAAGCTTCACTTCTTCATCATATAAGAAGGAGAAAACTTCATTAGAATTATATTCCCTTACTACCTCCCTACATGACCTACTATATTCATCCATTCTTTCTTGTGTGATTTGGAGGCTTGCAGGATCTAACTCTTCATCATCCTAAGAGGAGGTATTCCCTTTCACATTGTTATTGAGGTTATCCAAAATATTCAAAGCACAAGTTATGTGCAAGGTCAAGGAGACGACTAGGATCCTCTCCATTAGAACACTTTACTATGTCAAGTTGTACTTCTTGCGACCTATAAAACTTGAGTATGAATTCCATATCCATGTTGTCCAACATATTTTGAAAAGAATATGCAAATTCCACTGCTTTATTTTGCAGCTCTTGAATCTCTTGGTTATTAATTTTTTCAAATATATGACCAAGAGAAATCTCCATTTTCTACGATTTTTCATGTTAATATTATAATAGAGTTACCAAGGTGAATTAAAGTGCCTATATATATGCTTGCTTCACTCTAAAAGCATTAACTTTAAAGCTCAATGAAGAACTAGGGCTTCGTTCTTCCAGTGGAGTCGTCAATAATGATATGTCGATATGTCGTATTGGGAACAAAACACGTCTCGTGTCCTCAGCAATGACGACAAAATGTTACCGCTCAAACTAGCAGGGGTCCTAAAGGGAAAATGCTAGGCCAAGGGCAACAAGTGGAGACTTAGCCACTGTCACCTCAGCTAAGGCTCCCTTCTATTTATAGACTTTCATTGATGGGAGGAGACCCGATATGTATGGAGTCACTAATGAATGATATGTTAGGATATTCCGACACATAGGAAATAGTGAAGTATAACTTGGTCTAGTGTAGAGTCCACGGCCTGAGCCAACGCGGAAACTTCAGGCAATTTATTAATAAAAGAATGAAAATTTGCATAATCTTCTCTCATGAATGGTTACCCTACAAATGACCCTCCATGCTCTTTAAATAGAGATCATGGACCAATCGGCTGTTAAGCCATGGATCAAGTGTCGGTAATACCGAGGAGAGAATGAACCGTCGAATCACTACATATAGTGACCGTCGGATTGTAAGTTACAAAAGCACATAGTAAAGAAACACATTTTACCTAACTCTACACTAAACCAAGTTATACTTAACTATTTCCTATGTGTCTGAATATCCTAACATCCCCCCTTAAGAAAAACTTGGGATAGGATTGAAGGATGTACAAATATGACACAATAGGAGAAGGAAGGAAGCATTAGAGCCTATCCCCCCTTACTGACAACTTCCTAAACACCAACCATAAATCAAAGTTTAGTAAACTTCACCTCTGTGAGAACCTTTGTAAAGATGTCTGCAACTTGATCTGTTGAACAATATTGCACTTCAAGAACATGGTCGTGAATGAGATTTCTGATGAAGTGCATGTGCAGTTCAATGTGTTTGTTGTGCTGATGTTGGACTGGATCTTTGCATAGTTGAATGGCACTTTGATTATCACACCAAAGTGTAGCCGGATGCTGCTGCTAAAAGCCAAACTCTGACAGGATCTGACGAAGCCACAGGGATTCCTTAATAGCTTCTACGGCACCACGATACTCTGCTTCTATTGAAGAAAGAGAAATGGCACTTTGTTTCTTGCAAGCCCTTGTAATAGGTCCTGAACCAAGGGTGAACACATAACCTGCAGTAGACTTCCGATCATCAAGGTCACCAACCCAATCAGAATCAGTGAAACCAACCAATAAAGGAGATGCTTCTGCACTGTAATGAATCCCAAACTGAACTGTACCTCAAACATAACAAAGTATTCTTTTAGCTGCTTTCTAATGACTTTCATGTGGATTTTGCATAAACCAAGCAATAAGGCCAACAGCAAAGGAAAGGTCAGGACGAGTATGGGTCAAATACAAAAGTTTCCCTACAAGTTGACGATATAAGGTAGCATCAACTTTAGGGGAAGTACAAGTAACTGAAAGTTTGTCTCTAGACTGAAAGGGAGAAGGGGATGGCTTACAGTCTTCCATGTGAAAATGGCGTAGAAGATCACAGGCATACTTGGACTGGGAAAGGGAAATACCTTCCTTGGATTTCAAGACTTGAAGGCTGAGAAAATAATGCAAGTGTCCTAAGTCTGTCATTTCAAACTTCTTTTTAAGGTTGGACTTCACATGGTTTATAAGGTTGGGATCACTACCACTAAGGACAAGATCATCAACATAAAGAACAAGAATGATAAGAGACTTTCCCACTTTCTTGGTGTAGACAGTATTGTCAGAATGACACCTAGAAAATCTAGTTTCTAAGAGAAAGCTATCCATTTTGGCATACCAAGCCCGAGGGGCTTACTTGAGACCATAAATGGATTTATTAAGTCAACATACAAGCTTGGAGTTTGTTTGTATAAAGCCAGTAGGTTGTTCCATATAGATTTCTTCATGCAAGTCCCCATGCAAGAAGGCAAATTTAACATCCATCTGATGGACTTCCCATTTGAAAGAGGCAGCAAGGGAAAGAACAAGGCGGATAGAGTTCATTTTGGCAACAAGGGAGAAGGTTTCAATATAGTCAATTCCTTCAACTTGTGAAAAACCCTGAGCAACAAGATGAGCTTTATGTTTATCAACTTTTCCATCTAGTCCTTACTTGGTTCTGTAAACCCATTTGCATCTAACAAGTTTTCGTCCCTTTGGAAGGGGAACAAGATCCCCATGTATCATTTTCCAATAATGAATGATATTCTTCATTCATAGCTGTGTCCCAATCTAGATGGCCTGAAGCTTCTGCAAATGTGTCAGGATCATAATTAGCTGAAGCTTGAGCTAGTAAAGAAGAAGCTCTATCGAACTGAGAACGTGTACGTCGTTGGTCTGTAGGATCACCGGCAAGAGCACCTGTTGCATCCCGAGTAGCACGAACCCATTTTGGAAGCTGAGGAGCTGAAGGAGGATGGTGAGAAGGTGGGGGAGGATTGTCATCCTCGCTATCATCCTCTGAAGAAGAAATATTTTCAGAAGTAGAAGGGATAGAGAGAGGTGGCACATCTGCCGAACTAGGCTCGTAGGCCGATATATTTTCAGCAAACTTTACATCTCTTCTAATGACAAAATTTTTGGACTTAAGTGGAATAAGTCTGTATCCTTTGACATCTTCAGAATATCCAACAAAAATACATTTTTCACTCTTAGGTTCTAAAGCTTTGTGTTTCTCATCTGGAATATGGGCCCATATTTCACTTCCAAAAACACGAAAGTGACTTACATCTGGCTTAATTGAGGTCCATGCTTCTTCTGGAGTGATATTCTTTAAAACCTTAGTAGGAGTGCAATTTATTATGTAATTTTCATATTTAATTGCTTTTGCCCAAAAATTAAGACTAAGTCCTTTAGATTGAAGCATAAAATTAGCCATTTCCTTTAAGGTGTAATTCTTCCTTTCAGCTACACCATTTTGTTGTGGAGTATATGGAACAGTATGTTGCATTTGAATTCCATTCTCAATGCAAAAGTTGATGAATTTGTTGGTAACATATTCTCCACCATTATCAGATCTTAGCTTAAGAATTTGATGTCCAAATTGTTTTTCAACAAAGGCCTTAAAGGCCAAGAACATGTTAAATACTTCACTCTTGAGTTTTAAGAAGTATACCCAAGTGCGTACAGAGAAATCATCAATGAAAGTTAAGAAATACTTGTAGCCAGAGAATGAGACAACTGGAAGTGGACCACATAAATCACTATGCACAAGTTGTAAAGGGGCTGAGGCGTGCCAAGAGGCACGTTTTTCAAAACTATCCTGATGATGTTTTCCGAGTACACATCCGGAACAAACACCATCTCTGCAAGATACCATTAGAAGACCTGTCACCATATTTTCTTTACATAGATTCTAAAGGGAACGATAGTTTAAGTGACCAAATCGCTCATGCCAAAGTTTGCTCACTTCATCATTGTGAGCAACAAAGACCGAGGGAAGATTTGATGACCCAAAGTTGTTAAACTTATACAACCTTGTAGAATCATCAGCAATTCCAGTAGCTAAAATCTGTCTAGGATCTCTTAGGTCCTTAATTACAACATCGTGAGGTGGAAATTCAATGATTTTACCTTCACCTGAATGAGTTATCTGATATACAGATAGAAGGTTGCAGGATAAAGTTGGAACACATAATACATCATTGAATTGACCATTGTCTATATGAATAGTTCCAGTCCCTACAACACTAAGAGATCTATCATCACCAACGTATATATTTTTGGTGTTACAATCATTTAAAGAAGAAAACATGGCTTTGTTTTTGGCCATGTGATAAGAAGCTCCAGAATCAATGAGCCACTCATGAGAATGAGAAAAAAAATATACATTTAGTGCATATCCAAACTGAGATGCTTGACAAGCACATGCAGAAAGTGTTATTCCTAAAGATGAAGTTGAAGTTGTTGAGTGCTTCAAATGGATGTTATGCTTCTTAATTGCTGCTTCCAAGGCTTCCATCTTCTTAAAGCATTTGGATTCTAAGTGGCCATCTCGATTACAAAAGTGGCAATGTCTATCAGTCTTCTTCCCTTTGTTTTTATTTGCCTTATCATTTTGTTGAAATGATTTTTCATTTTGAGACTAAAATGGCTTAGGACCCTTGTTTGGTTTAGGACCATTCTTTTTAGGATACAGCTTCTTAGGATTCTTTGAATTTGGTTGCTACTGGGCAGCTAAGGCTTTCTTAGAAGAGTTTCCAAGATTAAGAATACCAAGATGTAAGAGTTTTTCTTGTTCTCTTATTAAAGAATCACAAAACGCATCAAAGGAAGGGGACTTGTAGTCTTGTCCTTGAGAAATGAAGGCTTCTCTTGTAGAATGGAAGGTGGAAACAAACACAGAGTAGGCTGGTCCCAACTTAGTAAGAATGCAATAGATAAGGTTACCATCTTCTTTCTTAACCTTAAAACCTTCCAAGAGAAGTCTAAGGGTCTTCAACTTGGACAAAAAATATTCAATGGAAGAAAAATTATTGGGGTCCAATGTAAGCAACTCATTTTCGAGTTGGTGGGCTCTAAGCTCATTTTTAATTCCAAAAAATTTAGTGATCTATTTCATTGCTTCATTAGGAGTATCAAGTTCTATTATATGGAATCTAAGGTCTGGAGAAACAGACATCCCTATCAACCCATGTGCTTAATCTTGCTTATTTTCCCATTTGGCTGCCTTATCTTCATCTTTCGATTTGGTTTCTTGGCCTGAGGCTATTCTGTAAAGACCTTTACTTCTAAGTAAATCCACAATGTAGGACCACCATTGGAAGCAGTTGGTGTTGTCAAGAATAACTTGGCATGGACCTTCCATTTTAATAGGAACTGAAGCTATAGATGTTGAAACTAAGTGTTCCAATGGAAAGATCTCGAAAAATTAGGCTGATTAAAAAAAAAAACAGCTTTGAAAACAGCTTCCGGATGAAGAAGTTATGGCTTTTTGAAGAAAAGTTGTTGAAGATGCCGATGAAGTGTCGGAATGTGCGGAAATGAATGATAATGTTATACTTTAAAAAAATCTGCCCCCTTTCCAAACCTAATCTAATTAGCTCAACAAAAAGAAATACTTGAACTCAAGACCTCTATTCTCATAAAGTAGCTTTGGACCAAGTGAGCTAGATTAAAAGGTTAGTAATTTTTGGAAAAGAGGAAGGGGTTTTTTTTTAAGCTCATTTTTAATTCCAAAAACTTTAGTGATCTGTTTCATTGCTTCATTAGGAGTATCAAGTTCTGTGATATGGAATCTAAGTTCTGGAGAAATAGACATCCCTATCAACCTACGTGCTTGATCTTGCTTATTTTCCCATTTGGTTGCCTTATCTTCATCTTTCAGTTTGGTTTCCTGGCCTGAGGCTATTCTGTAAAGACCTTTACTTCTAAGTAAATCCACAATGTAGGACCACCATTGGAAGTAGTTGGTGTTGTCAAGAATAACTTGGCATGGACTTTCCATTTTAACATAAACTGAAGCTATAGATGTTGAAACTAAGTGTTCCAATGGAAAGATCTCGAAAAATTAGGCCGATTAAAAAAAACAGCTTCCGGATGAAGAAGTTATGGCTTTTTGAAGAAAAGTTGTTGAAGATGCTGATGATGTGTGGAAATGAGTGATAATGTTATATTTTAAAAAAATCCGTCCCCTTTCCAAACTTAATCTAATTAGCTCAACAAAAAGAAAGACTTAAACTCAAGACCTGTATTCTCATAAAGTAGCTTTGGACCAAGTGAGCTAGATTAAAAGGTTAGTAATTTTTGGAAAAGAGGAAGGGTTTTTTTTTTTTTTTTAAGTCACTGAAGCTTCCGGGTGCGTGCTTACTTGAGAAAGTTATTTTTTGCCTACAAAACAAAAAACACAAAACCAACACGGACATACAAAAAAAAAAAAACCTTACGGCTTGAAGTTAGTTTTAGCTAGAAACTAAATATTTTCCTCAATGTTTCTGATTTTCCGAGATCACACTAAGGTGCGGCAGAAAAGAGCATACGCATGAGAAAAATCATTCCTTTCTGTTTTTTATTTGCCAAATCGCATAGAGTCATGGGGCAAAGAGCATACGCAGAAATGAAAGGTATAGATCCGGTAATAAAAAAACAAAGAGCTAAATAAACCGAAATAAATAGAGAGAAAATAACTAAAAACTGCAAATAAACATTGTATACCTCCATATCTTAAAAATGACGTAGCTAGGGCTACCGAAAACCTTTTCGCATCAAACAAAAGGGGTTCCTCACTGGAACAGCTGCTCCTGACACAATAGAGCAGTCCTCTCAACCCGAAAGCAGTAAGTAACACTAGATCTAGGAAACGACAATCGGACATAGTTCTACCGGCTTCAGATTTGGATCACCAACAGATGCGGCCCTCAAATAACTCTGATACCATGTAGGAATTTACAGGGTAAGTTCCTCAAACAGAACATCAAAGGACACCGCTCACAAATAGATCACATATCAATACACCAATATTGTTGACGTGGTTAAAACCCTCAAAGAGGGAAACAGTCCACGGCTTGAGCCAACGCGGCCACTTCAAGCATTTTATTAATAAAAGAATGAAAATTTACATAAGCTTCTCTCATGAACAGTTACCCTACAAATGACCCTCCATGCTTTTTAAATAGAGGTCATGGACCAATTGGGTGTTAAGCCACTGATCAAGTGTCGGTAATACCGAGGAGAGAAGGAACCGTCAGATCACTACATATCGTGACCGTCGGATTGTAAGTTACAAAAGTACATAGTAAAGAAACACACTTTACCTAACTCTACACTAGACCAAGTTATACTTAACTATTTCCTATGTGTCAGAATATCCTAACATCCCCCCTTAAGAACCACTTGGGATAGGATTGAAGGATGTACAAATATGACACAATAGGAGAAAGAAGGAGGCATTAGAGCCTATATGATAAGTCAATGGATATAAGTGACCCAAACAAACCCTTTCCCAGAAAAGTTTGAAGGATGAAGCTTGCTTGCTTTCTAAGTAAGGTACTATGTATTCTAGGGAAAAGAGAGAGAATATTAGGGTTAGGTTTATGGGATAAGATTTGTGAAGGAGTTACCCAATCCCTAAAATCCTTATTAGAATTGGTATCTTGGATGGTTCTTGAAGAATGATCTTTTTAAAGGAGCGGGACCACATAGGGCCAAGTGGACACAATCTAGGGTATGAGGAAAGTATGTAGCAAAAAATGATATTCTTACCCTAGATAAGGTGGGGGAGAGGATCAAAGAAATAATTTCAATTGAAGATGTTGTTTTGACCCTATGAGGTACTAGCCTCGGGGATGGCAAGGTAAGTTTTAATCCTAGAGCTAGGGCTTGGATTTTCTTCCAACTCCACCATTAGAATGGCTTCAAAATTGAAGGAGAGCTAAAAGAAAGGCTAGCGTAGGAGACCTTAGGAGATCAAAAAAAAATTATGGCTAGATTGTCAAGAAATTGATGCCATAGGTACCCCAACTTGGCTAGACCTGGAAGGACGTGAAAGAATATGATTTTTAATGACCACCCTTGGTATATCAGTGCCTTAATCTTTGGTAGAATGGAGTTTATGATGAATATGAGTAGGATTTCTTGATTTCTAGTCAAGGAGGCCTCAAGATCACTTCGCTTGCCTTCTAGGTCAAGAAGAAGCAACCTTACTTCTTGTATACTTCGAATTGCAAAAGGAATCGCTTATCAAGGTAAAATTATTTGATAGAATTACCCCTAGGATATTTCTCTCATATTACATGGCCCATACATTGAGAGATGTTATAACAGAGACAAATTCCACAATTTTAAGCAGTGAATGTATGCATCAATTAACCCTAGAACAGTGAAAACCCCAGTCCAACGTATATGAAAAAAGTAAACAACAATAAAATTAAAAAGCATGTAATAGAGTATATCTAACCATTCACAAATGACAAGAGAGAAGCTCCAAGAGAAGATAGACCAATATCCACACATCATAACTCATCCATAAATCTCCAATTCATCCTCTAGAAAAAGTGTGAAAATATCAAGAGAGATAAGAGATCCAAACGAAAGTTATGATGAGAAATGAATTCATCTCACTTGTATTTATACACAAATTAGGAGTTTGAATTAGCCTCCTTGGCATACACAAGCCCCAAAAATAAAATAATGTTCTAATAATACAACTTTTGGTTACAAGCCCACCAAACTAGATCATAAATGAAAAAGAAAGCCTCTCAAGAGGTCAAATAATAATCTATGCATGTCATAGGGTCCTCTAAGAGGCCTAATGAGGTCAATGGGTGCCAGAATGAAGAATAAGACCTTCAAAATAAGTGGACAAAGGGTTTTCCCCTTGTAATAACATGTGGTGCTCTAAATGACATGTGGGGGCACACAAGTGTCCTCATGGGTCTAAAAAAATATCGAAGATGCATGTAGGCTGCCTACAAGGGCTAGGATTATGCTGTAGGTGATTTCACATCATCATGCAAGTCCTGGATCATCTGCCAAGTGTATGGTGTACATCTGGGGTCGAATGGGCATGATGGATTAGGTGCATCTTCCTTGTCCAATAAGTGAACCACAAGCAATCTCCAAATGGTTGCGGGGATCCATGGAGTGCAATATGCTGTTGTGGAGGCCCATGGCTCTCAACGCTCACCGTACATGTGCCAATGTATCCCTCTAGAGGATTAGGACCCTATATAGGGAGACCAAACCCAAAATGGAAACCATCTGTAATCCTGCATAAGATCCAATGCTTCCCCTAGCCTTCCAGTACAACAAGTCATTAGATAAATCAATAAATTAGTTTACCTAATCATGGACCATAGGTGGGGACTTCATAATGGCCTGTCTTTCCATAATGGGCTTCGGGATGTGCCAATGTCTTCTAAACTCCAAATGGGGTTAACCAAGTACCCTATTAGGTGGTTTCTACATCTAAAGGGGATAATATTCAAGATACATCCTTCAAGAGGTGGTGGCATGTGACAAATATGGTGAATGAAGTAGGGGATGAGAAGGGGCAACCCTAAGTCACATGTTGGGGTACGAGGGTAACTAATAAGAGGGAATCCCACACTTGGGTTTATAATGTATAGGAGGGAGAAATTGTGGTACATGAGGTGCCCCAACCTTGATTTTTCCACCCTTCTTTTATGAATTTTTCATTTTTATGATTTTATTTGATTGACTGCTCGGGGCTCAAGGGGTTAGAGCATGATGTGTAATATATAGAAGTGAAATCCTCCTTTTAAGGTGGGGAAATTCATCGCCCTCCAGGGGTTGGGACAATCATGGGTTCCTATATGATGAAGAAGGCTCATAGAACCCATAGGAACTAGGGTGATGGCCATGATGATGGGGTAGAGTTCATGTATTGTCTTTTGCCCATGTTCTAAATGTTTTTTTTCCCAACCATCTTTTGCATTTTGTGGCACTTTTCCTGTTGAATGTGACCATATATGCTTTTAACTTTCTTTTTAGCTACATCAACCTCTGGCCTTCATTCCAGGCCATGACCTAAGGTGTGGGCAAGGGGAAGAGGCAAGCTAACCCTATGTGGACCCAATGGAGGAATGTGGACCCAGGCGGGAAAAATGGTGGATGGGGTAGTCATGTATGGAAAGAGGGTAATATAAGTGGATAAGGGAGCTGGACCATGCAACCAAAATCAAGGTTTCCCATGAAATACCATCCTTGGAACCAAATCGTCAGTATAAGAGATCGTATGAGACTAGAATCCAAGGTTAATTCCCAAAAGGGGTCTAGGGGATAGAAGCACATACCTAGCCCATTATTTCCGCTAAATCCCCCAATTAATCCATGCCTAGAAGTGTCCATGATAAGCAAACTACAATACTCAATTTCCAAACAACAAGGCATACCTTTAGATTCGAGAGGCCCACCTTCAAACATACAATCATGGCAGATGGGTGATGTACCACATGGTTGGCTTAGGTGGCGAAAAAGACGACACAATGAGCTAGCTGGTGGCTGCAAGGGGCTGCTAGCTGCCAACAGAGGACCATCTTAGAGAAGAAAAAAATCTCCTAGGGACATTACCCACAAAATGGTGGGTAACAGGTACCAATTTGCATGTATGATTTCCTTGCTAGTTCTGGCATGCATTGCACATGCATGTGGTTTCTTGGTTATGATCTGTCATTGGCATGAAGGATTGCCTGGATTAACTGTGGTTTTTCCTAGCCTTTGCATTTCCTGGATAGCCATGGTGTTGTGGGTTTCTTCCTTTTGTTTTCTGGTTGGTTATCATGTTCCTTTAGATGTGGATTGAGTTACTAGTTCCTAAAGCCTTGGTTGGACAAATGCTATGGAAGCCTTGTAATAGCTTGGGTTGAGTTACTAGTTCTGGAAGCACTAGTTGGACAAACACTTTTGGAGCCTAGCAACATCTATGGGTTGAGTTACTAGTCTTGGAAGCCTTGGTTGGAACAAACACTCTGGAGCCCAGCGACATCTATGGGTTGAGTTACTAGTCTTGGAAGCCTTGGTTGGAACAAACACTCTAGAGCCCTGGATAGATTGGGTAGAGGCTAATATGGTGATGGTTAGTGATGTCCGACCATGAGGTGGAATCACTAGTTGAGGGTTGAGGGGGTTTGTCCTTAGAAGCCTCGGCTTGTTCTTTTTTTTTTCATGAGATCCCACATTCATGCTTGGAATATGGCGCGGGGGTGATTAGCTGAAAGAGAGATTTGGTTCAGCCCAATCTATGGTCGAGTGGTACGTGGAAGTCCCTGGCTTTGTTGGATTTGCATATGTTAATAATATCCCTTTCTACTTTGGTATTTTATGCGTATATGTGCTTGTCATTATGTCGCTTTAATGGTTATTTCCTCATTGATATATCTCTATTTAATTGTTGGTTATAAGTATGTTTTGTAACAGTTATGATATATGGCTCTCATCATTTTTTGATTAGAATATGAGATATTAATGAATGAATGACCTAATATATAACAATGCAGCTATCGTGAGGAGATACTAGTCCTCTTGGATGATTCTTAGATAAGTATGAGATCCTTATGTTCAAATCTATTGTTATAACCTATGGATTTCCTATTATGATATGTTTGAAGAAATGCCTATCATAGCTAATAGGGTTCAGATCAATCCCTTCTTCATGTGTTTTCATTAATAACCTTGTTTCAATGTTATTTATCATTTATGGAAATTTCATGAAGTTTTGGGCAGTGACCTGAGTCCTGGCCCTGAAAAAGTGGCCCAAAATCTAGGGTCGGTGGCACTGAACTACCTAAAAAATCTCATAGTCGCATGGATTCCTTGTTGTGGGAGTGACTGGAGGGTCACAGTCGCATGCATGCCTTGTCATGGGAGTGACTAAGGCTCTAGGTTAGTGAAAAAACAAGTTCTCTCAAGGGTTGGACACCTTAAGGGGTTGGTTGGCTCCTAAAGGTTCTATAGCTTCTGAGGAAGGTCAGATTGGTATTTTCATGTAAATTCCATTTCCTTAACTTTACATGGGGAGTTTAATCATATCATAGTAACTCTTCATCACATGTTTGCCCTGGTGGACCAGTTAGCTTGGGTAAATGTGTGAGGAGGGTGTCACAATCTACTTCATTACAGGTCTCTTGAGAAAGGGAGAAGCAGTCAAAATTTGAAAGGCAGGGCCAGCGGGGGACTTAACATTGATGATTATATCGCTATGTACTATGCACCAAACACTAACAAGGTTGGTTCATAAGTTCTGATCAAAGAAATCACGAACTCGCCTATAAAGATTATACTTTTCACTATTGCTAATATATCAGGTTCAACTTCTTTACACCAAGACTCACGACCATCTATGTTTCTAGCGGTGGAATGCTTGAAACCAGTAGTGTATGATTGGTGTAAACTACTCCTGGCCAATATGAAGAGGCAAGTTACATTAGTCAGACGAGGGAAGATAAAAAAACTTCAGTTATGGTAACATTCTATGCTCATTCTTCTTTGAGTGGATTCTTGCATTACAACCTCGAGTAGCATCTGCCATTAGCAGCCCTAGAAATCCTAGGATGGCTAGATGGGAATATTTTATGAGGAGACTTAATGTTGGGTGCAGGAATTGCACTTAAGCAAACTCCTCAACACTTAATTGTCAACCCCGGGGATTTGTGAACTTAGAGACGAAGCACAGGCAATGCCAGAGATGGTATGAATATTTCTAATGTCAATCCCTACTCTCTTTAAAGGGAAGATTACAGAATCAAACTAAAGAAGGAAAAAGGGCAACTTGAACCATCAGAATAATCTAACACTGGAATAAGGAAGAATGCATTTGCAAAATATATTTAAAAATAAAGGAGCAATCACTCTAGTCGATTATTGATTAACTACTGAGTGTGTGTTTTTCTTTAGCAGAGACACTTTAGTAGTCTCAACAGATGGGCCCTTCGAACCTGCTTATATAGAGATTTCCTTCTTGCATTGATCTATCTTGCACTGGTGCAATCTGCTTGCACTAGTGCAAGAAAATAAATTTATGCAGAGGGTATAAATGGTGTCTATGCTAAAATTGTTTTCCCTCATGCAAGAACTTGAACTTTCTCAAGTTCAGAGCACTCAGATCCCGTGGAAAGTGTTATCACTCGGGTTGTTCCCAAAAGTTGTAAGAAAGGGAATACGGTCGAGGTAACCACAGACCAATCTTTTAGATACAGATTCTAGCCAATCTGCATCCTGAGGGGGCTCTCTCTTTTTTATTTAGCTTTGTTTTTTAAAGTTATTAGGCTAGTTATGAAGTACAAGGGTTTTGTTTTGAGTTTGGGTGGTGAGATTCAATAGAACAGTGAGGTAAAACATAATAGTTCAGTCCATTGGGCATGATGGAATCAAAGAAGGATGGTTTTCTGGATTAGTTTTCTTACAGAGGATGGCATCACAGAGCAAGGTAGTCAAACAGGGAACAAATTAAAGAGCTGAAAACAGATGGAATGGGCTCAAATGGGTGAAGGGCAATTAAGAATCCTTCAACATATTGAAAGAGGGAAAATGGATACTTACCGACAAAGAGCAGTTAAGAATTCTTTATCAAATAATCAATATGAGAGAATCAGGAAACAGGAGCAATTAAGAATTCACTGTTTATACTAATTCTAAAGAAAACACAGAGAATAATAAAGACTGAAAACAGAGTGCAGTCAAGCAAATTCTGAATTAATCTTTTTCTTTATCATTCAGATTATGAAACACAGATGATATAAAAACTCAGAAGATCGTAAAACATAAGATATAAGGGACTTATTGATCCGGAGTTTGATTCAAGAATTCTGTGACAAGTCCTATGCTTCAATTCTTCATCCAGTAGGCCAGACAACAGTTTGTTTCCAACAGCTCTTTATTCCAAAGTTCAGTATTTACAGCAAAGTATAGAAAATCCGTGCACACCCAACCTCTTCAAAACTCTAATGAAGGGGGTATTTATACAATAAAATATGTACAACAAATATCTCATCAAATTTGTGAGATAATATCTGGATTTTAACCTAAAGTAATTTACAAGCAAAGTAGAAACAACTAACTTATGATGTGCTGGAGGCAGACTTTTAGGGTTCGACTTGCAGCTGTCCTATAATAGCTCTGCGCATCTGCCTGTCTTAACTGCGCTCTTAAATTCTGATATGCTTTTCTTTGTCGGCTCCGATACTCTTTATTTCTGACTTGATTTGCCTTTAATTCTGCACTGATACTCTTTAATGTTGATCTGATACTCTTTGACTTGTTGCGTACCCTGTTTTCTTTGTTCATATCTGTCTGGTGTTTAGCCCAAAATATCTTTGTATATGTCGGTTTCTCTCTTCTGCAAGCTTTGGAAATCCCTCTGTTTGCTTTAAACTGTGTTAAACGAGGGAGAAAACTGCAAAATGGTGGGTCGGCAGAGTCTGCGAGCTCGTTGCTGGAGCTTTTCTGGTCTGGAGGCGGTTGAAACACTGGAAATGTGACCTTGGTCCCTTTTACGCCTAGAGCGCGCGGGGGCGCTGAATGAAAAAACATAAAAAAATGACCTTTTCATCTTTTATTTGACAAAATGAATTTTGGCGGGAATTTTTTGGTTCGAAGGACGGATGACGTCAGCGGGAGTACGAGACGGACGACGTGGCAGGTGACGTGGCAGGTGATGTGGCAAGTGACGTCAGCAAAGGACAGTTGATGTCAGCAGATGATGTCAACAGGGGAGGGTGGTAAATGGTTTTCCCCGCACCACTTTTGGGCTTGGGCGGTTTCGGGCAGAGGGCTAGCGAACACATCAGGCGCGCGACACGTGGATTTGGTACGGCGCCAAAACCACCGTTTCCTCAGGAGTTAAACAGCGGCAGACGGACAGGTCGCGAAATGATTTTGGACCATCGGATGGATGCGCCGAGATCCGATGGTGGGCGCTCTACGGAGATGGCGGAACGTTAATGCGCAGGACTGATGCAATAAACCAAGGTTTTAATGGTTTCGGGCGTAATGTTATTGTTTCAGGGTTTGGTTTATAATTAACCCGGGTGGTTAATTATCCCAAGGTTGCGCACGGGGAATGGTTATTAACAAGTTCCAGATGAACTTATTAACCCTTTTTATATACAACAAAATATGGTTATAGTTTAACCGGGGGCGGGAATATTAAATATCAGGGTTTTTTTATTATATTTTTAATACGGGGAAGGGTATATTTACATGGGAGTTATATAATAAGAGTTAATAGTTAATATGAAAAAGTGAATAGAACCAGCGCTAAGTTGAAAATGTTTTTTGCATGAAAACTTAGGCCTAAGGAAAAAGGGGTTTATACAAGAAATAAGGCCACTTTCCTAAGTAAAGTAGGAATTCACTTAGGCAATGAATGAAATGGAATGAGTGGCTTCAAGAGGGATATTAAGCAGATCTTAATACCTTGAGGGGGGAAATTAGTAAATGACTGGGAAAAGCATGGAGTAGAGTTAGTCATGAAACTCTGCCTCGCTTGAGCTGCTCCAAAAAATATCTGCCATGGCACTTGTGATAGAGATAAGATTAACACATTTTAAGAGACAAAACCTATCACAAGTCTCATTCTGCAACAACAATCTACCTACCCTACCTACTTTGCCTAACATTTTTTCCTTCTTTCACTTGGGTGCACTTAGACTAGCAAACCCTTTTCAACTTTTCTTTTCTTTTCATGGTAAGCCTACCTAAGTCTGCACTTATTACTTCCAAGGGCTTAGATTAAACTGTTGAGCTCCTTTGTTTCTCTACCTATCTACTTATCTGCCAAGATTAAACAGTTTGGACAGATTTTTATTCTCTATCTCTAAAACATGAAATTCAAACATGAACTGGCCAAGATTAAGCTGTTTGGCCATTCATCAATTGTGGCAAAAAGTTCAACAAGCTGTACATGATGCTTTATTTACAGAAAATGAAATAGTAGTGGCATTTTGACTTACACACTTCCCTGGTCTATTTTTATTTGGAGTTCATTTCTTTTCATATTTTCTTTTGACCATTTATTTTTTTCACCCTTTGATTTTTCTTTTAGGTTATACCCTCTTTACATTTTTTAATTTTTTTTTTTTGGATTTTTTGATAGTATGGAAACCTTTACAGCAAGGAAAGGAAGAACATATTACAGAGCTCAACCGGTGAATCATGAAATATGACACCTATTACTATAGGAGTATAACACTAGCTCCACTTGGGGATGGCTTTCCCTGGTGGAAAGTCAAGAACAGTAGGTCAGATGGCCTTATGAATACCTTTTACTATGCTCTGAAATCTTCCTTTGCTGAATGTAGAAACTGTACAAAAGGATGTTGTAAAATATATACACTACTCTTGAGCTGATTCAAACAATTGTATATCTGTGCTGGATAGTCTACTTGGATTATTTGATCTTATGTTCCTGCTCCCAAGTCTTCTTTTGCAATCTCTGATAAACTGAAATGAGGTGCTTTCAAAAAATTTTGCACTTCCCTCCTCATTCTTATTGCTGCAATGAACAAGTTGATCACTTCCTTCAAATTGCTAATCCTGAATTTCCTTATGTACATGTTAGAGTCAGAATATATCAAAAAGCTGGATCAAAGTAATGTTTCATCATTCAACTATTCACTGGTCCTTCTTCTGTTTCTGTACCATCCAGGCTCTTTAGAAAGTAAGTATTGTTCCCTTGCAATGTCTGGATGATATATGGTCCTTTCCATAGGAAGTCAAACTTCCCATGTTTTTCTTTGTCTTCTCTCCTGGAATCCCACCTTAGAACTTTGTCTCCAATGTAGAAGTCTTCTGCTTTGGTCCTTTTATCAAATATCTTCTTAAGTTTTTCTTGTAACACTTGGGATCTTTGGTGCACTTCTTCTCTGGTCTGCTGCAAATGATGGTTTGATTTATTCTTCTTTGAATGTCATTTGGTTCCACCAGAGCTTCTTGCAGCAATTTCATTATCGGAACTCCTAAAGATGAAGGAAACACAGCCTCCATGCCAAAAACTAACTCATAAGGGCTAGTTCCAATTGATATCTTTGTAGTAAGTCTGTCTGCCCATAATGCATTTGTGAGTTTCTTGTGCCAGTTTTTCTTGTTCTCTTCCAATAGTTTATTAATAATGTTAAGTAGGCTTTTATTGGAAGACTCAGCTAGACCATTACCTTGAGGATAATATGCTTTGGAATGGCCTAAAGTGATATGGTATTTGCTGCAGAAATTTATCAGTTTTTTGGACTTGAAGGCAGCAGCATTGTCGGTTATGATCTTTTCAGGACAGCCAAACCTAGACAAGATGTTGGTCTCTAAGAATCCTATGATCACTGTATCATTGGCTTGTCTAGCAGGGATGGCTTCTATCCATTTGGTGAAATAGTCTATGGCAGTAAGAATCCATTTATGTTGGCCAGAAGAGGGAGGATGGATTTCTCCATTGAAGTCCAAACCCATTGTTGAAAGGGTCTTTCAGTGGAAATTGGTCTCAAGGGTAAGGGCAACAGTTTCCTTTTGCCTTCAAAAATTTGGCATTTGTGGCAAGCAGTGACAAACTTCTTCACATCAGCGAACAAGGTTGGCCAGTAAAATCCAACCCTTAGGATTTTGTCTGCAGTTGATTTCGAGTAAAGGTGTCCTCAGCAGTCCCCTGCATGAAATTCTTTGAGAAGTTTGTTAGCTTCTTCTTTTATCAAACAATTCAACAAAATACATTCATGATTTTTCCAAAAAATAACATTATCTAAAATACAGAATTTTGAAGCTTTCATCTTTAAAAACCTTTTCTTTGTTCCAGATAACCCTGTAGGAGCCTGCAAGTTTATTAATACATGAATTATATCAGCATACCAAGGTGATTCTAAGAAAGCTTGGCTGATTTGTGGAGTCGCCATCTCCTGTTCATTATCCAGTTCATTAATGTCCAAGGCTTGAAAGTTTGTTTCAGTCATGAGTTTAGCTAATCCCTGTCCTTTTACCAGCTTTGTAGGTTTTATCTCAATGTCATACTCTAATATTTTAGCTATCCATTTACCTCATTTGCCTTCAATTCCATCTTGAGTCAAGATATCTTTGACAACAGCATTTGGTACATAAGCTATTACATGGGAGTACAGTATATAAACTCTGAAGTCTTGAATGGCTTTCACAAGTGAAAAGGCCTGTTTTTCCATGATTTTGTAATTCAAAAGTGCATCTCTAAGTGCTTTACTGAAAAAGGCTATGGGTTTCTCACATCCTTGATCATCTTTTTGTAGTAAAACAACTGCTATGGTGTGTTCTGATGCGAATGAGAAAATTATAAAGTCTCTGTCAAATTTTGGACTTGTGAGGATCGGTGTTCTAGTTAAAGCCAATTTAATTTCTTCAAACACTTCTTTGGCTTCTATTGTCCATTTAACCTTTGAATCCTTTTTTAACATGTTGTTCAGCAATCTAATCAATTCAACCAAATTGGATATGAATCTTCTCAAGAAGTTAATCTTCCCTAAGAAAGCTTGGAGTTCTTTGACATTTCTGGGGTGGGGTATTTGCAAAATAGCTTCTGTTCTAGCAGGATCAATTCTGATGCCATCTTTGGCGATGATATGGCCTAAGAGTTTCCCTTCTTCTATACCAAACAAAGACTTTTTGGGATTTAATGAAATACCATGCTCTCTGCATTTTAAAAACACCTGTCTCAAATGATCTAAATGTTGTTGATCTGATCTAGAAAATATAGTGAGGTCATCTAGATATACAACCAGAAAATCGTGAATTTCTTTTGCAAAAGCTATGTCCATGGCTCGTTGAAAGGTTGCCCCTGCATTCTTAAGTCCGAATGGCATTTTGACATACTTGAATGTACCCCATGGTGTTGTAAATGCAGTTTTTTCTTGGTCATTAGGATGAACTAGAATCTAATTAAAACCTGAAAATCTATCCAAAAGTGAAATCCTAGAAGCACCTACTACTCTTTGTAAAATATGATCCATCTTGGGTAAAGGGTAGTTGTCCTTCAAAGAAACCTTGTTTAAATTTCTTAAGTCAACACATAATCTGATTTCTCATGTTTTCTTCCTGGTAGGCACTAAATTAGATACCCACTCTGAAAATCTGATTGGGGCAATTATCCCTGCATCATGCATTCGTCTGATTTCTTTTTCAAGTAAAGGAAGCAGTACAGGATTGATTCTTCTGAGTTTCTGTTTGAATGGTTTTTTATTTTCCTTGAGGGGTTTTATATGCTGAATCACAGAGGTGTCATCAGATTTCAAGTCTTCATAGCTCCAGGCAAAAACATCTTGGAATTCTTTGATCAGTTCAACATACTTCAACTTTTGATTAGGGGGCAAAGATTTGGACAATTTTATCATTTTTGTATTCTGTTCAGTTCCTATGTTGTAATCTTCAATGTCTGCTTTTGGAGGTTCCATCTGAGGTTTCTTTGGAATATCGTTGAAATCAAAGAAATCTTCCAAAGGAGTTAATCCTCTGGGCAAATAATTGTCTTTCAAATTGATAATTTCGGATTCTCCTTCAATAATCTCATCAACATTTGTTTCATTCAGATCTTGTATTTGCTCTTTGGTGAATTTCGTTGGATGAAGCATTTGAGTTGTATTTTCTGCCGAAATGTTTGTTTTTGTCTGATTTGTTGGATCAGATTCACTAAGTGTGTCTATATCCACGTTAGTGCTGGCAAATTCTTCTTCTAGGGCTAAGAAATTGTTGATCTGTTTATCATTTTCAAACACTTGCCAGTTCTTCACATTATCAGGTATCGCTGGCCTGTGCCTAATTTCTATTGAAAATTGATGATTTAGTTCAAATGGTAATTTATAAGTGCTGGAAAAAATTGCTAAGATGTGAACTTTCAAATTATGTTTTCTCGGGATTTTGGCAAGCTGAGTTTCCAAAAATATGTTGAGGATCTCTATGGTTGTTGCTTTGTATTCTCTCAATCTAGGATCATTTGTCATGAACTTCCCTTTTATCTGTTGGATGATTAAATCAGAATCTCCCATGACTGATGCTCTAGTTGCTTCCAATTTCTTCAGCAGTTTGAGACCTAGCAACAGAGCTTCATATTCAGCCATATTATTAGTGCATCTAAAGTTTAACCTGTAGGCATGGCCTTCAGCATGATTGTTTTCAAGACTGTGCACCCAAACCCCTGCTCCTGCTCCTAATTTGTTCACAGAACCATCAAACTCTAAGTACCAAAGGATTTCATGTTTATAATTAGTATCTGGTGTTTCAGTTCCTTCTGGTTTATCTGATGTTTCATGATTTTTAGAGATTTCTTGGATTCGGACACTAGACTTTTCATTTGTTGTTTCTTCTGTTTCATCTGCCAGAAGTTTTATCTCATATGAGGGATCAATTTCAGCATTGTAAAGGATAAAAGAATCCATATCAGAATGTATTGAGCAGATAGGGAAATTTTGAGGTTTCTCTTGACTGCTTACTACATACTTCATTAAGGTTTCTCTGTATAGTCTCTTGGATTGACCAAACACTGAAATAGTAGCGTAAGACATGTCTAATTGTAGAGATCCTTGAAGCTTTACACCCCAAGATCTAGACAATAACATACCATACTTTGGTGGAATATCAGCTACTACTATGTCCATTAAGATGGTTTTGGCAAGATATTGGACTAGTGACACACATAAGTCTTTGATTAAACCCAAACATTTGACCTGACTTGAATCAAAAGAGAAAAGATCTTTATATGGCCTGGTGATGTCAAGGTCAAGTTTCTCCATTACAGATTTGGGCATTAAGTTATGGGAAGCACCTGAATCGAACATGGAATTATGAAGTATCTTATCATGAATGTTTAAACCCACATAGAAATGAGGAATTTCTCCCTCTGTTGTTTTTCCATTTACTTCAGGGCCAAATATCAATTTAGGTTGGTCATCAAAAACGTTTACTGAATCTTCGTTCACAAAAATTTTGAGTGATTTGCTTATTTGACTTCTGTAGACATCATGTTTAGCTAATTCTGATAATGGAACAGTTATCTTTAGTTTGCCTACTTTTGTCTCAAGATTGAAAGGTTTCTCGGTCTGAGTTTTTGTATTTCGGACAGCTGAATTTTCTGTGTTTTTCTCCTCTTCAGGACTGGGATTATGGGGTGGGTTTGCTTTCAAATCAAGTTCTATAGGCTCTTCTTTTTCTTCAGAAGAAATGGAGGTGGAAGTTTGTCTGTTGGGTGTTTGATTGTCTGGTATATCTTCAACAATTGGGTTATCAGGGTTAGGGCCTGTTTTAGAAAAAATATATACAGGGGGATTATTGATCTTACCTTTGTTAGGCTGCTTGGTATCCTTATGTTTGCTGATTTCAGGGAAATCTATTCTTCTACTCCTCAGATTGTATTGTTTGTGGACTTCATAAATGGCTGTGTCATATCCCTCCCTAAAGTCAAATGATTCACCTGACTGAGTTTGGAATTGTTCAAGGATGTCAGCTTCTTGATCCTCTTGGGTCAAGAAAACTTGTTGTTCATTGTTGAGTCCATCAAATTAATTTGAGTGTCTTCTATTGGTTCATCAGATGTTGAGGCTTCAGCATAATTTTCTTGAAATGGGGGCCTAATATTTTGGTCGAGCCCTGTCTTCCCAGTGTTAGGATTTTGATTCTTCCTTAAATTTGGATTTCTGCCAGTGTTGCTTGGTTGACCATCCCAAGGGGATTTTCTCTCCATTGTTTCTACTCTATCTCCAAGTCTGTCCATTCCTTTAATGATAACATCTAATTTCTGTTCAATGGCAGAAGGTTCTTCTTTGAATGGTGTTCTTCTTTCAGCTCTAGCTCTAGATCGTTTAGATATCAGGTTGGCCTCAACACTGACAGCTATACTTTGCATCTCTTCTAAGTTTCAAGGAGCTCTTTCCCTAAGTTGGTATGCCATATCAGAATCAAATGCATCAGGGAATTTGATCAAGTCCAAATCTGGAGGAGGTCTGAGATTCTAAGGAATAGCATTGAAGATATTGTTGAATCTGGTACAGTAGACTTGGACAGTTTCTTGTGTGCCTCTTCTTAGGGTTTCATACTCTGATAGAATGTGCAGAGGATCTTTCTTCTTTTCACATCTATTCAAGAAGGTCTGATAAAGAGCTTGTGGGTCATTGATACTGTTTGCAGGGAGGGCTCTAAACCAGGTTCTAACATCTCCAGTTAAACTTTGAACAAATACTTTCATTCTGACATCATCATCATCAATCTCATAGTTTTCAAAATACTCGGTCATTTTCTTGGTATGTTGTTGAGTTGTGTAAGTGCCAGTACCTTCAAAATAAGTGATTTTTCTTTGATAGTCTTGAGGCATAGCCCCTGGATTTGCAGGTAAGTTCAGGGGAGTATATCGGTTTTCCATGATTGCAGAAATAAGTGTGACAACTGGAGGAGTAGGGATAACAATGGGAATGTGAGTTGTAGATGGAGGAGTGAAAAGAGTGGCTTGAGGTGCTGATGGTGAACTTGGAGAAGCTGTAGCAATCACAGAAAGGTTTGGTGTTCTTTCAGAGGTAAGCTCAGATTGAATGGAGTTCTGCAAATGTTTGTCAAGGTGTGAACTAGCAGAATTTTCTTGGCTCTCTTGTCTTCTAAGGATCCTGGGAATCAGATTAGGATTTTCAAACACAGGTGGGGGATTAGGATTAGGATTTGATCTGGTGTAATGAATCCTTTCTAAAGCCAGTTTCCAGGTATGTTTTTGGTTTTTTCTTGGAATAGTTTTAACAATACAACTTTTAACAGTCTCTATTAGGAAGTTTTGGATGTGGGAGTTTTGAATTTTCCTAAAGAATTTATTTGAAAAGAAGAACTGATCAAGTATTTGCAACCAACTGTTCAATACATAAACTAGATCAGAGATAGACTGAAGCAGAATTTATTTACTTCTGCAATTTCAAAGCAAGAGCAGTTTCAAAGGCTACCTGGCTAACTTCAGGCTCCATCTGTAGCTTATACAGAAAACAGTAGCAACAAACATTTATTCAGCTCCGCAATGGAGTCGCCAATGATGTTATCACTCAGGTTGTTCCCAAAAGTTGTAAGAAAGGGAATACAGCCGAGGTAACCATAGACCAATCTTTAAGATACAGATTCTAGCCAATCTGCATCCAGAGGGGGCTCTCTCTTTTTGATTTAGTTTTGTTTTTTAAAGGTATTAGGATAGTTATGAAGTACAAGGGTTTTGTTTTGAGTTTGGGTGGTGAGATTCAATAGAACAGTGAGGTAAAATGGAATAGTTCAGTCCATTGGGCATGATGGAGTCAAAGAAGGATGGTTTTCTGGATTAGGTTTCTTATAGAGGATGGCATCATAGAGCAAGGTAGTCAAACAGGGAACAAATTAAAGAGCTGAAAACAGATGGAATGGGCTCAAATGGGTGAAGGGCAATTAAGAATCCTTCAACATATTAAAAGAGGGAAAATGGATGCTTACCGACAAATAGCAGTTAAGAATTCTTTATCAAATAATCAATATGAGAGAATCAGGAAACAGGAGCAATTAAGAATTCATTGTTTATACTAATTCTAAAGAAAACACAAAGAATAATAAAGACTGAAAACAGAGTGCAATGAAGCAAATTCTTAATTAATCTTTTTCTTTATCATTCAGATTATGAAACACAGATGATATAAAAACTCAAAAAACCGTAAAACATAAGATATAGCGGACTTATTGATCTGGAGTTTGATTCAAGAATTTTATGACAAGTCCTCTACTTCAATTCTTCATCCAGTAGGCCAGACAACAGTTTGTTTCCAATAGCTCTTTATTCCAAAGTTCAGTATTCACAGCAAAGTCTAGAAAATCCGCACACACCCAACCTCTTCAAAACTCTAATGAAGGGGGTATTTATACAATAGAATATGTACAACAGATATCTCATCAAAGTTGTGAGATAATATCTAGATTTTAACCTAAAGTAACTTACAAGCAAAGTAGAAACAGCTAACTTATGTTGTGCTGGAGGTAGGCTTTAAGGGTTCGACTTGCAGCTGTTCTGTAGTAGCTTTGCGCATCTGTCTGTCTTAACTACGCTCTTAAATTCTGATCTTCTTTTCTTTGTCAGCTCTGATACTCTTTATTTCTGACTTGATTTGCCTTTAATTCTGCACTGATATTCTTTAATGTTGATCTGATACTCTTTGACTTGTTGCGTACCCTGTTTTCTTTGTTCATATATGTCCAGTGTTTAGCCCAAAATATCTCTGTATATGTCGGTTTCTCTCTTCTGCAAGCTTTGGAAATCCCTCTGTTTGCTTTAAATTGTGTTAAACAAGGGAGAAAACTGCAAAATGGTGGGTTGGCAGAGTCTGCAAGCTCGTTGCTGGAGATTTTCTGGTCCGGAGGCAGTTGAAACACTGGAAATGCAACCTTGGTCCCTTTTACGCCTGGAGCGTGCGGGGGCACTGAATGAAAAAACATAACAAAATGAACTTTTCATCCTTTATTTGACAAAATGAATTTTGGTGGGAATTTTTGGTTCGAAGGATGGATGATGTCAGCATGACATCAGCAGGAGTATGGGACGGACGACGTGGCAGGTGACGTGGCAAGTGACGTCAGCAAAGGACAGCTAATGTCAGCAGATGGCATCAACAGGGGGAGGGTGGTAAATGGTTTTCCCCGCACCACTTTTGGGCTTGGGTGGTTTCGAGCGGAGGGCTAGCGAACACATCAGGCGCGCGACATGTGGATTTGGTACGGCGCCAAAACTACCGTTTCCTCGGGAGTTAAATAGCGGCAGACGGGGGGGTCGCGAAATGATTTTGGACCATCAAATGGATGCGCCAAGATCCGACGGTGGGCGCTCTACGGAGATGGCGGAACGTTAATGCACAGGACTAATGCAATAAACCAAGGTTTTAATGGTTTCGGGCGTAATGTTATTGTTTCGGGGTTTGGTTTATAATTAACCCGGGTGGTTAATTATCCCAAGGTTGCGCGCGGGGAACGGTTATTAACAAGTTCCAGATGAACTTATTAACCCTTTTTATATACAACAAAATATGGTTATAGTTTAACCGGGGGCGGGAATATTAAATATCAGGGTTTTTTTATTATATTTTTAATACGGGGAAGGGTATATTTACATGGGAGTTATATAATAAGAGTTAATAGTTAATATGAAAAAGTGAATAGAACGAGCGCTAAGTTGAAAATGTTTTTTGCATGAAAACTTAGGCCTAAGAAAAAAGGGGTTTATACAAGAAATAAGGCCACTTTCCTAAGTAAAGTAGGAATTCACTTAGGCAATGAATGAAATGGAATGAGTGGCTTCAAGAGGGATATTAAGTAGGTCTTAATACCTTGAGCGGGGAAATTAGTAAATGGCTGGGAAAAGCATGGAGGGGAGTTAGTCATGAAACTCTGCCTCGCTTGAGCTGCTCCAAAAAATATTTGCCATGGCATTTGTGATAGAGATAAGATTAACACATTTTAAGAGACAAAACCTATCACAAGTCTCATTCTGCAACAGCAATCTACCTACCCTGCCTACTTTGCCTAGCATTTTTTCCTTCTTTCACTTGGGTGCACTTAGACTAGCAAACCCTTTTCAACTTTTCTTTTCTTTTCATGGTAAGCCTACCTAAGTCTGCACTTATTACTTCCAAGGGCTCAGATTAAACTGTTGAGCTCCTTTGCTTCTCTACCTATCTACTTATCTTCCAAGATTAAACAGTTTGGACAGATTTTTATTCTCTATCTCTAAACATGAACTGGCCAAGATTAAGCTGTTTGGCCATTCATCAATTGTGGAAAAAAATTCAACAAGTTGTACATGATGCTTTATTTACAGAAAATGAAATAGTAGTGGCATTTGGACTTGCACACTTTCCTGGTCTATTTTTATTTGGGGTTCATTTCTTTTCATTTTTTCTTTTGACCATTTATTTTTTTCACCCTTTGATTTTTCTTTTAGGGTATACCCTCTTTACATTTTTTTTTTTTTTTTTTGATAATATGGAAACCTTTACAGCAAGGAAAGGAAGAACATATTACAGAGCTCAACCAGTGAATCATGAAATATGAAACCTATTACTATATGAGTATAACAGCAAGAAACTGGTTCTTGCACCAAATCAGAGCTTCTTACACTTAGTATTTAATTCTTGAAATAAAAGCTTAACTACTGCAAGTGTTGTGAAATCAAATTGCACAAGTAAAAATGAATGTTTTTGATTTTAACAGAGTGCAGAAAATAAAGAAACAATCCTTATAATTTATCCTGTAATGAAGTATTAATGAAAACAAGAAAAGTACTGGAAGTAAGCTAAAAGGCTTGCTAAAATGAATAGCACACCAACATGCACTGGTGCAGGGTGATTTCTCCTACTTATACCAGGCAGGAAAACCAAATCAAAAGTACTGCAGAAAGTGAATAGCACACCAACATGCACTAGTGCAGGGTGATTTCTCCTGCTTGGATCAGGCAGGGAAAACCAAATCAGTCAAAACTGCAAGAAATGAATAGCACACCAACATGCACTGGTGCAGGGTGATTTCTCCTGCTTGGACCGAGCGAGGAAAACCAAATCAATCAATACTGCAGGAAATGAATAGCACACCAACATGCACTGATGCAGGGTGATTTCTCCTGCTTGGACCAGGGGGGAAAGCCAAATCAAAATCAGATGCAGGAAAATAAATTCTAACTCCTTCACACTGCGGATCCGCTTTCATGCAAATAGGAATTCATGTGTTGTACATTAAATCACACTTAGTAGTATAAACATAAATTTCAAGAACAGAAAATAGGGTAAACATGTTGGGTTGGCTGGGCCCTAGCCAACCAGCGCATTTCCCTTTTTAAATAGAAACGCTGCTCAGCTCTTTATCAATTCATCAACTGTTAAATAAAAATATGATTCATGAAAACACAAGGTGGAGCTCCTTTCTTATTAATTTATAGAGGCAAATACATGCGTGATTACACAGTCCAGCCCAGATTTGGGCGATAACAAAATACAAGCCTATTACCACCTTCCTGGTTATATCTTTGTTCTATACAAACTTATCAGTATTGTCTCATCCTATTTACATTTCACATTATATAGATCCTTGGTCGAAGACTAAAAGAATCGTTTAACCAATTACATAACTAATATGCAAAAATTAGCTTTCGGTCTTCAAAATTAGGCATTTTAACAAAATTGGTCGTAGCCAATGTCCAGTTGTTTGTTCTTCACAAATCTGAGCTCAGCTACCTTTGGATTGTCTCGCTGTCATAGCTGGAGCTCGGCTGCCTTCAGATCTAACCTATTGTCATGGCTGAAGCGGCGCAAAACAAGGCGATGATCAAGGAGGTCCGGATCTGCTGCAAAGATTCGTTGTGCTGGCATTGGTGCGAGATCTGATCCTGCACTAGGATCAGCGGTCATGGTAAGCACTTGACTATCAAACAACATTGGAGATATCGATAAGTTGCAAGAGTGATTATAAGCAAGAAATCACGTAATAAATAATTAATTAATGCTAAGTTAAGTTAAAAATATGAAATATAAAGTTCATGCGAAATATGTCATCGTTCTTGGACTAGTGCAGGATGAGGGTGTGTAAGAGAAGTAAAACAGTGGTAAATGGTCATGATTTAGGAAGGGAAAAATGGTCAAAAAGGAGCAAATTTGGGGGCTAACATCCTCCCATCCCTAAAATGTTGTGTGTCCTCACACAACTCTTTACCTCTGCAAAAAAATTCAAAACTTTAAGCACTCCCTGCTCAATCCTGCTCTGGCATACTGTCATCACCCTGCAATGTTTCAGACTTCTTCTTTTTGGCGCTTTTTAACTTCTTGGTCACCTTTTTAAGTCGCTTGAAACATTGCACAGCTTGGTACTTCCAGACTTTAACTTCCCTTTTCTTCTTCTGGATTTCTGCCATCAATTCTCCTCTACTCTATTCTTTGTCCTCCTATGCTTTGGCTACAAGCTACTCTAAATTTTGTACCTGAAGTTCTAACTCAATTACCTGAGCATCAGGAGTCACCAATTCCTTCTCTTTTTTTGTTTCGGCAGGAGCTGTGTCTTTCTCAGGGACCTCCATATCCGCCATGGTTACATCAGGAAACTCTTCTCCCTCTGGTCCCTTTTCTTCCGGTTCTTCCTCCTCTGGTTCTTCTTCTTCCGGTTCTTCCTCCTCTGATTCTTCTTCTCCTACCTCTCCTTCTCCTGCTTCTTCTTCAGATTCTGCCTCTTCTTCTTCTTTTTCTGCTTCATCTTCTATAGGGTCTACCTCTTCTTTTTCGGGTTCCGCCTTTTCTTCTTCGGATTCTGCTTCTTCTTCTTCTGTGGGTTCTTCGTCATCTGGTTCTTCTCCCTCTATCTCTTCTTCTTCTGCTTCTTTGTTTTCTGCTTCTTTCTCCGATTCTTGCACTGGTGCTTCTTCCTGTACTGGTGCAAGAGGGGATTCCACGCCCTGTGGGGACTGTGGTTCTTTGCTTTCATCAGAGACTCTACTCTTTTTCTGGGGCTTCTTGATAAAATCGGCCAACAGAGCATCGTCCTCGACCTCTGCAATCTTGGTTGCGTCTGCAAGGACTGACAGGTTGTCCTTTTTGGGGGTCGAAGTGGTCTCTTCAGCTGGTGCGCTAGTCGTCTTCTCATTTGAAGGTGAAGCCTTCTCTGCTTGTTCAGATCGCTTCCTTTTTGCACTGGTGCAAGAAGGACTTCCCTTTTCATTTTTGCTCGGGCTCTTGCTTGTGCTGGCAGGGTCCTCTATCCCCTTCCCAGCAGTTGTCCCTTCTTGCAGCTATTTTAACAACGCTTCCCATGTCATACCTTTCGCTTCTAATTGTTTCAGGACCAAGATTTTTTTGAGGCCGTGATGATATAACCTTGTGTCGGCCTCGTTTTCCCTACCGTCCTGTACACTTTTAGTCGTTTTCTCCAAGATTTTGAGCAGAAAATAAGGGAAATTCCTCCTCCACCAGACGTGTTGGTCAGCTTCAAAATGTTACAGCATCCTAAAGTGATATACCAAGGTGCGGGTATATCTTCCTTCGCAAGTCACAAACTTTTGTAAAGTGAAGAGGAGGTCTTTCCACTGACCCAGCAGGGCGCTGCGTGGAACTCCTACTTTCCAGTCTACCTCTATCTTTTTATCAACGATGAAATGCTTCTAGTGTTTTCTTTCTAGCTTCTGATTCTTGAACCATTGTTCTCCAGTGTTCTCTAAGCCCATCACTGCTGCTATGAATTCCTCTATGACTTTGAGTTTGAGAGGCCTAATTCTCACTCGGTCGTTCCTAAAACTCCTTGCGAACTATAGAGCCACTTCCCTATCATACCCGTCAAACTTCTATAGAAACGGGAGAAAACCCGAGTCTCGCAATAGTGCAAGACTATTGTGACACTCGGCGGTCTGCTCTATTTTACTGAGAGACAGGGGTTCATTCCGAACAAGCAGCATTGCTGCTTAACGGCTATGAACAGTCGAGTCTTGAAATTTTACATGCAATATCAAGAAAATTGGTCCTTATAATAGAAATCTAACTGTCCCCCGTCCTTTCCATCAGATCACCGATTCATTCGCCGTAGATGCACATCATCTCTAAGGTCAGGCCGGATCGGTACTTGCGGCGGCGATTTAACGGCTTGGTGAGGTGATAATTATGAGTGAAGGATGTTTAAGATTATGGCGAAGAGGGGTAATCATGTCCAAGCAACGGTTAAAATATTCCCGCATTCCTTTATAATTCAAGGAAAGAACTTAGCATTTATTAAAACAATATCATGATTTCTAACTTAAAAAACACCTTGTACTTTTAAATAATTTCTCCTAGTTAGTATGATAGCATAAGTACTTAGTCGGTTAAATGAAAGGACTTCATATAGATTTCATGATGACCACTTTCCTATGCCATATGCTATAAAAAGAACTTGTACTATGTTGTTGACGAGGTGCATGCTTGCACTAATCTGCTTGCACCGCTTAAATCATACTATTCTGCTGGTACCCTTTTGCTTATTTTATCATATAGGACAACATGCTTGCACTAGTACAAGCATCATATCTAAAACAAAGAATTTAAATAAATCATAGGCTGGATTTTCACATGACTTCCTCAACTTATACTGAAAATTTTCTTCGCCCTTTCTTGATGTTTCAGAGCATATCCTTTTGCTCTTTGTACGATATCTTTCAATAAATTCATGAGGGAATAAAGAAGTGGGAAAGGGAAATTTTTAGAATGGGAAGGAATTATGTTACAGGGATTCCAGGAATAGCACCAAAAGAGGGAATAAATAGAAGTGGGATAGGGAAAGAAAAATTTCAATGGTAAAGTGGGATTTCTTCGAAGTGGACAGGGTAAATTTAGAAGAATGTGGGAAGGTTAATCATCTAGGATTAAAGAAGAAACTGAGGGAATATTATGAAAGTGGAATATGAAGAAAGGCAAAAAAAAATCTGGAAGGTCTGCCTGCACTGGTGCAAGAAAAAATAACTGTAGCGAAAATTAAGCGTTACTTGAGTAAAAATATCCATGCTAATTACCCCAACTGTGTCAAGATTGGTTCTACTGAACCTACTTTTACCTGGTGGTAGCTAGCATATCTAAATATCAAGCAAAATTTCCTTTTTATTAGAGATTTTTGATCTTCCTGGCAGCAAGCTAGTTTTTAGGTTGATCCTTCTGCAATCATGTCAGCGAACTGATTTTCATAATTACAGGAAAATATTTTTTCTTTAATTTTTTCTTATTTTTTTATTTTTTTTTAAGAAGAAGGAGAATTCATGTTTTCAAAAGGTTAGTATTACCATTCACCACTACCGTCCCAAATTGTTGTTGGACTTGTTGTGTAAAATCTTTCCTGGTAGGTGGCTGAAAATACTTCTTTAGCATGTGTCCATTTACCAAGAATACTAAATCTTGTCCATCAATAGTTTTAACTTCTACTATTCCATTCTCAAATACTCGGATCACTTCATAAGGTCCCATCCAACGTGTATGGAATTTCCCTTTAAATATTTTAAACCTAGAATCATAAAGGAGCACCCAATCACCTGGTTGGAACTGCTTTTTCTGAATAGACTTGTCATGCCACCTTTTACGTTGTTCCTGAATTAGTATGTTCTGTTGAACGGCATCCCTACGAAATTCATCTAGCTCATTTAATTGGAGAAGATGATATCGTTGTGCCTTAGAGAGATCTAGTCCTAACTGAACTGCAGTTATGAAAGTTTTGATCTGGAATTCAATTGGTAACAGAACTTGTTTGCCATATACCAGCTCATATGGTGTATGACTCGTGCTATTTCTCCAAGTGGTTCTGTATGCCCACAAAGCCTTTGGTAATCGTTCATCCCAATCCTTCTAATGCATATTGACTGTCTTTGTAAGAATGAACTCGATCACTTTGTTCATGGATTCCACCTGGCCATTTGCTTGCGGGTGATACGGCATGGATTTTCTGTGTCGGATCTTATATTGCTCCATCACACCCTGTACCAGATTACTATGGACCATTGTCAGAAACAATTTCTCTAGGCACACCAAATCTAGTAAAGATTTCAGTAAAAATAAAATCAACAAAAACTTTTTCTGTAGCAAAAGAAATAGCTTTAGCTTCTACCCATTTTGTAACAAAATCTATACAAACCAAGATATACTTTTTATTTAATGGTGTTAGATTTATTGGCCCTATAAAATCAATAGCCCATTCGTTGACAGCTATCACAATGCTTGACATATTGTTTGGCATCCTTAAACAAGGAAGGCCAATAGTAACCAACACGCAATACTTTATATGCAGTCCGCTTATCAGCAAAGTGGCCTCCACAAGGTTCATCATGAGCAGATTTCAAGATGTCAAACACTTCCTCCTCTCTTACACACCTACGGATAATCAGATCTGGACCAGTGTAAAAGAGATCTCCTTGAATCCAGGAATATGCAGCACTTTTCTGAACAATACTCCGCTTTTCACAAGCGGACAAGTGGGGTGGTGTTTTCCCAGTAACCAAGTAATTAGCAATGTCAGCAAACCACGGGGAATTTGTTGACATAACAAAAAGATGTTCATGTGGAAAATCATCATTAACAGGAGTTGCTTCACCAGGATTATCTAATCTAGAAAGAAAATCTGCTACAACATTAGATTTTCCTGGTCTATCAACAATAGTAATATTAAATTCCTACAACAATAGTAACCACCTAGTCACTCTACCGCTAGTTAATGGTTTATTCATCAAATATTTAATCACGGAATGATCAGTATGTACAAATACTTCATATCCTGTAATATAGTGCTTGAACTTATTAATTGCAAAAATTACAGCTAAAAACTCTTTCTCTATAACTGTATAGTTTAACTCAGCGGAAGACAAATTCTTACTAATATAATAAATAGCATAGGATTGTTTATTTTCCTCTTGTCCTAAAGTTGCGCCAATAGCCAAATCTGAAGCATCAGAGGAAATATGAAAAGGCAGAGACCAGTTAGGACCTCTTAAAACTGGTGCATGCACTAACTTTTCCTTCAATGTTTCAAAACACTGTTTGCAAGCTGTAGTCCAAGAAAATTCACTATCCTTAGCTAGAAGTCGAAAAAGATAAGCAGCGATCTTCGAAAAAATTTCAATGAATCTCCTATAATAACCAGCATGTCCTAAAAAACCTCTTACTTCCCTTTGAGTTTCAGGTGCAGGAACATGCAAAATGATTTCGATCTTTGCTGGATCAACCTGGGTATCTTTACCAGAAATCAAATGGCCAAGTACTATTCCCACTTTGCACATTAATCTACATTTCTTGTCACTCAAGGCGAGATGGGCTTCTTGACAGCGAAGAAGTACTTTTTCCAAATTTTCAAGAGCTTCCTGAAAAGAATCACCAAACATAGAAAAGTCATCCATATAAATTTCTACAAATTCTAGATCAGCAAAAATGGCCAGGACTGCCCTTTGAAAGGTAGCCGGGGCATTACATAAACCAAAGGGAGCACTCTATAAGCAAATGTACCCCATGGACATGTAAAAGTAGTTTTATCCTGATCTTTGGGTGCAATCTGTATCTGGTTATAACTGTTGAAGCCATCCAAAAAGGTAAAGTATTTCTTTCCTGCAAGGGTATCAAGCACCTGGTCAATGAAGGGGAGAGGGAAGTAATCTTTGAGAGCGGCTTTGTTCAATTCTCGATAATCAATACAAATACGCCATATTCCATCTTTCTTAGGTACTATCACTAATGGAGAGACCCACTGACTGTCGAAAATATGATAGATAAACCCAGCATCCAACAGCTTTTGTACTTCTTCCTTCACAATATCTCTTAGAGCTAGATTCATTCACCTTTGGGATTGTCGGACAGGTCAGGCTCCCTCCTGAATATAGATGTGATGTGTACAAGTTTCACGGGGGATGCCTTTCATATCTTCATAGCCCCATGCAAAGGCACTAAGATGGTTTTGCAACAAATTCACAAGTTGCTCTCGATGATATGAGTCTAAATCTGAACTAATATACAAGGATTTATGAGGGCTAATCTCAACAAGAGTAGTATCAGGCTCAGGAGTACTCAAGGGGGTGACCGAATGCAGTTGCACAGAAGAACGAGAATCATGGTTATCTTGAAAATCTAGGCTGGAGATTTGGCTCAATAGCTCAAAATTGGGCATAGTGTTTAGATTATTCAAGAAATCTTGAATCTCATCCTCTTGTGAAGACCCAGTATGTTTTTTGTATAAAGGAAATGGGTTGAGTCTCCTCAACACTGCTCTGGTCTAACCATAAAGTATCTTGAAGGTCCTAAATGGATCTGGCAAGGGGGTATAAGGTAACTTTCTTCCTAGCTTCCCCATGTGAAATATACATATTGCCGAAGCAACATCCAATATATGCATCCGCTGTAGCAAGCCATTGTCGACCCAAGATCAAGGGATTTCCTCCTACTGGGTTCTTTGGCTGAAGCACAATGAAATCAGCAGGAAATTCCCAAGAATATAATGAGATGATCACATCGTCCAATACTCCTTCTGGCTTAATTTTAGATCTATCTGCTAATTCAAGCACAATGGGAGTTGGGAAAAGATGAGATAACCGAAGTTGATCCATGGTTTGCTTAGTCATGACATTAATGGCTGCCCCCAGGTCTATAAGAACATTAGAGACAAGGACATTACCAATCTGAACTGAGACAACAGGGTTTCTGGGATTAGTATATTTTTCCATAAACACACATCCTGTCATCAACTCTGCTGCCCTACCAACAAATTGAATGGTTTTGGGTTCCAATCTCTTCCTCCCAGGTTTCTTGAGACATAGTTCCTTAATAATCTTAGTGCAAATAGGGATCTCTTTGATGGCTTGGAGCAAAGGTATCTTAATGAAAAGATTCCAAAGCTCTGATGCCAAACTAGTCTCAGAAATAGGCTCACTTCTTTCCATTACTAGCCTCTCTAGGAAGGGAGGCTGGTCGGAAGAATGTGGTAAGGATTCAAAGGGTAAGGGCTGCTTAGTGACGGCTTTTGGAGAATGATTAAGAGTTTCCTCTTCTTCTTTCTCTTCAACAATCACTCTAGGTTGCTGCTGATTTTCTGTTGTCACAGTCCTTCCCGATCTTAATTGAATATCATGAACCCCAACTGGAATAGACTGGTACTCGAATAAAGGTGGGTTTGTTACATAGATCATTTGCATTGCTTTATTATTGTTAGGATTGGGCATAGGCTAAGCAGGCAACTGAGGAGGTCGAAAAGGTGGAGGTAAGGGTAATGGTGGAGTAGACTAACTCGAAGGTTGAGGCATTGGATAAGGTGCATGTGTAGATGGATATGACTGCATGGGTGGCTAGTAGGAATATGGAGAATTAGTTGGCCCTCTCCAACCTTGTTGACATGGTTGAGAAGGTTGCCCATGCTGATATTGGTTTCCATATTGCCATTGTTGATTAGTGTTAGGATAAGAACATGCATGTGAATTATAACCAAAATAGTGTGGAGAAAATTTAGGAGCCATACCTGCACCTACCTAAGGCCAATTTCTTTTTGCTCCCATAGCATACAAGTATTCAGCTTCAAGTTGTCCCCCTGTAAATACAGCTTTAAGTCCTGGTATAAAGGGACATTTTCTATGATATGGTCTTCTGCACAAATAGCACACTTATTAGCTTCTTTCAAATTAAGAGGACATTCTTTAGGAGGATGCTTGTCTCTACATTTAGGACAGAAAATACTTAATGACTCTTGTTCCTTCATGAGTTTTTGTTGAAATTTTAAAGAGTCCAACTGTTTGGTAACAGTATTCATTATATCAATTTTCATGTTTTCCATTTTATTTTCTAGTCCAATAATCATTGCATCAGTAGATTCGGTTTTTCTATTTCTATTTCGAGTTCCTCTACTGGATCTATACTAATTCCTTGAAAATTTCCTGCATAATTCACAAATTTGTTCGAAAGTTTGCTGAGAAATATCACCTTGTCCTAACAGATTTAAATTATTTCTAGCATTATCAGTAAGTCCTCTTAAGAACAAGGTTCTAATAGTACTGGAATCAAGCTTAAGTTTCGACCTTTGTAAAATATACAGAAATCTTTCTAGATAGTCTTTAAGAGTTTCATCATCATCCTATATGATTGTAAAAATCTCATCCTGGATGTCCTGATTTCTGCAATATTCTTGATATTTAGATAAAAACACTCTCTTCATCTAATCCCAAGAGGCTATATTGTTTCCTCCTAACCCCATAAACCAGTGCAAAGCTAAGTCCTTGAGAGTAACAAGAAATAATCTTAGCTTCTAAGCATCAGTTGAATAATCATAACTTCTACACAAAATATCAAACTCGAATAGACAAGAATCAGGATCTTCATGAACTTTACCATGGAAATGAGGGAGAGCCAATGGTGGAATGTTTTTCATTTGTGCCACAGTATCGAGACCCACAATTGGAAACACAAAAGTGGATTGTTCCCCACTTACCTGGTTTTCATCAGTCCTTTCCCCGTGATCTTCACGGTTTGCCATCGTTTCCATTTTGCTCCCAACAGACTGAACCACACCTGAGCTGTTGTCACCAGAATCCAGGTGGATTGTTCCTGCATGATGGGTTTGAATTGGATTGGGCTTCCTCCTCACAAAAGGAGTCCCAATATGAGAATGGTTTTCAAAATTCTTTCGGCCCTTAGTGGGCTTTGAACCCCTACCTTTTCTAGGCATCCATTTCAAAAAAAAAATAAGAAAAACACATTCTAATAAAAATGCTGTCAGAAATCAATCACACCGGTAAAATTCCTTCAAAGAAGCTTCAAAAAAATACTGCAAAAATGAAGGAAAAATTACCTCTATAGTATAATCAAAAAATTCTTACCAAATCAAATCGCCTCCCTAGCAACGGCGCCAAAATGTTGGGTGCAGGAATTGCAGTCAAGCAAACTCCTCAACACTTAATTGTCAACCTGGGGAATTCGTAAACTTAGAGACAAAGCACAGGCAATGCCAGAGATGGTATAAATATTCTAATGTCAATCCCTACTTTCTTTAAAGGAAAGATTGCATAATCAAACTAAAGAAGGAAAAAGGGAAACTTGAACCATCAGAATAATTTAAGACTGGAACAAGGAAGAATGCATTTGCAAAAGAGATTTAAAAATAAAGGAGCAATCACTCTAGCTGACTATTGATTAACTACTGAGTGTGTGTTTTTCTTTAGCAGAGACACTTTAGTAGTCTCAACAGATGGGCCCTTCAAACTTGCTTATATAGAGATTTCCTTCTTGCACTGATCTATCTTGCACTGGTGTAATCTGCTTGCACTAGTGCAAGAATAGAAATTTATGCAGAGGGTATAAATGGTGTTTGTGCTAAAAGTTTTTTCCCTCGTGCAAGGGCTTGAACTTTCTCAAGTTCAAATCACTCAGATCTGGTGGCAAGAAACTAGTTCTTGCACCAAATCAGAGCTTCTTATGCTTAGTATTTAATTCTTGAAATAAAAGCATAACTACTGCAAATGTTGTGAAATCAAATTGCACAAGTAAAAATGAATGTTTCTGATTTTAACAAAGTGCAGAAAATAAAGAAACAATCATTATAATTTATCTTGTCATGAAGTATTAATGAAAGCAAGAAAACTGTTGGAAGTAAGCTAAAAGGCTTGCTGAAATGAATAGCACACCAACGTGCATTGGTGCAGGGTGATTTCTCCTACTTGTACGAGGCGGGAAAACCAAATCAAAAGTATTGCAGAAAGTGAATAGCACATCAATGTGCACTGGTGCAGGGTGATTTCTCCTGCTTGGACCAGGCGGGGAAAACCAAATCAGTCAAAATTGCAAGAAATGAATAGCACACCAACGTGCACTGGTGCAGGGTGATTTCTCCTGCTTGGACAGGGCGGGGAAAACCAAATCAATCAATACTACAGGAAATGAATAGCACACCAACGTGCATTGATGCAGGGTGATTTCTCCTACTTGGACCAGGGGGGGAAAGCCAAATCAAAATCAGATGCAGGAAAATAAATTCTAACTCCTTCACACTGCGGATCCACTTTCATGCAAACAGGAATTCATGTGTTGTACATTAAATCACACTTAGCAGTATAAACATACACTATAAGAACATAAAATAGGGTAAACTTGTTGGTTGGTTGGGCCCTAGCCAACCAACGCGTTTCCCTTTTTAAATAGAAACGTTGCTCAGCTCTTCATCAATTCATCAACTGTTAAACAAAAATACGATTTATGAAAACACAAGGCGAAGCTCCTTTCTTATTAATTCATAGAGGCAAATACATGCGTGATTACACAGTCCAACCTAGATTTGGGCGATAACAAAAATACAAGCCTGTTACCGCCTTCCTGGTTATATCTCTGTTCTATACAAACTTATCAGAACTGTCTCGTCCTATTTACATTTCACATTATATAGATCCTTGGCCGAAGGCCAAAAGGATCGTTTAACCGATTACATAACTCATATGAAAAAATTAGCTTTCGGCCTTCAAAATTAGGCATTTTAACAAAACTGGTCGTAGCCAATGTCCAGCTGTTCATTCTTCATAAATCCGATCTCAGCTACCTTTGGATTGCCTCGCTGTCGTAGCTGAAGCTCGGCTGCCTTCAGATCTAACCTGCTGTCATGGATAAGCGGCACAAAACAAGGCGGTGATCAAGGAGATCTGGATCTGTTGCAAAGATTCGTTGTGTTGGCACTGGCACGAGATCCGATCATGCACTAGGATCAGCGGTCATGGTAAGCACTTGACTATCAAACAACATTGGAGATATCGATAAGTTGCAAGAGTGATTATAAGCAAGAAATCACGTAATAAATAATAAATTAATGATAAGTTAAGTTAAAAAATATGAAATATAAAGTTCACATGAAATATGTCATCGTTCTTGGACTAGTGCACGATGAGGGTGTGTAAAAGAAGTAAAACAGCGGTAAATGGTCAGGATTTAGGAAGGTAAAAATGGTCAAAAAGGAGAAAATTTGGGGGCTAACACTTAACATAGGCGAAGTCACACAGGTGGCCTTTGATAACAAGTTCTTCCAGTGGTAGGAGGACCAAGTTGTGGCCATAGAGGATTACCCCTATGCATGACTAGATTTTTGAGGGGACCCAGACTTAGTACTTCTCAAGGGGGTTGTATGGGACGACATTAGAAAGTTTAATTTTTTTAACATATTTGGTTTATTTATTTTTAAGGATAATCTCAAGAAATTTAAAGTCTTTTTCCATGAAACAGAAATCCTAACAAGATTAAAATGATCATGATGTATATGTGGGACCAGTGAGACCTGAGGGTCTACCTGTAGGTTTTAACCCTGTATAGAAATTACCTACATATGAATTCTAAAAAAACTGAAAATAAACAATGGCGATAACATAAACATAAAACAGATATACACAGATATTTTCCCTTAGATCCCAAAATCGGGGCTACCAGAATTATTTTCATTATATTCCTTTCAATGTTACAATACATATGTATATATGTCGAAGCATTTATAAACCCCAATCCATTAACCCTAGATTAGAACATAACTGTAGTTCCCTTAACTTGATCTACAAAATACCATGCGTAAAAAATCATCATTGTTCAGGTGATGAAATTTTAGCTCAAAAATGAAAGTACCCAAAATGTATTGAAATTGGTATCAAGTCGAAGTGCTCGTCGTTCTAAATTCAACGACGTTTGTTTCATCTCAATCTGACACCATATGCTCAAGTTATCACGTGTTGACCATTTGGCCAAACAACTAAAAATTTGAGCAGGTTTGTTCACTGGGTTGACCGTATGATGAGAAAAAAGGGTGACTATGTAGGGTACCATCCAATGATAGGCTGTCACATGTCATCCTCTAGTTCATTTATTTTTGGCACATTTGATTGGTTCGTGCTAGTTTTATGTGGACCAATAATTGGGTGTCGTGTGGCCCAGTCATGGGCTGCCACATGGCACCCTAGGGTCAATTAAAATTTTGGTATGGGTCTGAGTGAGGTCTGAGGGATTTGAACCCCCGACCTCCCACTCCATAATGGAGCACTTCACCAACATGCCACATGGTAGTTCTTAACATAGCATAGATCGAACTATTATATAATGTTTAAGTTTAGAGCTTTAGGAGGGAGGGGTTAGGTTACCAACCCCAACCCCTGGTCATATTCGATGCCATATGCCTATGGAACAACAGTGGAGAGGGGCTTAGGACCTTTAGCTCGGCCCCCGGTCATGACGCTAATCACATGACCTCAACATTCAGCAGAAGGCGCAAAGGTGGAGGAGTTTTCGTTAATAGCCCTAGGTCTTGGGCATATGCTCCGCCAAGACACTATGTTGAAGGTGCTTGTGGAGGTGCTAAGGCAAGGGAGGCCAGCCCCAGGTCCTATAAACCATGCATGTGACCTTGGTTGTTATGAATCCAGCTCACAAGAAGATAGAAAAGATAGATCAACGACTTAGAAATCATCCTCTTCGAGGGGGCAACCTCCTTTACATTACACAAATGAACTATTATTGGATGATACAAATGACAAGACCTCCTTTCTATATATAGGAGTCTAAGGGGTCATAATATAATCAGAGCTGACATAACAATAATAATGTAAGGACACAATAATAACAATAGTGGACTTCTATGGGGAGTCCGCATGGGGTAGCTCAAGTGGCAATGGTCGTGGAATTGAAGTCTCACCGAACTGGAGATCTTGGGTTCGATTCTTGTGCTACCTTCCCTGGAAATGGGGTGAATAACGGACATGTAAAAACTCGAAAATGAGAAATTCCTACCGAAGCTTACAAAAAAAAATAGTGGACTTCTATGGGGCACAATAATAACAATATGGGTACTACATGGGCACAACAATATAATAAGGGGGTTATACTAATGACAATAAGGGGTTACACTAGTAGTATAAGGACCTAGCATTGGAATTGCGGTTAGGCAAAGTCCTTCAACACTTAATTATCAACCCGGGGGTTTCGTAAACTTAGAGATGAAGCACAGGAAATGCCAGAAATGATATGAACTTTTCCTATCTCTATTCCTACTTCTTTAATTGTAATCTTGTAGAATCAAAAAGAAAATATCACCCGGAAATTTACACCAAAGATATTCTAGTGCTAGAATGTGAAAGAAAGTACTCTTGCAGGAAAATAAATGAAAGGAACTCTCAAACTTCTTGCAAACAATCTTGACTAATGAAAATGTAAATCTATGTTTATCTTCAGTATAGTTGTGTGCCAGGTTAATAATTGGACCCTTGAAGATATCTAACTTCTTATAGATCTTTCTCCCTGCACTAAGCTATTATTCCTATACTTCTACAATGTGCTTGCACTAGTACCAAAACAAAGTTTAGGTGCTGGAAGTATATTTTACACCTGTACTGAAGATTTATGTCTTCATGCAAGAGCTCTAAGCCTCAAGACTAGAGCACTCTGTTCCTGTATCAGGATATCGATTCTTGTACTGAAACAAAGATTCCTGCACCAAGTTTTCCAATCCTTCTTATAAGAAAATAAAGAATGTGTTAACTTAAAGAAAGAGCTTGCAAAGGTGAACAAAACTTCAAAATAAATTCCTCAAACAAAAATATGCTTCAACCAATCTTAATATCTAAAATAAGAATTAATTTCCAAAGTCAAAGCGCACCCTTCTTTAATCAAGGAACTCCTTCATGCAATCTAAAGAAATCATCTAATTGTGATAGCAGGCTTCAATCCTGTAATAGTTATTCACACAAATTGATCTACATTCATAACCTTCTTAACTCAGAAAGATTCTCTTTGAAAATAATTACACATGGAGTCTGATCTTTCCCTAAACAGTATGAAGTACAGGTACAGATTAGTGTGTCACAATGGCGTTCAATCTCGAATTACCAAAGCATATTTAGTTTGAAATATCAAGAACACTTCGGAATGAAAATCACGCACTGCAGAAATGCATTAAGGCTCATCAATCATATAAGAATAAAAGACTATTACTGTAATGAACCAAAGGAATCAATCTGCGAAACTGTAAATGCACTAGTGCAGGAATGCATGCTTGCACAATCCAGGCAGAAACGATATTAAACTTTGAAGAAAATAAATCATAAAATTAAACTCAGTCAAGCATGTACACACGGATCCGTCACACAGTGATGAAATCAGATCTAAACTTTGCAGAAGAATAAAAGCATCTATTTAATTCACACTTTGCATTAAACAAAATTAACACACCTTAATCAAAAAAGAAGAATACGAGGGAGAACGAGCTGGGTTGGCTGGGCCCTAGCCAACCAGCTCGTTTCCCTATTTAGGAAACGTAAAGATTCAGCTCTTAATCAATGCATCAACACAGAATTACAACGCAATATTGAAAAATCATGGCGCAGTCCCTTTCTATTAATAATCAACAAATGTACATCATGAGTTCGAATCCAGCCCAGAACGAGGGTGATACCAGCAAAATTACAGAAGAATGAAATTACAATATCCTTGCTATAGCTATCGCTCGCTACCATTTTCTATCTGAATCCTATATTTCATACATTCGTTCAGGCCTGCAACCATAACCAAATTACATCAAGCGTTCCAATCTAAGACTTTCGGCTATAAAAAAAAATAACAAAAACAATTCATACTAAGCCTTTCTGCTATAACAAAACGTTAATCTAAGTATTCGGTCGATGACCCAATCTCCACCATATCCCTGACTTATCTCCGCTCCGAGCTTGACTCGAGTTGACCATTCTGGAACAAGGTGTCTGCATTAGGTGGTGAGTTGTCACGACAGTTAAGGATTCACCAGCGGTGCAGGAATCCTACCTGCACTCGACCATGCTAACGGGATGATCAATACATTGCCTATCAAATACTTTAGGAAAATAAATATTAGTTGCAAAGATTATTAAAGGTACAAAATCTATGAAAATGATTAATTAAGCACATTTGTAACCCTTAAACATGAAATATAAAGCTAGTGCAGGAAAAGGCATGATTCTTGGACTAGTGCAGGAATAGGGAGGTTTGCAAGGTTAAAACAAAGGTCTAAGGTTATGGTTTTGAAGGGAAAATGGGTTAAAAATGAAGCAATTTAGCCTACCAACACTAGCACGAGCCTTGGACACGTTGCGCCTATGTGCCCGTGTTTTAAGGGCTAGGCCAACAAAGGCAGGCGTTAAGGCCCAGCCCGCAGCCTTATGTGGCCTATGTGACCACATTTTTTGGACTTAAGGGTTATTGGAAAAATTAAAGTTCCAACAAATTGCACCGGTGGAGGGTGAATCTGTCGTTTGGTTAGTGGAAAATAGGGTGGATTTGTAGAACAATTAGACTGTTGGTCCGATTTGTAGGATAGTTAATGGTAAAACTCATGGGACAGCTTGGAGAGCAAGATCTTTTGGATTTTTTGACCGAAATTAGCTCAAGTAGAGTCCAATTAGGGGTTTTTGGATGTTCTGAAGCCAATGGTGAACTCTAATTTCTGATTTGAGCACATTTAAGTAGCCTTTTTGTAGGTTTGAGACGAAGGATGTATGGACCAATGAGGGTTTGGAAGCATTTTTGGAAGGTTTTTTAACATGGAGAAGGCCTTGTAGGGCTTTTCTCACTTTCAAAAGTCTACTACAGCAGTTGTTACTTGCACAGTTTAGCTCAGGTTTACTTTTATCATTATGTTATGTTGAGGAAAATTTTGTTTATGTGCTTCAATGTGGAATTGAAGTGCTCACATGCTCATTTTAGCTCATTTCAGTTGGAGTATGGAATCTTTGTAGGAGATGCTTTGTGTTGTTGTTGTATGTGAGATTTATTTACGAAAGAACATTGCCTTGTAGGGGTAATAGCCACATGTTTCCATCAACAAACATTTTTGTACTTCCTTTTTCTAATAAATATATGAGTGGTCTAGCTATGTTGGTAGACCCAGAGATGTAGCCCAGGAGGGGTGAACTCCATCAACAAATCTTTTGTTATTCTCTTCATTATGCATGTATGAGTTATGTGTTATTATGTTTCTTATGTTAAGTTTACATGTGAATACTAACTCATGACTTGAAGAGACACTGGAAAAACCTGTTTTGTGAAAAGACCCATTTTACCTTGCAAAGTGTCAAAACAGTCATTGTTTATTTGTTTGTTTGATTTTGGAGAAGAGGAAAAAGACACCACCTCCATTTTCAGATCAGATTGGTATCAGATCTTCATCTGACCAAGTTGCAAGAATAGTCAGCAAAAAGAGTCTCCAAGAGCTAGAGGAACATAATTTGGCTCTTCGTATGGAGAACATTGAGTTGAGAAGGATGCTAGAGATTGCTGAAGAGGAGAAGAGGCATATGTGACTACAGTTGCAGCATGTACTTGAAGAACAAGTTGCTAAAATTTATATTGTTGTACCAGTAAGAGAAACCTCTAGAATGAAACTAGTATGTGGTCATGGTTTAAACAGTGGTTATGAACCATATGAGGAAGATGATGCATGTGGATTTTGCAAGCATCTTCAATAATCACACCATATGCCAGTTGATAAGAGTGGGTGGCTAGATTAATCTGCAATATCATTGTCGTCATCATCAAATGCCAAAAAGATTAATGGAAAATTTAATGAGGTAATTAGCATTTCAAGTACAATTCCTTTTGCTTATGTGCATAACACATCTTTTGCGGCATTTGAGCAACATACCAAAGGCATAGGTATGAAGTTTCTTTCTAATATGGGCTATGAAGGTGGAGGCCTCGACATAAATGGCCAAGGTATTACCAATCCAATCATGGTTGAGGAGAGATCGAAGTATCAGGGATTGGGATATGGTCAAAGGCAGTTTGCAGAATGCTCTAAACGGCTTGAGTCACATCAACCATCAGAGGATGATATGTCACCACCTTGTGATAATGTTCATTTGTATCCCAAGTGAGATGAATTCTTGAAGGGACCTTGCATGTCATCGTCCACTCCCCTCCATCAAAGTTGCAGCCCTAGAGACAGGTATAATCTTCATGGTTGTTTTCCAATGCATGGTAATTTTGACTATTTGTGGAATAAGTACCCTTGTACTTTTTGTGATGCAATTGACCATTGTGTGGATGTCTTTGAGCAACACATGATAATGGTTAAAATAATGGATTAGATTATAGGCATCAATCATAATGATTCTCCTTCGCATGAGAGGACTTCTTTGTCAGCAAGTAAGAGGAAGTTCTTTTGTACCCATTGCAAGATGCATGGGCATGGCAATGAACGATGTTGGAAATTACATACATAGCTTTGTTCAAAGAAAGGAAGGGAGATTGTGCAACATAATGCAAGGGAATCAAGCGGTGGAAAAGAGGACTCACGGCAATCCTAAGAACCCTTCAAGGAAACAATGATGCAAAAAGACAACACATAAACCAAGGAGAGGCAAAGTTTGGGTGGACTTATTTGTAAAGTTGCTTTGTAAAATTTGTAATTACTTGTTGTTTACCTATTTAGGTACTTTTGTAAAGTGGACAATCATTGTCACTATGTTCAACAAGTATGTGATTTTCATTTATGTATATGTTGGCTAGTTATAAGTCCACATGTCCAAGGACTTTTGTGAATGTACAAGATTGTCATTCAAAGTTTGTCTACAAATTTGTCATGTACTCACTGATGCAAGTATTCGATATGAAACTTGTGTGAATAGAATCTTCATTTTCAAGATTGTAGAAGATGGTTATGTTTTGTAGGCAAGGCCAATTATATCATTGAAATTTTTTCAGCAGTGTACTTTTTATATACAAGCTCAGTTTGAAGATGTTAAAGCAAGTTTATGTTGCTTCTGAATTCCAAGATGGAGTCAAGTTTGTCTTCAACAATTTATAAAGATTAAGTGTTTTTGAGTCATGTAAAGATGAGATTAAAGAGAATGTTCAGATTCCACTCATCAGTATTTTGTTTATGCATCAGCGATAAGAATGTTGGCTAAATTCTTAATAGGACAATAGGTATTCACGAAGAAGATAGGTGAAGTGCCTTAATTAAAGTTTGAAGAGCATCAATTGAAAATCAAGAATTTTGGATTGAGTTTTTGGGTGTTTTTGAGTTTCACCCTCATTATATTGACTAGGGAAGTAAAATTTTGGAGTCCAAAAGTTCCTAGTGGGGAGGTGTGATTAGGTGATCAAATTTTAGCTCAGAAATGAAATTGCCCAAAAAGTCTTGAAACCAATGTCAAGTCAAAGTGCTCGTAGTTTTGAATCCAACGACGTTCATTTCACCTTAATTTGACACCGTATGCTCAAGTTATCATGTGTTGACCGTTTGGCCAAACAATCAAAAATTTGAGCCGGTCTATTAACTGGGTTGACCATACAGTGAGACAGCAGGGTGACTGTGCAGGGTATGAGCCAATGATAGGCTACCAAGTGTCATCCTCCGGTTCGTTGATTTTGGGCACATTTGATTGGTTTGTGTTGGTTTTATGTGGACCAATAATTGGGTGTCATGTGGCCCAGTCATGGGCTGCCACATGGCACCCTAGGGTCAATTAAAATTTTGGTATGGGTTTGAGCGAGGTCGGAGGGATTTAAACCCCTAACCTCCCACTTCATAATGGAGCACTTCACCAACATGCCACATGGTAGTTCTTAACATAGCATAGACCAAACTATTATATAATGTTTAAGTTTAGAGCTTTAGGAGGGAGGGGTTGGGCTACCAGCCCCGACCCCTAGTCATATTTGGTGCCATATGCCTATGACACAATGGTGGAGAGGGGCATGGGACCTTTAGCCTGGCCCCCCGTCACGGTGCTAATCACATGACTCTGGCGTTTAGCGAAAGGTGCAAAGGTGGAGTGCTCAGTAATAGCCCGAAGTCTTGGGTATATGCTCCACCAAGAGATCGTGTCAAAGGCACTTGCGGAGGCGCTAAGGCGAGGGGGCCAACCCCAAGTCCCATGAACCATGAATGTGACATCGACGCCAACATTTAAGGGCCTAGTGGGAAGGGCAGGCGTTAAGGCCCAACCCACTGCCCTATGTTGCCTATGTGACCACATTTTTCAAACTTAAGGGTTATTTGAAAAATTAAAGTTCCAACAAATTGCACCGGCGAAGGGTGAATTTATCATTCAGTTAGTGGAAAATAGGGTATATTTGTAGAACAGTTAGACTGTTGGTCTGATTTCTAAGATAGTTAACAGTAAAACTCATGGGAGAGCTTGGAGTGCAAGACCTTTTGGAGTTTTTAACCAAATTGAGCTCAAGAAGAGTCCACTTAGGGGTTTTTAGATATTTTGAATCCAATGATGACATCTACTTTATGGTTTGATCATATCTAAGTAGTATTTTGTAGGTTTTAGACCAAGGGTGTATGGATTAATCAAGGTTTTGAAGCAGTTCTGGATGGTGTTTAAGCATGGAGAAGGCCTTGTAGGGGTTTTCTCACCTTCAGAAGTCTACTACAACAATTGTTACTTGCAAGGTTTAGCTTGGTTTTACTTTTCTCATTATGTTATGTTGAGGAACTTTTTTTTTATGTGCTTTAATGTGGAATTGAAGTGATCACATGCTCATTTTAGCTCATTTCCGTTGGAGTATGGAATCTTTGTAGGAGATGCTTTGTGTTGCTATTGTATGTGAGAGTTCTTTACATGAGAACATTACCTTGTAGGGGTAATAACCATGTTTCCATCAGCAAACATTTTTTTATTTCCTTTTTCTACTGAATATATGAGTGGTCTAGTTATGTTGGCAGACCCAAAGATGTAGCCTAGGAGAGGTGAACTCTGCCAACAAATCTTTTATTATGCTCTTCATTATGCCTATATGAGTTATGTGTTATTATGTTTCTTATGTTAATTTTACATGTAAAGACTAACTCATGATTTGAAGAGACACTGGAAAAACCTGATTTGTGACAAGACCCATTTCACCTTGCAAAGCATCAGAACGGTCTTTGTTTATTTGTTTGTTTGATTTTGGAGAAGAGGAAAAAGACACCACCTCCATTTTCAGATCAATCATGCCCAAAACCATGTGCAAAACCAATGCACAAAACCATAGGTAGGTTAGACCACCTAATATAGGGTCCAAAAAAAATTCTTGGGCCGTTGCCCCAGACCCCGTGCAGGGGGGCTACCACCTCTCTAAAACCCTCCGATGGGGGGGGGCTGCACCTGATGCAACAAACAGGGGAGGCTATCACCCCCCCCCCAAACACGTGTGACTAATCGTGGAAAGAATATAACACACACCTAACATTGAGAAACACCTCTAGCTTCCTAAATCTATCTCCCTTTCAAGAAAGCAATTTGTTTTATGGAAATAGACCAAGAAAGGATGGGCTTAATTCATAAGGCAATGATTTTATCTATGAATTTATATATAGAAGTACATAAGGATATGATATGAAAATCATCCAGAGATGATGGATGATCCACTTTAGGAATAAGAGTAATGAAAGACATATTGAATGTAGGAAACATCTGCCTCTCCATTTTGGATTCATCAATTACCTTAAGGATATCTTGACCGATAGTATCAAGTAACTCAAGGAAGAATTGAACAACCCAACCATCTGGACCCCAGATTTTATCTCTCTGAAAACTATGTAAAATGATTTTTAATTTGTCTTAAAATACTTCACCCATGATGGCCTTGTTCTCGTCATCATCGACTAGCCTGGGAAAAGGTTAGGAAACTCTTATTACTTCAATGATTGAGGCTCAAGGATGGGTATGGAAGAGGTTCTCGAAATGACTCTTACCCATTGTTGGTAGGCCTTCAAAATGAATAACTTTCCATTAGGGTCCTAAAGGCTCCATATGGTACTGTGAATTTTCCTTCCCTTGACATAAACCTGGAAAATTTTTGTGTTCTCATCCCCACTAGTTATCTAGATGGCTCAAATTTTTAATTGCCACTCCTTTTCTCATTTTGTTAGAAGCACTTTTTTCCAGCTTCCCAAAGTCATTGGATCCTCTCTAGATTAATGGGAGATGAATCCTTCCTCATCTTGATCAGCAAATATTTACAACTATTCTTCAATCTCCCTTAATTCTCGAACCCTAGCCAACTTCTTCTTTTCTTCCCATTCTTTAATTTTCAACTTAATGAGCTTGAAGTTAGCCCCAAATCAGTTAGTCGTAGAGGATCCGAGTTGATGATCAAATGCTTTCCAATTGGAGTCAACAAGAGTTAAAAAATCCTCCTCCTTCAACCAGGAGGAGTTCATCTTAAAAGGGCTAGCTAGTTTCAGTGTTGTCCCTCTAATTTCCAGAAAGATGGGAGAGTGGTCTAAGTCACCCCCAATCCATATTCATTGTTTGATTAATGAGAACCTTCACACCATAGCCTCTAACAATAAGAAATGATCAATTATCTTGGTCACTCTGTAAATTTTGAAACAACAGCTACACCAGGTAGGGGCCAATTTCATAAGATCCACATCCACCAGATTTTGGCCCTTAATTATGTTCAAAAACTAATTAGCTAAAGTGTACAACCTAGCCCTAGGACCCCATGATTCAGATGTGCCTAGGGAGAAGATCAACTCACAACTGAGGATGAGGCTTAGAGCTTTGATGAAGGATTTGTTGAAGAGCTTATCCCAGAACTCCTTATAGTTGAGTGAAGGGCCATATAAATTTAATAATGTGAATGGAGAGCCCAGGTCCTCTGCAAAATCCTCAACCCCCAACCCAGATTCCAGACTCCAGAAATTAGAGACTTGAATCTTCCTAACATTCCAACCCACTATGATCCCCCTAGATCTTCCATTTGATAGTTCCTTTCTATGTTAAAAATTATATATTAATTAATCAATTTACCACATAATTTGATGGTTTCTTTATATGTTAAAATTTACTAGTTTGAAAATTGCCTAGGATATTTCAAAATATTTATTAGTCATTTTCTACAAATATGTTTATTTTTCCCTTTTAACTAAAATATCATTATTTTTTCTCCTCTATTATCATTAGTTTTGTGCTAATTAATTAATTAATTTCAATTTAAATATTTAATTATCATCATAACTAAGGTTTTTATTTTTCAATAGGGTAGTCTAAACAAGTGACAATTTTGCCAATAAAAGAATGGTTTTTCCAACACGATTTTGACGAAATCCAACAGAATTTTTTGTAAATCCAGGTTACAGCTAACAAGTTTCTGAATTTTAAGTGCTCAAGGGGTTCTTGAGGGTGTTGAATCCATTCCACCATTAAAAAAATGATTCAAACACTCTCAGTTTCAAATTTTTTGAAAAAAAAAATCATTAGATTCCAATGGGAAAATCGTCATTCGGATGAAATTGTCACGTGCCTAAACAAGTCAATTGAGTGGAACTTAAATAGTTATGAGGAAAAATGTTACTAACAAAGCTATCAGCTTCACAAGATCTTGATTAAGTTCTCGTTTTTTTAGAAGTTGCATTCAGTGCTAATTTTTAGGCTCATTTTGGAAATGGTGATACAGCATCACCCATTTTTCATTTCAGAGCTAAAATTACAAAATATTTTCAACCATGACATTAAAAGTCAAATATCATAAATATTGAAAACATTAAAAACACTCTAAAATGCAAAAGTGGTGATGCAACATCACCCTTTTTTATAGTGAAAATTCAAATATCATGACTCCTAAAAATATGAAAAAAACACCTCAAAATGAAAAAGTGGTACGTTGACATTAAAAACCAAATATAAAGTTTGACTACTTTTGTTTTTTGTTTTTGTTTTTTTTTTCAAATGTTTGTTTTTTAATGTTTCTCAAATTTGTTTAATTTCTATTTTAATTCTTGAGATTAAACTTACAAATTATCTCTAAATCTAAAAAGTGGCATCATATGATTATTTTTTAATAATTTATATTAAATTCAATTGAGTTTATTATGAATGGTTTGGGGGAATGATGGGGACCCTTTCTAGTCAGGGTCAATTCCTGCAAATGACACGATGAAATGTGATGTAATGGATGAAATATATAAATATATAGATATTTATCTATGAAAAAAAAATTCTATTAAAAAAAATAAAATGTGGAAAAATTGTAAACAACTTTTTTTAGGTAGGGAAATTCACTTAAAATAGAAATAAAAATAAATAGAACAACAACTACTACTACTTTTATGTTATGAGGAAACTAAAAAACACCTTTTTTTCTTAAAAAATAAGGGAAAAACTAAAAATACAAACAAAATTAAAATTCACCTTTAAAAAAAAATAAAATAAAAATAAAAATTAAAAGAAAAGTACATAACTAAAAAAATTAAAAAATAAGATAAGTGAAGTAAATAGAGTAACTAGGTTTCCTCTATTTTTTGGGAACTAAAAATATTTCACTCACATTTTTTCTTAAGATTAAATAGACTATATTCTTAGGGTTTCTTCTACATAGTCATCCATGATTAGCTCTATAAGAGGAAATTTTCCACCTCATTCAATCAGATTTTTTTCCCGAAGGAAAAATCGCAATTTTCATTAAGATATTGAAAATTACATGTTGTAGATGCTTGAAATCATTTGTTGTAATTCTCATTCAGTCGGATTATTTTGGGAATTCGTAAAGACTCTAGATCTACTGGTATTCCCTTTCAATCTCTTCAACTTCAACATCATTTTCATAGAGCAACTAGGCAAAGTGGCATTTCTGGTTTCTCAAAGAAACCTCCATTGGGCACATCTTGGAAAACTAGAAATGTAAGGCATTTCTTGCCAAAAGTAGTGCAAGGTATAAAATATGAGGTTAAATCTAGCAAGATCAGAAACTATATCCAATATATGCAAGATAGTGCTCTAATTTGCAAGTTCATCGGACTATGGCCACTTGACAGGTCCCCAATTGGGTGGATCCAAAATAGATGGAACCTCTAGGGTCAAATATAACTGGAGTTAGGGGAAAAAGGATTATTTGCAACCATTTCCTCCAACTTGGAAAACAGATCGAGAGTTTCTAAAGAAGTGTCATTTTTCTCTAATAATGCAGGGCTCTCCATGCGATTTGGGAAGGAGCAGTATAATCCAAAGAAGGAATACTTCCTTGCTACCCCAATGTGGATTCGACTCTTTTCTCTTCCAAAGGAATATTGGGAGTAGGAAACCCTTGAAGGAATAGGCAATGCCATTGACAAATTTTTCATGGTCTTGGAGGCTACTAAGAGAGGGAGGTATACATCATATTCTCCTATATGTATTTATATGAATATCTCCTAGCCTCTACCCACTTCAATAGATACTTATTATCGTGATAGCCTTTGGAAGCAACCTCTAGATTATGAACATGTCCCCTTTAGATCCAAATGCTATCATGAATATAAGCATATTATTATGGATTATTCAATGAATGAAAAGGAATCACCCAAAGAACACCCCTCTCAAAAAGATCAAGGTTATATGGGAAAAGTCTCCTAAAGAAGAAGAAATTTGAGTTCCCAAGGTTCCTCAAATCCTTATGAGATCCCTAGATATAGAAATAGGTCAAGCCCCTCTCCTCACTAAAGGAGATTTCAGAGAAAAATAATATCCAATCAAGCCTGCAACTAGTAGACAGAAAACCCATAAGCCCTTACTAAATCCTCTGGAGCTCATGTGAAAATTTCTAGAAGAGTACCGGCAAAACACATTACTGTAAGAAATGGTTTGCTCCCTATCAGAAGAAGATGAAGCACAAGCCATACCAGAAGATATGAATCTAGATAATCCATGGATGACTACCCTTGTAGAAGAACGACATAAAAATTATATGAAGGACATGTTATTTCATCACACTATGATTGTTTATAAAGCCTATCTCTAATGCAAGGAAGAAAACCAACCAAGATTGAGTTCTTCAAAGTCCTGCCTTAGGGTTGATACGAATTATTTCAAGGTGGTCCTGAGGCAAGACAAGGAAGCTTGCAAATGAGATTGCACGATTAATAAGGCATTTATCCCAGCAGATAATGAACAATCAATCAACTAAGAAAAAATGAGGTCAATGTCAGGGGCATTTCCTCCCCTGAAGTATTGAATCTTCATGGAGTTTTCTATATAGTAATGGTTGTCATGGTGAATTTTTGGATGTTTTTATTGGTATATAGCTTGCTAGTGTTATCCAAGGATGATACGAAGAATCTCTTGGATTTTGCTCCTCGTTTGGAAATCTAGGTTGTATGTAACTTTTTTATAATTAATGAAAAAACCCAGTAGCTTAAAAGAAATAAAAGTAATCATATATATATATATATATATATATATATATATATATATATATATATATAAAGTTAAATAAACCCAAAAAAATAAACATTAAAAAAAAAGTACTTAAAAAAGGCACTCCTTTTCTTGTTATGCTAAAAACATTTTTTCCCAGCTTTCGAAAGTCATGAGAGCCTCTCTAGATTCATGGGAGAGGAATCCTTCCTCGTCTTGATTAGCAAATATTTGTAACTATTCTTCAATCTCCCTTAATTCTTGGACCCTATCCAACTTATTTTTTTCCCATTCTTTAGTTTTGAACTTAATAAGCTTGAAGTTAACCTCAAACTAGTTTGTTGTAGAGGATCCAAATTGAGGATCAAATTCTTTCCAATTGGAGTTAACAAGAGTTAAAAAATCTTGCTCGTTCAACCAAGAGGAGTTCATATTGAAAGGGCTAGTTGGTTTCAGGGTATCCCCCTAATTTCTAGAAAGATAAGAGAGTGATCTAAGTCACCCCCAATTCCTATCCATTATTTGATTAATGAGAACCTTCCCACTAGAGCCTCTCACAATAAGAAATGATCAATTCTCTTAGCCACTATGTCAATATTGAAACAACAATTATGCCAAGTAGGGGCTAATTTCACAATATCCACATCCACCAGATTTTGGCCCTCAATTTTGTTCAAAAACTAATTATCTAAAGGGTACAACCTAGCCCTAAGACCCCATGATTCAGTTGTGCCTAGGGAGAAGATCAAGTCACCACCGAGGATGAGGCTTGGAGCATTGATGATGGATTTGTTGAAGAGCTTATCCCATAACTCCTTGTGGTTGAGGTAAGGGCCATATAGAATTAATAGTGTGAATGGAAAGCCTAGGTCCTCTGCAAAAGCCTTGACCTCCAACCCAGATTCCAAACTCTAGATTTCAGAGACAAATCTTCCTAACATTCCAACCCATTGTGATCCCCCCAGATTTTCCATTTGATAGTTTCTTTCTATGTTAAAATTTATATATTAATTAATCAATTTACCACACAATTTGATGGTTTCTTTATATGTTAAAATTTACTAGCTTAAAAATTACCTAGGTTATTTCAAAATATTTATTAGTCCATTTCTACAAATATGTTTATTTTTCCCTTTTCACTAAAATATCATTATTTTTTCTCCTCTATTATCATTAGTTTTGTGCTAAATAATTAATTGACCTCAATTTAGATAGTTAATTATCATCATAACTAAGCTAATATCATTATTTTTTCTCCTATATTATCATTAGTTTTTTGCAAAATAATTAATTAATCTCAATTTAAATATTTAATGATCATCATAACTAAGGTTTTTATTTTTCAATAGGGTAGTCTAAAAAAGTGACGATTTCGCTCGGGAAAAAAAATGGTTTTTTACATAACGATTTTGATGAAATCCAGAGGAAAATTTTGGAAATCTAGGTTACTGCTGAGAAGTTTCAGAATTTTAAGTGCTCCAAGGGTTCTTGTGGTTGTTGAATCCATTTCCACCATTTAAAACTTGATTCAAACACTCTCAGTTTCATATTTTTTGAAGAAAAAAAATCGTCAAATTCCAATGGGAAAATGGTCATTATGACGAAATTGTCATCTGCCTAGATAAGCCCTTTGTCAATCAAGTGGAACTTAAATAGTTATGAGGAAAATGTCACTAACAAAGTTGCCAACTTAATAAGATCTTGACTGAGTTCGTATTTTTTTAGAAGTTGCATTTAGTGTTGATTTTTATGCTCATTTTGAAAAGTGACGATACAACATCACCTATTTTTCATTTCAAGGCTAAAATTACAACAGATTTTCAACCAAGAACATTAAAATCCAAATATCATAAATATCAAAAAAAAAAAAACACTTCGAAATGCAAAAGTGAAGATGCAACATCACCCTGTTTTTAGAATGAAAATTCAAATATCATGACTCCTAAAACTATGAAAAAACACCTCAAAATAAAAAAATAAAATAAAAAATGGTGATACATCACAGCCAACACCCCACCCCCTCCCTTTTTAGGGTGGAAATTCAGTGTTTTTCAACATTGGCATCAAAAACCAAATATAAAGTTTGACTACTTTTCTTTTTTGTCTTTTTTTTTCAAATGTTTGTTTTTTCAATGTTTTTCAAATTTGTTTGATTTTTACTTTATTCTAGATATTAAACTTACAAATTATTGACTCTAAAAAAAAAAAAGGTGTCAATCATATGATTTTTTGAATGATTAATTGATTTTTTTTTAATAATTTATATTAAAGTCAATTGAGCTTATTATGAGTTGTTTGGAGGAATGATTGTTAATTCTTGGAAGTGACATGATGAACTTTGATGTAATGGATGGAATATATATATATATATATGAAAAAGATAATTTATATTAGAAAAATAAAAAGTGGAAAAATTGTAAATAATTTTTTTTTGGGTAGGGAAATTCACTTAAAATAAAATAAAATAAAATAAATAAATAAAACAACAACTACTACTTTTTGTATGTTATGAGAAAACTAAAAAACACCATTTTTTCTTTAAAATCAAGGGAAAAACCAAAAAACTAAAAATAAAAACAAAGTTAAAAATTACCTTTAAAAACCCAAAAAAATAACTACAAAATTGAAGATAAAAAATAAATAAATAATAATAATAAATAAATCTATAACTTCAAAAAAAAAAAAAGATAGGTGAAGTAAATAGAGTAACTGGGTTTGCTGTGTTTTTTGGGAACTAAAAATATTTCACTTACATTTTTTCTTAAGATTAAATAGACTATATTCTTAGGGTTTCTTCTACATAGCCATCCATGATTAGCTCCGTGAGAGGAAATCTGCCCCCTCATTCAGTCAGATTATTTTGGGAGTTCATAAAGATTCTGGATCTATTGGTATTCTTTTTCAATCTCCTCATATTCGACATCCTTTTAATAGAGTAGCTGGGCAAAGTGGGTTTATGGTTTCTCAGAGAAACCCCCACTGGGCGCATCTTGGCAAAGCTAGAAATCCAAGTCGTTTCCTGCCAAAATTAGCGCAATATCTACAATATAAGGTTAAATCTAGCGAGATCATAAACTATATCCAATATATGCAAGATAGTGCTCTAATTTGCAAGTTCATCGGACGACGACCCTTTGAAAAGTCTCCAATTGGGTGGATCCAAAATAGATGGAACCTCTAGGGTCAAATAGAACTAGAGTTAGGGGAAAAAGGATTATTCACAACCATTTTCTCCAACTTGGAAGAAAGTTCGGGAGTTTATGAAGGAGGGTCAATTTTTTTAATAATGCAGGGCTCTTCATGCGATTTTGGAAGGAGCGGTATAATCTAAAGAAGGAAGACTTCCTTGCTACCCCAATGTGGGTTCGATTCTTTTCTCTTCCAAAAGAATATTGGCCCTAGGAAACTCTCAAAGGCATAGGCAATGTCGTTGACAAATTTTTCAAGTTTTCGGAGGCTACTAAGAGAGGGAGGTATACATCATATTCTCATATATGTGTATATGAATATCTCCAAGCCTCTACCAACTTCAATAGATATTAATTATTAGGATAGCCTTTGGACGAAACCTCTAGATTATGAACATGTCCCCTTTAGATCTAGATGTTATCATGAATACAAACATCTTATTATGGATTTTTTGATGAATGAAAAGGAATCACCAGAAGAACACTCCTCTCAAAAAGATCAAGGTTATTTGGGAAAAGTCCCCTAAAGAAGAAGAAATTTGAGCCCCCGAGGTGCTTGAAATACTTACCAAATCCCTAGATCTAGAAATAGGTTGAATCCCTCTCCTCTTTGAAGGAGACTTCAGAGCAAAATAATATCCAATCAAGCCTACAACCAATAGAAGGAAATACCCATAAGCCCTTACTAAATCCTCTCGAGCTCATGTGAAAGTTTCTAGAAGAGTACCAACAAAACCCATTACTGCAAGAAATGGTTTGCTCCCTATCGGAAGAAGAAGAAGTGCAAAGATATGAATCTAGATAATCCATGGTTGACTACCCTTGTAGAAGAATGGCATGAAAAATATATGAAGGACATGCTAGTTCATAACACTACGATTCTTTATAAAGTCTATCTCTGATGCAAGGAAGAAAGCCAACTAAGCTTGAGTTCTTCAGATTCCTGCCTTGGGGTTGATACGAAGGATTTCAAGGTGGTCTCCAAGCAATACAAGGAAGCTTGAAAATGAGGTTGCGTGAGCAATAAGGCATTGATCCAAGCAGACAATGAACAATTAATCAACTAAGAAAAAATCATGCCAATGTCATAGGCACTTCCTCCCTTGAAGTATTGAATCTTCAAGGAGTTTTCTATATAGTAATGGTTGTCATGGTAAATTTCTGAATGTTTGTTATTGGTAGATAGCTTGCTAGTGTTAGACAATGATGATACGAAGAATCTCTTGGATTTTGGAACTATTTTATAATTAATGAAAAAACCCAGTAGCTTAAAAAAAAATTATATATATATAATAGAAAGAAAAAAATAATATACTTATATTAAAATTTAAAAAAGAAAAAATAGAGTTAAATAAACCAAAATAAAACTTTTAAAAATAAAATAAAACAAGTACTTTATAAAAAAAAAAAAAAAAAACACACATACTCCACAGAGTGTATGGACGCAATGTCAGGCATCGCCCAAATCCCATTGCATAGTTTGTCCAACATTTGTAGGTTGTTGGAGCAGGCGAGATGACATAGCCCCTTATACTTTGTGGGATATGTGTTTTTTTTAAATAGTGGGAAAACCTATCATAACTCAGTTGTCAAACCAACAATGGGGACAACCATCATTAACTACTATCCGTGAATGCAGGTTGACTCATTGTTGTTATTCAAGGAAAATCATGCCACCTGGAATTACCGGTAGTGGTTCGTCAAGGGGTAGGCTTCCACTCCTACCAAATGTCTCTGGGTCTTGGGTCGTTAACCTGTTTCCTTACGTCCGAGGAAGACAAGTTCTTAGTTAAGCAGGAGCAATTTTATGGCGTACTCCAGGCCCAAGTTTATGGGATATGTGTTATGTATCTATTTTTTCAGATTTTTTTTTCTTAGGTTGATTTTGTTTTGATATTTTTTTAAGTTAATTTTTATTATTTTATTATTATTATTATTATTATTTCAATCTTTTTCGTTTATTTTTTTAATTAAATAATATAATATAAGCTTTTTCTTTACTGTTATTATTTTAAAATTTTATTTTATTACTTTTAATAATAATAAAAATTAAACTTGGTTTGTTTTTGCTTTTATTTTTTTATTTTATTTGTTGTACTTTCTTTTATAATTTTTTTTTAACTTTGTGTGGTTTGTTTTTTTTATTTGTTGTATTTTCTTTAATAGTTTTTGTTAACTTTGTCTTTTGGTTATTATTATTTTTTTTATTATTATTATTATTTAAGATTTAATGTATTTTATTTTATTTATTTATTTTCGGTTTTAAAAAATCCTAAGTAAATTTCTAAATTGCTTTAAAATTGTGGTTTTTAATCTTTTTAATTAATGTATTTTTATTTTATTTATTTATTTTCGGTTTTAAAAAAAATCTAAGTAAATTTCTAAATTGCTTTAAAATTGTGGTTTTTAATCTTTTTAATTGATATATTTATTTATTTTTGAAAAATATTTATTTATTTAATTAATTTGATTTTTTTTTGTTAAATTCAAAATTTTATTTTTTTAATTAAAACAATTCAAAAAATTCCCTGATGGGGTTGGGAATTGAAGGTGAGCAAGTGTGCAAAAACATGCGACCCTTCATTTGCAAAGTTACGAATACAACAAGTCCCCTCTTTGGATTCTTCTTTGTGTCTAAAGTCGCTCAACTGAGATTTTCGTGGTGTTATTATGTCTCTCCCCCACCACAGGTGGGATATCTTGGGCATTATTGCGTTGGGGAGCATGTGCATGAAGTCCTTGTCGATTTTATAAAGGATTTCTTTCTGATCCTTTTGGCATGGTGCTAGTTTATCCTTGACCTTAGAGGTACAATAGTTTAGTTCCGTGTTTGGACTGTGAAGGTGTATGGTGTCTAGTCGGTGGGGGGATTATAGTTCAAGCGAGATAGCTTCCTAACAAACCTGGGTGTTTGTGTAGACGATGTAACATTGTAGCTGCTACGTCGCCCTTCGAACATGGACTACAAATTGATAATAGTCGTCCCTCCACCTTTACATCAACAACTCTCATAGCACTTGATAGCCTGGGATACGATTCTTGGGGTAAATTCTAAGACTTCTGGTTTGAATTATATTCATTATTGTGGCTCTTTCATTGGTAACAGTCTCAGTCGGTTGGTAGCTTTCTCTAAGGCCTAGATATTAGTCTTATGCAGCCAAAGCCAACATCTAAAATTACATTGGGCTTGAAGACTACCTATTGCTTTTCTATCTTTGGCTTATTTTCTGTATTCCAACCTTCTCTTCTTGGGCTTCCCTTTAGTCCTTGGGCTAGTCTATTGTCAAGCCTCCTTTACCTATGGTCCTCTCTCTTTGACCTTTATTTCTTTGTCCTTGCACTTGCTTCAACTTTCTCTTGAACACCATGCTTTACAAGTGTGTGAGTAGCTGTTGAGGCAAGGGAGGTCGCATACCTTAAGGAAGAACTCATGCCCAAGCCAAGGCAGAGGAAGCTACATCCATATCCAATTTGACTACACCTTCTGAAATTCGTGATGAAATCTGCCACTTCGTGTCCTTATCAGTTGTAGACAGCCAAGCATTTTTTGATTTTGATATCCTTAATGAGGTTTCCCAATGGGTTCCTAACCTTGGCCACATGGGAAGACAAAAACAATACCTCAACTATACCCCCCTGCATTGGGAGCTCAAAAAACTCTTGGGAAAAATTCTGAAAGAAAATCAAGAGGAGAAATACAACATCGTTTCTATCTTGAATGACATCAAGCACACCCAAAGGTATAATCATTCATGCTTAGAGAGATTGGATTCTAGAATGGCTCACTTGGAGAGCCACCTTCAGTGTCATGAAAAACCACCAGCTCCTCCGCGTTCCAATGCCAAATATCTTACCCCTATCACATCTTCGGATTCATGATTTCTAAGATGTATTCATGTAGCAATTATATATGTAGACATGTAGTAGATATGTTTGTTTTGTTTCCAACAATTGTGATCCTTTTCTCAAACTTCATCAGTTATATGCAGTCAACATATATGGTTTCCATTGAGGCAAATTGAGACCACTTACAGACTTCTTATTTAAACTATGATCATCTGGCAATTGTGTGAGATTTTGAAATTTTGAGGAAATACATTATTAATTCACAAAAAAAAATAAAAAAAATAAAAAAATAAATAAAATTAAAAAATAATAATAAATAAAATAAAATAAAATTTGTTACATTATTTTTTATGATCAAAGGATCTTAGCACGAATGGTTTGGTGAACAAATTGTTTACCCAACTGTGTGGGTTCAAGCCTTGGGAGACATGTTGTAACCAACCCATTAGTGGCATTTATGAATTTGTATATGGTGTAATGGTGGCAATTGATCAATTGAATTTATTGTTTCTCCAACGGTTCTCATTACTCTTAAAAATAATGAGAGTATTTTTTATGATTTTGTTTACATTGATGAGGCTTTTATAGATCATAATTAAGAAATTATTGCAATTTTAATGCCTCATTAAAAGGGTGTCAAGTCGTGTTAAACTAAGATTTCAAATGATCTATAGCTTTAAACTTTAAAAAAAAAAAAAAAAAATTGCTCCTCGTAAAACCACTATGTGATTTATGTGCTTATTTTTAGAGATTTTCATAAACATGATATTTGAACTTTGATGCCACAGTTGAAAAATGTTTGAATTTCATCGTAAAAGAAAAGGGTGATGTTACATCATAACTTTTGCATTTCAGAGTGTTTTTTCATGTCTTTCATAGTCATGATATTTAGTCTTTAATGCCATAGTTGAAAAATATTTGAATTTTGACCCTAAAAAATTGTGATGTTGCATCACCACTTTTGCATTTCAAGGTGTTTTGTCATGTCTTTTATAGTCATGATATTTGGTCTTTAATTCCAAGTTTGAAAAATGTTAGAATTTTCACCCTAAAAAAAGAGTGACGTTGCATTACCACTTTTTCATTTAGTTGTTTTTTTTCATATTTTTGACGCAAAAATATGGATTTTTTAGGGTTAGAGTCTTGTTTTGAAGTCACAGTTCTTGTTAAATTGGCAACTTTGTTTGATTCCCCCCTCTAAGTTCAAATCTCACTTAGACATTTTACTCTTAAGGAGTTGATTGTTAATTAGCAAAATATGACATATTCATGAGTTATTAGGTTAACCTTATACCCTAAAGAATTCAATACTTATCATAAAATTATCCTTAAAAAACTAAAAAAACTAACTCAACTGGAAGACATTCCTTTAAATATTTTATTTACAAAGGGAAAAAAAAACAAGTTTTTTTTAGTGAATTTAATTTTGTATCGCCTTAGAATATCAAAACATCAAAATACATCTTCCTACTATCCATGTTTTTTCTGAGTTCACCGTAGGTGGTCTCAAGTTGCCACAAGGGAAACCAATTATATTGACCGCCTTCAGAGGAGATAATCATACCAATATAAAAACAATTACTAAAAGTAAACTAGCTTATCAGCTATATAACTATAAAGAAAGATGTCACTCAGATACGTAGTAGAAAAAAGGAGTCTGAGGAAGTCACTAGAGCAATATCTTTAGCACGAGAACCTAGAGGAGATGGAGGTTTAATCTCACACTAGAAATGGCCCTCCAAATGAGCTAATGGGTATCCAGACTCTCTAAGCACGACTATTGGAACCTCTAGGCACACTTGATATCATTCAGGGCAGAAAAGATGTCACAACGCTCCTCTTGTTTCTCCTTTAGAACTATGTCAAGGAGGGTTTTTAGTTTCCAGTGAAGGGTAATTGAGTTAAGATATTTTTTATGTCTTCCCCTAGTATGGCTAGGATCAAGAACCCAATGGGAACTTCTTCAAGGATGTATGAGTCAGAGAAAACTTGACGATCATCAATAGAAAGGGACACAAGATGCCATATCTCAATGTAAATATCGGAGAGGACAACAGATTGGTATTTTTTTGTGGCCTCTTGTGCCTGTGCTTGTGCATTGGTTCTACCCTCAAGCCCATGTCCTCCCCCCCGGTGATTGAGCATGCACTATCGAGGCATGGAGCTTAGGATTAAATGACGTTAGTTGTAGAGGCTGAGAATCGGAATTCTAAGCGAAGAGAAGTAAAGGCAGAGGTTATCTTACAAATTGCGAAGGAGAGAACTAATGGGATGCCTAAGAACAATATGAAGGCAGTGAGTCGAGAAAGAAAGAAGAGTATGACTAACAGTGCAAGACTTTAAGCCATATTCAACATGTCACAAATCTTGAAGCCAACATTCAATAACTATAGGCCACCTATCAGAGTTGAGGCCATCAATTATACTATGAAATGGAAAATGAACAGAGCCAGTAATCATAGAGAGTACCACCAATAATGCAGCATGCAAAGACCCAAGGTTTGAGAGGTGGCAGACGACAAAAGGAGTGATTGTTGTTGCAGGGGAAAAATAACTCCAAAAGAATCCATAATGTCATGAACAGAGGTTAGATAGCGCAACCAATGCCACTCCTGAAATATTGAACCCACTCTCACCTTAATTTCCCTACCATGGGATAGACATTTCCCCAATCGAATAGTGCACAGAGCCAAACCCCCACAACTCAACTTATTGGAGCATATTGGTCCAGGTCTGAAAAAAATTGAGGAAAAATCTCCAAGAAAGCAATTGATCTATCCCTCAAAGGTTCCTCAACGTTGTAAGACACCAAAAGAAATCCCACCTGCGTTAAGGAGGGAATTGAATCACACCATTTAACTCACAACAGTGGTTTTTATGAAACCAGCTCACAAAAAGATAGAAAAGATAGATCAACGCCTTAGAATTCAGCCTCTTCGAGGGGGCAACCTCCTTTACATTACATAAATGAACAATTCTTGGATGATTCAAATGACAAAACCTCCTTTCTATATATAGGAGTCTAAGGAGTCACAATATAACCCAGCCGACCTAACAATAATAATATAAAGCCACAAAAATAACAATAGAGGGATTCTATGGGGCACAGTAAAAACAATATGGGGACAATAGGGGTACAACAATATTAATAAGGGATACAACTACAATAGTAATGGGGTAATCACTAGTATTATAGGGACATAACATGCCCCTCTCCTTCAAAAAAGTGTTGTCCTCAATGCTTGAGTAGTTCTAGATGCTTTTATATAAAATTATCATCCTCCCATGTGGAATCTTCAGCGGATAAGTTCTTCCACTTGATGAGATAGTCCGAAATTGATCGATTTCGTAGCTGTCGAGTTCTTGTTTCTGTGACTACTTCCGGTTCCAATATAATTTTTCCTTCCTCGTCAAGTTCTGGCAATATTGTTTGAACTGGGAGCTTGTCGCCTATAACCTTCTTTAAACATGAAACATGGAAAACTGGGTGCACTCGAGAAGCTGCAAGAAGCTCCAATTTGTATGCCATAGTACTAATCTTTTACAACACCTTGTACGGACCATAATACTTTTGTGATAATTTATTATCTTTCTTAGCTTGCTTGAGGGACATTTGTTTATATGGTTGTAGCCGTAGGAATACCCAATCACCTACATCAAAACTTCTTTCGCTGCGATGTTGATCTGCCTGTTGTTTCATTCTATTTTGTGCCAACACAAGGTTATCCTTTAAGAGTTGGAGGACTTGTTGTTGATGTTCGATGTGATGTTCCACTGCTTGAACCTTAGAATTTTCTCTAAAATATGATGTGATGGATGGTGGATGATATCCATAAAGTGCCATAAATGGGGTCATTTTTGTTTTTGTATGGAAGGAAGTGTTATACCACCATTCAGCCAGAGGCAACCATTTGACCCATTGTGTATATTTATCAGATACAAAGCAGCGAAGATATCCTTCCAAACATTTGTTTACTATCTTAGTTTGCCAATCAGATTGAGGATGATAAGATGAGCTATGAGCTAACTGAGTACCAAGACAAGAAAATAATTCTGTCCAAAAATTTCCAGTGAAAATGGGATTTCTGTCACTTACAATAATCTTTGGGTTTCCATGTAGCTTTTGAATTGTTTCCATAAATGCAGTAGAAACTGTATTGGCTTTAAATGGATGTGATAATGCAAAAAAGTGTGCATACTTAGTAAGTCTGTCAATTACCACCATGATGACACTCTTTCCCTCAGACTTGGGTAAACCTGTGATAAAATCCATTGAAACCTCCTCCCAACGTTGGCTTGGAATGGATAAAAGTTGTAATAGACCCGGGGTCTTAATTGCTTCAACTTTATTTTGTTGGCAAACCAAACATTCCGCCACAAACTTTTGAATATCCGATTTAAGGCCCTCCCAAAAAAAATCCTTCTAACCCTGTGGTAAGTTTTTAAAAATCCTGAGTGCCCTCCTAAGGGAGAAGTGTGCAATTCCATAAGAATATTTTGTTTAAGTTGGGAATTCTTACAAAGGTATAAGCGATCTTTGTACCATAACGAATCATTTTTCCAGCTAAATGTATCAAATGTACTGGAATCTTGTTGTAACTTTCGAATAAGTGCCCAAACTTCTTCATCATTCTTCCATTCCTCCCTTGCTTCGTTTATCCAATCTGGTTGGATAATATTAATGGCGCACAACAATGCTTCCACATCCTCATCCTTTCTTGAGAGTGCATCTGCCACCACATTTTGCTTCCCTTTTTTGTAGATGATTTCAAAGTCATAACCCAACATCTTTGTGACCCACTTTTGTTGCTCTTCAGAGGATAATCTTTGTTCTAAAAAGTATTTAAGGCTATCATGATCCGTTTTTACCTTGAAGTGTCTTCCCATTAGGTAGGGTCGCCATTTCTTAAGTGCATGCAGTATTGCCAACATTTCCTTCTCATAAATAGCTTTGTGTAAAAACTTTCCCTTGATTGGACGACTTTCAAAAGCAATGGGTCTTTCATCTTGCATTAAAACAACACCAATTCCATTTCTTGAAGCATCACATTCCACAATAAAGGTTTTTGTGAAGTCCGGTGCTTGGCACATTGCCTCTTTAAGATGTTTGAAGGCCTTTGTTGCTTCTGGAGTCCATGAAAATGCATCTTTCTTCAATAATGTTGTTAGAGGTGGTGCTATTCTCCCATAATTCTTAACACACTTGCGATAATACCCTGTCAACCCGATAAATCCTCGCAGATGCTTTATGGATGTGGGGATTTTCCATTCCTTAATGGCATTAATTTTGCTAGGGTCTACCTTAACTCCTTCATGAGATACAATATGACCCATATATTCCACCTCTTGTACTCCAAAGAAACATTTGGATCTTTTTGCATATAATTGTTTCTCCTCCAATAGTTGTAGCACCCTATCAACATGTTCAACATGATTCTTCCAAGACTTGTTGTAGATTAGTATATCATCAAAAAATAATAACACAAATTTTCTAAGGAAGGGTTTGAAAATGGAATTCATCAAACCTTGAAATGTAGAAGGTGCATTGGTAAGGCCAAAAGGCATGACCAAAAATTCATAATGACCCTCATGAGTTCTAAATGTTGTTTTCGGAATGTCTTCAATCTTCATTCTGATTTGATGATATCCTGAATGAAGATCCAACTTGGTGAAGTAAATTGATCCATGCAATTCATCCAGTAATTCATCAATGACCGGAATGGGAAACTTATCTTTAATAGTGAGCTTGTTGAGCTCCCTATAATCCGGACACATGCGCCATGATCCATCCTTCTTGTGCACCAATACTACTGGAGCAGAGAAAGAACTTTGACTAGGTTGAATTATACCAGCCTCTAGCATTTCTGCAACCATACGTTCAATTTCACTCTTTTGGGCATAGGGATATCTGTATGGCCTGATGTTTGGAAAACACTTCCTGGAATCAAATGAATAGCATGATTGTGATCACGAATAGGTGGGAGACCTTTGGGAGTGTCCAAGACTTTTTGGAGATTTGGAGAAATAGATGATTCCGATGTGGAAACATCTAGCGAACATAATTGTGCAATTACACCTCTTTGTTCCTTTTTTAGAAGCTTTGTCATACCGTTAGAGCTGATTATCTTTCCCGGTTTCCCTGCAATACCCCTTAATTCAACTTCCTTTCCTTCCGCAGAAAATTTCATGAAAAGTTTTTGAAAATTAAAAGCTATTGTACCCAGGTATTGTAGCCATTGGACTCCTAGTACAACATCAGCACCTCCCACTGGAATGGAAAGAATTGGGCTAGTCAATACATATTCTCCCATGGAAAGCTTGATATTATGGCACTTTCCAGAGAAATTTATCGTTCCTCTATTTGCAACCATCACTTGACACTCTGGTGCTGGATATAGGAAGCAATTCAATTCTTTTGCTATCTTACAATGAATAAAATTGTGGGTACTTCCTGAATCAATCAACACTATTACCTTTTTCTTCTTGATTTGTCCTTCTATCTTGATGGTTTGAGGATTGGTAATTCCAGCCAATGCATTACAAGATATGGTCGGATTCATTTCTTCTTTATCTAGGCTTTGTTCCTGGAGTATATCCTCTTCTTTTGACCTTTCTTGCTCCTTTTCTTCTTCCTCTTCACAATCTATGTAGAATAATTTCTTCTCAGCACACTTATGACCTTTAGTGTATTTTCTATCACAACTGTAACAAAGCCCTTTTGCTCTTTTTTCTTCCAATTGTTGTGGTGTCAACCTTATAGGTTGTGGAAAACTAGGGGCAACAACACTTCCATCTTTATAGTTGAGAGTGGTATGCTTCCTGGTTGTTATAATTTTTCTTTCCATTTTTCTTGCTAATCTGAATGCCTTCTCTAATGAATCAGGTTCCCAAAGGCAAACATCATGTTGGATATTATCTTTTAAAGTCCCTATGAACACATCAATCCTATGCTCCTCTGGAATATTTTTTACCCTTATGTTTATTTTTTGGAACTCCTCAATGTGTTCCATTATTGAACCCTTTTGTTTGAGACTTATCAATTGGCTAAAAAAAGTGTTGCTTTTTGTATCCTCATAATGTGCTTTCAATTCTTCCGTAAAAATTGCCCAAGTGATAATTTGTTTACGAGAGCAAAGCCATTGATACCATACAAATTGATTTGGTTCCAAATATAAAGTTGCAATACATACCTTTTGTGTGTTTTGTACATTATTGAGATCGAAAATTTGCTCCATCTGTAATATCCATGTTGCGGGATCCTTACCATCAAACTTCTTCATATCGATTTTTGGAATATGGTGGGTCCTCAGTCCAACATTAGAGTCTATGAAGTCATGATTAACATTTCTTTTGTTCTCATCATGAGTTTCCTTTAAAACCCTTTCACCATTAGTAAGCATTTCTTGTAGAAACCTTGTCAAATCTATCTTCAAATCTTCCATGCCTGTCTTCAAATATATCTTCAAATCGTCCATTTTAGCTTCCACGTCATTCATCTTAGCTTCTACATCTTTCTTTAAACAATCCATCTTAGCTTCTACGCCTTTCTTTAAACCATCCATCTTAGCTTCTACATCTTTCTTTAAACCATTCATCTTAGATTATGTTACTTTTTGTGCAAGTGATGCTTGTTGCACTTGGTCTCATAATTTTGATATATCATGTTGCATTTCTTCCTCTTCTTCATGAGTCATGCTAGAGCTTTCAGGTTTCTTACTAGCTGTTTGCATTTTCTTTACTCGCAGCATCAATTACTGATAATAATGCTTTACTATGCCCTTTGAATTCCTTCAAACTAATTTTTCAAACCAAGCTTATGCAAAAATTTAAAAAAACTACACACCTTTTTTCACTTTGTAGGAGCTTGATATTGAATCTGATGTATCTCTGTAATTTCAGATCATCCAGTTCTGAAATTGCGACCTACAGTAGCCCTCTACGTCCTCTTTCTAATGCCACCAGTCTGATCCAAATTGGATTCTCCAGGGAAGAGTTATGCCAAATCTCCCATAGTGACCTGATTATAGACTAGTTCAGTTGAACTTGTACGATGTGCCACGAGTCACTGTTTCGACCTTTGGCTCTGAAAAATATATAAAAGCAACTATAGTCCCTCCTCTTTCTGTACCTTCTTACGAAATTTCAATCCAATGCTCAGAGAGAAAGCTATGATGATTTTCCCCAGGTCACCTGTTTGGAATGTAATTCAGGAGTCTGCAAAAAGACCAATTTCCTTAGATCATATCTCTGCAAATATAGTGTGGAAACTCTAAAATTCGGACCCAAGGTTCAGTGCGATTTCGTCTCAAATGGGTTTTTTTTTTAGCTTCTGAAACGTCGCAAAAAAAAGTTATAGTGAAAATTCCACGATGACCTATTTGGAGCAGCGAAACCCTAGAATCCAAAGCTCTGATACCAAATGTTATGAAACCAGCTCACAAAAAGATAGAAAAGATAGATCAACGCTTTAGAATTCAGCCTCTTTGAGAGGGAAACCTCCTTTACATTACATAAGTAAACAATTTTTGGATGATTCAAATGACAAAACCTCATTTCTGTATATAGGAGCCTAAGGAGTCACAATATAACCCAGCCGACCTAACAATAATAATATAAAGCCACAAAAATAACAATAGAGGGATTCTATGGGGCACAGTGATAACAATATGGGGATAATAGGGGAACAACAATATTAATAAGGGATACAACTACAATAGTAATGGGGTAATCACTAGTATTATAGGGACCTAACAGTGGTAGTCTAAAAACAAAATGAAGTTCGAAATAATAACTTGACATATTCATAATTGAATGAAAAAGTATTTACATGCGTATGCATGTGGGGAAAAAGTCACACCACCTCCCTCTTAAATGTTGCATGAGGCAGTGGGGTGGCAGGCTCGCCCCAAAACTTGCCCACTCTCATTCTCCACCCAATTAAAAATGAAAAAAAAAAAACAACTTTTATTTAAATATACAATAATTTTATTTGATCATTTTTATTTAACATATTTCTCCATAAAAAATCATAATGATAATGATCCTTTAATCATAACATTGATGATCTTTTGTCACATCCAAATTATTTATATATGATTTATCAAGATTAAACTTTATTCACCTTGAAACCAACCTTATTGGCCCACTATTCATATTCCCTAAATATTTTTTTCACTTTAACCAGTCTAGGTAGTTGAATGTGAAATATGATTCATAAACTCACGGAATAACAAGATAACCTCATCCCCATGTTGAGCGTGGATGTGGTGTCTCAAGCTAAGAGCATGCTTGTTATATTGATCATAATCCAAGAACTCTTTAAGTTTTACATTTAATTCTTTCGTAAAACATTTAATAATTGGGTCTCCCTGCACTTTACAAGAATTGACAACTTTGATGCATGTAAGATAAAAAAGCTACCAATCGACTTATTCTCCACGAGCCTATTAAGCACATAGGGCAGATATTATGAGAAAATCATGAGAAAGGTGTTGCCTAGCGTGCTTTTATATATACTTAAATTTGTGTTGTATTTTAGTTTTTTTTGTTGGTTTGTTTCATTAAAGAGGTTAATCAATTAGTAAAAATTGTTGTTAAAATTGTTGTATTTCAATTTTAAGTTTTAGGAATATAATTTAGGTTTAAATTTTTTAATTAAATTTATTTTGAGTGATTAAAAAAAATTATTTTATTTATGACAAGTTTATATTAAGTATATTGTTTCTGGAGTTTTTGTTAGAATCTAGTGAATTTTTTTTATGGTAAAATCTTATTTTTTGTTGTTTAAAATGGGTTTTGATTATATATGGATTCAATGCTCTGAAAAATTTTGGGGCACTTGGATTATGGAGAGTTTATAACTCAACCTTGTGATTCCAATAAATCTTTGTCAGGTTCTAGACAAATTAGATTGAAAAATTGTGGGAATACCCCCCAAAACGTAGAACGAACTACCTATATATATATATATATATATATATATATATATATATATATATATATATATATAGAGAGAGAGAGAGAGAGAGAGAGATCATGAAGAGTGTATGTGTATGTTTCCACAACGTGTGTGTTGTACCTCAGGAGACAATTCTTGGCTGAGTAGAAATTAGTGCCCAAGACATTCATTAAAAATCACAGATTGATTGTTTGTTTGACTTATCGTTTTGCAAACCCCGGAATATTAAATTTTAAACCCTTTAACCTATAATACATGGAACATAACTTCAAATGGCCTTTAACTATTGGATACAAATGAATTGAAATTTGTAAGAAGTGTTGGTGAAAGTTTCAGAATAAAACGTTGTCTGCACATACTCTTTTACCATAAACTTAGAGGAAAGTGTGTTTGATGGGAAATGGAAAATTTGAAAGAAGAGTGTTGTTCAAGGATTTTTTAACTTCTAAATTTATAGAAAATCATAACCATTAACTGTAAATAAAGAACAAGTTGCTTCAATTCTTTCAATGAAGAAATACATACATAATATGGCACAAGGAAAACAAATCATACCCAACAATTTCTGGAATCACTGAAAAGCTTTATTCATCATTCAAATGAAGATCAAAGTACAAAGTGGTCCTCTCTGAGGTATGCAAAAATCTGGAACCATTTTTCATCTTGCTGAAGTACATTTATACAAATTTTCAAAAAGACAGTTATCAGAAATGTCAACCTCCTAACTACCTAACTATTCGAACATTACATTGAAACATAAAAATTACATGGCTTGAAAATATAATAACTTCTAAAAATAAACATTTCATCTCAAATCAATCTAAGATTGTGGAGCAGTAGAGGGTTCTGCTTCTGTAGCAGCAGCTTGTGGCGACATCCATTCCCTGGTCTTCCTCCATATTTTTGTACTTGTACTTGGGGAATTTATAAATTTAACATGTGTTATCCTAAAGTCTGTGATTATGTTTTATGTAGGCTTCTCAATAAAAATAGTTTTCATCATCCAAAAAAATTGAAATCTTTATGAAAATAATTGATAACTATATCTCCCTTCAAGACTGTAGTCTTTTCATGTGTAGAATTAATCTTACTTTTTTTTTCCACCAGTAATGTTTCATACAGTTCCTAGGATAACAAATTTTTTGTTGATCCCAATCGGATGGAAAACCATCCCTTTTTCTTTTATCAAAATTGATATCGAAATTCATCACTGCTTCCTTAATTTCCATCAATTTCTTCTCTGTTCCTTTTCTGTTGCCATTTTTCAATATCATTTTGTTTATTTCTATCACATGCATTATCATGTCTTCTATTCCAAACTCCTTCATTTCTTGTGCAGACTTTGAGTTTAAGAAGTCAATTAATTTCTTAGCAAAATGGGCTTTATTCTGTAGTTTTTGTTTATTACTAAGGATGACTTCTTCTAAATCTCTGACAATAATCTTTTCCTCTTCAATGATAACCAGGAATTTCCATACACTCTTTACTGTATTAATTATGTCATTCCACAATATTTCTCTTGCTTGTACCAGAGACATGTTTCCTTTCACTTTCTCCTTTAATTCTTTAATTTCTTGTTGAGTAGCCTGGAAATCCCTTATGTATTTTTCTGCAATCTCCTTGGTCATAAACAACTCATGCTTAGTTGCCTTGATAATTTTCACAGCATTATCCAAATCTATTTTCTTCTTCTTTAACTCATTTTCAGCAATGTGCAACTCAGTCCTAACCTCAGTCAGTTTCTCAATAGGATCATCTGAATCTGTTGCCACCACAATCGTGCATACATGTGAATCAATCTTTTGTTGTAAAGAAAGATTCATTTCTTTCAACTTCATTATTTCCTCATCCCTTTGTAGAAGCTCTTGGACCAGTAACTCTTTCTATTTTTCGACCCCTACTACCTCTAAAGCCATGGGATGCTCTGTTGAGGGAAATTTCAATTTCTTCTTCAATGCTTGAATTTCTATCTCAACACTCTGCAGTAACTTATGAACTGCAAACCTATCTTCTGGATTCACACCAATCTTGACAATTATATTTTTCAGCTCTTCATTTTGGGTATCAAGAGCTCTGGAGTTTGCTTTTTCCAACTTCGGGTTGTTTACCACTTTCTCTAACATATTTTCAGCTTTAGAAGCAACTGAAGCATATTTATATAAATTATGGAAGATAAATTGACCAGTCTACATATGCAAATTAATCTTATCATGTAATGGAATCCTCTTTGCATCTACTGTTAAATTAACAATCTTGAACCTTGCTGCAGATGTAACTGGCATTGTTGATGGATGAGAAAGAGAAAATTTCAATTGAATTTTCTCTAAATCCATAGCTTATAGTAGCTTTGTCTGGTATTCAAAAGATACCTGAGCTTGTGATTGTGACCATGTTTTCTCTAATCTTCTTGTTTCTTTCTTCCACCTACAAAAACATTTGTTTAATCATGGAAACTGAATCTTTAGATGATTCCCCTGAAACTGGAGACGAAGGAATACAAAAAGTTTCCCATAACTACAATGGTATATCAAGAGCTACTGATGTAGTAGTCTCTTCAGATATCTTTTCCCTTTTTGTTGCTCTATCTTCTTCTTCCTCTAGATCAACTACCTCTGACCTGCCTCTCTTCAGGTTCTTTTCAGTAGCAAGAGGGGTCTCAATTTCTATATTTCCCAAGGGAGCTAACTGCCCTCCATTTGCCAATTTCTCTATTTCTGGTTTTGATTCATGCACAAAAGGAGCATAGCAATTTTCTACTCTTCTATTTGAAATTATATGATATGGATCATAAGCCCATTTCTCTTCCAATAATAAATTCATCCCTTTTAACAATTTTTGGACTTCATCTGTTGCTTGCCTAGTATTCACAATGAATGGTCCAACAGTCCTAGGCAACCTAAAAAGGAGTCCCTTCTTTGCAGGTACAAAATGTACCTAATCCACATTTAGACTCTACCTAATGAATTCTAGAGAAAACATTCTCACAAGAACAAAAGTTGGTAATCTGTAGGGCTCAACCTCAGATCCATACAATATTATTTCAAAATGATCCTGGAAAGAAAACCAATCTCCAACATTTACATCTTTACTTACTTGAAGGAAAGATTGGGATTTAGGGAGTAAAGCTGGTGCAGGTGAACTGTTGATGATTGAATACACAACTGAAAGGAAAGAAGATACAAAATAGGACAAACCCTCATTTTTAGGATCAATTCTTACTATATCAGTCCAAAAAAACATTGATTGTTTATGCTTGAGAGTGTCCATGATATTCAACCCTAGATGCATGAATTTCTGAACATTGGAATACAAGAATAGATATGTCACAAGTGAAGGAAACCTAAAACAACCCGTAAGAGTTAAATTCATGAACTGGAAATTAACTTCCTTTCCCCAATATGTTGGTATATCCAATACAACTCTGGATTTCATCATTACAGCAAACATTTGTAAAACTGATTTGTCAATTACTGCAATGTCTTCTTTCCCTAAAATTATGGCCAACACCTGAAGAACTTGTCTTACATCTTCAACAAAGATATCCAAAGGAAAATGAGTGGAATCTATAGGGAATTTCTTTCCATAAGTCATCAAATACAAGAGAATCACAACATATTCTGGTTCGGATAAATCTTCAAAATAGGCAGTTAATGGTTCTTCAGAAAAAGATAAGTAAGACTCTACCAAAGGATAGCATAGTGCTTGCTGAATCAAGAGAGAGGACACCTGAAAAACACTTTCTCCTAGCCTATTTATCACAAAGCATCTTTGATGATAAATTGCCGAAACTAGCCAATGAATAAGTTCAGGAAACAGATATGTTTGAGGGAAAAAGGCTACCAATACACCATATTTTATCATTGCAACATAAATTGGGGAATTAGACTAGTTTAACTAAAAATGTTGGTAGAATTCATGATGGTTAACAGGGAAATAAATTTCAAAGATATCTCTTTCAGTATCCATGAGCGGAATGTGAGAAAATGAACCGGCTAAAACAATTTTCTTGGCCATTTTTAAAGGATAAAATGATTGATTATGACTAAAATACCTGGTATTGGTGACAAGGTTGACTCAAACGTGAGATGGACTTTGATTTTTTCAAAAGCGAGCAACACGACAATGTACAAAGCAAAAGCCAAGAAAAGGTTTTATAGAGGAATGAGAAAATATAAGAGGGAAAACGGAATTAAATTCTATCGTGGGGAAAATGACTGAATTTAATGAAGGATTTGACAGTTTGGAGGACAGTTGGACAAAGGAGTATGACATGAAGAATGAAATCAAAATGAATTGGCTCACTGCGGGGGGACTGCTCTATACAGGACTAACTCTCGTGTTGTGCCCCCGTAGTAAATCTGCACCGTTCATCCAAAAGTCAACAAGCCCGACAAAAATCTTTGCGGGGGCACTGCTTGTGTTAACCTTTGACTTAGTTTTGTCGTCGAGTTTTCTCCATCAGGCGGATCCCATATTCTCTACCTTTCGCTCACCACCAACTTGCCCACACTTTAACATTTCCGACTGCCACCGCAGGGTCCCACCGTCTGTCTTTATTTATTACAAGAAACTTTGTAGTAACAAGATATTAGTATTAAAAAATACTTTTGGTAAACCAAAATAACTTTAGTTTAATCAAATAACAAGAAGTCTTTCGCATTTTTCTTTTTCTCTTTTCATTATTTGATTTTTTTTCTTTTACAATTATACTTAACATGTACATCACATAGAATTTAAAACAGGTTACAATAGCGTGTTCTTGTTGTATGTTATTTTTGGGTTTTTCACTCTGTGAGGAATGCTTTTCCAAAATTCCTTGGCCTAAGTCAACTTTTAAAAAAAATCAAAAATTTTTATGCTTCCAAATTTAGTGGTCAAAGTTAACTTCTAAATTTCTCAATTATTTTATTTTTAAATATTTCTAATTATTCGTCCTCTCTTGATATTAGCCTTCTATTTAATGCTTATATTTTCCTAAAACTCCTTGGTCTAAGTTAACCCTTAATTTTTTAATCATTTTTATTTCCCAGTTAATTTATTTTAAATATTTATGTCGATAGGTGTTTCCTTTGTGGGCTTGGAGTGAGGAGACATTATTCACCCTAGCCAATAAGAGCCCTTCATTTTCGTCCTCCTCACTGCAATTAAAATTTAACACATGGAAGGTACGTCGCCGTTTTTCTTTTTCAAGCTCTATCACCGTTTGTCTTTTTCCAGCTACCTCACTGTAAGTTGGGTCTGTCACCGTTTGCCTTTTTCCAACTACTTCATGACCATCCCAACTTGCTACAACACCTTCGCAGACAACAACGTAAACAAAACAACAAGTGACCTTCCTTTTTTAGTTCCTCAACGCTAAAGTCCTTAGTTCCAAGGCTCCAGTTGATCAGAATCCGTAGTTCCAAGGCTCTAGTTGATCATCATTCACTAGAGAGGACATTGATTTGTTCCATTTATTACTTCCTCAATCTAATATTGTCTCTCAAAACTCCCCTTCCTCACTAGTTCAACATTATCTAAGTATTAGAATTGTCCTTTTTTATAGTTCTTAGGGTGAAGGGATGGATTTGATAAGCTGATATTTTATTACAAACTAAAGAAGTAATATTGAAAAATTTAATATCTGAATGATTTTTGCAATGAATTTAACATTTCAAAAAAAAATTCATATTAAGTACTCATAAATATTATAATAAATTGACTTTGAGTAAATGAAATGTTTTCATGTTCAAATTCTTTGTTCCAAGTTCAATTGATGAGAACATACCCTCAATGCCCTGAGTGGAGAGTGAAAAAGGATGAGTGGTTAACTCAGATAACTTATAAATATATGTTTAAAATATCTGATAAACATTAAGGATAATTATAAAAGATTCTAGATATCATGCAAAGAGAGTCCAACAAGATTTAAACTCGCCATACTCAGAATATAGATACAATATGACTTTAATGTATAATGTTGAAAATACATTATCACGATATCATGCATAGTTGTATTTTAAAAAAATTACAACCCTTCACACTCTACCTGTCATGATGATTATGTTACACATTCACATAAAACTCAGACCCTATTTAGCGGGCTCTTTCTCTTTGTAAACACCACTCTGATATTCTAGCTCACAAAATTCCCCTCCAAGATCATCGTATGCCTCGCTTAGAAACACCCTCCAACAATCCCAAACAAATGAATTCACATACCTAAAAAGATGCCCCCATATTTTTTATCACAAGACCAGGAGAGGAACCTAAGAGTGAAAAAGAGGGGAAAACAAAGAGAAAATAAGAAAATACTTACGTCTTCTACTTTGAAGCATACTCAACATATTCTTTGCCAACCCCACTGTCAGAGAAGACAGGGGAGTCAAATCGACCTTCAATTTACACCAACGTCTCTTTTGCATGCCTCCCCTCCCACAATATCACAGGCCTCCACTTGAATCACTTTACGCACAAGATTTTCATCATAGATTATTATTAGCCCTCCATGGATGCCCAGAGACACAAGTTCAAACCCAAAATTTATTTCTGAAAAAAAATAAAAATAAATAAAAATAAAAATAAATAAATAAAATAAAAATAAAATAAATAAATAAATAAATAAAATAAAAATAAATAAATAAAATAAAATAAAATAAAATAAATAAATAAAAAACAAAAAAAACAAAAAAATAAAAAATAAATATAAATAAATAAATAAATAATAATAATAAATAAATAAATATAAATATAAACCTAAAATAAAAAATAAAAAATAAAAAATAATAATAATAATAATAATAATAATAAAATAATAATAATAATAAATAAATAAAATAAAATAAAATAAATAAATAAAATAAAAATAAATAAAAAAATTAAAAAAATAATAAATAAAATAAATAAATAAAATAAAATAAAATATAAAAAAAAATAAAAAATAAAAATAAAAATAAATAAATAATAATAATAATAAACAAATAAAATTAAATTAAAATTAAAATTAAAAATTAAAAATAATAATAATAATAATAAAATAATAAATAATAATAATAAAAAATAAAAAACAAAAAATAAAATAAAAAATCTTAGAGAAATGAGGAGGCTCTTACGATTTTGTAGAGGAATCATAGTCCACGCATGGGTTCGTCGCCATGGCTCGCCACCTGCGCTGTGAAAACCTTTGGAAATTTTTAGTGAGCATAATGGTGCCCAGTAGTAGGGCTTGTGGTGAGTGTGAGAAAGCTTGTTGGGACATGGAGCTGAGAAGGGGAGAGCAAGTGATGCTTGAATTTTCGTTATTGTCTTATGTTACTGCACAAGCTCATATCGTGTAGCTCGTTTGTCCCCTTGTATTCCCTAATTTCTTCAAAAGTTGAGAGTGATGAATATTGCAAGTAATGAGGAGCAAAGGATCCATAGAAAGATAACATGGTGGGTTGTCACATCCTGTACCTCCATGCTGATCCTTCTTCACTCACACTCTTTGGATCCTTCTATATGTTTATAATACTTGTCAAATATGTTAGCATTGGGCAACCATATGCTAAATACATAGCTTGTTTAAATTAGAGCTCCATATGGTTGAAATGAGCAACTCTTGGATTATCTGATATTTACATGATAATATATTTTAAAAATTCTAATTTCTCTAAGAATGACAAAAATATGATGCAATATGATTTTATAGTTCAAACATTATATTTGGAAGGTTGAGTATCAAGGTGACTACAAAAATTATTGCTCTTACAATTATTAGTAGGTAAAAATAAATAGTGTTGTTGCTTGGGAACGTATCCATTGAGTGACAAAAAAGAGTCACTATTACTTCAGCACCAAGATATAGGCCAACCAAGATCACGATTGAAGACAACTTCATTGGGGTGAGCAATAAAATAAATTGATGGGAACTTTTTAGTGGAGCAAGATAGTGAGAGTGTCCGGCCTTAACAACCTAACCCATGTCCAATACATTTGATATTTTTGTAAATTCAGGTTGAAAAAGTTTTATATATATATTCACAGAAAGAAGTCCCTACCAAAGCAGGTTGTTGGAGGATTTTAGTTGAGGTGAATATTGGTTGTGGATTTTATGATCATTCTCTTCTTTTGTGTCACTTTTAGGATTTATGGAAAACTCTAGTATGAACTTTGTCAACGTGACTTTAGCAAGATGTTGTATGAAAAATATGTACAATCTACGATGTATTATTCCCAAGCATAAGCATTGTATTTGCTAAAAGTTTTTGGTTGATATTTATGTATAACATAAGCATTGTATTTGTTGGAGATTTAAATCTTAAAGCAACAATAGTTTGGTTATCATGTCTAGGCAAGGACAATTTTCATGTGTGTGTGTGTGTGTGACCATCTAAATTCAAAACCGACGTGTGTATATATATAGATATATAGGAGTTGTCTTTAGTTCAACTTTTTGGACTTTCCGGTGTCGAAATTCAGCGGAAAATTTTGAGGTGAAATCTTGATTTGTTATTTGAACTCTTTTTTGCCTATATATATGGATTCAACACCCTGAAAAACCCCAAGGGCACTTGGATTGTGCAGGGTTGTCCATCAAACTTGTGATTTCAATAAATTCCTACTGGATTTTAAAGAAATTAGACCGAAAAAACCATTGGGAAAGATTCCAAAAAGTCGCACAAAAGACAACTCGATATATGTATATATATATTAGAAACAACTCTACACTTTCCTCTCCTTTGATTCCACTGCATTGCAGTTTCCTACGTTTTCTTTTTTCTCTTGCGCAATTACTCCCTCTTTGTGCTTCTAGCTGACAACTTTAGAAGAGTATATGTACAACTCAGAACTTACAATATGTATAGACATAAGGGTGTGTGAAATCTTCATTCCTTGGAAGTGGTGGGATGGGTTGCCTTCTCCATTTTCCGAACATATGAGTATGATTTTACAATCCTGGTTAATGCAATAGTCTTATTATTCAATTGTTTTCCTATGTATTTAGTGTATTTATAAGCGTTTTTGAACAATATGTGACCATCTAAATTCAAAGCCGAATTATAAGTTCAAAATTGGCTTAACCTATATAGCATATATGTGAATGATTAAGTCGAAGAGCATCTCTACACTCCCTCAAGTCAACCTTAGACTTCTCAAAGACAAATGGCATGTTCCATGCACTCTCTTGGTTTAAAAAAAAAAAAAAAAAAAAAGCTTGGAATAATAACTTCCCAGATCCTTCAATATGAATTTATTATGTCAATGGGTTCATATCCTTAATGCACATGCAATTTCAACACCATACAAGAATAGTTAATATATTTCATTTTTTGTTATTATATTATAACAATAATATAACAATTATTTTATACCACCATGTTGGAATAGTGTCACATTATGATGTGATTTTATTAGTTTTAATAAATCTAGAACATATGTTATTTATTTTCTGATCTAAAATAGTAGTCTGCAATAATCAATAACTTCCAAAATTATGTGAAAGGCATTCATTAAGTCAATGAGTTCATATTATATCCCTAGTGCAAATGCAATTTAACCACCATAAAAGAATAATTAGCAATTGTACCGAGAGGTGCAAAGGAATGCCGACATGAGGAGTTGGGGAATGTGGAAGGAAAATGTTGCCTTGTGCGACATGTCAGGCTACAATATCGATGTCACCTTCTGGGTCGCGTAATGCCATGCTGAAGGGACGAACTTTAGAACCTTCACACTATTGAAAATATTAGCGAGAATAGGGTTCCTTGATTTGTGCCTTAATCATAGGAGCTAGAATGAGTTCCTTCTTGTGCATGACTCAAGTTTCTATAATTTAGGAATCAGTCCCTAAAAATCAGGATGAGTTAGGATGCAGTTAGCTGATGTGTTGAAATTGAAAGTCAAGTTCTTGATTTTCTAGTGTGAGTTAAATTGGGAACTGAAAGCTTAAGTGGAGTTAGCCTCCTAAATTTTAGAAGGATCCAGTTAACTAGTTATGTTGAAAATTGTTCACTAGAAAAGCTCCAATTTAATTATTTAACTAGAAACTCACTAATTTTAACCATTTGAATTGCCTTTAAAAGAAGGAATGAAGGTACAAGTTTAATCATTGTTTTGGTGAGCACAAGTTGGTGAGACCAAACAATAGGAAGCACAAGGTTGTGTGTGGAGCTTGTGGGAGAAGGTGAACAAACCTAGGAAAGGCTTGTTGGAATTGGAGAAGGACGAATTCTTTGGGTAAGGAAGCGGACATCAGAATTATTGTTTCAGTTTCAAGCTTAGATTAAGCAGGAATGACAAGTGTGTCTTTTATATTGAAACAATTGTATTGTAAGAGATCTAACACTCAATTTTCTTCCTTAAAATCTCAATAATCAAGTAGAGGGTTTTCCCAATTTGGTTCCCTAAAAAATCGATGTGTTCAATTATATGTGAATGTGTATTTAATTTTGTTCTATTCCGCTATAAATTTGAAGTAGAGAAATTTTGTGTTTTAGTGAAGAGAAACTACTTTTCAGTTTTCAGATTGTTCACTATAACAGTTGTAGAATTTCAAGGAAATTATACATGGTATCAGAGCAGTTGGGATAGATTTAAGGATCATGACAAGTGCATCACACATAAGGAGAATGAGGATTTTCTTCCAAGTTTTATGTTGATTGCACATTAGGTGATGAGGGTTGTTCAAATTATTGAACACCAATTTTGTAGCAGCCTATGTACAGTGTGTTGGAGGCATGTTAGTGGTTGTCTAGTTGCCCTAAGTGTTGTGGACAAGTGGCAGACTTGTCACAACAAGTGGGATATATTTTGATACCCTAAGGATTGAATTTTGGAGTAGTCAAGTGGGTTGGTTTTGTTGCCCTATTTCACTAGTTTGGTGTTTGACAAATCAGAGATAAGAGGGCTAGTTTTAGAAGTCGTAGATCAGTCAAGGAGTGACCGTATGTGGGAAGATATGAAAGCCCTAAGAAGAGTTACAGTAACCATTGATATGTCACAGAGATAGGGCAAATCTAGAAGGTTGAACACTATTCACAAACATAGTTGTGAACAATGACTTTCGTATGCAGTATGCAACAGCTTGAAGACCTCAAGTACAGTATGCATGAAAGGAGCCATGGACTGTTAGGAAGCAGATTGATGGATCCCTAGTTCAAGGCAAATCTAGAAGACCCTATGTGCAGACTTCTTAATGGAGTTAAAAGGCTGCTAGTGGGAAAATCAGTGAGCCAAAGTTTAATGACACAAAAGGAGCTGTGATAATTGATAGTGGTAGATTATGGACTCACAAAGCATGGTGGGAAATAACGGGTCTTTAAAGTATGTTCCACAGAAGAAAGTAGGGAAGCCTTCTAGTTCAAAGGGAGCAGTTGCAATAGTGGAGAACATTGTAGTGTTGGAGACAGACATGTGGATGAGGTTCTTCCAAGAACACCTTCTTGCTAAGAGGGAGGGTTGAAAATATTAGAGAGAAAAGGGTTCCTTGATTTGTGCCTTAATCATAGGAGCTAGAACGAATTCCTTCTTGTGCATGACTCGAGTTTCTATAATTTAGGAATCAATCCCTAAAAATTAGGACGAGTTAGGATGCAATTAACTGATGTGTTGAAATTGAAAGTCAAGTTCTTGGTTTTCTAGTGTGAGTTAAATTCGAAACTGAAAGCTTAAGAGGAGTTAGTCTCCTAAATTTTAGGAGGATCCAGTTAACTAGTTTTATTGACTTTTGTTAACTAGAAAAGCTCTAGTTCAATTCCTTAACTAGAAACTCACTAATTTTAACCATTTTAATTGCCTTTAATAGAAGGAACGAAGGCACAAGTTTAATTATTTTTTGGTGAGCATGAATTGGTGAGACCAAACAATAGGAAGCATAAGATTGTGTGTGGATCTTGTGAGAGAAGGTGAACAAGCCTAAGAAAGGCTTGTTGGAATTAGAGAAGGACGAATTCCCTAGGTAAGGAAGCAAAGATCAGAATTCTTACATAGGTTTCAAGCTTATATTAAGTAGGAAAGACAAGTGTGTCTTTCAGATTGAAACAGTTGTATTGTAAGAGATCTAATGCTCAATTTTCTTTAATAAATTCTCAATAATCAAGAAGATGGTTTTCCCAGTTGGTTTCCCTAGAAAAACAATGTGTTTGATTATGTGTGAATGTGTCTTTAATTATGTTCTATTCCACTGCAAATTTAAAGTAGAGAAATTATGTGTTTTAGTGAAAAGAAACTAGTTTGTAGTTTTTAGATTGTTCATTATAACAGTTGCAGAATTTCAAGGAAATTCTACATGCACCTCAAAAACCACTCCAGTCCTTGCAACCAAAGGGTGTCATGTTGTCGTGTTGTAGGAACATAAGCTATGAGGACCCACTTTGATTGCAAGGACTGGAGTGATTCATGAGGTGCGAAAATCAGAATGTTCATTCCCTTCAACGTGGCATTGCATGCCTCATAAGGTGACAACGATGTTGCAAACTGACATGTTGCATAATGAGATATTTTCCTTCCACATTCACATTCCCCCACTCCTCCTATTAGCGTTCCATTGCATCTATCGATGCAATTGCTAGTTTAATTATGCTAATAGTTGGTCAAGGTTAATCCTACATTTTTAATTTACTTTATTTTAATTTACAATCCTACATCAAAGATCTCTATCATATATTTTTGTGAATATTATAATTCTCCTAGTGAATATTAATATTATGTTTTTATTACTACTACCGACACCACCCATATTGCCTCCCATATTCTATAAATCCTTTATGGCACTCTTTTCCAATCCACTATGTTTCACTTTTGTTCCTGATAATGGGCGATGTGTCCATCCAAAACATTGGACAATTCTAAATTCCTAACACAATGAAAAATCCAAATAGAGACATACAACAATCATGAAGAGTTCATAATTACATAAATGTAATAAATATTGACAAATAAAAATTAAAAATAAATAAATAGGTTCAACATTTAAATTCTTTCCAAATTTCATGGATTGTTTCTCTTTTTTTTGTATATTTGGATGGAGAATAACTCAATTACCATTTAGAATCCTGGTTGATAATCTCGAGGGATTTACTCATATTTGAATCTATGGTATTGCCTCTTTTATGTCAACATGCCTAGTTCATTTGACTAAACCAACCCTATTGGTTCAAAATTTGAATCTTTTATTTTACCAATGATGATAATTAAAAACGGTATACAAATGAGTTAGATAATTTTTATTTGAGAGATAATTTTTGGTTATACATTTTGAATTGTTTTTTTTTCATTTTTATTTTGTTTTAATTTAAGAAAAATATAATTTTTTTATTTTATTTTTATTAATTCTTTCATTTATGATATAAATTCTCTTTTATCCCAATTTTATAGAATTGTTTTGGAAAAGAAGATTAATTTACATCTAGAATTAGTGAAAAAGAGCCTAAGGTCATCCTAATTTTAGAAGCTATTGTTTCATTGTGAACCATTTAATTACTCTTAAGATTATTACAAATAAATGTTAAAATAATAAAATTAATATCATTTATTACTTCATGAATTTAGGAAATGTTTTGATATAATGCCTAGAAGTAACCAATGGAAGAGATTAGAAGGTCTAAATGTCCCTTTTGAGTTTAAACTTACAACAGTAGGGTTATATGCAAAAAATAATTACTAAGCTTGGGACTTATGAGAGTTGGTGAGAAGACATTTATTTTAATATAGAGGGGTGAGCATTCTCATCCCTTAACCCTTGCCTTTTTGGCATTTATATTGACGAGTTAGGTTCATGTTTGGAGTACCATACATCATTAATTGATTTGTGTTAACATATTGGAGTTTACCTTCATCACAAGCCCCACTAGAAGTATAGTACTGAGAAACTAATTAATGGAGGACTGAAAGCCTATTTTGGTCTCGAGAATGAACATAAAGCAACATATTTTGATCTTGAAAATAAATGAGGTCATATACTTATTATTCTAGATATCTTGTATGGTTGTGAATTTTGGGTTGCAACCTTTCTAGAGAAACCTAGAGGAAAATCAAGGAAATTCAAAAGTGTTTTGCTATTTATAATCTTAAAATTAAATGCAATAAACCTCATCTAATCTTCCTCTTAGATGTTGGTCTTACTTCCATTGAGAGTAAGGCTATGATTATGTACGTGATGCATGCGCATAAGATAATTAATATGAAGAATAAGAAGCTTCCTATAATTATTTTAATTTTTGTAGAAGTCACTTGAAACTTAAGAGAGAGGGACATAGAGACATCAATTCTTAGCTTAAAAAAAAAAGGAGGACAATTTTTAAAATATTGGTAATACTAAAAGCACAATCACAGCTAAATTTAATGATAAATTGTGGTGCAACGAAGAGAAAGAGAATAAGACAGTAAATGTATATAAATATATCATTCAACTAAAGCGAAAAGATCATGATTATCTTTATACTATACAAAACTATAAAACTCTATTTTTTACTCCTAGAATGTATTGTATTAGATTATGTGTATAGTGTAAATGTATGGTTATGAGCTTAAATGAGTGATCTCATGTGTAAATGATGTAAATATGTTAGTGTTGAATCTTCGTGCAAATCTCAAGGCCAAGGCCCAAGTAGTGAATGGCTATACACATAGATGTTGTAAATGTACTTGTGTGGACCATGTTGTAAGCTTGCCATAATAAAACCAAGCTATGTAAATACTAATGCTGGAATATAATATATAATGGCACAAGATGGTTGTGGAGGGCACACTAAGGGTTATGATTCTAACAACGGGGAGGAGGAAATGGGAGCTATGGGAAAGTAAATATTTATTACTAAGTGCTACCCATAGGTCTCATGTTTTTTGCATCATGTGCCTTTAATGAACCCATCCACTTCCATTGACTTAAATTTCCAGTCATTGAGAGAATGTAAGAAGGTAGGTGAGGAAGTCTACCCTATGTAATTATTGAAGCATGGGGCCAAGTATAATATTGGGAAATGTAAGATTTTTACATTCTCTTGATATAATTCAAGTTAACCATCATTTCTCTCAACTATCTCATTGTTATTCAGTTCATTCATTCTCTCACTCATTCTATCATTTTCAATCATGATTTTACACTTCTTGTGCATTGCTCTCCATTTTTTTGCTAATCATGAACCCATCTAGAAATCGTTCAAAAATCATCAATGTGTAGGGGACTTTTAAACTTTAGATGAGAGATAGATGGTTGTAGGTGAGTATAAAAGCTAGGCAAGTTAGGAAGTCCTCATCCACTAGGTAATTATTGCTCATTGAATACTTTAGAGACAAATATATGTCTTCTAGTGTTCTAGAAAGTATCCAACATGCTATTCTTTTTACCTATAATGAAGGACACTAGAAGGGAATAATATATGCAAGGGACTATTGAACATTGAAGGAGAAGATATTCCTTGTGTCACATGTGGTAGTGGAAGAGAGTTCCATGACTATTTGGTAGCTAGATGAGATACCTAGAATGCTTTATAATGAGCAAATTGGTTGAGTTTGAGAGCTGTAATGGATTGGGTTGAGTGAACTAGAAACTCATAATTTGATTATTTTGCCTTGGTGTTCTCATAGCTCAATGTAGGGTTGGTATCTTCAATGGATGCATATGGTTGAATGGAAAATTATTCATAAATAGCCCATTCCTTGGACTATATTTGGTTAAACGATAAATATTTATATCTATTTATGATTCTATAATTTAATGGTTTTTTTTTTGGAACAAAGAAGGCCAAAAAATTTACAATTTTAAACTTTCTCTACTTTGCCATCATCAAAATTAGATGATAAAATCTTTGCTAAATTATAATTTTGGAGTCTTGAATCATTGCTTTTAATGTAAAAATGGATTCAACACCCCGAATACCCCTTACAACCTAGTTTGCAATGTTAACTGTTGATATTTACAAATCCAAAATTATTCTTGCCATTGGTGAAAAGTGTTGGTTTTTGTTTTTGTTATTTTGAGTGACCTGAAAAGAGCCAATTGTTAGAACATTTAGACTATGTTTAATGGAAATATCTATATTACATTGTGTGTGATTACGTCAAATCTAGTTTTGGGCATTTAATTTCCATTAATTATTGTTATTCCATGCTTGAATATCTATTGCATTTTGTTATTTTACATCATGCATATATTTTATATAATCATGGGCCTCTATATGAGACCTTATTTGTTGGGATTATGGTCAATTGGTCTATCAAGGTTAAGAATTTTAATGGCTCTTTCATGGTTACTCATCTCGTGGTTGGGAGTATTGGGTGAGGACACCATGCCAATTTAAAGAAGTAACATTGCTAAAATAATAACAAACTCTCATGAACTTCATAGTGAAACTGAGCATTTGGCAAGACCTCAAACATAATGGGAAGAAAGAGTACGTAATCTTTATAGTATGAAGAAAGTGGAGAACGGAAAATTCTTTCTCTTACAATTCCCTACCTACTTATGCACACATTAACTCTCAATTTCACAATATTTGTAACTTCGCTTATCTTTATAACTCATTAACTCATAAAAACCAAAGAGATAGGAAAAATTATCTCTAATATTTAAAAAAAAAAAAAAGGCAAAATGTTACAGTAAATAAATTGATTTATTGCCATTTTTCTTAAGGTTAAATACACCAAAATTAATTTTAATGAACAATAATCAATATTGTTATCATCACCATCATTTTTTCTTTTCTTATATTTTCATTAATATAATTTTCCATATTCAAAGATATGAATGATATAGAAGAAGAGATCTTATAAAAAATTATGGCAAACATACATATTCATGAATTCATTTTTTTGTAAGTCAACATAGAAAAATTATTTATTTATTAAGAACAGTGAGTACTTAGTATATTAAATCTGCGCCCAGTTGCAACAAGATAACATTTGAATTTTCCCTTGGGCTGCTTTTTTTCCATTTTCATCCTGATTTGTAGAGCCTGGATATTCATGGCCATTACAAAAATTTACAGCTAACAAAATACTTTTATTTATCCTACTAGTATATATTCAGCAAAATTGAGACAACAAAACTATACAGAAGAAACCAGACATTGTAAAGAGTAGTTAACCAATAGGTTTAGCCAGGCAGTTCAGATCAATGCCTGGATTCTGGACTTCAGATTTTCTCTATTCTTCATGGGGAAGTTCTGTCTTTGTCACCAATAGCTATATGTCCCCAATCATGGTACGCAGCGCAACAACTTCATCCTCGAGCTTGTCGACTTGCCTGCCTTTGGCCTCAATGTTTTCATAATTTTCATATGCCACCACCCTTGCCGACACACCCGGTCCTTTATGTCAGAGAGTTGGATTTTAATTTCAGCCAATTCCTTTGCACTGCAAGCACAAGGGCGCCTTTGGGGGGATGAGCTCTAGCCATGGCCTGAAGTAAGATGTGAAACCTCTTTCCCTGACACCCAACCAGAGTGAGGGCATCTTCTTCCCTAAGAATTTGTGTCCATCTTTTGTAAGGCGAGACAAGGCCAAGTAGCAGAGAGCCAGAGAATTCCTTCCCAAGAGATCCAAACCTGAGCCAGCCCGAGCAAACTAGAAAGTTGTGGAAAAGGAAGGGTGGAAACCTAGTCCCAGTGAGAGCCTGAAATCTCACACCCTTAATAAGCAACCAAATTTTATTCACTCGACAAACAAAACCCAAACCAACCAGGGATGAAAATCATAAGCAGATTGAGATGGGATAGAGAACTACTCAGAGATTTATAGCCACGGTCCTACAAAAACCAGCCCGAGCCACCAGGATCCCAATACGGCCTAATCATAACCCTGTGAGGAGAGAGAGCGACCATTATTTGTAGATGGAAGTTCAAGTAGTTGGGTTGTCTCGTATGGGCCATGGGGAGTAAATGTTGCACGCATGGAGAGGGTGCTCGCATGAAAACCAACTTCGAGCTCCTGCAATGAACCTTGAATAATGGAGACAACGTGAGAAGTCTCACACTTGACTGCGGATTCAGCCCTTAAAGCTTCACATGGAGGAGATAGAGGTGGCCATGTGATAGAGGAGAGTGTAGAGATGTCATCGCATAGGCATATGGGGAAGGATGGGGGTAAATCATGCTAACGAATGAGGTGTGATGGGGAATGACAAGGGAAACAATATTATTCTTACTATACTTTGCATAGGGGAGAGGGTAAAGGGGGGAGGGTGTTGGAAACATAAGGGGGTTAGGGTATAGAACATGGACTAAAGGCCCCATTGACTTCCAAAGTTCCTTCCGATAAGAGACAAGATTTATTAGCCATTAGATCTACTTCAGTATTAAGGTTGCGAAGGATGTGCCAAGCTTGAGAGGTCTCGAAGGAGGAAAGGATGCTCTGAGCATGAAGAAGGGTTTGGCTTAGATGGTTGTCTTGGGAAAGGGAGGAGTTTTTGAGGTGTCTAATAATCAGATAAGAGTCCCCCAGGATTATAATGCTTTTGATCTCCCTCTTCTTGGCTAGAAGAAGCCCCATATACAAGTTGTAAACTTCTGCTTGGTTATTGGTCTTGATTCCTAGTCCCCAAGCATACTTGTCCATAATGATTCCATCGAGATTAAAGAGAATCCCTCCCCCTCCTGCCACCCTAGCATAGAAAATTTATATTACTAAGTAAACATAGAGTACAAAAAAGGCAGTTGGTCTGCTAGATTGGAAACCAGACCAACAACATAAATATATTTTCTTAATCCCACTCTTATCCAGTAAGACCAATAGATTTTTTTGTTTTTGATACCTCTTAAAAAACTCAAAAAACTAACCTATCTTATCATTACTTTTCACAGGTTTTCCTATCTGAAAATCTTGACAACTATAATCTACAGACCTGGACTTAACAAAAAAACTACTATCTTGCCAAATTAAGCTTAAAACTATAATGATTATAGACCTAGTCACCGCCATAATAAACTAAGGTAGGGTATCCCCAGTCTCATACCTCATTTCACAGGGGTTGAAGCTGCCACTGGCCCTGCATTAGGTACCTCCACTAGAGCCATTGTTGGAGCCTCGAGAGATGTCGTCGGATAAACTCTTGTGCCACTGATCTCCCAAGCTTTGTATTTCCTCAAGCAGGAAGGTTCCCCTTTCAAGTCTCCCAATGTAATATAAACATTATGAATGTGGTTGAGATAAATTGAAAACATGGTGTTCATGTCCCCAATACGACCAACCTACAAGTTTTCAATATTCATCAGCCCCTTCAACATTGCTACAGTTCCATTCAGGCGTTGGTTTATTGTCTTTAGTTGATTTTCAGTCTCCAGCTACCTTTTGACCCTTTCCTTTGCTGCCTCCACTTCCATATTGCCTAACATATTCTTGAACTGCCATGCAGTCTCTAGACTTTTATGGTACAAAGTCGCTCGAGTCCTGGTTTCACAAGTATCGATAATCTAATCCACTTCTTCCTCAATTATGTTACCTAGTACGACCTTTCTCTTCCTTCACACTTCGTTCTCCCATACCTCTACAATCTCTTTTCCTTTTTACAACACTATGGCATGATAAATGTCGATTTTTTCCCTTGTTTCACTCTCCATGCGTGATCGTTTGTTGCTACTCACTCCCTGAGTGTTCGCTCTAGGTCTGCCTCTCGACCTCCCCCCTACACATCTAACCGTACCCATTCCACTTTCTGAAACCTCGCCTGACCTTTGTTTTTATTACTATCAAAACCTCTCTATTCCACCGCCTCTCAATTCTTTAGCTCAGGTCAAGAATGATATGTTGGCATTATGATTCAGGTGTTGTCCTTGATGGCAAACCCATTCAGATGATAAATCAAGAAGGACGCAGGAATCATGTTCAGCAAGTGCGTCCCCGCAGGTATACCATACAGAACCCGCGTCCAGGGACGCAGGCCAGCCGTTCAGGAGGTGCGCCCGCCCAGTGCACACATTTCAAGGCAGAGAAAAGCACGTGGGGGTTTCTTGTGTGGTATCTAGCCGACGGTTTTGTGTTTCTATGGTGTCGGCTCGTGGTATTGTTCCATGTTTTGGGGAGAAGCTTGCCTATATAAAGCAAAGGAGTTCATTTGGATTAAGCATCATCTTGGTTGAACATCTCTTGGTGAGATCTAGTCTAGATCTATAAGGGCGAATCTTCTAATGGACTATGATCTCTATGGCGCATGATCAGATCTGTGGATCTGAGTGTTTGGGTTGGTTCTGAAGTCCTCATATTTCTCATATCTGAAGGGACGCAGGTTCAGTGAAGAGCAAGTGCGCCGGGACGCAGTACAGTAAAAGCTCAGGTGCGTCTCTGAGGCAAAGGACGCGGCGCGACTGTGTTATTGGATGCGTCTCTGAGGCAAAAGACGCGGCGCGATAGTGCTGCTGGGTGCGTCGGTCGCAGAAAAGCTTAGAGGAACAGTGCGTCTGCACGCAGAACAGAAGAAGGTAGACTGCGTCCAGTCGCAGGCCACAGAAAGAAAATATGCGTCCCGGTCTTAAGATGATCTGTTGACTGTATATTTCTGTTCATAAGGTGTTCTGGGTTGTTTCTGTAATTACTGATCTGATATCTGTAGTGGACTGTATCTGTTGTATACTTGTTGATCATTTGTTTCTTCATGAAAAGAAGTAGGGGGTTGTAGCTCCCTTCCAGGAGAGACTGGAAAACGAGAGAGAGTTGTAGCTCTCTGCAGGTTGCAGCCTGCGTACTGGTAAAGGACTGCACCAGTACAAAATCATTGTAAAAAGAATTTCTTGAAAGAAGATAGAGACATATTGCAGCAGGTGGTTTTCTCCCGCATTGGGTTTCCACCTTACATCTTGTGTTCTTTGGTGTGACTGTCTATTTTCTTTATTCATGCTCATTATTTTATGGTACTGATATGCAAGAATAATTCAAAAGATCAAATAAGGAAGATTTGGTAAATTTCTTGATAATACTGATTCACCCCCCCTCTCAGTATTATTTCCAACAATTGGTATCAGAGCAGGTCCTTCAGAAAAGCTTGATCGCTTGAAGGTAGATCGTTCATCATGAGCAACTACGAGAGAGAAGCATCAATCAGGCCACCAGTTTTTGATGGGACAAACTTCAATTATTGGAAGGTAAGAGTTACTGCATATCTTCAATCTCTTGGTACTGAAGTTTGGAACATTGTAGAAACAGGCTATGCTTTTCCTTCAGCTACTCCTACAGATCCAGCTGAGAAAAAGACATATGAAACAAATGCAAAAGCAGTCAGTACTCTATTAGGAAGTATATCCCAAACAGAATTCATGAAGGTCATGCACTTCAAATCAGCAAAAGAGATATGGGACAAAATGATCACTAGCTATGAAGGAGATGAACAGGTAAAGGAAGCTAAACTTCAAACTCTCAGGATTCAATATGAGACTCTCAAGATGTATAATGATGAAAGTGTGGCTAATTATTTTCTTCGGGTAGATGAGATTGTTAATTGTATGAAAAATTTGGGTGAAGAAATAAAAGAGACTATAGTAGTTCAAAAGATTCTAAGATCATTATCCCCCAAGTTTGAATCTAAAGTATCTGCAATAGAAGAAAAGGAAAATCTCAAAGTTCTCACTATGTCTCAGCTACATGGAATTCTAACTGCTTATGAAATGAGAAAGGGAGGACCATCAGACAGAAGGGAGGTTGCTTTTAAAGCATCAGGCAAAGAAGATTACTATGAAGCAAGCCATGATCCAGAAGAAGAGGAAGAAGAATCAAATTTTGTCAGAAATCTTCAAAGGGGTTCTGGAAGGTTCAGAGGTAAGCTACCTTTCAAATGCTTTGCTTGTGGAAGAGTAGGTCATTATGCTGCAAAATGCTCTTATAAGGATAAAGGAAAGGAACCAGTTAGATGGAACAAGAAACAAAGCGCAAATAAGAAAAGCTACTACACCCATGAAGATAGTGATGGCTTATGAAACAGTGATGAAGATGAACAAGGTAATAAATATAGGTTGTTAATGGCATTTGAAGATGATGATTATGAGGATGCTGTAGACGTGGATAACCTTTATGATGAAATTACTAGACTCAAGAGATGCATAGAAGAAAAGAACATGATTATTGATACTCTACAATTCCAAATTGATGAAAAGGAAAAACATCTTGAAAAATTAGAAGGTGAAATTGTTGGTCTTAGAAAAGAAATTGAGAAAACAAAAACTATTAATCTCAAGTTTGTCAAAGGATCTGAAACTTTGGATGAGATTATCAGTGTGCAGCGGTCTCCACTAAATAAGACAGGTTTGGGCTATAATGGAGAAACTTCTCAAGCATCCACTTCAAAAATTTATCTTGATGCAGCAAGAAGAAATGAGCAAGAACACAAGGAAGATCATCAGGTAAAGCAGGGACAAATGTCAAACAGAAACTATCAGGGGCAATCCAGCTTAAGGGTGAACAAAAGCCACAACCAGCCACAGGTAAAATCTTCTCAATTTGGTTCAAGAATAGATGAAAATAGAAATTACAATCAGTTGGCTGGTAGATCCAATAATCGCAGAAGCTTCTTCAATGGACAATGCTTTTCTTGCCATAACTTTGGTCACAAAGCAGCTCAATGTGTTGCATATAAAACAATCATGACTAGGGAAGCTCAAAAACAAAGAAGTATGACAGGGATTACAAAAAGGACCTATAACAACTTTTCAGCTCTTGAAAATGAAGTTGAATGTTCTATTTGCAATAATTTTGGACATAAAGACTTTGAATGCAGAAGCAGGTTTCCGGAAAGAAAGGTACAAGAGCAGAAAAAGGAACAAGCCTCAGGCACCAAAACATGGAGAATAAAGGAACCTCAAACAGAAAGATGTGGGATAGCATTTTATGCAGAAGGACAAGAAAATCTATGGTACATTGACAGTGGATGTTCGAAGCATATGACAGGTGATAAAGAAAAACTTGAGTCTTATTCTAATTTAGAAAAGGGAAAGAAAGTCTCTTTTGGAAATGATACTCCTGCAACTATAAAAGGAAAAGGTATTGCTCCTTTAAAAGAAGATGTTAAGGCTGGAAATGTTTTGTTTGTTGATGGATTGAAGCATAATCTGCTAAGTGTCAGCCAGATGTGTGATCAAAGAACCGAGGTTATATTCAGATCAAATAGATGTCTTGTTCGTGATCTTGATACAGGTAAAACAGTTCTCAAAGGGAAAAGAACTCCAAATAATCTATACATATTTGAAGAAGGACAACAACAATGCTACCTAAGCAAGGATGAAGAGCACTAGTTATGGCATCGAAGGTTGGGACATCTAAGCTTCTCACAAATAAGGAAAGCATGTAAATATCAGGCAGTTCGCGATCTTCCAGATATCAAAATTCCTGACAACACCATATGCAGATCATGTCAGTTTGGAAAACAAACCAGGACTAACTTTCCAGAGAAAGAAGGATCAGCTAGCATGCCTCTTGAGTTAGTACATACAGATGTATGTGGACCATTCAGAAAAAGAACACCTAGAGGAGAGGAATACTTGATATTATTTATTGACAATTTCTCCAGGTTTGTTTGGTTAGGACTTATGAAGCACAAAGATGAAGCATTCGAAAAATTCAAATCCTTCAAAGCCTTGGCTGAAAATGAATCAGGTCACAAAATTAAGTGCCTCAGATCCGACAGAGGTGGGGAATTTACTTCAAATGAATTTTTCGATTTCTGTGATGAACATGGGATAAGGAGAGAATTCTCTACAGCTAGAACTCCTCAGCAAAATGGAGTTGTTGAAAGAATGAACAGAACAATCCAACAAATGGCTCGTGCTATGCTTGATGAATCAGGAACTCCCGCAACCTTCTGGGGTGAGGCTGCACATACTGCGGTTATTATTCTCAACAAGACAAATGTCCGGGTGAACAGCACTCAAACTCCTCATGAGCTCTGGAGTGGTAAAACTCCTTCAGTCAAGCACTTCAAAATCTTTGGGAGCAAATGCTATATCAAGAATACTGAGGAGCAGCTTGGGAAACTTGATCCTAGAGCAGATGAAGGCATTCTTCTTGGCTATTCTCCACATAGCAAAGCATACAAATGCTATAATAAAAGACTTGGAAGAATTGTTGACAGCATCGATGTGGTGGTTGATGAGAAGGGATACATTCCTAGGCAAATACATCGTGAAGACATCGAAGAAGATGAAAGCTACCCTCAAAGACAGAATGATGAACAAGAAGAACCTCACGAAGACACAGAAGAACGAACAAGAATAGAAGAAAAGACTCCATCCAGATATGTTCAGAAGAACCATCCAGAATCTCAGATCATGGGACAGAAAGAAGCAGGTATACAAACTAGAAGAACAGTTGCAGAAGCTTCAAGCTATTTGGCGTTACTTTCTTCTACTGAACCACAAAATGTGAAAGAGGCATGCAAAGATGAATGTTGGGTAAAAGCAATGGATGAAGAACTTGAGCAAATCGAAAAGAATAACACTTGGGAGCTGGTTCCTAGACCAAAGGATAAGAATGTTATTGGAACAAAATGGGTCTTCAAAAATAAGTTGAATGAAAATGGAGAAGTAATTAGAAACAAAGCCAGACTTGTTTGTAAAGGGTATGCGCAGCAAGAAGGAATAGACTTTGAAGAAACTTTTGCTCCTGTTGCAAGACTTGAGGCCATCCGAATGTTCCTTGCACTCTCAAGTTTTCAGAACTTCAAAGTATTTCAAATGGACGTGAAATCAGCCTTTCTAAATGGAGACTTGGAAGAAGAAGTGTACATTGAACAGCCAGATGGGTTCATTCTTGGAAATGATCCAAATCTTGTATGCCGATTGAAAAAGGCTCTCTATGGTCTCAAACAAGCTCCAAGGGCTTGGTACTACCGGTTGGACAAATATCTTCATCAACAAGGTTTCTCAAAAGGCTCAGCAGACAGCAATCTGTATATAAAAGTTGAAAATGACAAATTGCTAATACTTGTTGTGTATGTAGATGACATTATTTTTGGCAGCAATGAAGAAGCTATGAGTCAAAGCTTTGCCTCGGTCATGCAGAAAGAATTTGAAATGTCCTTGCTAGGAGAACTGACATATTTCCTTGGTTTGCAAATCCAACAGAAGGAAGGAGGAATCTTTTTATCTCAAACCAAGTATCTCAAGCAGATTTTGAAGAAATATGGCATGGAAGATGCAAAACCAGTATGTACACCCATGGTCACAGGATGTAGTCTCAGTGCAAATGATGAATCTGCAGCAGTACATCAACCAACCTACAGATCTATGATTGGAAGTTTACTATATCTGACAGGTACCCGACCGGACATCATGCATGCAGTTGGAATAGTTGGAAGATTTCAGGCAAATCCGAAGGAAACTCATCTTCAGGCAGTGAAGAGAATCTTCAAATATCTTCAAGGGACACAAAATTATGGCTTATGGTATCCTAGAGATACAGATCTTACTCTTCATGCTTATACAGATGCAGATTGGGCCGGAAGCGTGGATGACAGGAAAAGCACAAGTGGTGGTGCGTTCTTTATGGGTCCCAGACTGGTATCTTGGTTCAGCAAGAAACAGAGTTCAATTGCCTTGTCTACAGCTGAAGCAGAATATGTTGCTGCTGCATCTTGTTGCACCCAACTCCTTTGGATGATGCAGACCTTGCAGGATTATCAAATCACTTGTACTCCTCCAATCCCTATCTTATGTGACAACACAAGTGCAATCAGCATCTCAAAGAATCCGGTTATGCATTCAAAAACCAAGCACATACCAATCAAGTACCATTTTCTCCGGGAACAAGTACTTGAACAGAAGGACAAGTTGGAGTATGTTCCTTCTAAGGAACAAGTTGTTGATATTTTCACCAAACCATTGCCCAGGGACACTTTTGAATACCTCAGGCAAAAGCTGGGGGTTGTTGATGCATCATCTTACTGTTGATCATCTTCCTATTGGTGGTATAGACTCAGGGGGAGCACATAATGCATTGTTGGCATTATGGAGAAGGAGATCTTGGAAATAGTTGCAATATGTCTCTATCTCCTTCATGATGGATTTCTGGTTACAGATCTGGAGAAGCATGAGCATAGGGGGAGCATACCCTTTGCCCTTGATGTCAAAGGGGGAGAATAAAGCTGAAGAGAAGATTATGTGGTTGCCGAAGAGAAGATTATGTGGTTGCCATCAAGTCCAAAGGGGGAGATTGTTGGCATTATGATTCAGGTGTTGTCCTTGATGGCAAACCCATTCAGATGATAAATCAAGAAGGACGCAGGAATCATGTTCAGCAAGTGCGTCCCCGTAGGTATACCATACGTTCAGGAGGTGCGTCCGCCCAGTGCACACATTTCAAGGCAGAGAAAAGCACGTGGGGGTTTCTTGTGTGGTATCTAGCCGACGGTTTTGTGTTTCTATGGTGTCGGCTCGTGGTATTGTTCCATGTTTTGGGGAGAAGCTTGCCTATATAAAGCAAAGGAGTTCATTTGGATTAAGGATCATCTTGGTTGAACATCTCTTGGTGAGATCTAGTCTAGATCTATAAGGGCGAATCTTCTAATGGACTATGATCTCTATGGCGCATGATCAGATCTGTGGATCTGAGTGTTTGGGTTGGTTCTGAAGTCCTCATATTTCTCATATCTGAAGGGACGCAGGTTCAGTGAAGAGCAAGTGCGCCGGGACGCAGTACAGTAAAAGCTCAGGTGCGTCTCTGAGGCAAAGGACGCGGCGCGACTGTGTTATTGGATGCGTCTCTGAGGCAAAAGACGTGGCGCGATAGTGCTGCTGGGTGAGTCGGTCGCAGAAAAGCTTAAGAGGAACAGTGCGTCTGCACGCAGAACAGAAGAAGGTAGACTGCGTCCAGTCGCAGGCCACAGAAAGAAAATATGCGTCCCGGTCTTAAGATGATCTGTTGACTGTATATTTCTGTTCATAAGGTGTTCTGGGTTGTTTCTGTAATTACTGATCTGATATCTGTAGTGGACTGTATCTGTTGTATACTTGTTGATCATTTGTTTCTTCATGAAAAGAAGTAGGGGGTTGTAGCTCCCTTCCAGGAGAGACTGGAAAACGAGAGAGAGTTGTAGCTCTCTGCAGGTTGCAGCCTGCGTACTGGTAAAGGACTGCACCAGTGCAAAATCATTGTAAAAAGAATTTCTTGAAAGAAGATAGAGACATATTGCAGCAGGTGGTTTTCTCCCGCATTGGGTTTCCACCTTACATCTTGTGTTCTTTGGTGTGACTGTCTATTTTCTTTATTCATGCTCATTATTTTATGGTACTGATATGCAAGAATAATTCAAAAGATCAAATAAGGAAGATTTGGTAAATTGCTTGATAATACTGATTCACCCCCCCTCTCAGTATTATTTCCAACATGATAGTCCCCATATTGACTTGCCTTGTCTAACTGACTTTTTTGTACTTTCCCTCGACATTTTTGATTTTTCCAATCCACCAGCCATATTGTTGTTACTTCATGTGTGCCTGTGGTCATTCTCCATGTCATTCATCCTTATTAGTGGTTTGTACAGGAAAATAATCATGCTCCTGTATGTCGCCTACGTTGATATCATAACTTCCCACCTTGCAACCACCTTCATCTCATTTATGAGTTGATCTGCATGATGAACCATGATGGAGGAGGTTCCAACTTCACCAACCTCAGTCATCACCCTTTCCGTGCAATGAATACACTTGCATTTCCATTATTAAGTATTATTCATTCTCATGGCCAAGTGGGCCTCCATCGGGATTCAAGCTCACCTCTGTGTTGTATGCATTTCTTGGTGTCGTGAATCTATCTTGCTCTGCCAGCTTTCGATATTATTCCTTTAGCTAGCTCTATGGGAGATCCTCCCACACCACATTTGTCATTGTTTGAATACTTGTTATCCCTTCGTTCTCCAACATGCCCGCCAAAGCATTTGTTGACCTCTAAACGAGGGTGAATTCCACAATTATCAAGGCCTCCAAGTGGTGTAGTATACGTTGCATTAATTGTGTCGGGCGCTAGTTCCTTGTTATCTTACCTATCTGTGTGCCACATTGAAGCCTTTGTGTTGCTTGGATAAGTAAATTTGAGTCTCCCTTGACCATGGCATTTACAATTCCTTCCTGTGCCAACAACTCTAGCCCTTACTCCGGGGTATGGAATTTTGCTGCATTGTTTGAGGCATGGCCCAAGTTAATGAAAAATACTCTTAATATTTGACCCTTTCAGTCTCATATATCTCTTCCTACCCCTTCTTTGTCAGGGTTCCCTTTCGATGCCCCGTCAAAATTCAGCTTGAGAAAGCCTTGGAGGGGGAAACTATATCACTCAGCCTAACTGGAGTTGGAAATCTCTGGATTGATGCACTTGCATACTCGGGTATTCTAGTCATAAATACCTTAAAGCTCTTGATTCCTAAGGGGATGGTTGTTCCTCTAATAGTTTGGGATCTCTACTATTTATTGTTTCCTTTAGATTATTCCTTATTTGCTCCTGCAGGTGGTCTACAGGGAGCTTCATGTCACGAAAAAATGGCCTATTTTGTTCCTTCCCACTGACCAAAGGATGAAGCCTGGTACCACGTTCCAGATGAGGTTAACCACCTCATTTTTTGTATAATGCAATCGTCATTTCTTTACCGTTTCCTATATATTATCCCTGATTCAATCTGTTTTCCTGAAGATGGAGGCCATCCAATCCCATAGTACAGTCATGTAGCTATAGGTATTTAACATATGATTTAGATTTTCCTCTGTGTTTTCACAGAGACAACACCATGAGGCTCCAATATATCCTCTCTTAATGAAATTATCCCAAGTTAGAAATTTCTGGTGCAACACCAGCCACAAGAAAATTTTGATTTTTGCCCAATGTGCTGATGCCCATAATTTTTTCCAATTCGGCCATCGCTAAGATATAATTTCGCTTCCTGAAGATTGAATTCTCCTCCTTCTTTTTTCCCCCATATTAATTGATCATGATCCTCATTGAATAAGATCTTTCACTTACTTAATTCCTCTGCTAACCCCTGAATCACTTGGTCGTTCTGTTTTGGCTCCTGAAATATGGTTAAGTTCCACCTTTTCCACTTATTACTTTCCAGTGTCCTATTCTCGGAATTGATGAACTTCTCTATAGCCCTAATTCTCCGTGAGTAATTGGATGGGGCACCTTTCCTCCTTGCTTAACCTAGGTTGTTGTTGTTAGGCATCATCCCAAAACAGGGTTGCCTTCCCATTTTTGATCTCCCAAAAATAGTGTTGTTGTATTTTTTTTCTATTACTCCAGGCCAAATTCTAAATTTGCGACCCTTGAATTAAGCTTGAAAAATGGACAAGGTCCTTCATGGGGAAGTTAGGCGCATACTTTCCTCTCCAAATCTTTTCCCATGGTGTCGACCCCCCTTTTAGCCACCTCCATTATATTTTTTCTCCACTCGTTTTGTTGATGATTTTCAGATCCTAAAGACTAAAGCCTCCCATATCTTTCAGTTTACAAATTTTGTTCCAAGCCACCAATGCCCATTTCATTTTATCCTCTGCCTCATGCTAAAGAAAGTTCCTTTGAATTATTTGATCTTCTGCACAACCCCTTTAGGAGCTGGGAGGATAGATAACATGTAGGCCGCAATTGCTTGGAAAATGGCCTTGGTCATCATAAGGTGACCAATCAAGTTCAGAGCCCTGACTGTCCATCACTTTACCATGTCCTCTAGATTTGAGATAACCTTTTTCCAGTTAGATTTATTCCATGCCTGAACCATTAGAGGGATCCCAAGATATTTGGATAGGAGAGTTCTCCTTTGGAATCCTATGATAGCAATCAAATTTCTTTGTATATCAATATGTGAATGAAAGGAAAGGATCATGGATTTGGAATGATTTATCTCCCTACCTGAGGCTGAAGCAAAGGTGTCCAGGATGAGATTAAAAGAGCAGGCCTCCTTCACTGTGGGGATACCATGCAACATGTTATAATTGAGGCCATGTATAATTGGAGGCTTCGTATCTCCCCCTCCCTATTTGTTGTAGAGGTTACACACCCTATGCCTTCCATCATTATAACAGACAGGAATGGTGACATAGGGTCCCCTTGCCTAATTCCCATGGAAGGGAAGATTGATTTTTTTGGAGCCCTGTTTAACAAGATTGAGAAACTCAGGGATGAAACCAAGGCCAAAATCCAAGTGATCCATTGATTATCAACTAATATATTCCCAACTAATATTATTATACGCCTTCAAAATATCCAACTGTACTATCATTCTTTCCCTCTTCTGGCTCTTTAAAGAGTGGGCAATATCATGTGCATGTATTACATTGTTCAGGATCTGCCTATCCTTCACGAATCCAGACTATTCTTCTGAGATCAGAAATGGGAGAACCATTTTCATCCTATTGGCTACCACTTTTGATATGATCTTGTACAACACATTGCAAGAGATATCAGCCTAAATTTCTCCAGGGTACTTTCCTTGTCCTCCTTCAGTATAAGAGTGATAAATGTAGATTTTAGAGCCTTCAAGATAGTAGCAGAATTCTGGGAATCCACTACCACCTCATATACATCAGCCTTGACTATTTCCCAGCATGCTTTGAATAAGTCAATAGTAAAACCATCCGGACCTAGGGCTTTACCATTTGGCATCTCATTTACTGCCTATGCCACCTCTTCCATGGAGACATGCTTATTTAAATTCTTTGAATGTGCTTGACTATCTTCTAGATGTTCTTTGTCCTATATATTATAGAATCCTCTACAATCTTTTGGAAAATTTGAGCCAGTACTTGTTCAATATCCCGATGAGCTTCATATGATTGCCCCTTATCATCCTTAATCCCGGGGATTCGATTGGAGGTTCTATGTTCAATTGTTGATCAGTGAAATAATTTAGTATTCTTCTCTCCTTCCCTGAGCCATTAAACTCTAGATTTCTACTGCCATAAAATTTCATCATGTTTGCACCTTTCCTCCCATAGCTTCAGAAGCTTTGTCTCCTCTCTTCTCCTCTCCTATGAGTAGCCTTCCTCCATCAGTATCCTTTGCAATGCTTCCAAGTCTCTTTTTGCCTAAAATATATTGCCAAATTCCATCTTATTCCACTGCTTTAATTTTGATTTTATATATCTCAACCAGGATTGCAATATATACATCTTAGAAACCCTCATTGGGATAGGATCACCCCACCATTTCTTGATATTTTCCATAAAAGAGGGATGATCTATCTAGAATGCCTCAAATCTAAATGGTCTATTTTTAGGGGTACCTAACATAACAATCATTAATATCATCGACCAGTGATTTGATCCTCCGTAGGGGAGGATATTGGCTTCCATATCTAACCCTCTCATCAACAAATCCTCTGAAATTAAGAATCTATCTAACCTTGACGCAACTTGATGTTCCCCTCCGCGTTTATTACTCCAGGTAAAGTTGTCATTGACAATTTCCGCATCAACTAGAATATCTTCATCAATGAACTTTTTAAAGGATTCAAAATATTTGTCTATGTGCCTTTGGCCTCCATTCTTTTCTGATAGGGAGGTTATCATATTGAAGTCCCCCCCTACAATCCAGGGTAGATGCCATTTTCTATTTCTAAGCTCCTTAAGATCCTGAAGAAAATTGAGCTTCTCCTCAATCCTTTGAGGGTCGTAAACATTTGTGAATACTAGCGATCCCAAGACCCCTATGACCCGCATCTACAACGATAATTAAGATCTAGAGGCTTCTACATCAATTAGATTCAGGACCTGAGGGTTCCACCAAGTCACCAAACCACCTGCAAAACCTTGAGCTGCTACCTCCAAGAAAGTAAAACCTCTTCCTAATTTCCTACTTACCTCCACAATCTTCTCTATTGAACATTTTGTTTCTTGAAGAAAAACAAAATCCAGTTGCTCCATTTTTATCGTTTTCTTTAGCAATCTTTGTTTTCTAAGGCTATTTATGCCCCTTGCATTCCATGCTATAACTTTCATTTTTAACTACAAAGATGGGGTTGTGAACTTAGCGCTTTCATCTTACCTGAATTGGTCAACATTGCTCCCATCTCTTGGAGAGTTACATTGTTTAACTTCCTCACTCTTTTTCGATGGACGTGTCGTGGCACTAACACTGTTTGAGATCCCGATACCTTAACTCCCATCTCCCCTATGTTTGCATGTGGGTTTTTATGGCCTCGTAATTTATTATATTCTCTCATTAGGTATAGGTATTGGATATTATCCATCTACTCTGCTGGGATGGCCTCTAATACTTGTTTTCGGACTTGTTCCACCATAGTATGAAGGTCAATCCCTTCCCTTTCCACTATTTCGTGTAGATCTGGGTCTTCTGTAACTACTTCACTTGGGGTCATCTCAACATCTCCTCGAAGGCTTTAGAAAGATCTGGTATGTCCAAGTTTTTTCCAAGATCTTATGACAATTGCAACATTACCTCCACTCTACCTTCTACCCGCTCCTCTATTTTATCTTCTTCATTCTTGTGAATCTCTGGATTTTCTTCCAACAAGACTTCAAAGCTATTCCTCTGTGCCATTATGCCTCCTTGATTTCTTTGTTGTTGTATCCTGTTAGTGCGACCCCTTGTGTTTGGTCTCACAAAACCTTCAACATCCTTTCGTTCTTGTTCCTTCCCCTGTTCCTCTATTTTATTTAGAGGGCATTCCTAGATCAAGTGTCCATGTTCATGACAACATCTGCACCTGAAGGGTATATGCTCGTAATCTATCGATTGTGACCATATTTCATCCCTGAATTCCAGTTTGACTGCTTTAGGAAGTGCGCTTGAAACATACATATTCTTGAATTCATTATTTTATACAAGATTTGAGAGGATGGAGAATTTTCATATTCACAACTATGTTAGAAATCAAAAAATTCTCCACAATTATGACAAATTGTAAAAATCTATGTACTCAAATGGAGAGGATAATTTATGGAGTGGTGGTAAGAATATGATAATTGAATTATAGCGGAAGGCAAAAGAGAATAAAGGGATTTCAACATAGAGGTGATCACTATTTTATTATTGTTATTGATTCATTTATTAAAAATTTCATTATTGTTATTCTTATTATTGTATTATTTTATAAAATATTTTCTCTCAAAACTTATTGTACATTTTTCTTCATTTCAAGAATGTTGTTTTGAGTTAAATTAGATTTGTCATGGTTCAATGACAAGTAAGTATAACAACTTTCTCTCGACCATTCTAACTACACTCAATAGACAACCATTATTGTTAAAATTTGTGTCAATATTTTTAAATTTATAATATTCAATATGAATTTTATTAACTAATTTAAATAATTAAGTATTTTAAATTTCATTAAAAAAATTAAGATAATTATTTAAATTATATGCTTTATAATATAATACTTATCGTGACCATTAAAATCTAATTATTATGATTCTGGATTTCCCTCCATCATTATTATTTTGTACCTTCTTTTTTATTAATTACTTTCCTTAGTTCTAGGAATTTTTTAATTAATTATTTTCTTTAGCTCTAAGGTTATTCTAATATTTTTAGATTTTGATTTTTTTTAAACGTTTATTTAACCTAATGTGTATTGGACCTTTTTCTAATTTTTGATCCAACATCTCTCACCTATTTATCTTAGGAAGTTTAACCATATTTATTATCAATGTCCTAATGATAAGCCACACTCGTTGGCTCTAAACATCAAGTAAAAGTCATAATGTGATGAATTAGAAAGTATTGTAACGAAATTGTTCATCTCACAAAAGCATAAACTCTAAAATTATATGCTTTATTTAATATATAAATTCAATTAAACATCATAAGTAATATTAATAAATTTATAGTAAAGTCAAATGACAATAGTTAGAGTGGAAGCTAACGGGTTTAATTCACGCTCCACTCGAGTTCTATTCTCCGAAGATATGTTAGCCCGTATGGCAAGAATTTGTACAAGTTGAACATTCATGTTGAGAAAAAAATCTTATAAACCTAAAAAGACAAGAATCTTTTGAAATTAAGATGAGTAGTAACAATCATTGTGATTTGATTATGGACTTTGCCCAAATTAATCCTCCAAAATTACCAATTCACAAACTTTTATATATATATATATATATTATCTCTTTTAAAAAATAAAATAAAAACAATTTAATTCGTTATATAAACCCAACAAATTATATTTAAAAAAATTAATCACCTTAAGAATCAAAATCAAACAAACCCTATAGTACAGCTTCTTAAAACATGCTTATGAAAACACCTACGAAACCCTCTTTTGCAACTAGAGGAAAAAGGAGTTGGAAGACTTGTCCATCTCAAATTTCATTAATGGAAGCCACCTCCCATTGAAACATAATGTCCCACAGAGAAGGGAATAAGGTCCCATGTGACATCGTGGTCATTCTATAAATGTAGGTGGTGGTTGAACAAAGCATAAAATAGATGGAACGAACAAACTCCATTGGGAATTGTGGGGAACACGTTATATGTCAATCACGTAAATTAAAAAATGTATTATTATATATGTTTATCAAAGAATAATAGTTTTTTAATAAAATTAGTTAGTAAATTATTTGTAATGATGATAATCGAAACAAAATATATATATATATAAAGTTAATATGGTAATATTTTAAATTAATCAATAATATTTTTTAAACAAATTAAATATATATTTCTAATGAATTTAAATTTAAAATTTTGAATTTAAAATATAGAATTAACTAATTATTAATAATAAATGATCGAGTAGTTTATGAATTTAAATTTAAAATTTTGAATTTAAAATATATAATTAACTAATTATTAATAATAAATGATTGAGTAGTTTGTAAAAGTGATTTTTTGGAAAGTTTTTTGGTTAATTTTTAGATTTAATTTGTTTAGAATCTGGTACAGATTCATTGAAATCATAAGATTGATATGTGAATTCTTCACAATCGAAGTGTTATAGGTTTTTGAGGGTAAACACAAATCTGGCTACAATTTTTTTTGCCATAATCCCATCTAAAACTCCAAAAAGTCTCACTTAAAAACTACTCCATAAATAATTAAACTAACCCTTTAAAAAAATAAAAAATACCAGTAATATTATTTTTCAATATATTAAAATGCTTTCATTCTCTAAATATTTTCGATACATTAATAAGTCATAATTATAGGATGTAAGTTATTATCAATGCAAATTCATTATAATTTAACTCTAGGGTATAAAAAAATAAGAAAGTAAATTTATATTTATTTATTTATCATTATATATTTGTTTGGTTTATATATCACTTTTTTTTATAATTTAAAAATTATTATGGTTATTTTCATTCTTATCTTTTTTAATTGTTATAGTATTTGTTTTATTAAGATGAAGTATTTATATGAATAAGTTTATTTTGAAATAAAGTTATGAAAATTTAATTTGATTATGAATAATTATTAAAAAGAAGATACAAATTTAATTTTCATGAAATATTCTAAATATTCTTTGTATTAGTCACAAATCAAAAGTAGAAAGAGAGAGAGGAATCAACCAATGGGTTGGTCTTGTTATTGCGTGACACAAGGTCGATTCCAACCACTACCATTATAACCTCTAGATGCCTACGTATGCCCTTTTCACAAGCACATGTGAATCAGGGAGATTTGAACCTCGAACCTCCTCGCACATAACACTTCATTTTTCCGAAAGCACATGTGAATCAGGAATCCACTACCATACCTCGAACCTCCTCGCACATAACATTTCATTTTTCCGAAAGCACATGTGAATTAGGAATCCACTACCATTATAACCTCTGGATGCCTATGTATGCCCTTTTCACAAGCACATGTGAATTAGGGGGATTTGAACCTCGAACCTCCTCTCACATAACACTTCATTTTTCCGAAAGCACATGTGAATCAAGGGGATTTGAACCTCGAACCTCCTCTCACATAACACTTCATTTTTCTGAAAGCACATGTGAATCAGGGGGATTTGAACCTCGAACCTCCTCGCACATAACACTTCAATTTTTCGAAAGCACATGCGAATTAGGGGGATTTGAACCTCGAACCTCCTCGCACATCACACTTCATTTTCACAACTATCACCAATTGAGTTGCCCTAAGGACTCAAAAGTCAAGATTTATCTCAAAAGTAGTTATGTCCTTTCTGCTCTTTTAATTAATTAAGTAATTAACTTAAAAATAATCATATGAACATGGGTTATGGTATTTTGAGCATGTGGTATTAGTAAACTATGTTATGTGCCCAATTTATTGTAACAAAGCCTATATACAAGTTAAAAATTTCCATGGTAAAATTCAAATGAATCTTCATGATTAAAAAACTTATTACATGTTTCTTTAAATGTATAAATGTTTAACTCGTATATAAATGATTTTTATAATTAATAATAATAATTTAAAATAGACTTATAATTATCTCAATAGGTCTCTGTATTTTGAAACAAGACTTCCAAAATTATTATTAGGTGGGTGGTACAGATTTAACCTCTATTAAATATATGAGATGTATTACAAGGTACATATTTTGATGTCACATTTACTAGTCATTTAATTTATATGTTTTTTTATAATTTTTCTAATATTGACAATATAAGATGTATTATAAATAAATATTTTATATATGTAGATCTTTACCAACTATTATATTTATATAATTTCACTAATTTAATATTTTTTCAACTAATTTAATTTATAAAACTTAAAAAAACAATTAAAAATTAAAACATCCAAATTATTTATCACATAGTTGTATAAAAAATTCTTTAAAAGAAATGAATTTTGTTTTCAATAGATTACGTATTTCTTTTTTCCACGAAGTTTTGGGTACAATCCATTGGTTAGCTTTGCTTTATAGTACATGCTAATTAGTTCTAAACCATCATCATTTTTTTTTAAATCTATATTCTTCGGTGAAAGGATGATCGATGATAATTATATATAAAATTAGACACTTGATTTATTTTTAATTTTTAATATTTGCCACGAGAAAGGGTTATATCATCATTTTAGAAGTTCCAAAAATATTAACCATTGCAAAGTGTTTAAAAAAAAAAAAAAAAAAAATGGGTTAAAAATGACTTAATCACAATGGCAAAGCAAGGATAAATTGGGTTAAAAATGACTTAATCACAATTGCAAAGCAAGGATGAAAACCCTTTGTAGGTCAAGTTTTTCCAACTTGATTTTAATAAAATATATCAAATTAGAGCTTTGCATTCCATGAAAATCATATCAACTTCCATGAGGAAAAGGGCTAGTGTTGTTTTTAATTTTGAAGTGGTAAGTAGTGGTTGGATTTGTTCAATTATATTTAAAATTTCTTAGGATATTTTTCTATTCTAAATTCTATAATCATAAAATATTATTAAAATTATAAGTTTATGGAAAAGTAATTTCTTTTCATCTGAATGTAAAAGTTTCAATTTTTTATCCAAGTTTTCTAGATTATATTATGTTTTTCATCTTAGAAATATTATTTTTTCAATATTGTTGATACTACTATAAGGTTTATAGTGGGCGTTTTTTCAATAAGTATCACTATAAACATTTTTCCATATATTACAATCTCAATTAAGTATTATATGATTGCTTTTAAAAATTAATTATTTCACGAAGAAAAATATAAAAATGATTAAATTTTTGGATTTTAGTCTTTTTATAGGACAACTGAGTGGTTGGCACAATAGGGTGTTATCCTCTCCACTCAGTTTCAATTCCCATAAGGGACATTTTTGGTCCATTATGATAAACATCAAGGAGTAGGCTCCCCCACCGCTTTTAATTTGTAGTTTTTAGATTATGAATTATTTTATTTTAAATTTTAAATTATCAATATTATGTTATTCATTATGAAATACGCTTTTCTTTATTGTAAACTACTTTATTATTATTATATAATTATTTTTTATTTTATTTTCTATGTGTTTCACAGACCCCAAAGATTGGTGACCACTATGTCCACATAATATTTATACTAGGTAGATCCACCAGAATGGATCACTTCTTGCTGAATCAACCACGAAACGTAACCCCAAGGGTGTCAAGAGAATTGAACTTATGGCCTCTCAATAACAAAGGTGTTTTAACGACGGGGACTCAACCAATTGAGCTAACCCTCAGAGCTTATTATTTTTAATTTATTAACATTGCATTATTAGTAAGTTTTTTGAATTTTTAAATTATTATTAAAAAGAAAAAATTGTAAGTCGAAATTCTATTCATTCTTAAAAAGATGTACATCAAGAGTAACAAAAAATAGGTGGTCTCACCCTGACCAGGTTTGTTGACCACCGTTTCCAGCATATGACAAAAAAAAGGAGACTAAGAACATCATCCATAACTAAGAAGGCCAGAGACACCAGACGACAAGTAACACAAAGAGAGCACTTGTAGTCATGCGAATCATCCGACATGATGGAAGATGGGTTGTTTGGGGTTGTCCCAAGAGGAGGCGAAGGACAGAAGGAGCATTGTCCATGCCCTTCGAAGTGAGCCATCTAGGATTCCACCTTCTCCACCTTCTCCAATAACAGGTTTTGTCCATGCTAGACCACCACCACTCGTTCTCGAACCTGGCGCTAGAAGTAGTGCATTCTGTCCAAGGTGGCTACCATTTCAACATGCTTCTCTCTTCAGATCCATTCAGCATTTCCAACCGCTCCAGCAGGGATTGTATCAGCTCGCAACAATTCTCCAGACAACAATGTTTGAATTTCCCTTGCACTAGGTGTGGAACGCCCTGCAGACCCGTGCCTTCCCATGCCACCACTCTGTTGTGGTTGCTGCGACCTCCCCCCACGTTGCGTCACCAAGTCGCCACCTCCATGACCACCTTGCACACCAGCCACCCTCCGCAGGAAGCGCCCCGTTGTCTTACCACCATGGTGAGCCCTTGACGCCTCCACTCTCGGGTCGAAAGGTTATATTTGTGTTTTTGGGTCCTCGCGTCCAGCCGAGCCAGGATTTGTTAGGAGGGACAACCGCCCTCATCATGGAGGTGGGCGCATGCTGGCTAGACTAACAACGACATTGTCGATACCGGAGTCAAGAATGCAGGAACCACCGACAACCTTCCAAACACGCCCGAACCCTGACCACCAGGCCCACCTCGCCCAAGGCTGAAATTGCCAGCCATCTAGGCAAGGCTGAGAGCTAGCACTTCCCTCCCCAAAGCAGTGACATGCACCTACTAGACTTCCGCCACCCAAGGCTCTGACACATAAACTCACTGTAATTTTGAAAATTTTGAAGAAGAAGGGTCGAACAATACCCGACCTTGCCCAAAGCACTTCGAGCAGTGCCTCCCCAATCGTACCAGCAACAGACAACCACGATAACCTTCAAGGACCCGACTCCCTTCGCCCCAGAACACACAGAAAACCATACACTGAGAGGCATAGAAACCCAATTATAGGCCCAACAACCTACGAAGGAGCGCCACACACATAGTTGCCACCACCCCCAAAAGCACCACCAACTATACCGCCTCCACCAACCTCCAAGAAACCAATAACGCACAACTTCCAATTTCCAAATGAACCAGAAATACAAACTAGTTGGCACCTCCGAAATTCGCATTATGCATGTGCAGAAAAACACGAGATACCACCCCTGGAATAGGAAGGATACTAACCTGTAGAGCCAAGAGTCTGGGAAGAAACTTTGGGGTTGCCACCATGCCCAGAAAAACTGACTACGCTTCCTTCCCCGACGAGAAAAATACCAACATGGAAACCATATTGAAACTCCAACGCAAATGAATTTGCCATAACCCATCCCGTGTCTTAGATCATTGTCTCTCACACTAGTCGAGGCGCTGAGGTATTTCACACTAACACCATAACTCTCCCCCATACACCAGGTGATTTGAGAGGGCAGGGAGGCCGACCCTCCACCCCTATGCCAATTGTTTACAAACATGAGCACGTGGTGCGCCATGCGCTAGGTTCCTCAACCCCATCGGGGATTTAAATTATTATTATTATTATTATTCATTTTAACTTATTAATATTATAGACGTCATTAATGGTGAGGCATGTATGCAACACTACGAGCATACAGGTTAACGACCCAAGACCCAGAGGCATCTGGCAGGAGTGAAAGCCTGCCCCCTTACAAACCACCAGTGGGTTATTCTAGGTGGTGTGGTTTTCCTTAAATAACGGCGATGAGTCAACCTACATTCGTGGATAATAGCCAGAGATGGTTGTCCTCACTGTTGGTTTGACAAGTGAAATTTTCCCACCATGAGAAAAAACACTACCAGGGTTTTTGCAAGGGAAACTCTACAAGGGTTTTTGCAGCGCTCAACAGGTCTCTTGTAGCTTGCTGGCCACTAGCTCAAGTGGTCTTGCTTCCCTCTCCCCTCCATTAATGACTTATATAACCACCTTCAATGCTTTGATCTCCAATGGGTCGAAATTCTAGAAGACGAGGGCTTCACGCTTTGTCAAAAATCTTAATGATATTCCGAAGGTAGAGATCAATGCTTCTTAGTCCATAATAAGAGCTCTTTAGCTGTGGAACAAGGTTTAGTGGGCCAATTCATGGGGATCTAGCTTCCCGGTGCTTCTTGAAGCAATGGGTAAATAAAACTTGGCAACCACTAATAAAGGGTCAAGTTTCCTCTTCTTTCTGCGGGAGAGGGTTTTATACCTACTTCTTCAAGAATAAGGAAGACCGAGACTTGATCTTCAGAAGCGACCCTTATTTCATGGGTGCCCAAGGTTTCTATTTAGATTGATGTAGCCTAAATTTTAACCCAAAATGTGATGTTCCTTCAACAATTCCAATTTGGTTTAACCTGCCCTTCCTTCCTCTACATTGTTGGAACAAAGCCACTTTTAAAAGTATTAGAAATGCCTTGGGTAAGTATATTGGTTGTGCTAAGCCACAAGAGGGTTTTTTTCCTTGTGCCAGGATCTTTGTGGAAGTAGATCTAAACAAGGGCTTCTAGTTGCAATAAATATCAAATTAGATAATTGTTCCCATATCCAAGAGGTGGATTATGACAAACATCATTTTAATTGAAATGCCTATCATGAGTAAAAACACTTTGTTAGAAGTTGCAAAAAAGAAGATCAAGGAGCAACAAAATTAGGCGCAAGAACAGGATCAATGGAAACAACCCAAAAGGCGAAGAGGACCATCCAAATAGACTAAATACCAACCACGGTAGAGTGATCCAATGGGGAACAAAGGGAAGGGCCAACCTCTCTAGCCCAAGTGAAATTAGCTCTAAGAGAGGGTGCCAACAATTAGGGTGCAACAAAGGCAAATAGAAATAGTTTCAAAGCGCTCAACCTTGTTGAAGAAGAACATGAGAGTCCTTCAAGTAATGTCCCTCCCTCTCCTGGGAAGGACTCAGAAGCCTCTAGTCTTTCATAGGATGGAATTCAACCCCTTGGATGCCCCTGTCCATGTGACATGCAAGATTGACCCTGTTGAAAATAGCAACAAGAAATGCTAAAAATAACATTGTTATAGATAGCATTTCGGGATACATTCCAATTTTAATTAGTCCCTAAATTATAATTGAGAATTAAAATTTGAATTTGATCTTAGCAGTTGTTTGTAAAATAATTAATTAATTCATCTTGAGTTAATTAGTTGGAGAAAATCAAACCTGAAGCCTATGTGAAGACATGCAACAATTATCCCTTTGATTGAGGAAGTTATCGCTTAATTAAGGAGATCAGGATGAGTTGTACTTTGAGTTGTAATTAATTAGTTTGGTTAACTAAGTTAAGTCCAGTTAGATTAGTTCCAACAGTTTGTGGAACTGATTGTGAGTTCAATTAGTCAATGCATGCATGCATGCAACTAGTGTACTTCAGATAACTGAATATTCTCTCATAAATAACTCATGCATGTCAGTTCAGATAGAGACCCAGTTGAGGTCAAAGGATGGGACAGTGTGCTATCAGTTGTAGGAATATTCCCATGAGGATATCTCTTGCATGCAGAATGAATTCTTTCCTTAAGGATTGCGCAGTTATTTCAAAGGTTAGTGAGCAGTGTGTGAGGTAATTACACACAGGTGGCGGCTTGAGGACCCAGGAGAAACTACGCAAGGAAATAGGAGGCTAGGAGGGTAGAGGAAAGGCATATGTGTTGTCTATTCTGTTTATGAGCAGCTGTGAGGGATTGTACTAAGAGCTGGATAGCTTGTGAGCTAAAGCTTTGTGTAATCCTGAGATATTTCCACTTGTATGATAATACAAAGATCGAGGTTTTTAGCTGAGGCTTTCCCCAGAGTATTCTTCTATGTTCATGTGTGATTGATTTCTTCTTCATCTGTTATATGTGTTCTATTTGATCTTGCTCAAAATTGATTAAGCTTCCGTAAGTTTGTTTGTAGAAGTAGATCAAGTATTTTTCTTTAGTATATTGCATTATCAAATGATCTACAGTGAGAATTTCTACATGGTATCAAAGCAAAGGTGATCAAAGCAGAGAACAATATACAAATAAGGGAGAAGTTTGAAGTTTGAAGTTCTTGATTGTAGAAATTGAATTCTTATCACATCTCAAAGTTCACCAATGGCGTTCAATGGTTTGAGACTCAAGTATGCCCTGGAAGGCAGCTCGAATTATATAGCCTGGAAGGATCGCATGGAAGCGGTATTAGCGGACAACAGTTTGAAGGACTTCATTGATCAAGAAGTCCCCAAGCCAACAGCAACTAATGCCCAAGAATTGGTGGAATGGAAGAAATGTGTGGTTAGAGCGAGGAGGATTCTTCTAGAGGGAGTTCAAGACCATATTATCTTGATTCTCCACGGGAAGGAGACATCGTTTTCAATGTGGAAGACCTTGAAGGATCTATATCAGAACATCAGCGATCAGAGGAAGTTGGCGCTGAAAGACAAGCTTCAGAAAATCAAGTGTGGAAAGGGCGACACGATCTCTATATATCTGAACAAGCTCACCACCTACAGGGATGAGCTTGGAAGTGTAGGAATCACGAGAGCCGATGATGACATGGTGAGTCTTGCTCTCCTCGGTCTTCCTAAGAGCTGGCATAGCTACCAAGAATCAGTGAATGGAAGAGAGAAACTTCCAGATTGGGAACAACTGTGGTCGGATCTGATGCAGGAGGAGATTAGGAGAAGCACTAGAGATGGTTCTTCATCAAAGCATGATGATGAAGAAAATCTAGCCTTAGCAAGTAAGGTGAGGAAAGGGAAAGGGAAGGCTTCCCATTCCAAATCGAGTTATTCCCATGGTGGGAAGAAGATTGACAAATCTAAAGTGCGATGCTTTAATTGTCATGAGGTGGGCCATTATGTAATAAATTGTCCACAGAAGAAATCCAAGAAGGGATCCTTGAAAGGATCAGATGGTGAGGCATTGGCCTCACAGTTTGAATTGGATTTTACCCTCATCGCATGCATGGTTTCATCGATGGTGGGTTGTGTTTGGTACCTGGACAGTGGAGCCTCATTCCACATGACCGGCGACAAGAGTTTATTCAGTACCTTGGAGGAGAAGGACCTCCAGATGCACATAGAGATGGGCGATGATGGAAAGTACCGTGTTTCAGGTGAAGGCACGGTTGTGTTTCAGAGGGAGCATGGAGCTCCTCTCACCCTGACTGATGTAAAGTATGTGCCTGGACTGAAGAAGAACCTGGTATCCGTCGCAATGTTGGAAGACAAAGGCTATGATTTAGTCTTCAGTAAAGGAAAGGCGTTCCTAAGACACATCGCCACGGGTCAGACCAAGAGGATCGGGATTCGAGTAAAGAATCCCTACAAGCTGGAGGTAGATGATTGTGTTCCAAAGAAAAGTTGGTGCAAAGCCAAGACATTGGCGAGCTATGGCATAGAAGATTGGGCCACTTGCACCATGGGGCCTTGAAGATCATGCAACAGATTTCTACCGATTTCCCAAGGGTAAACTTGAGCAAGTGGACACATGCAAAGGTTGTACCTTGGGTAAGTATGCAAAATATTCCTTTCATGGTCGAGGCAGTCAAGCTGAAGAAATCTTGGAGCGAGTTCATACAGATGTGTGTGGACCATTCTCGACAACCTCCACCACTAAACAAAGGTACTATGTTATTTCATTGATGATTTTTCTCGTAGATGTTGGATCTATTTCATGCAGAAGAAGGATCAAACCTTCTCAAGGTCTTATGAGTTCAAAGCCTTGGTTCAGAAAGAATCAGGAAAGAATATCAGGGCCTTGCGAAGCGACAATGGTGGAGAGTATGTCTCTCAAGAGTTTAAGGACTTCTGTGCAGCAGAAGGAATTAAATGGGAGTTGACACCACCCCATACCCACAACAGAATGGGGTGGCCAAAAGGAAGAATAGAACGATTGTGGGAGCAGCTCAGGCGATGCTGCATGACCAAGGTCTACCACTTCATTTGTGGGCTAAGGCATGCAATACAACCTATACTTGCATAATAGAAGCCCACATTGCATACTTGGGATGAGGACACCAAAGGAAGCTTTCTCCGGGAAGAGACTAGATGTGAGTCACTTCAGGATCTTTGGCTTATCGGTATTTTGCCATGTGACCAAAGATGCCTGGAAGAAGCTAGAACCAATAGCAGAGTTGGGGATACTTGTGGGGTACACTGATACTCCCCACAACTATCGGGTGTATTTGCCTACTAGTCAGAGGACAATGGTTTGCAAAGATCTTAAGTTCGATGAGTTGAAGGCCATGTGAGTTTCCCTTGAGAGGGAGCTCAAGTTGCATGCAGAGGAGGAACTTTTGGTTCCTAAGGAGGAGGAGCCTCAGATTGATGCGGAGCAGCCGCATGTAGAGGATCCAGGAGTGGAGAAATCCACTCATGCAGAGTCTTCCAGAGATGGGCAGAAACGCTCAAGGGAAGTTGATATATTGTTGATGGATGCAAGAGAGAAAGTGGGAGAGCCATCTTCTTAACGCAAACAAAGGAGGTCACCTCAGCGGTACACTGGTTACATGGTCCTTATTGGGGAATGTATCGAGACTAAACCATCTTCCTTCAAGGAAGCAGTGCAACAGCCAGTTTGGGTTGATGCTATGGTGGAGGAGTATGACTCCATAGTTCGGAATAGTGTTTGGGATGTTGTTCCAAGACTGGAGAACAAGTCAGTGGTGAGTTCCCATTGGCTTTACAAGGTAAAGCAAGCAGCTGATGGTAGTGTGGAGAAACATAAGGCAAGGTTTGTTGCCTGTGGTTTCTCACAAGTCGAGGGGATCGACTATGATAAGACTTTTTCTCCTATAGCAAGGTACTCATCTATCAGATCGATGTTGGCACTATGAGCACAGATGGGTTGGAAGATCCATCAAATGGATGTGAAGACTGCATTCCTCAATGGCAATATTGAGGAAGAGGTGTACATAGAGCAGCCAGAAGGATTTGAGACCTTCGATCGTGAGTTGCATGTGTTTCAACTCAAGAGAGCTTTGTACGGGCTGAAGCAAGCACCTCGTGCATGGTACACCAGGATCGACAACTACTTCACTGAGTTGGGCTTCACAAAGAGTGAAGCAACTTATACGACATCATGGTGGAAGGTGAGCAGTTGATCATTGTTCTTTATGTTGATGATCTGATATTGACAGGTGATGATCAGTTGATCATGTCTTGCAAGGAGGACCTTGCAAGAGAGTTCGAGATGAAAGACATGGGTCTCATGCACTACTTTCTAGGCATGGAATTGTGGCAGAAGGATGGGGAAGTTTTTGTGTCTCAAGGCAAGTATGCCAATGAGATACTCAGGAGATTCCACATGGAGAAGTGCAAGCCCATGCAGACTCCTCTAGCAGGTAACTAGAGGAAGGAGGATGCTACTTCAGGTGAGGTAGTAGTTGCTACTATGTATTGGCAGCTTGTGGGTTCATTGATGTATTTAGTGAACACACGACCAGATTTGTGCTTTGTGGTGAACCAACTGAGTCAAGCTATGGTTCAGCCTACCAAGCTGTTTTGGAAGGTAGCTAAGCATGTGCTGAGATACCTCAGAGGCACATCTCAGTATGGATTATGGTACAGATGGACAAAGGGAGTGAAGCTTCAGGGCTTCACAAATGCAGAATGGGCAGGGAGTCCATCAGATTAGAAGAGCACTTAAGGAGGAATTTTCAACCTTGGTACAACTGCAGTTTCTTGGTATAGCAGGAAACAGAGGCCAATTGCACTTAGCTCAGCAGAGGCTGAATACATGGCTGCAAGCCAGGCAGCATGTGAGGCTATTTGGATGCGGAAAATTCTAGTTGGATTGTTTGATCAGAGGATGGATCCAACTGTGATCTATTGCGATAATTAGAGCTATATCGAACTCTCTAAGAATCCAATATTTCATGACAGGTCTAAGCACATCGATATCCGGTATCATCATCTTCGAGACTGTGTGGTGAAGAGGATCATGTTGTTGCAGTATGTTTCGACCAAGGAGCAGGATGCAAACATTTTGACTAAGGCATTGTCAAAATGCAAATTCGAGTTCCACAGAGACAGGATCGGGGTGACAGATAATCCCTTTCTTGTTGAGAGGGAGTGTTGAAAATAGCAACAAGAAATGCTAAAAATAACATTGCTATAGATAGCATTTCGAGATACATTCCAATTTTAATTAGTCCCTAAATTAAAATTGAGAATTAAAATTCGAATTTGATCTTAGCAGTTGTTTGTAAAATAATTAATTAATTCATCTTGAGTTAATTAGTTGGAGAAAATCAAACATGAAGTCTATGTGAAGACATGCAACAATTATCCCTTTGATTGAGGAAGTTATCCCTTAATTAAGGAGGTCAGGATGAGTTGTACTTTGAGTTGTAATTAGTTAGCTTAGTTAACTGAGTTAAGTCCAATTAGATTAGTTCGAATAGTTTGTGGAACTGATTGTGAGTTCAATTAGTCAATGCATGCATGCATGAAACTAGTGTACTTCAGATAATTGAATATTCTCTCATAAATAACTCGTGCATGTTAGTTCAGACAGAGACCCAGTTGAGATCAAAGGATGGGACAATGTACTATCAGTTGCAGGAATATTCCCATGAGGATATCTCTTGCATGAAGAAGGAATTCTTTCCTTGAGGTTTGCACAGTTATTTCAGAGGTCAGTGAGCAGTGTGTGAGGTAATTACACATAGGTGGCAGCTTGAGGACCCAGGAGAAATTGCGCAAGGAAATAGGAGGCTTGGAGGGCAGAGGAAAGGCATATGCGTTTTCCATTCGGTCTATGAGCATCTGTGAGGGATTGTACTGAGAGCTGGATAGCTTGTGAGCTAAAGCTTTGTGTAATCCCAAGATATTTCCACTTGTATGATAGTACAGAGATAGGGGTTTTTAGCTGAGGCTTTCCCAAAAGTATTCCTCTGTGTTCATGTGTGATTGATTTCTTCTTCATCTGTTATATGTGTTCTATTTGATCTTGCTCAAAATTGATTAAGCTTCTGCAAGTTTGTTTGTAGAAGTAGATCAACTATTTTGCTTTAGTGTATTGCATTATCAGGTGATCTACAGTGAGAATTTCTACATGGTATCAGAGTAAAGGTGATCAAAGCAGAGAACAATATACAAAGAAGGGAGAAGTTCGAAGTTCGAAGTTCTTGATTGTAGAAATCGAATTCTTATCACATCTCATGGAGAAACTTCTAGATTGGGAACGACTGTGGTCGGATCTGATGCAAGAGGAGATCAGGAGAAGCACCAGAAATGGTTCTTCATCAAAGCATGATGATGAATAAAATCTAGCCTTAGCAAGTAAAGAGAGGAAAGGGAAAGGGAAGGCTTCCCATTCCAAATCGAGTTATTCCCATGGTGGGAAGAAGATTGACAAATCTAAAGTGCGATGCTTTAATTGTCATGAGGTGGGCCATTATGCAATAAATTGTCCACAGAAGAAATCCAAGAAGGGATCCTCGAAAGGATCGGATGGTGAGGCATTGGCCTCACAGTTTGAATTGGATTTTACCCTCATTGCATGCATGGTTTCATCGATGGTGGGTTGTGTTTGGTACCTGGATAGTGGAGCCTCATTCCACATGACCGACAACAAGAGTTTATTCAGTACCTTGGAGGAGAAGGACCTCCAGATGCACATAGAGATGGGCGATGATGGAAAGTACCGTGTTTCAGGTGAAGGCACGGTTGTGTTTCAGAGGGAGCATGGAGCTCCTCTCACCCTGACTGATGTAAAGTATGTGCCTGGACTGAAGAAGAACCTGGTATCCGTCGCAATGTTGGAAGACAAAGGCTATGATGTAGTCTTCAGTAAAGGAAAGGCGTTCCTGAGACACATCGCCACGGGTCAGACCAAGAGGATTGGGATTCGAGTAAAGAATCTCTACAAGCTAGAGGTAGATGATTGTGTTGCATTGAGTTCCAAAGCAAAGTTGGTGCAAAGCCAAGATATTGGCGAGCTATGGCATAGAAGATTGGGCCACTTGCACCATGGGGCCTTGAAGATCATGCAACAGATTTCTACCGGACTTCCCAAGGGTAAACTTGAGCAAGTGGACACATGCAAAGGTTGTACCTTGGGTAAGTATGCAAAATATTCCTTTCATGATCGAGGCAGTCGAGCTGAAGCAATCTTGGAGCGAGTGCATACAGATGTGTGTGGATCATTCTCGACAGCCTCCACCACTAAACAAAGGTACTATGTTATTTTCATTGATGAGTTTTCTCGTAGATGCTGGATCTATTTCATGCAGAAAAAGGATCAAACCTTCTCAAGGTCTTGTGAGTTCAAAGCGTTGGTTGAGAAAGAATCAGGAAAGAAGATTAGGGCCTTGCGAAGCGACAATGGTGGAGAGTATGTCTCTCAAGAGTTTAAGGACTTCTGTGCAGCAGAAGGAATTAAACGGGAGTTGACGGCACCCCATAACCCACAACAGAATGGGGTGGTCAAAAGGAAGAACAGAACGATTGTGGGAGCAGCTCGGGTGATGTTGCATGACCAAGGCCTACCACTTCATTTGTGGGCTAAGATATGCAATACAACGGTATACATGCGGAATAGAAGCCCACATCACATACTTGGGATGAAGACACCAGAGGAAGCTTTCTCCGGGAAGAGACCAGATGTGAGTCACTTCAGGATCTTTGGCTCATCGATATTTTGCCATGTGACCAAAGATGCTCAGAATGCTAGAGCCAACAACAGAGTTGTGGATACTTGTGGGGTACACTGATACTCCCCACAACTATCGGGTGTATTTGCCTACCAGTCAGAGGACAGTGGTTTGCAGAGATCTTAAGTTTGATGAGCTGAAGGCCATGCGAGTTTCCCTTAAGAGGGAGCTCAAGTTGCATGCAGAGGAGGAACTTTTGGTTCCTAAGGAGGAGGAGCCTTAGACTGATGCGGAGCAGCCACATGCAGAGGATCCAGGAGTGGAGACATCCAATCATGTAGAGTCTTCCAGAGATGGGCAAAAACGCTCAAGGGAAGCTGACAGATTGTTGATGGATGCGAGAGAGAAAGTGGGAGAGCCATATTCTCAACGCAGACAGAGGAGGTCACCTCAGCGGTACATTGGTTACATGGCCCTTATTGGGGAATGTATCGAGATCGAACCATCTTCCTTCGAGGAAGCAGTGCAACAACTAGTTTGGGTTGATGTTATGGTGGAGGAGTATGACTCCATAGTTCGGAACAGTGTTTGGGATGTTGCTCCAAGGCCGGAGAACAAGTCAGTGGTGAGTTCCCGTTGGCTTTACAAGGTAAAGTAAGCAGTTGATGGTAGTGTGGAGAAACATAAGGCAAGGTTTGTTGCCCATGGTTTCTCACAGGTTGAGGGGATTGACTATGATGAGACTTGTGCTCCTGTAGCAAGGTACTCATCTATCAGATCGATGTTGGCACTATCAGCACAGATGGGTTAGAAGATCCATCAGATGGATGTGAAGACTGCATTCCTCAATGGCAAGATTAAGGAAGAGGTGTACATAGAGCAGCCAGAAGGATTTGAGACCTTCAATAGTGAGTCACATGTGTGCCGACTCAAGAGAGCTTTGTATGGGCTGAAGCAAGCACCTCGTGCTTGGTACACCAGGATCGACAACTACTTCACCGGGTTGGGCTTCACAAAGAGTGAAGCAGATGTGAACTTATACCACATCATGGTGGAAGGTAAGCAGTTGATCATTGTTCTTTATGTTGATGATCTGATATTGACAGGTGATGATCAGTTGATCATGTCTTGCAAGGAGGACCTTGCAAGAGAGTTCGAGATGAAAGACATGGGTCTCATGCATTACTTTCTAGGCATGGAATTGTGGCAGAAGGATGGGGAAGTGTTTGTGTCTCAAGGCAAGTATGCCAATGAGATACTCAGGAGATTCCACATGGAGAAGTGCAAGCCCATGCAGAATCCTCTAGCAGGTAACTGGAGGAAGGAGGATGCTACTTCAGGTGAGGTAGTAGCTGCTATTGTGTATCGATAGCTTGTGGGTTCATTGATGTATTTAGTGAACACACGACCAGATTTGTGCTTTGCGGTGAACCAACTGAGTCAAGCTATGGTTCAACCTACAAAGTTGTTTTGGAAGGTAGCTAAGCATGTGCTAAGATACCTTAGAGGCACATTTCAGTATGGATTATGGTACAGACAGACAAAGGGAGTGAAGCTTCAGGGCTTCACAGATGCAGATTAGGTAGGGAGTCCATCAGATCGGAAGAGCACTTCAGGAGGAATTTTCAACCTTGGTTCAACTACAGTTTCTTGGTACAACAGGAAATAGAGGTCAATTGCACTTAGCTCAGCAGAGGCTGAATACATGGCTGCAAGCTAGGCAGCATGTGAGGCCATTTGGATGCGGAAAATTCTAGTTGGATTGTTTGATCAGAGGATGGATCCAACTGTGATCTATTGCGATAATTAGAGTTGTATCAAACTCTCTGAGAATCCAGTATTTCATGACAGGTCCAAGCACATCGATATCCAGTATCATCATCTTCGAGACTGTGTGGTGAAGAGGATCATGTTGTTGCAGTATGTTTCGACCGAGGAGCAGGATGCAGACATTTTGACTAAGGCATTGTCAAAATGCAAATTCGAGTTCCACAGAGACAGGATCGAGGTGACAGATAATCCCTTTCTTGTTGAGAGGGAGTGTTGAAAATAACAACAAGAAATGTTAAAAATAACATTGCTATAGATAGCATTTCGGGATACATTCCAATTTTAATTAGTCCCTAAATTAAAATTGAGAATTAAAATTCGAATTTGATCTCAGCAGCTATTTATAAAATAATTAATTAATTCATCTTGAGTTAATTAGTTGGAGAAAATCAAACATGAAGTCTATGTGAAGACATGCAACAGTTATCCCTTTGATTGAGGATGTTATCCCTTAATTAAGGAGATTAGGATGAGTTGTACTTTGAGTTGTAATTAGTTAGCTCAATGAACTGAGTTAAGTCCAATTAGATTAGTTCCAACAGTTTGTGGAACTAATTGTGAGTTCAGTTAGTCAATGCATGCATGCATGCAACTAGTGTACTTCAAATAACTGAATATTCTCTCATAAATAACTCATGCATGTTAGTTCAGACAGGGACCCAGTTGTGATCAAAGGATGGGACAGTGTAATATCAGTTGCAGGAATATTCCCATGAGGATATCTTTGGCATGCAGAAGGAATTCTTTCCTTGAGGTTTGTGCAGTTATTTCAGAGGTTAGTGAGCAGTGTGTGAGGTAATTACACACAGGTGGAAGCTTGAGGACCCAGGAGAAACTGTGTAAGGAAATAAGAGGCTTGGAGGGCAGAGGAAAGGCATATGTGTTGTCTATTCTGTTTATGAGCAGCTATGAGGGATTGTACTGAGAGCTGGATAACTTGTGAGCTAAAGTTTTATGTTAATCCTGAGATATTTCCACTTGTATGATTATACAAAGATCAGGGTTTTTAGCTGAGGCTTTCCCCAGAGTATTCTTCTGTGTTCATGTGCGATTGATTTCTTCTTCCTCTGTTATATGTGTTCTATTTGATCTTGCTCAAAATCGATTAAGCTTCCGCAAGTTTGTTTGTAGAAGTAGATCAAGTATTTTGCTTTAGTGTATTGCATTATCAGGTGAATTACAGTGAGAATTTCTACAGACTCTTCCTCAGATGAGGGAGAGTTCCGCTCTCCTAGGGCGGCTCACATTGGCCCCTTCCTTTGCCAATTCAATGGATGAAAAATTAGAGACAGAGAAAGAGATGGAACAAGATCACATTCATCGTAAGGTGGGAAGAAAAACAAATAGAGAGGTTCGAATCGAAAAAGCTGAAAAAGACAAAGAATTGGGAAGATAAGGTATTATGGATAGACACATCATAGGGAGAGCAAATATACAGAAAGGAGGCAGTTCAAGTCCTATCAAGGGGCTGCAAAATCTAATAGCAAATAATGAAATTCATCTCCTAGAATTGTAGGAGGTTAGGGTGAGATAAAAGAATGTTAATGGTTAAGTCATTAGTTGAAAAAGGAAAACCCCATATTCTCTTGCTCCAGGAGACTAAATTGAGATCTCTCGTCAGCAGTTGGGTCTTAAATATGAAATATTTAGCCACTTCCAATAGCTCTAATGTTAGGTGTCCAAACCTGAATGATCTAGTGGATTTGAGGAAATATGTTGTAATCAAGGATTATATTTTGTAGTTTATATGTACGACAAATTTTGTTTAATTTTGGGGCCTTATTGGAAGGTATTCACCTCCAAAGACTCGTATATGCTTAATATCGGCTGTATTCCTTTTCAAAGGATAATTTTGGTTCAAGAATCCATAGATGATACTAAAGATGGAAAAAAATCATATTATGATTCCTGATGTATAACTATAATCCCAACATAAATTTTACAATTGATACAAATATTCTTATACCATAAAAATACTAATTATAAGGTTTATATTATTATATTGTTTACTCTAAAATAAATCTTTCTTAATACAACAATGTTGGAAAAACATCTTATATGTACTTTAAACTTTCTTTAATTGTATTGAGAAATGCTGTACCATCATGTTATCATGTTACTGTGTTTTATATATATATATATAAAAGTTGTAAGTTCATTATAAATAAAAAATAAAAATTTTATCATATAATAAAATTAAATATTTATTTAAAAAATATATATAAATTGGTTTTAAAGTGAAAATAATATAAATTCACTTTAAAAATAAATTTAAATTTATGTTTTTGAATTATAACAAAAAATTTAAAAGATTGCTAATATTTCTTTTGTAAGTTTGGCATGACTACATCTTCATCATGTCTAATATATCACCCCAATCAGGGCGGGGAATTGAACCAACGACATCACATCAAGGAGTGCCTTAACAGAGCACCTGATCACCGTCTATCCATGACTCCATGGACAAAAGGTTGCTAATATTAACATATGTTATTAATAATATTAAAGATTTATTTTCTTGGGCTTGGAGTATACCCTAAAATTGTCTTGTGTAGCTAAGAGTTCGTCTTTCTTGGATGTAAGGAAACAGGTCAACAACCCAAGACCCAGACGCATTTGGAAGGAATGAAAGCCTTCCCCCTACTAACGACCAACATGTATCTCTAGGTGTTATGGTTTTCCTTGAATAACAATGATGAGTCAACCTGCATTTGCAAATATCAACTAGTGATCGTTGTTTCTACTCCTAGTTTGACAATTGCATTATGCTAGGGTCTCTACTACTAGTTTGACAACTGCATTATGTTAGGGTTTTCCACTGTGTGAAGAAATAGAGGTTCGTTTTTCATTATGAGTTGGTTCATATTGGAAAAATGTCTATTTAATTAGTTTGTGACAAGAAAAGTAATTAATACTTATTTATGTTTATGTTATTAATGAAATTGGAAAAATAAATACTTTTAACTAGTTGACAATAAACCAACAAAAAATATACTTTACTCATAATTGTTTGTATTGTTAGGTGCTTTACATGCCACTAGAGGGAAGATGTGACAATAAATCACTACATATCTACATGTCAAAAATAAAAAATAAATAACTACATATATTATATGTGTATATAACAACATTTAATAAAACAAATTAACATAGATTTATCTTAAATCCGACTTTTTATTTAAAACCAAAATGATAATTTATGTTAATAAAATATGTCTTTGGGGCACAACAATTACATCAAAAACATCATGATAATGCATGGGCATCTAGCCGACTAATAATAAAAGTGACTTCTATCAGCACTATAATGTGAAAATGTGAGTTATACTTATTGCCTATACTAGAAAACAAACACACTTCATATTCCACATAGGTTATTCATTATGAGGAAACAAAACATCTTGGCCCAAACCCAATTCTATGTCCTATATTGGAAAATTCAAATTTGGGAAACATGGTGGAGGAGAACTCGCTGTAGTATTGTCTGAAGAAGTTACTAAGCTTTGATGTCCAATAGATACTTGAATATCTTCCACTCGATGGTAAATGACACTAAGTTCATCATCCGATTTTTGAAGCAAGATACGATGTTCAATTATCTCCATTATGGTTATCATACTAGACACCAGCTAGTTATGATTTACCTGCAAAGCAATAATTTCATCTTATAGTTTTTGCACGTGGTTTTGAAGAGGATCATCCATGATTGCATATATGTTGTAGATTCATAAAACCACTTCAATGCAACCCCAATTTAAGACAATACCAATAACAACGAGGGACAAACCCACCCTGCGTAAATAGAGTTTCTTTGTTGAAATGATTGAAAGAGAACATAATACTAATGATGTCATTATTCGATAGCCTTGCCACCACTACTAAAATAAAAATCAAAGGGATCCCACTCCATAATTCTATGAGGAGACAATTGATAGTTATCACAAATATTGTAAACACTCGCACTATCACATGAGTACCCTAGGGGCCAATACGATGAATATGAGTTAACTCAAAAAACAACAAATTCGACATTTCTTAACCACTCAATCTATGGAAACAATCATGTGCTTATCACATATACGCCTAGAACATCCAACCACATAAATTTTCACCACAGACATAAAGGCACATGAGTTAGGAGACCTAGGATATACTCCACTTACTCTCTTGTTGAATTTGAAAGCTAAATAGCCCAAATACCATATCGTAGATACCCAACTTTCTCCTTATAATCGCCAAAGTGAGATAAGACAAGTTCTAGTGTTATGTCCCAAAACAGAGCTCTCTATGCCTCCTTGCAGGCTCCATAATTTAGTACTCTAAGTCCTACAATGTTGAACCTGAGCAGAAGAGAAAACCCAACAGTGCAATCGATAAGGAAAAAAACCATATATCACCACATTAAAATTAGGAAATGTTGTTAGCCCTCCCATGCTAAACTAATTCAAGTACTAAGTGTGAATACAATTCACAAGCCTCAAGTAACTTCTCAAACAAAACAATTTCCATTCTCTAGTTAACACCAATGCACTTCACATGCAGATTGCTAAAGTTGCCCTAATAAATAACTGCCATACAAATGCCAAATAATGTTATCTCTTCTATAACCCACTCGTCATGATGTAAAGTCGTGGAACCAGGCCATACCAAGATTTAGAGCTATCATACCACTTTCGTTCATAAATGCAACACGATCCTAATTAAATTCCCTTCTTCTTTCAAGCCAACAAAGTATAAAATCCTTGTCAGGTTACCCTGGAGGGAGAAGAATTTAGAGAGGTGGAAAGGGAAGATGCCTATCCTTCAACCCTCCAGTCCTACACATTAGAATAATCTCTACCCCATGATTGAAATCACCTCCATAACTAGATTGGATTCAATATGAGGAACACTGATTATACTCGTAGGGGTGATGAAGGGATGGGGGGATCTTGGTCTGAAATGTAAATAAAACCATCCCCCTACATGCATCAAAGCCCATGCTCTTGCCATGTTTCACTGTGCCATACAACAAAATTTGTCCTTAAAAGAGCTTATAATAAAGACATTCATTTCTTTTGATCAAAGAGGGGGGCAAAACGAGCATTACCCATTGACACAGAATTCACCGAGTTTCAAATGAACTCCCTGGTTAGCATAATATCGACATCAATATTATTGGCCCTTAGAATATGGAAAAATTTGGAAACTGTGACATATGGGATAACGTAGTGAATCATATTTGAAACATTTCACATTCTATTGTCACAAGGGTGGGTATTGATAATAATATAATGAAGGATAAACATTGAATCTCCAAGCACAAGCATGAAAAATACATTTGTATCTTGTTCTAGCAATTGACCTTGATACAATGTATATGCTTTTGCTAGATTATTTAACAAGGAACCCATACCCCAAGCAAACTCCAATTCTTTATTTCCTATAAACCCTCAACTTTGCTTGTGCTACCCATAAACCCAATTTCAGCAAGTACTTAAAAAGATTAAATTTCTCGAGATATAATTTTTTTTAATCATTTACTATGGTGAAACTGATAAACACATCACATAATTTTAAGAAATTTAATTCCCTGGATGCTTATAAATTCCATTTTAAAATGAATTTATACTAATCACTTCAATAACTATAGAAATACACTCTTAGTAAATAAATATAAAAAATATATTCAATAATTTATTTATTTATCTGTCATTATAATACAATACCATATATAACTTATTAAACTTATAGCCTATTAAAGGCAAGTTCATAAAAACGGAAATTAATTTTTATCAAAAACCATCCTTAGTGTTCACTATATTATATAGAATCCATTAAAATTGACTATCCAGCTCAATCAACTTACAATCCAAAACTCTATATTTATTGGCATCTGGACTTGTACAAAAGCACAAGCTATGTCCATTTGAACCAGCCCAACAAAGAAATATTAACCTATCCAATGGTTGAAATTTGTTGCACAATAATGCTCAAATACTCACTGCATGTAATGGTACAAATGGCAGGCTATGGAAAATGACTGGAGGCCTAGAGTACGAGTATCTTTTCCCCACGAAAGGAATTGAAAATTATCCCTCTTGAAACACAAAGCGTTGGATGACAAGAAATTGACAATGTTCATTTTTATACCTCCAATGGCGATACTTTGATTCTTTGTATATATCCAAATATATATTACATTGGGCTGATGCGACCGATTATAATGCGGGTTCGATGGAATGACCACCTCAAAGATTGCGTGTGCCCAGAATTTAAGCGAGATTGCATGAATTCATGGTGGGTTTTGGGTTTTACTTGCCGGGGTTCGATCCTTCGCCGCGGAGAAGCAATGGAATGGAATTGGTAGGTATCAGGGAATATTACGAGGTCACACAATTCTCAGGGAATTGGATTTCTGATGAGGACGTCAATCAAAAGCAAAAACGGTGAACCTGATATGACTTGTATGAGGGTAAAACAAGGGTTGAAGAAGAGGAATTAGCATGATATGGTACTGCTGTTATGAATAATAAGAACAGTGTATGGTAGGCCTTGAACAGTGTGAATAAGTTTTTGGTGTCTGTATTTGCGTGTATATATAAAAAGCATAGTGGCCCGTTGGAGTTAGAATTAGGGCCCACCAGGGGATTGCTGCTGCTGTTCTCTGCTTCTCCTCGGGTACCTTAATTGTAATAGTATTAGCGTGAACAGCAACTCCGTCGTTGGTGTTTTGGTTTTCCGTTATATCTCTTAAAAGATTCTCAAGAGCTGTTGTGCTTCTCCTTTTTCTTCTTCTCTATGGTCAGCTTTTGCACAGCATGTCAGATTGTGGTTCCCAGCAATTGCACAGATATGGTATTATAGTTTGTCATAGATATTGTAAGGGGTTTTGCCAGAGGGGGTTAGTAGGAGCACCCTTCAAAAATGACGGGGCGGTGGCTGCTATGGAATGATCAGAGCATTACATGATGGGGAGGATTGGTTCTGTATTCGTTTCTGATCTCTGGAGTTTGTGGGTCCATTGCTGCAGATGAAAACAGATCATTTAGCATAGTGGGTTCGTTAATTTTGGAGGAAAGGACTTTTGTGGTGCCAGGGATTTTGAGGGGAAGACTGATTAGGCTTTGTGGCTTCATTTGGTTTTGGCAAAGCCAGTGCTGTGCGGATTGATTTCTGCGGTGGGTTCATTGATTTCTGGCTGGGATACTGGTGGGTTTTTTAGTTATTGAGGGATTTGATACTTGTTATTGCTGGATCTGTAGTCTTTGTAACTGCAGGGCTTAATGGCTTATCAGGCCGTACAGGGAATAGGTTCTAGATCAGTTTCTGTTACAGGTTCACAGTTTGGAGACACTACGCTTACCAAAATATTTGTAGGAGGTTTGGCTTGGGAAACCCAGAGCGACACCATGCGCAGGTACTTTGAGCAGTTTGGTGAGATTTTGGAGGCTGTGGTGATCACAGACAAAAATACGGGGCGCTCTAAAGGCTATGGATTTGTAAGTAGTTGGTTTTTCCCTTTACCCTTTTCCTTCTCTTTCTATGCTTTTCTTTTGGTGTTGATTTGAGTAGTTAGTCTTTCCAGTTACTTTCTTGTAGATTCCTCATTGATATTTGCCTGGTTGTCTGCTTAACAGTATCATATGTCGTTAGTTTGTATTGTTTTCTTATCTCTTTTAGAAAAATACTCTACTTTGGTTTCTTTCAATGGCCACCAAAACTGCCTCTTTCAATAGCCCATTTAACTGTCTGATGTGTTTTCTTGGCTTGTGGGGTATGTTGAGGGATTAGGTGACATTTCGCGATCCCGAGGGTGCAAGGAGAGCATGTATAGATCAAAGTCCTATCATAGATGGCAGGAGAGCTAACTGCAACTTGGCTTCGCTAGGTCGGCCTCGCCCCTCCCCACCTTATGGTAGATACCTGGTTGGCCCTATTGCTTTTTTCATTGAATTGAACACTAATTGCTGATTGCTTATGTTACTCTGTTTTGTTGGCAAACTCTTTTCTGCCTCTATTGTAATCATGATTGAGTTTTTTTTAGTGATAGATAAAATTGGATAGAGTTGAACTAAGTCACCTGGTTTGAAGTTGTGTGCGATTTTGGCAAAGAAATTTTTGGGAAAATTTGTTAATGTAAATGTCCCGTTAAATCTGTCATTAAGTTCAAGAAGAAATAGGTTTTCTTGAGATATTTATTGAAATAATTTCATATTTTCAAGTTAAAAAGTACAATTTTTTTTTATATCTTAAAATTTGATGAAAATAGGTCAAAATTTACCATATATTTGGCCCAGGTTTTTTTGAATGACGTTTTTTTCCTTTAAAATTTCAGTCAATATTTGAAAGTTGCCAAAAAATTCAAAATTTGATTCAACACTGGGTTTGAAATTTGATTTGATTTTGATCCAGGCAGATTAAATTTGTCGATTCTGGTGAATTTAATCAGCTTTCTTTCGGATTCGTTGAGTTTCAATTTTTTTGGAAGGAATTTGTTGAAGGTGGTTACGTGTTAGCTGATTGGCGTACTTCTAATCTTGGCAAGTATTTTTCTTGTCTGGTTTCCTAGTAAAGCTCGTTCTAAGCCTCTGATTAATAATGCGGGATAATGTTTGTAATGAGTTACCATACACATGAACTGATACATAAATAAACTAGACCTATCAGCTAAACACTGTTTGGATGCCATCATCTTGTCTAGAGTAAAAGCTCCGGTATATTATGTGCATCAATCATTTTATGCATAAACAAAATGAGATGGATACTAGCAATTAATCACCTGGGTTTGTTTCTCATCCAAACATTTCTAGATATTGTGCACTTTGTGTTCGTTAATGTTTCCAGTCACATTGGAATTCTGTTGGGCTTGCTTTTTGTCTTTTGAATTTTTGTCAGGGCTTTGTTAATTCACATTAAGAGCTAGTTTGCATTGCTAGACAGTAAAGATTAATGGAAGTATATCTTCAGTTTGGGCTGCCCTTTATCCAAACAATTCTATTTTGTGCATTGTGTGTTGATTAATGTTTCCAATCAAACTGGAATTCAGTGAGGCGCACCTTCTGTATTTTGAAGATTTTTGGGGCAGGGCATTGTTAATAGATTAAGGGCCACTTTGCACTATCAGCTAGTGGAGACTAATTGAAGGATAGAATGTTTGGCAAAATATGTGAAGGTACCTTAATAATCATGGAAAAAAATATCATCACTAGTGGGAAGTTATATCCCTAATGGAAGCCTTCACAAGGAACAGTGCAGAGCTACATCGAAGCTTATCCTATCTAAGCTGCATGTGGGAAACAGCCCTTATTCAATACATATGCCATTTCTGTTAGGGTTGATCTTAATCCACACCAAACTCTTGTTTTAGCTATTACAATTAATACGAGGATAAATGTGCTGTTGTGTCAATTTGTGTTTACAGAAACTAAATGACATGCTACAAAAGAAGATTGTGCAGTGTGCACTCTTAATGTGCACTCTTAAATTTGTTAAAACAAATTCTTTATGTAATAATATGAATTTTTTGGACCTGAAGGAAATGCAGAAATAGATTTGACTACAGATTAAGCTTCTTGGCTTATTGGTGCCAGTTCTGTTTATGCTATAGGATTATATTTTGTTTCTTCATTTTGTAGGGCGCATGCGCCCAGGAAGCCCCTATCTGGGAGCTCCTCAAGGTGGGCAGACATATGTTGGAAGCCCAACTTATCATCAATCTGTACCATTTCCCTATCAGCAAAGCTTTGCATATCCTCCATATGGGTGGGTTGAAATTCTTTTCTAATACTCTTGCTCCCTGATTTCTGTTTTGTTAAAGTGAGGATGATTTGAAAATCTCATACAATTTACTTCAACGTTGTCTGGTATGACAGATATGCAACATATGCATCGGAGTATACTTATCCACAGGTACACGGCTTTCTTTCTACAAAGACACAAGTTGGAGTTTTGAACTTGAATAGCTAATGACTGTCAATGTTTGTCTCTTGATTGCATGCTTATTGACCTTCTATCTTTTGTTCCGTGATGAATGTTCCTTTCATGTTGGCATTGCAGAATATATATAGTCCATATATTGGGGCACAGTATCCTCAGATATATGGGTCTGCCAGGACAATTGCTCCAGTATATCCTTATGCACACTTTGGCCAACATCTTCAGGCTGGACCTGGCTATCCTGCCCTGCAAGGTTATGGAGTTGCAGCGCCTCACCTTTTGCAGTTTGCTTCACCAGGAGCTAGTACTATGACCCCTATTTCACAACCATATGGCGCAGCCCTGCCAACAGTTCAGGGACCATTCCCATCGGCAGGTAAGTTTTCATGTGTACTGTATGCGTTATGAGTGTAGTTTGATTTAGCCTCTTGGTTGCAGTTACTTTATGTGTGACAGGACTGAGTCATTCCTTCTACCTTCTACAGTACTTTCGCCTATTCCAACACATTCAGCCTTCATGCTTCCTCCACAATCCCAGCAGCAGTTCACACAAGGTGGCAGTGCATCAGACCAACCATCAGGTTGAGGATCATCTGTACAAAAGGAACACCTCTACATTGTCAGGTGGGTTAGTGTGCAATCTTTAGGAAAATAGGAACTCTGTGACTATCAAAAGGAGCTCTCTCAAATGGGCTAGTTTTGATTTGCAAATTTATATTGATGTTAATTGGTTGATATTGTCCTTATCTGATGGGTGTCTAATTAATTTTTTTTTAAAGCTTATTAATTTCTTCATGTCATCCCTGGCTTTTTTTGGCTATAAATTTATAATGTTTATTGTTGAAAATTGCAAATGGTTTTCTTGATTTGTTTTTCTTTGTGAACATATTGATTATAATGGTGCTGATTTTTTTTTCTCTGTTACAGGTATTCTCCAGGGCACGGCAAGACTAAGAGCAGCAGTACTGCTACCTGAGTGGCAGACTTCAAATCTTGGCTTGTATGTTTCTGTTTGTCATTCTAGAGGTGAGATTCGAGAACCATTCAAGGATCCTGTCATATTACAAAGCAATTGAATAAACAGTTTATTGAAATTACTGCACGACTAGGTAACTTGTTTTTTATTCTTTGGACATACAGTCCATTGTTTTGTGTGAATGAAAAACTTGCATATTGTAAGCACGGATTTGGTCTGCATCAATCGGAGTTTTTTTAGTTATTTTCAAATTCCCCAGTTTAAGACCAGCTGTAAAGCATTGGAGGCAGGGTCAGGTTTGAGTGACTAGTTCAATATGCTTATTTGAGTAGATATAGAGTATATACTTTGGAGTTGAGTTATGCTCATGAAGGTATGGAGGGACGTTTAAGATTGTGTATTTGTCAGGTCCAAAATATATTTCGACTTTCTGGGGAGCTTGAAGGGGCAACAAAGAGAAAGTTCTAATGCAAGTCCGGGATATCATGTCAAATCACCTTTTAAGTTTTTGCCCACCTTTTCACATGTTTCCATGGAAATAATGTATGTCGCGAGTTTCTGGAAAAAGGGGACCTGGGGGTGGGAGTTTCAGTGATGATTGGAAGTTCCACCTATATTTCAATGGGATGAAATATGGGGGGGGTGAGGGGGCGGCAAAGAATTATTTTCAAAAAATTGGAATTTAAAAAATAAATAAAGAAGTATTCAAAACTTCTACGAAAATCTATCAAGGGATTTTACTAAGCATGATCTTTCGTACGCAGCATTCAGGATTCTGTAAATAATTAATTTAATAATAGTGAGCAGGTACATAGTCCAAAATGGCAGAATACCTAAAATACTGTCTGTCCACTTTAAATCTTCACTGCAGAGTCAACATTTGAATCTCCAATATGGCTACCTCCAAAGCTTGAGAATGTCTCTGGTTCATCTGTGTTCTTGGCATACCCACTACAGTTCTCTTGATGCTTCCAAAACATGTCAGAGACTCAAATGGTTGAAAGAATAGTGGGGGACATTTTGCTGTTGTTGGATTTAGGGTTAGGGTTTTGCTTTCATTTTTTTCGTCATTTGCCAATCTGGAACCACAGAGGCTCACCTTTGGCTGAGTAGTGCCAAAACAGGCTTGTTACCAGTGTTCCACAAAGTTTCTTGGATGAGGGGACACAGGAGTTGGGGAATGCATCCACAGCATATGTAGAAGCACCCCAAATTTTAGGGAGCACCATAGGGTACGTGTGTGTCTTCAACATAGGGGACCCTGCCCAAATTACTGAAAAATTTAAATTAGAATATATGAAACTCAAAATATAAATGATAAGTCATTGAAATTTTATAATCTTATACCTAACAATGTAATGTAATAATTAGTAAATCATAAATTATGATTCATAAATCATCTATAGATCATCTTTTTTCCAACGAAAAAACCTGTAACTTCATTTGTTAAGATAATCAAAATTACGTTTTGTATATGCACTTCAAGAGTACATTCAAGAAGGATCTACCCAGATTCAAACTGTGGCAAAAAAGATACAAAAAACATCTCGGCAAATAATCTTCACCCAAAAACAAATAACCCAAGAAGGGCATCAAACATAACCAACCCTGAACTGGGCATCAAACATAAACAAGCAAGGCATCAAAGCCCAACAAGAAACCCGTGGCAACATCTTAGCAAGCAACAGCAGTGGTGTCTCCGGAAAAAGGCACAGGCGGTGGCAGCACGAAGCAAGTGATCGCACATCCAGGCAGAACGAGAGCAGATCTCAGACCCGAACCAGAAGAAGTTCTGCCTGTATCAGAGAAGGGACCCCAGGGAAGGCACGAAAAGCAACCCCAGCATGTGCAAACAACTGCAACAGAACACCCTGACACGCCACATAGAGAGCCCCAACCAAAGTGACGACGGCAGAACTGGCATAAGATGAAAACCCCAGCAAAAGAATGGATGGAGGCATGAACCAGAGGGCCAGGATGGCTAGGGTTCGCCGCCCTGCCCTGCCCTGCCCTCCCATCCCCTCCTCTCCTTTACCATTTATACTGTTTCATTATTTTGTGAGGTTTTAAGGCCACAGTACTCAATCATCTATAGATCACCACCATCGATTTTCTCGTTATATCTAGAAAATTGAAAAATCAGAAGATATGGCCTTATAGATCTGTGTTAAAATAAGTTGATTATTCATACAAAGTTTACAACATAACATCAAATGAAAAGTAAATTACAATTATATTGAAATGAAAACTCTGAACTCTCAATTTGATATATCAAGATTCAGAATTTTAAATGTCTGAGGACATAGAGTAAAGTATTTTGCGATGTCTCCATTATCCACTGTCCAGCAGCCATGGATTGAAGGCTTAAGCCTAACATGCAGCCACAGGTTGAAGGCTCTCGCTAAACACACGGCCCATAAGTTGAAACTTGAAGTCCTTCGCAGCTCACATGGGTAATGGGTTTAGGACCTAAGTCTCACATGCGTTGAGATAAACCAGAACTCTCTCACAGAACAACAAACTCATGCAGCCTGTCATCTCACACAACAACACAACCACACACAGCTGACTCTTCTCACACAGCCATCAGAGACAAGAGACAAATTGCTGGAGAGGAAGAAAAAAGTGGTGGCAAAAGACAATTGTGGGCAGAGGAGAAATAGATGGTTGCAGCAAGGAGAATGAATAAATGAAGATAAAGTGGAGTATCTTAGGTTAAATTTTAACTTTATATAATACTTTAAATTTAATTTTTGCTTTTTGAGTTTTTTTGGGCAATTTTTTTCTTACCGGTACATGGGAGTGTCTGCTTTGGGAAGGGAACATTCCCCTTTTTGAAGGGGGTGTTACCTTCCGAGTTTCTGTGTATTTTCCCCCAAAATCAAACTTCTGGGACTGTTCCCAGTGGAGTATCTGCATCTTGGGAGGGCATTACGTACCCTAGGGAACACATGCCCATGTAACACTGCTTGTTGCAGATCTGTTTTGGCACCTGTTTGGGCCCAGCATGCAAGCCCAGATGTTCTTGTAGTACCTCGAAATATGCAGTCTCCAGGTTAAAAGAAACACTATTATCACATTCTTCAGATTTTCTTTTATATTGTAACACCCAATTTTGTGTTAGGTGCTTCAACTGATATTTCTAGCAGTCAAATCTTGAACCAGTGTTATCGGATCTGGTCAGTCCAACTGTTTTGGTGTCAAAACTGGTCTGACCAGTGACACAGAACTGGAAAAGGCCGGTTCAGTACCAAACCATCCTTTTTCACTGAACTGGCCGGTTCTGTATGTAACCGGCCAGTTTTGTACAATGCAACCAAGGATCATCCAAACACATTTTTTTTAAAGAGAACAATAATTTGAGTAAAAGTTACCTAAATTTTAACATTGCCATTAATTGACTCAAGATGTTAGAGAGTGGTTCTGACATCATTGAATTTCATATGGAGAAAGTAGAATTTTAGATCCCACTCAAAATCCAACAGACTTTACAGTTTTCGGGATTTCAGGATTGGGGGGATTGCAATGTCTCCATTGGATTCTGTCATGTACAAGGGTATGGAACCATTATTTATTCAAGAGCACAAAGCCCTCTATGTACCTTCTTGTTAGTGGCATTGACTGTTCAACTCCTCTATCATGACCCTAGTAAAAATGCACCCATTACTCAAACAAAATTTTGATTTGACATGTGAATCTTCTTCTATCTTATGTTAATGCTTAGAGTGTGATATTGATGATGAGGATCCCAATATAGGCAATGATTTTGGTGATATTTAACATTTTTGTAGCATGTTTTTTTGACATTAGAGGCCATCTAGAGCCTCTTTGTTGAGGTATTTTTGGTTCAGGGATTGTATTGCATGAAGTGCTATTTTGGTTATATCAATATGCACTCTTACATGCAATATAAACGAGAAATTTTGCATATTTGTGTATAGATGGTTCGGATTCATGTGGATGCACATGAATATATATGTTTTTCTTTTAAATTTGAATATTTTATGTATTTTTTGGTCGGCTGGTTTTTTGTCTGGTTCTGGTCCAGTTCCCGATATAGGGGTCAACCGGTTCAATGACCTGTTTGGTTCTGTTAACATTGTCTTGAACAAGATTGTGAGGCTTAATCAACAGAATTGGGAAAACACCGTGTACTGTCCTTTAGGGGAAAATCACCCTTAGGGTTGAAAAGAGCAGATGACAAAATTGTACCAGTATCACTGTATTTCTTCTAATTTCAAACAGAGATGATATTGAATACACAACAGTGTAAACAAATAGTTGTTTTACCAACAACACCAATAGTTCATAGCAGACTACAAATTCACAATCTTACTCCTAGAGCTGTTACACCAGCAGACCTGGCTGTACGGTACTCATCAACTCATAAATAGTGGCAATCTTTTATTGAATGCACCATCCATTTACACCAGGATTACAACATCAGTCAATCCTGTCAGCAACACAGTACACACAAATAACCAACTTACAAAATCATTAGTTTCCTTGCTGCTTCAGCAAATGTCTTAACAATGACCTTCACTGCTCAGATTGCTCCTTTGCTGCCCCAGTAATGCCATAACAGGTCTCACTGCTGTCTATAGATGACCTAGTAGGCCTCACTGCTGCCCTATGCTACAAGTCCAAACCCTCGCTGCTGCCCCAAGTTGCCCTGAGGCCTTTGCTGCTGCCAGAATGGATCTCCACTGCTCTCAGACTGCTTTTCTCTGCCTCAGCATTGTCCTAACAGCTCCTCACTGCCCAGACTTCTCTTCGCTGTCCCTCACTGCCCAGACTTCTCTTCGCTGCCCCTCACTGCCCAGAAAAGCCTTGTGACAGGCCTGAGCTAACCCAGAATATTTCTTCGCTGCCCAGTTAGTGCCACAGAACCTCACTGCCACAGAATTAGGCCTTGAACATACCTACGCTATCCAAAGAATCAATTGTACAAACCTCAGAAAGTATCCACTGTCCAAACAGGGCCTCAGAAGATGGTCTGCTGCTACAGCCAATGCCCTAGAACTAGTCTGCAGGCACAGTTGAGCCTCAGAAATCCTCACTGTCACAGAGGGGTCTTCTAGGGATGATCCGCTGTTACAAAGGATCCCTAAAAATCCGTGCGCTGCCACAGATAAGCACTTGAAGATGGGCTGCTGCCTCAGATAATGGCTAGGTGATAATACATTGCCCACAAAATGCCTTAGAAAGCCTCGCTGCCAAAGATTTAGTCACAAAAACCCTTGCTTGCCATAGATTATAATTTCTGATTTGAAAAAAAATAGTTACAAATTAAAATGAAAGATGAATAAAAAAACTTATTTTATGTTCTTTTCATATATCCAAATTTTGTATGCTACATAATCATAAACAGAAAGTTAAATCTGCAAAAATAAAATTAGATTTAAGCAAATAGAAGATAAACGATGAAGGTATAAACCAACTCCCTTTATTTCTGATTAAATTTCATTGAAATTACAACCATTAAAGATTAGAATTTAGCTCAATTCTATTTCAATGTTTTCGAGATCATACAAAGACGGATCATACAAAGACAATGTAATTATAATTTAGAGACAGATGAATGAAGGTCTTGGGTTAGCAGGTCCAGATTTCAAAAGAGAGATCATCATTTGCTTACTAGATACAGAGAATCGACAAATATTAGTCAATTATTATTAAGGCATTACTTCAAGCAGTAAATAATTGAAATGCATAAATTTCTATACCTTAGTTGCATGACATTTGCAACTTTACCCAAACGAATAACTTGTGGTGAGTATACTGCTGTTAGAAGCACTGTTAGAGCCTTGAGGATTTCAGTTCAAATGAAATGAAAATCAGAATTACACGTATTTTTGGTAGAGTTTTGGTATACCTGTACACACATACCTTGTCTGTCCATGTCTTCTCCTTTTAGAGTTTGGAAGACAGTTAGCAGTTAAAACTACTTTTGAATAATAATTTATAAGAATAGATAATAAGAATTTGGTTTGGGAGACTTGGAAAAGTTTTAACAAGGCTTCTATCAAATGGAATAATATAAGACTCCTCCTAAGTTAGACTTTAGGTTTAACACATGGACCCACCTAGGTTTAACACATGGACCCACCACCTAAATGTTACTTGAAAAATAACTCAAAATCAAATATCAGTGATGAGACTTCGGGCATAAAGAGAGCATCTTTCTTTCTATATTAGCATAAAGAGTTAATAATGCTTGCTCATGTTAAGGATACCACTATGTATGCTTACATTAATGGTTTCTGTTATTTATGCACACGTTAATATCCCTCTCTCCTGAGATTCTTTGTAACTCTGCCTATAGCAACTCCCACCCATAAGTGCCAATCATCGAGAATTGTAACTTACATTTTCTTGGATTCCTCTAGTATGTAAATTGGCTATAAAAAGGCCCTTATGCATTAAAGCAGGGGCCTTTTGTGAAGTGTGCCGTTGGATGTAGTCTGGAAAATTCTATTTGAATTTTGGGCCAATAGCAGCATCCATACAAGCATTGGATTTGTCCCAAGTTGGTGTCCATACCTTCTCATAAAAGTTGCTGACTATATGTTGCTGAGGATTTTTAGCATTTAATAGCAACGAATGTTGGATTTTCTTCTGCTGTTAGTGTTATAGAATCTTCGATCAAATGTATTGCTGAAAATTTGCTGGAATTTCCATTGTTAGTCTTGAATCTGTTTTGGTTTTACGATTATTATTGTTGTTTTAACTTTTTCTTTATGTTATTTGCTGCTGTTTTCAGATTTTAGAAAAAGAGAAAAATATCACTCTTTAATTTTTGGTTCATAACAGTGGTATCAAAGCTCCAAATAGTGGCGGTATTCGTATTTGATTTCAGTTAGAAGATTAGTTTTCTACTTAGGTTCATAGCAGACATCAGCTATTTTGGCAATGGATTCCCTAGGGACATGGGGGATGTTCCAAGTGTCCCAAATAACCTAGTATGCCGGGACTGCAGGGACAGGTTTCCATGTGTGGGGATGGGCTCCCATGTTGCATAGGGAATAATGCGTTTTGGAATTTTTGTTGATGATCTTATGTTACCTTTAGAGAGCCTTCTTAGTATTTGTCTATGTCACACCAAGTTTCCAGTATGTAGGGACACATACCTAGTATGTGTAGAGAACTCTCTCCTAAATTTCAAGGTTCGATGGGGGTAGAAAAAATGGGACCGTACATATATAAAAATATACAAAATTTTGAATTATTAAACCATCAAGTTTTAAACTAAACATCCTTCATTGAACAATGCAAACCATGAAAGCAACAATATGACAATGTCATGATTCAAGGATCAGAAAATTCTCTTGAAACGTGAGTTCATTGCCAAATGAATGCCTGACTGTAAATGAATGCCCAACTCTAGCAAATGGTGGAAATGTGTCAATTTAGGGTTTGAATATATTTTAACAAAAGGTGGAGGGTAGGTGGATCAACTAGGAAAAGGTGGAACGATTATTTTTTTAAAATTTGTGTCATGGGGTAGACCCACATAGGTGATGTGTGGATGTCCCTTGTGCCACAGGGCATGTCCAAAAGTCTGGGATGCAAAGAATAAGGAGGCAGACATACCCCCTATGTACCCTCCCTTAGGGTATGGCCTGGCTTTACCCAGGATGTACCCCCATCCCCAGTACAATGCCCCCTTCTAGGACATGTACTCAAGGCATGGGTCCCCAGTACAATGCCCCCGTCTGGGACATGTACTCAAGGCATGGGTATGCATGCATGTGTAACGTTGTTGTTTATGGAGTTTTGCATGATGACAGCAAAGATTGTTATGAGCACTAGCAGTAGATCATATAAGTTAACTTATTGCATGAAAAATTAAATGATTGTACTTTTATTCTGGCCTTGTATATCCAGACACAAAGGACTTTTGATAGGTCATAGAATGGATATTTTTTGGAAGCATTGATTTGATGATTGGCAGGGCAGTTCTTTTTCTTCAATAGTTATTTATCCTTTTTCACTTTCTTATACTGTATAACTATATTAAAATTTGAGCTCAAACTTTAGAGCCATGTATTGACTTGCATTGATTGACATTCAGGTCATATGGACAGATACCCAAAGTTGCTTCTGAAGTGCACAGCCTCGGTCAAGTTTGTTCATTCTGGACATTCAAGAAACTAAAAACAGGACTCTCTCTCTCTCTGGCCCTGGGAAAGCTGTGTTTGTGTATTTGCCCCATATTCATGTTGGGATTTAGGAGGAAGTGTTAGCAGTCTAGAATGATTCAATGGTTTCAGTCATAGCAAATCTAATGTTCAAGTTCTGGTCAGTTTTGGCAAAGTAGATTTTAAAGTGGGCAGCCTTATGGGAGAAAAACAAGGATAGAAAACTAATATACAACTAGCAGTCTAAAGTTATTACAGTTTGTGAATGCATATTTAAATTTAGATTCATTCTTTCATTCCTAGAACTAAATCATCTGTACAGAGTTATTGTTAAAGATATAATCACTTTTGGTCAATAACATATTAAGACTTACTCAAGGAGTTTCTCCTATTTTGTATTCTGAATTGAAAAGATTGACAGTATATCATATTGTTATTGGAGCACCAAGGGAAGTTAGAGTTGGACTCTTACAGGACATTGTATTTGGGTGGATCATGGTTTTTAATCATTCTTAAAGAGGACGGTTTTAAAGTATCTTTTGTCAAATGGGCAATGGGGGGGACCTAACCTTAGGAAAGGGGTTCAAAGTCTGTATGCTGCACTTTGGAATGGACATTTCTAAGAATTTCATTAGGAATTTTGTGACATTATAGCTGAAACTCTATAGCAAACTTTTCTTTGTTTAAAATAAATTCCGTATGTATCGAGGTTATAAAAGTATTAGAGCTGTGTATAGTGTAGACAATGTCACAGTTGATTCTAGGCTACTATGAATAGGATATTAGCTGTGACTTATTCTTGCTTTGTTGAATATTACTAACAGTAGGTTCTCAATATTAAAATTCCCTGATTTCCGGATATTTTCATGTGGTGGGCCTGGGGATATCCCCTAACCCACTAACATCCAATTATGAATTGTTAAATTTCAATGCAGAGGGAATCAGAGGACTAACCTAGGGGACGCAACTCTTCTCTTCCCCGTGCTTCCACCCTATGCTTATACTTAGTGCATTCTATTGTTTTTATTTGGGATTCGATTGACAGATTTCGATGATTTTGTCCATAACAACTGTTTCCTGCGTTGAAGAGTCTAAGATGCTCTAACACTATAAATCTCCTAGTATGTACTTCTCTGTGTAGATTGTATCATTCCACAAGATTGACGTGTTAGTTATAGAAACCACTAACTGCTTTCTCTTTTGTGCTTCCTCTTGAATGTTTTTGTTGTCTCTTGAGGCAGTATGATTAACACTGTATGCTATAAGATCTAAGTCATTGTTGCTCCGTTGGGCCTACTCTAGGATATCTAATACTGTTTTACTCCCTTCGCCTTTTACAGTCATAACAGGTCAGATATTTTTTTTCTGAGTCGGCTTAGGTCCTTACTGGGCATTCAGTCTAGTTTGTTCCCATTTGAATGCCTTCTGTGCTTGTTCCTCTGGTTCTTCTGTGTTCTTTGTTTCCTGGTTAGGTGGGATATCTATTGTAGATGTAATTTACGGTAGTTCTCCTCAGCTGTTCTGTGCAATGGCACATAAAGCTTCAAAATGTGATATGTCCGTCCAATCAGTTTTGTATGAAGATTGGTAGTGGTCCTTCAGACATTTCTCTTGTAGCTCCATATATATAATTCTAAAGACATACTCCAGTAGGCATCCTAGTTTGTTTTTGCATGGTTTTGGGGATCTAATTACCGATAGTTCTGAAGATCAAACTAATTTTTGTAAAAATTTCCTGGACCCTGAATTCATCAGGGAGAAGATGAATTCACATAGGGACTTTCAACAATTGTCTGGGAGGCACAAGGAAGACATTAGTGCACATTTGTGCAAAAAATAGTTGTTATTTGTAAAGAACAATGGCCTTCCTTTCAGGAATTTCAAGCTTCTTGTCATTGTCAAATTGGATATTGAATAATCCATTTGTTCAATTCAAATGGACTTCATGATAGCCTACTTGCTTCCAAGCTAAATCAGCCCATATTTTCAGCACCCATTTTTGCCCGTCTCTTCCATTTCTTCAATGACAAGCTCCGGAATTTTGGATCCAATTCTTTCTGAATCCACCCTACAGTTGCAACTCATCTATCACTATTTCACCATTTTAAGTAGTCGTGGGAATTCCCAAGGAAAAGAGTAGTTTGTTGTTGCTTCTACTTAATGGAATCCTCAGATTTCCTTTCCCCAAATATTATGACTGTCCATTTTCTCTTGACTGGTCCTCCCTGGTTAGGCTACAGGAGGCATATGAAATATACAGTTCTCATATCCAAGATCCTACTTTCATGCTAGAATACGGGAAATTCTTATAACATGAAAACCTTGCATTAATAGCTATTATATTGATTTAAACATTGCTATCTAGTTTCAACATTCTGGCCATGTTTGCATAATAATAAACTAGTGTTTATCTCTCAGCATGAACATTATTGTCCATAAGAATAGAGAGTTCCAGGATTTGGAATTTGTGTTAGTCAAGCATTACTTAAATATTATGGGACGTAGCAATTCTTGTGGGTAAGTGGATATTTAGATGGGTGATTATATTTTCCTTTCCAGTAACTGCCTCATCTATATGAAATTGTCTACATGATATTGTACTTGCTGCAAAACTGCATGGTCAAAATGATAATGCTTAGTTGACATGATTTATGTGGATCATCAGATATCTAACTTTGCAATGGTCGTTGTGAAGCCCCTCTGGCCCTTGCATGTCAATGGGGCTCATGTGTGAGGTGCTCGATATTGTTGGTATAAGGGAGATGTTCAAAACTTGGATTGCGCATACATGTGCATCATTAGATAACGAAAAAAATGAATAAGAAAGGGCCAATGCGTTATTTATCTTCATGTTTAAATAATGATAAATAAATAAAACCAACATGGATTTATTTCAAGCTAATGTAACATACATTCAATATGTTTTGCGTATATTTTTGGGTGGAGTTTTCTAAGTTACAGGACAGCATTTTAGGTTAATGTAAGTTGGGTTGTGTATATTCTGGGGTTGAGATTTCCGAGTTGAGGACTTAGCCTTAGCTTGCACTGCCAATGAAGCTTGAAGATTTTGGGCCTTATTTTTTTTTAATATATATATATATATATATATATAATGCATACAATATATTAGTACGAAGTTTTTGGGCTGATTTATTTATAATGCAACCATATTATATATATATATCACCCATACATATATATATTTGAATTTTTGAGATTTAATTTTTATGGTTGTGATGTGACATTTAAGTATCTTATTTTTAAATGTTTTCATTTGCATTTACACTGTAATATGCTTTATTATATGCTAATAATATAATTAGATATTTTTAGTTTTTTTTTTTAATATTTTTAAAATGATATTATTAGTTTTTTATATTTATAAAATGATATCATAAGTTTAAAGTTGTGTATTAATATTGTTTTGTGTTAAACGAATAATTTTTTTTCAGGTAGAGTTATTTTTTAATATGTAACAAATTTTCCTATTTTTGAAAGTCTGCAAGTTTACATAGGTCTAAGAAACTTTTTATAATACGTAATTAATTTTTGGGAAAATTTGTGAAGTAACTAAAATTATTAATAAAAGTAAGTAACTAAATTAATTGTTATATAAAAATTCCATTTTCAAAAGAATTTTATATTATATTTTTCGGATATTTCAATAAAAAGTATTTAAAGATATTTCAATAAAAAGTATTTGAAATTATATTTTAAAGATTACCAACAAAAATAAATGAAATTATATTTTAAAGACTACCAACAAAAAAGACACTTTATTTTAAAAAATACATCTTATTTTACTAAATTACTTTATTTTAAAAAATACATCTCACTTACTAAATTTTAGTATAATTGATGGAACAAACTAATATCTTAATGGAAAACTATCAAAACTAGCTAGGAACTTACGTTGATGATGAATCACAAGTAAGGAAATTGGCTTGTCCAAAATATAGTATGAAAGTCTTAAATATAATTTGTTTTTATTTTTATTTTTTTATTATTTGAAATAATTTAGATGACTTACATCACAAGTAAGGAAATTGGCTTGTCCAAAATATAGTATGAAAGTCTTAAATATAATTTGTTTTTATTTTTATTTTTTTATTATTTGAAATAAGTTAGATGTCTCTTTCGAACACATGTGTTTAGCAGCCTAGTGAGGTTTGAACATAGACCGACTTACTAACAAAACACTTTTTCAACCGATTGTGTTACTGGGACTCACTTAAATATATTTATGTATAATGTTTAACCAACAATTGAAGAATATAAATGATTGATATAAAAGTGGGATTCATCACATGAATTTATATAAAATAGGAATAATATATATGATTCGTATAAAAGTTAGCATTGTAATGTTGACATTGATGTCAATAGGGACTTAGTATTGTATAGTTTTGGCATTGATGTCAACTTCGACTTTATCTTTGTAACTCTGAGGTTGATCTCCAAACTTTACCCATATTCTCTCCATTTTTCTCCCCCGTTGACATCCATGGCAAAGGGTAGTACAAAAACTGAAAACAATGCTAACAATGTGAGGGGTTGAAAGCCTTGTCATGCTCAACACCATATTGACTACAAGGTTGATACAAACCAATGAATCAAGGACGTCTCTCTTGCAAGATATACATGTAAACTAATGAACTAGCCAATACCATGCATCCTCTCACGCTAATAATGCTCCTAAGTGTGTATGGAGCTGTAAACACACTCTTTGTTGCTGTAACAACACCTCTACTTCTCTCCAATAAGCCTCCTTGCCAAGTGCAAAACACTGCTACTCATGGACTAGGACTCCAACTGACTTGAGCAATGAATGATACAAGGAAGTGCCATACAAATACAAGGCTTCATGGAGCAAATACATGGTTGTGATAAGAACATAAGATTGACATATGAATCCTCTATAAGCTTACCTATAATTAATCAATGACTCTATGGACCCAAGTTTACATCATTCGTTTAATGCAAGAGGTCTACATCAATGATATACAACGCAGGGCATGTTTTTGATACCCATTAGCCCATGCATCACTGAATTTGATAATTTTTACAATATGTGCTAGACGCCATGGGTCTTTCCATGACCAATGCACTAAAAGATAAGACAATAATTATACATGACTTTTATAACTGCACATAAGTGTGCTCTCCTTTATGCGAGCCAAATACATTGATACGAATCAAATACATGGCATCAATATGCCCTTATATGGTTGAACCATCTCCTAAGATTCTCCTCAATGCATGCTTGACACCAAGACCAATAAACCAACTAGATCAAATCATGAATGCAAACAAAATTACAGGGCTGATCTTGCTCACATGAGAGCATACATGGCTAATATAAATTGACTAATATAATGCATGCCAATACCTCTCTCCATGCATAATTGTTACATCAATGCACTCAAAGGTGTTTCACATGGCCAAAATATTGTCTCCTCGTAATGCATGCCAACATCGAGTGCTACTGAAACAATGTATCAAATACAATCCATGTACATTGGACATTTTAACCATAGTAAGAATATGTAAAAATATATGATTGAAAGTATCATCTTCTCCACACATGGCTGAATCAATGATCTCCTTCTATGCATGGTTGCACATGAACTTTTCAACCAATATATCAATGCGAACAACTACATATGTATGACTGAAAATGTATCCTCCCACTCATGAAAACATATGCTCATGAAAACATATGTTAGGTTGCTACAAATAAATGAGTGAAAGAAATGGAGAAAATGTCAAATAATACATGCAAATCTCATACCATGCATAGCTCCCCTTGAACTCAATATACCTCCAATAGGCAGGTTGATCCTGGGGACTTGAATGTGCATGAGGCTTATGAACTCATCTAAACGTTGTTGGTGAAAGTTGTACATATACCATGTTGCTGTTACTGATCTCCATCAACTATTCACATTGCCATACGCTCCCCTTGACGCTATGAACCTCTCATCAACTCTGTAGTCTACTATGAATATGCATGAGGTAACCATGGATTGTAGAGGGGGTTGATCTCACTACTTCACAGGGTGTTACTCTTTCTTCCTCCACACAACGTTTGGATGCTTCTTTTCTTCCTTCTCTAGTTTTTGCTAGGTCTTCTTTGAATATGTTGCTTCTTTTGCTGGATCCGCCTTGAAGAACTAGGCATCATATAGTCTCTTTCCATATGGCCAAAGTTGTGGCATGTATAACATATCTACATGACCAAGATATGAAGCAAGATGATCAAATCTCTTGTTGCTCATGCTAGATTTGTGCCTCATATAAGATGTGCCTCTCCTCCAAGGGCTAGATTTGCAGTGAATTGTTGTGGGGTGAATCAAATATGAATTTATATAGAATAAGATAGAAATGGTATTTATTTACAAATTTTACGTTGGAATAAAGAATTTAGAGGAGGATTTATGGTTTATGAAGCCAAGCTTTGGGTTGAATGATAGATTTATTCGTAGCATAATGAATGAATGCTATAGGGACATTGGTTGATCAAATTTCATATATACATAAGTTTTACTGAAAATCTTAAAACAAAGGGGCCTTGCAAGGTGATGGGGAAAGGAGATGCCAACTCCTCTATACAACATGTATTCATTTTTCGAGTGTAAGAAGCCTCTTGACCAAGAAAAAAATGCATTCAAGAGATGGTTTTTCTAAGAAGGTTGATGATAATGGAAGGTGTAGAGGGGCTTCAAAGCATGCCTTGATAGGTTATTTTAGTTGGGAGAAGCCAATGCTTCTAAACATCATCTCTTGGATTGCAAAAAAATTGTTTAAGGCGGTCTAGCTACGGTTCATGTCTTTCCATTAAGCAAAGGGTCTTATTCTTTGTTTTCAAATTTGTTGTAAATATGGAAGCATTGATCAACATGTCTCTTTCAAGACTTGGGATTGGTTTTCATGGAGTGGGAAAGAACTTTAGCTCCAACATTTCATGGAAGGACGCCTGTTTCTTTTGGGTTTGCCTTCCAAGGCTTTCCTATGCATTTGGATGACAAAGGTTATCCATGTTGCCAATAACACCATTGGCACTTTTAGCTTCTTGGCCCTTGAAACACTAGACCTTGGAGCGTTGATAATGTTGGTCTTGATGGACAATAATGGATAACCTTTGTCATCCAAAGGCATAGGGAAGCCTTTGATATGAAGGTTATCTTGGAGTTGGATTCTTCCTTAATGGCTCTCAACAACAATGAGAGGCATTAGTCATAACAATTAGTAAAGGTAATGGTAAATGTAAGAAGTGTGAAATCCATCTATTGGAATGATTCAACCCAATGCTTGCATGGCAAGGGCCAAGGTATGTTAAACCAACATTTAGAAGGACTTTTTCATTGTGGGAGGCCCTTTAGAGTTTTGAGATTTGTATAGGAAATTTTGGATTTCCTTAGATTATGATGAGTTAACCCTTTTGGTTGGTTATGGTCTATCTGTTATATGTTTTTGGAGTGTTTTCTGACATTTTTTGGTCTAATTTGCCCAAAATATGACAGAGATTTTTTGGAATCACAAATTTGAGTTGTGAACTTTCCACAATTTGAGTTCCCTAGAGGTTTTTCAAGGTGCCGAATCTGTATGTGCAGTGAAAATCTATTTTAAACAACAAATATCAAGATTTGACCCCATTTGTTTTTGCTAGATTTGAGCTAAAAACTCAAAAAATGTATAATAGTGAATGGCCCCTTAAGGTTTGCCTAAAAATTTACTATTTTGTTGGCAACACATTTCTAGATTCTTATAAAGATTACTCCTTGATTTGTTTGCCTTGTGACAAGTGGGGTAGTGTCCCTCTAGGAAATAAGATAAACAAACCGCTAATCCTAAATGCCTATTTGGCAAGATTGAGGCAAAACATTTATAAGGTAGATTACAACACTTTATATGTACATGTCCTTGATTGCAATTCTTTTTGATGAAGATGAAATAGCATATATATATATATACTCTTTGGAAAAAAATGATGTTGCTTTTTAGAGATTTTTGATTAAAATAAGCAAATCACCTTGTATCTCTAATAAATTTTAGAATTAAAAAATTAATAGAATCAAAATACCTTGTTTGTTGATAATTTCATATAACAAGTTTCATCATATAAATAAAATGCCTTTTGTTGGTTTATTTTTTAAATCATCATTCCTAATTTCTTGTATAATAAAAACCCTTTATTTATTTTCAATTTCATATAACAATTTTCTATTCATAAATGGAATATATTATATTAAAATTTGCTCTTTAAATTATTGATTCAAATATATAGTTATTAATTCAAATTTATTATATCATTAATAAGATGATGGTCAAATTATTGATTCAAATATATAATTATTAATTCAAATTTATTATACCGTTAATAAGATATTGGTCAATTAAGTATTTAAAATGTAATGAAAATATTCTCATAAACTACAGCCCCCCTTTAATAACCAATGAGTTTTAATTTAATAAATCAATGCACAACCTATACCAAGTCCAGCAATCTTTGTAACATCAAAGATGGTCTCCTTTTGTTTAATTTAATAAATTAATATACAACTTATAGCAAGTCCAACAATATTCGTAACGTTTTTTCAATTATTAATTATTTACGTTTAATTGTTTAAAGTCCAAGTTAAATATTTGATGGATATTGGTTACTGATAGCAAGTCCAACAATATTCGTAACGTTTTTTTAATTATTAATTATGTACGTTTAATTGTTTCAAGTCCAAGTTAAATATTTGATGGATATTGGTTTTTTTTATATATGTTGAGAAGGCTGATTATTGATTATAGGTTTGTTTTAGAGTTGTGGAGAGTTCGAACAAAGAATTATTAAGGTGCAACAAAAAGTTATATACACTAATTTAATGATTTTTTATTATATATTTATTATTTTTTGGATTAGAGGAATTGACAATTAGGTGGGTCTTATAGTCACATAGCATGGGTTGATTCCCTTCACTACCACCATAACTTTCAGTTGAGGGTTAGATAGGTGGGACACATATAGAGTTTTGAGTCGGTGACCATTACACAATCATTACACAAGGAGTGCCTTAAGAGTACACTCATTCACCAAATGTTCTACATTTGTTAGACATTTACATTTATTATTTTTAATAGAGTTTATATGTAATAATTTAACAAAAGTTAAGTTAACTACATTTTTTATTAGTTAATTAATTTTTTTGTTAATAATACTAAATAATTTATTGATTATATGTTTGTTTTAGAGTTGTGGAGAGTTGAACAAGAATTATTAAGGTGCGACGAAAAGTTATATACAATAATTTAATGATTTTTTTTATTATTATATATTTATTATTTTTTGGATTAGAGGAATTGACAATTAGGTGGGTCTTATACTCACGTATCATGGGGTTGATTCCCGTCACTACCACCATAACTTCCAGTTGAGGGTCAGATAGGTGGGACACACATAGGGTTTTGAGTCGGTGACCATTACCCAAGGAGTGCCTTAAGAGTGCACTCATTCACCAAATGTTCTACACTTGTTGGACATTTACATTTATTATTTTTAATAGAGTTTATATGTAATAATTTAACAAAAGTTAGGTTTTAACTATATTTTTTATTAGTTAATTAAATTTTTTGTTAACAATACTAAATAATTATCATGAAGACCAAAGATTAAACTGGCTATTTGGTATCGATGATCATTTCTCGGTTGGTTTCTCTCATTTGGGTCAAACAGGTAGAAGGCTGGCCCTGGTTGGTAATGGCAGATAGGATAATCTCTTCTTCAAATATCCCCGGGGTTTGGCGAAAGTTTTTCTCAGTCCAGGGAAAAGCTTTGGGGAATAACCGTCGGCAACGGAGAAGGAGGCAGCATCATCCAAATTTTCATAGTCAGGTGATAAAACCACTGGCCGAGTGGTTTTTAGGTGATTGCACTGCTTTCAAACAAAAAGTGGTTTTGGAGAATGAGCTCCGATACCACACGGAGCCTGACACGTGGAGGAGGGTGGGGACCGAAAACCACCCTCATCGCGCATTAAAGGTCGGCAGCATTCGGCTGTGTGATATTCAGCTCAGCCATCCATTCTCGCAAAGCCGATCAACGATCAGGATTTATCGTGCGGTTTTGTGGGGTCGGGAGGTTAAACATCATGTTTCTTCTAGGAGCGATATGCATATCCGTCGTCAGATTAAGAGAGGAATTTGGACGGCGGCGATCAAAGAGGCAGGTTATAGGATTGTTTTCGTGGGAATTTGTGGGGAAAGCTCACGTGTCCAACTTTTCCCGTTGCTTATTTTTTGTATGTAACTTAATGAGTTTGGGTGGTACTTTTCCAGGGTGGATGTGTCTCTTTCCAGTAGGGCTACTTTCTGTTTTGCCTAAGTCCACAGAGTTTGGTGGACGTTTGTATATAATGTAATTTGCCTGCTTCAATGAAATAGAAGGTCCGTCTCTTGCTTTAGCAAAAAAAAAACTAGCTATTTGGTAACATAGTTAAGTTATTATTTGGATAGAAAAATAGAGAGTTTGACTTTAATATAATCCATTGTATGGATAGAAGTCATCTTATCATTTTCATGAAGCAAACACTGAGTCAATGGGACATGTGGATAAACGAATAGAAACACTTTAATCTTTTTTATGTTCCATTATCCATGTGCATCCAAGTGGATTAGTTATAGGGATTAACACAAAAAGAAATCTAGAATACAATAGTTGACACTTGCATTACATTCATCTTTTATATTGTGAGCTTTAAGATTTAAATCTTTTTCACTATTTCTTTTCAAGAAAAAAACTATATTTTCTCTTCAAAGATAGAATTGGAATGACACATTTTAGGTTCTACCATGTATAAGGTCAAAATAGACCTAGGAATTGGGTCCCCAGTAGAGTAACCTAACTTGAAAAAACAACCATTTAGTTCACATAAATACGAATATAATAGTTCTTTTAAATATCCAACATAATCCAATAATATCATATCATTATATTATCAACTACTATATGTACCTACAGTCTAATGATATATGCTTCTAAAAGAGAGTTCATACACAAAAATAAAAGTAGAACCAACATTAAGAACAAAACTTTCAAATCAACATAGTAGATCATTAGAAATATGACAAACACTATGCTAGTGAACCATCTTTGAATCTTCTATGCACTAAATCCCTCTTGCTAGCATATGACCATCTTTTGAGAGTCTCCACAAAGATATGGACAAAATAAATGTTAGCAAAGGAAGTTGTTATCTCATGAAGCAATTCACTAAGAGGCTTTGAGTGAGATGTTATGTAACTAGGATGCATGCTTCATCAAATTAATAAAAAGTGAGGAGTCACCATATTTTTGAATTCAATTCACTCCCTTATCCAAAACACATTTTGTGAGTAATATGAGAGCTTCTAATTCAACATAGTCGTTGGAACCTTGGGTTAGATCGACCTTGAACTTTAAATAATGAGACTTGGACAAAAATAGATTCTTGCTAGCAATGATATTCTTAGGTGAACCTTTCCTCAAATCATTAAAAAAAACCCAAGGGAAAGTTTTGTCAATTTATAGCTCCTCGCTTGACATGGAACCTTTTGTTTGATAAGATTTCTAACATTTGAAACCATATCCCATGTGATTTTTTTTGAAAAGAAGGGATACATGTCTTTGAAGATAATTGAATCCCTTACTAGTGATATTTCCCATACAATGAGGCATGACAATGTTTTGAACTCTTTCAACTCTTATATACCAAAGGTTGAGACATTCCTCCATATAATCAACATTCCAATTATTTGAGCTTTTGATAATCTAATCAAATTACTTCTAAATCTATTGGGAAAAAGACCACTTGACCCACAAATTAGTAGTACTTTCCTCCTTTGATCTACATAGTAAATAGAGCCTAGGCCCATGGCAACATCACCTTTGCATAAGTTCCTAGGTTAGTGTGTTATTCTTGAGAGCTAACCACAACAAAATCAAAGTCTTCTTGGCAACTTTTAAATTCCATATCTATTTCCACCACCAAATAAGATCTCGAGGATCAATTGTAATCAAAGGTTTATATCCCAGATAGGTTGTGTAGAAACCTCCTTTCTTGTTCCTTGCACATGTAAGTGTATTCTCCTTCCCTTTCAACATTATATGACCCTTCTTAAGACCAATTAAATAGTGTGCCTATCACAGAACATGGATGTTCGTGTAATTATATTTATTCTAATTCCAACATTTAATTATCGAATCTGGATCGTAAGATTTAGAGATGCAAGCACAGGAAATGCAAGATTAGAGCCTATTTAACCTATGTTAACAACTAACTCTAGAAAGAACCAATCGCTAAGGATTATAACTCGTCACTAGACTGTGGGACTCTAATGCTTATTAGGTTCCGAACCACAATCTTTCATTACCAACAGATAATGTTCATGTGGTTTTACTTATATAACTTATTAGGTCTTGAGACTTTAATGGTTATAACCATCTAGTGATGAAAATAAAAACTCATTAGATGTGCTACAAAAAACCAAATTGCAAAAAATAAGTGCCGACAACTATAAGCAATAAGACAAGGCAATAAACTTGCAGAAAATAATAACAAGAAATTTATCGCTAGAATATAAATTCTAAGCAGGCTTAGAGTCATAATGATATACTGTATGTTCTTTCCTCCTATTGAATATAAAATCTGAAATTGGAAGCTACAATTTTTTCAGTACTCTCATCTAGTATAGAACCTGGGTATCGAATTATAATAAGGACCTCCAAGCTACATATTTTCAGTACTTAGAATCTGGTACAAAAACTGGGTACCAAATTATATCAGATTTAGAATTTGACTTAATTTTACGTCTTAAAGAAACTGATTTATTTACTCTATAGGAAAATGAAATATTAAAATGATATGAAATGTAAAAATGATAAAAACTATAATGAAATACCAAACAAAATCTTGAGAACTGCAATGCTAATTCGATTAAAAAACTCTTAATAAAACATCTACAAAACAAAGTATGCATTTAAATTCAATCCTACAACAATCAATTGTTCAACTGATTCTATCTCATAAACTTCAATTTGTAACAAACTTTAATGCAAAAAAAAAATATAACTCTAATTACCAAATCAGAAATGTGTAATCACACAATGAGTACCACGAAGCAATACTTTTGATTCTCAGAAATGATAAACGTTGACAAGAAAAGAAATAGAATTACTTTAAAACTCAATTATGCATGCCAAATCTTAACTGAAGTTATCCTTACAAGACTTGGGTGAGATAGATGGTGGGCCCTTGCCAACTATCTCAGGCAAGCGAACTAACTACAATAAATTTTTTAAAAAAGGTCTTACCAACACATTAACGATTAAGAAATAACTACTTCAATATGGGAGTAGAAGCCTTCAAAACTTGCCTAGATTTTAGCAAAATACTCTTGAAGTGATTTTCTCTATTCTCCCCCACATATGCTGCACAGGTCTGTTTATAATAAAGTGTAAAGGAAGCAATGGTCAAAGAGATCACATCAACTTCCATGGAAATCTCACTCCCGTACTATAATTAAAATAACAAATAATATTTAAAAATGGTCTTGTTATGATTTGGGAATGTATCAAATTATTGTTGGAGATGGAAACGATGCCACTTGGCATCAATTTGAATTTCCTCCAAATCTAGACTTAACTACCCATAGCTGCTACCGAACTATTAAACTGGCACAGAACTAAGTACTGAATTTCTAGAAAATGGAAAACTCGTACCGAACTAAATACCGAATTTCTGGAAAATGCCAAAGTGGTACCGAATTAAGTTCCAAATTTTTGTAGGTGTAATTTATGCTTGATTGTAACTTTGAATAACTTCTTGAGCTTCACATGTGAGCTAGTTGTGATCCAAGGAACATAAATCCATCCATAAACATGTAGTTGCAACCCATGTCATCTCGAGAAGTGCCAATGTGTTAACCTTTACTTAGTACCGAAACTTATATAAGTACCGAATTGTCAAATTCCAGTACTAAAACTTGTTGTTTGGGCACATAAACATATTAGTAAACCATCATTGATAAAACCATATTAAAGACATGTTTACCATTAAAAAGATAAGAAATGCATCATAATTAACCACAAGGTAAAAGAGGTACATTTAGTGGAAGTTGGTGGTATAATTGTTATGGAAAGTGTCATAAATGTGGCTTATGAATGGCGACTTTATATATTGAATGATATGACATATTACGAGTCCAATAATGGATCACCTTCAAATCCTTAGATAGATTTATGCATTCAACTGGCCTTGATGTTGGATCTCCAACCTGATTGAGGGCGAAGAATCCTCTCTTTTGAATATATCCACTCATACCATTTGGAAGTCTAACTTCCTCACCACAACCTAGAGTAGAATTAGTACCAACATTAACTTGTTCATCCTTTTCCACTTTCTGACACAAGTGTTCCCCAATTATTGGAAAACACTATACAAGCTTCTTCAATTGAATTGAAACAATTTTCACAATTTTCCTTGTATTCCTAATTTAATCCATAAAAGTCCCCAATAAGTTATATAATTTTGCTTAATAATATTTTTGGACAAACCACCTAAAGTGGGAACTCTTCATAAACTCTTACTTACTAATGAACTACGAGAGAAGTGTATATTTTTCCACCCCCACCCAACTTCCACTTTTGGACTAGCAATTACTAGGATAACTTCTAACACACTTCACTAGGGTCAATCTACCCCCAATAAATAGGCACAAATTAGACCAATTTGAATCCTAACTTCTCTTCTCTCAAGCAACCATCCCTAATATTTCTTCCCATTCCCATTGGGCTTTGGTAGAAACCCAAATATTTAAAGCACCCTCAGAATTCAAGTTGATCAAAAGGAAAGATTCTTAAGAGCCTTTAAGTCTCCTCCTTACCTTCCAGAACATTAAAACAATAAAATACTTTTGAACATTAAGCTGCATACCCTTGGTTATTCCACATGTTTCTAATATTTCCTATATATTTAAAACACTCTTGAAAGTCCCTTGAAAGGAAAAATTCTTAAGAGCCTTTGCATCTCCTCACCTTCCATAACATTAAAACAAATAAACTACTTTTGAATATTAAGCTCCATACCTTTAGCTATTCTATACATTTCCAATATTTCCTATACCTTCTTAGCTTCCCTCATGCTACCATTAGTAAACAACAATACATCATCAACAAATAAAAGATGAGTAAAGAGATAAGGAGCTGCCAACTCTAACACCCACAATTAGACCATGTTTTTCTACTTCCAAAATAGCTCAACTCAAACCATTAACAACTCATAAGAAGAGTAAAGGGGATCCTTTCTTTAGTCCCTTAAAGGGACTAAATAATTTGGTTGTTGAAGCATTAATGAGCAGTGCAAGAGAAACATATGTTACACAACCCATGATCCATTTTACAATTGGAAGGCTAAAACCCACATGTAAAAGCATTAATCTTAGATAAAGTCAACTATTCAATCACATGCTTTGGATAAATTCAATTTCATGACCATAATGGAAACTTCTAGATTTTAATTATATATTGTCCCTCTTAGGTTTCCCCTATGGCTTCAAATATTTGTATAACCACTAAGAAAACAAACTACTATTGAGAGATTATTTGAGAAAATTTTCTTAACTTATACCATGAATATCTAAGCTATAATAATATACACACAATTGCAAAAAGAAATGGATTTTAACTCATCAAATGAACCAAATTGTCTTTTGTGAAGATCAAGATTAGAAATGTGGAATTGAATGATTTTAAAACCTAATGAAAACTTCTCATTTATGCCATAACTCTAAGAAAATTCTCTTCAACCAAGTCATAAATGCTAATGAAAACCTCCACTGACCAACTGTTTGGCCCTCAAATTTTATCTTTCTTAAAAGACACTTGGCATAGATTTCAATTCCTCCGTAGATATTTCTTCCATAAGCTCTTGACCATCTTCTTCTATCACAAAACTAAGGGAAAATGATCTTAGCTTTAAAATTTTAATAATGTTTTCCTTGTCAGGGTATTTTTAAATCACTTGAAAATGTTTAACCCCTTCATTTGCAATCGTTGAGAATGATTAGGCTAATGATGTGACCCTTGTCATTTAGCATTTCCAATAATATTAACCATATTCCCATGGTTTGCAAAATTATGGAAAAAAGTTGAGTTTGCATGCTCCAATTGGCTTCACTCCATCCTAACATCTAATTCTTCTTAATTTCTAATTCCAATATTTGATTTAACTCCTCCTGAAACAACCCTCCCTCATTCCTTTGATAAAAAGTTGCAATTCTTCCCATGCAACCACAACCTTTTAACATTTGTAGGAATTTGTAGAGATTAATGTAAATTTTCTACTACTGATGTATTCGAACTGCAAACAAGAGATTACAAATTTCCTCTACTATTATGTGGAATGGAAATCACAATTTAGAGATACATGCAAAGACATGCAACAAGCAAAACCATAGGTACACAATGATTTCTAGGGGAACCCAAATGGGAAAAACCCTCAAGCCTTTTTGCATTGATCAATTGAATAGAGAAACTATTACAATTGCTTGCTCCAACTCTTAGCACCACCTACAAAGGTAAAATTGTTCTCCCTACAGAATGAGAACTTCTGGCCAAAACTTAGCCACTTTATGCCTCTCCCATCCTCCACTTTCCTTGTGCAAATCTTGAGAAAATTCAAGCTACTAAACAATAGGTAAGTCCTATTTCCTTGCGCAATTCCCAAGGAATTGATCTCTTGGCTCATGCAACTACTATACACTCATCTAGTATACAACTCATGTTACACTAGCATTGTCTCTTCCACCTCAGTTGTGTTGGACATTGGATAAACCAACGCTCCCCATGTGTTTCGTGACATGGACATATCGCCTCTTGTGGATCCTTATCTCCAGCGATGCAATCGTTGACTAACACCTGCGGGTTTTGGTCTAACGACAATCATGATTCCCAACAAGTGGTATCAGAGCATAGGTCACAAGTTCGATACACACCCGACTTGCATTGGGGGGGATATTGTTGGACATTGGATAAACCAACACTCCCCGTGTGTTTTGTGACATGGACTAACTGCCTCTCATGGATCCTTATCTCTGACGATGCGATTGTTAACTAACACCTACGGGTTTTGGTCTAATGGCAATCACGATTCCCAACAAGTTGAGCAATTCAAATTCCATGCATGCATAGGCTATTTTGGGTTGATTAATCAGTTAACTGACAAATCTTTGACTTAGACCGCTATCCCACTGCACAACTGACCTTCAACTAACTCTATCAATAGTTAGAGGTCGGTTAAATGAATACAACTGAAAATAACTGAACTAGATTGCTAAATTTTAGCAATCAACACATGCATGATTGAACTCCTAGCCCCTAACTCAAATTCACTGAGCTAACTGAGTGACAAGAGCCATGTCACACTAGTTAACTACCTCCAAGTTGTCATGCTGATGTGGAAATTAGATTTACTCAATTTGACTAAGGCTAAAGTCAAATTGAGCCTTTCTTGCTACATTTTCTAACAGAATTTTGCACACTAATAATTGACCAAGGCCTTATTGTCAACATTATAAAAGACATTAATTTCTAACCAAATCCTAAAATTCCTCTTCCAATCATTTGGGATTGAAATTAAACGGACTTCTTGGCTTATTTTCCCACTTCTCCCACTGATGATGATTGGCAAGTGGTCTAATCCACCTCCTATTTCCACCCAAGATATAGCTCTATTTGATTCATTTACAACATATCTAAAATTAAGAACTTGTCTAATCTCTTGGCTATCCTCACCTCACCATTCTTATTATTCCTCCAAGTGGGAATATTTTTAATGTGCTCAATATGTATTAATATATCCTCTTCATTTTACGCCTGAATTGATCTATCTCCCTATACAAGTGTACATTTGCACCCCATACTTCATCCCTAGTCAATATGAAATTATTATCATTGCTAGTAATCAATGTTTCTTCCCTTTCTAACCTCCAAGCATAAAAACATCCCAAAAAATATTTCCTTTTTCTACAAGGACCATATAAATTTATAATTAAGAGTTTTTGTACTAATTTTTGACCATGAACTCTGTCTAAGTACTTGATTCGAGAATTGAGAAATTTAGTGAAGAGATGAACCTTTTACAACCTACAAGAATACCCCTTGAATTTCCTATAAAACTTAAGGCCAAAAGTTTCCATCCCTTCAAAAGTTTCCCTAAACTTCCAACCATCATTTTACACTCACCCATTATTTCTTGCACAAGCATTATCTCTAGTTTGTGAACTTCTATTAAACATGCCACTGCAAGTCACTTAGAGGGATTGGTAATACCTTGAGTATTAAGGGATAGCGTAATCATTTAGAATCATTAGAGGGGTTTTTTCTTGCTCTAAGGACCTTGGTGATGGAATTCTATTTTCCATAATGAATCTCTTTTAGAGATCCTTCTTGAGCATTATGAAGGAGCGCTTTTCTTTTTTTCCAAATATGGTGAAGTTTCTTTAATTAGGTGTAGTTCCAACCCCACAATAAGTTCTTTTTATCCCCACTCCAAGTTCCTATTTTGGATCTCAATTGGTACCTACATGACTTATATGGTTCAAAACTCCCATAAAACGATAATCCCTAGCATTGAGTCCTCAGGAAGTGAGACATCCCTAGGGGATTGGCCTTTGGGACAAGAGGGCTTGAGTTTTCCTTCCACAAAGTATAAGAGGATACCCCTACCTTGATAGCACCCTTTGATTTATTTATAGAGCAGGCCCCTTCCATATAATTCACAAAAACCTCTAACAAGGAAGGCTGAGCCTCCTCCTTAAAATTCAAAATATTTTTCTTCAAAGGGGTGTGGGACTTCAAAATAAGAAGCATGAAGTTTACTTGAAAGAGGGGGATGTTGAGAAACCACAAAATTTAATGACCTCTTCCACTTCTAGACTTCCATCGAAAGAACCTTCATATTTTTCAAAGGGATCGAATAAAAATCCACCACGATATTAGCATTCTCAGTTTGGATCAATTCCAATGAACTAGGACCTCCAATCAATGATATATTATGACATTACATTGGATCAAGGAATAACTGCTTCCATATATTGAGAAAGGGTTTTCCTTGGAGCAAACAACATTTTTATTCATTTTTCTCTCCAAACTTGTCTTGAGAAGGGTAGAGCATAATTCTTGGTGATATGGCCCTAAACATGGCTTTAAGCACAAAAAATGAAATCTTAAAGTAGTCTAGAGACTTATTATGGACAAAGGACCGAAACACTATCTCCATACTTTTAGGAAACCGTCATTGAAATCCACTTCAACACACACCCTGGCAACTATCTAGTACATGCCAAACTTAAATGAGACATCGACATCTAATGTTCTACCTAAGTTGTCCTTGATTTCATTCAAAACTTTCTCTAGCCACAATTCTATCAAAAAATCCAACAACTTCATTCAAATTGGGATAAGATCTTCTACCAACATATGTGGATTGAAACACATCATCTAAAGATTCAAAGATAGGAATGTTGTCCTCTAAAATTAATGAACCCCAAAAAATTTCTTAGAATCATTGTGTAATAAAAAAATCAATCCAACCCACCTTCTTGCTAGGAGATGAAAAGAACGCCCATATCCTAGCGTTGGATCCCATGCTATTTTTACCAAACCATTTAAAGAATGCTATGAAATCCTTTTCCATATAAATTTTCCAATTAGGGCTTTCTCAAAGTATTCTACCACCCATTCCAACCTCAAGTCATCACACCATCGTAACCATTGATTATTTTTCTTCACCACCCTTTATGTTTATTTTAATTTTAGATCTTCCATAATACTCTGAGCAAAAATATCAACCCACTTCCCACTACTCAAAGACTCTTTAAGTCTAAATCCAAACTAATAAAACTAACACTGTTTATAGGATCATTTACTGGAGATCTCAAAGTTAGGGTGGAAGATTAATGAAAATAAAGCCTTAAAATTGATCATTATTTAGAATAAATTCCTTAGAAATCACACTACTTTAGAATATCTCAAATGCTCATGTGCCATTAATTATATCATCAAGGCTTATTCCTTTGGCTTCTATGTCTGTCGAAACCACCTTCACATGCCCTATAATGATATGAAGTTTGTACCTATAGATTTGGTATGGTTAACATCATCTACACATACTAACATCAACCCTCGTGAATCCACTTTTGCAAAGACAATGGTAGGGGTATCCAAAACCAACGAATTCCCATGACCACCCCTCCACACTTCCTTGACAAGGACATCTCCCTTTAGCTATCACATATGCAAAGATGTGATGTTTTTCATAAGGATCCTCTAAATAGCGGTCGAGTTCCTACTATAAATACATTGTGAATTCTTCGACAATGAAAGCCTCACCTTTTACAATTTATTATGTTAAGCTAGAACTTAAAAAAAGAAGGAATTTATCTCTCTTGCCACAACTAAGAAATGAACATAGTATATATAATTTTAATGGACAACTAGACTATAATATTTACATATTTCCAACTTTTCATAAGTATAAGTTTCCAAGGTGTTTTATTTATTTATTTTTATACAAGGGAAAAATTAAACATATTGTAATTATATAAAAAATTATTAATTGAGAAGCAGTTTTTCTCCAATGAAATTCTCATGGGGAAATCCAAGGGACACTTCTCTACATTAATAAATTGTAATCCTAGTAAATCTATTTGTGTACACTAGTTTGTCTAACCTAAGAGGATTCAAACCAAGTATCTATTGACATGGAATTAGCCAAATGCTCAACAACATTAGTAACAATCAGTTAAGTTAACCCTTTAACATAACTAAAAATTTATTAATATAAAGAGAATAACATTAATCTATAATATGAAAAATCTTATCTTATATATCATTATTGAGATAAGCAAATTTTATAGTTATGATAGGAGGATTCGTCCTGAACTAAACCCCACACACTTATAATAACTTCATTAATATTTTACAACATCCATTATAATACACACTTCTAATATCTCCATCAAAATTTTACAACATCCATTATAATATAGTTTAAGATATTAAAACCTTTTAATTTACAATATATTTATATATAGACTTACTCTCCTTACCTTTTCTCCATAAAAATGAACACAATAAATACCTTCACCCCCTTTAAAATTAGTCTAAATTGCATATATATCTTTATAAACAATCAAATTACACACAATGCAACAAATTCAACCAAAAAAACATTAAAACATATACTTCAATCCATATTTCAAATTCTGGATAAAATTGTCTAAAGAGACTATTTAACACTCAAACATACTGGTCAATTTTCATGGTCAATGTTTGATGTATTAAACATTGCATTATCAAGAAGAATACAAGTTGGGCATGAAAATTGATGTATTAAGCATTTATTCAAGAAGAATAGAAGTTGGCATTCAAACGAACTATTAAAAAACAATCTTTATTGATGAAACATCTTTGTTTTTAAAGATAATTTCATTTTTTCCTTATCTAATATGCTAACAAATTTAGCTAACTAAAATAATCATGGTTTGAATGAGGCAGAGGGATTTTATTATGTTAAGAATTGGATTAACAATTAAATTTATCAATATTTATGTAATTATGATTTGATAACTAACTAAAATCATGATTGAATGATGCCAAAGGGATTGAATTATACCAAAAAATGTACTAAGATGAGGCCAAGGGGTTGAATTGAACAACGTACGTGTAATTATGGTTTGATTTTATTAGTATTATTGGTTGAATGATGTAATGTATTAAGGGGTTGAATTGAACAACGTATGTGTAATTATGGTTTGATTTTATTAGTATTATTGGTTGAATGATGTAATGTATTAATTGATGTTAATAATTGTTGCTAAATGAAAATCAATCATGAAATATCAAAGTTTATACGATTATGATCTGATTTTAGATTTATTAAAATTTATATGGTTTGGTTTTATTAGTATTATTGGTTGAATGATGTAAGGTATTAATTGATGTTAATAGTTGTTGTTAAATGAAAATCAATCATGAAATTTATCAAAGTTTATACGATTATGATTTGATTTTAGATCTATTAAAATTTATAGGATTATAATTTGATTTTAGTAGATAAGAATGTTTTTCTATTTAAAAACTATTGACAATTTTTCACATTAATGTTTACATCATGTAACATATAAATATCATGATTCTAACTTTATAGTTTAAGCGACTTTTAATTGAATAGTTTGCGTTTAGCTGATTTTCTAGTAAAAATTTAATTCTAATTTAATTTATTTAAAAGAAAAATGTATATTTTTTGTATTGGAAAATTGTCACAATCATATTAGTTAACAAAATAATATAAATATAAGATAGTTATTTATAAAATTTGATGGAAATTATTTAAAATTTGAAGCATATTAATTATAAAGTCAAAATAGTCTTTCATAGATGATTTTAGATAATTATCATTAATATAGATTCTAAAGAAAACTTCTAATATCAACAAAAAAAAACATTAAGAACCATTACTAAATAAAGGTATGATCGTTTGTAAGCTTCCTCTGGGTTCTTTGTAGATTGATAGAAAGTTCTAGTCCATATTCAACATTTCTACATCCTCCTGTTGTTGCTACACTGTCTCATCTTCTTTTACCTCATCCATTGTAGACAAAGTTGATAGGCTAGCATTTGAATTAACTGAAGTGATGTTTTTGACTACACTAACAACTAGTTGTAAAAAAGAAACATACTCAACTTGAATTTCTTTAATTTGTCTCTTCTGACTATGTACAATTTCCAGGATGAAGAAGTATTCAAATTTTATGGCTTCTTCTAGGGATTACATTATACTAGTAATTAAGAAAATTGGGTTCCAAGTTTTAGTGATATAATCTTCTTTCCTTCTTAGAGATCTACAAATGATAGCGGTCTCGCACAATGCGCATCTCCTAGGATACGTGTGATCCATACTATTAACACTATATAACACCTATAAAATCACCTTATCCCTACCCACAAATTAACAATCTAGCATAACTAGTAATTTATCTTCTTTTCAACATTCCCTTAGAAAGTATATAATAGAGTAGAAGGTTTTAAAGACTAACCTTTTGAAATTTGTCACATAGAAGGAAAGACCCAAAGGCATCTAGGAGGAGCATACAAGTTCGAGGCTTCCAAACTAGAAAATGATCTACACCATAACCAAATAACCAAATGGGATTGAGTGAATTAGACACATGAGACTTCCAAATAGACTTGGAGCCAAGAAAACTCGAGCTACACAAACTAGAGCTAAGAGAACAAGAACCAAGTTCCAAAAAAGGCAATCCAAAAATCCACAAGAAAGAACCAAAATTCAACTTAGAGGCTAATTCGTACTAGGATGGAATAAAATAAGGAACCACAAACATATAAACCACAAAAAAATACTCAAACTTCAAACTTGAAACCAAATCCATTATCCCATCTACATTAAAACTCAACATTGGAAGCGATTGATGATCTTTCTCCCACATTAAATGTTGATTGTGTGAGGGTATGCAAGTGTATTACACCTTGGTTTCTATGATTCATGGTTAACCCACCCATGGAGATTAAGTCATGCTAATCCTATTCATAATGCTGTGATAATACTTAAGATATGGAGAAAAATGTATCCCCACTTTTTACTCTTGAGTTTTGCAATCGAGTTGAATGACCCTATTGGCTAGATGGTTTTCCTTTTGATTGAGATTTCTTAGGATTGAAAGCATTCAACACTTTTAAACCCAATGGTTTCCTTTCCTATTCTCTTTATAGTTCGTATAAGCTTACCTTAACTTGGCGATGAGGACCTAAGCATCAATTTGATAATTAATGTCAAATCCCTAATTACAATAAGTCTTTTGATGTAACTTTCGTTAATAATTCTTAGCCCCTTGATTATAGCCAATACCTTCACTTGGTTTTTTTGATGCTCTACTCAGTCTAAATTCAAAGGCATTTTCTTGATTTCCTCTATGATTAAGAATGACCCCCCCCCCTCATGGTGCTGAATTTTTTTCGAGTCGGCTCTGTGCGCGCGCGCGCCTGAGCTTGCCTTCGCCTTCGGCCTGCGCCTTACCTTCTACTCGTCGACCATTCCCATGGATCCTCCGGATCCGCCTGGAGGGGATCCGGACCTACAGCAAGCCTTTTCTAAGCTGGTGAAATCGCTCCCACAGCAAAGACCAAGACCTACAGCAACCAAGTTCGTAAAGAAGCTAGATGTGATTCAGGAAGTCCTTCTGCCTCCGACCATCCCTCGCATGGCAGCCATATCACTGGCAGAGAAAGGATTAATCGGTCAATTTACGGGGTTATGGCCTTCACCCAAAACTGTGCAAAGATGGGTGGAGCGTAACTGGGCAGATAAAGTTCAAGGGAAAATTTCCATCCGGTTTTGTGGAAGAGGATACTTCACATTTCACTTTGAAACCAAGGAAGACAAGGATCTAATCTTTAGAAATGGCCCATATTTCATGGATTCCAGAGGTCTATACCTCAACAAATGGACTCCGGATTTCGATCCTGAGCTGGACATCCCAAGCGCTGTTCCTGTTTGGGTTAGACTCCCTCACCTACCTCTCCACTGCTGGGGAGATGACTCGGTCAAAGCAATAGGGAATGCGGTCGGGAAATATATAGATCGAAGCGAACCCAAGGATAACATGCAGGCCTGTGCGAGAATATGTGTGGAAGTTGATCTGGGACGCGGACTACCGGAGGCAATCAAACTCAAAGTTGATGACTGGTGCCATATTCAACAGCTGGACTACGAGCAAATCCCCTTCAAGTGCAAGGTATGCCACGAATATGGTCATTTTGCTAATAGATGCCCTAAACTTATAAATGTAGAATCAATAGAGCAAGAAGGACAATGGGAAACGGTTAAACGGAAAAAATCGAACCCATCTTTGAAGCAGGCAGAGACTGATATTCCAGGACCATCTCATTTTCAACCCGCACATCTCCATTCGCCTCATCAGCACCCCTCTTCAGCCTCTCAGCAGCAACCCCCTCTCATCCCCTCCTCAACCCCGGATCCCTCCATACCCCCCTCATCAAATCCCTTCGCTTCACTTTCTGAAGATGATCCCGAACAGGACCCCCCCTCTTCGGATCAGCATCCCCACTCCTCTCCCCCTCAATCCTCTCAGCCTTCTCCTGACACTCACTCCATTAGGATTACCAGAAGTTCATCAAAGGAGCTTAGTGCACCCAATGACATCCCCAAAAAGCATGGACCAGGCAGGAAAACGGCCAAGCAACATAGAGAAGAAAATGCTCAAAAAGATATAGCAATGGGATCTCAGACACCCATAGAATCCTACATCCTTGGACTCTCGGACAAGGAAAACAACATCAAAGGTAAAGAGAGGCGGGCACCTCTCCATATCTCCGGTAAACCATGATGAAGCTGCTATCCTGGAACAGCAGGGGACTAGGGCACCCCTCCAAGAAAGCTGCCCTCAGGGAGTTAATCCAAAGTGAAAAGCCTGACATCATACTCATCCAAGAAACTAAGCTAGACCAATCTGAAATCAACGGACTCATCAATCAACAAAAGCAATACAGAGGCTGTACTAGTGAAGCCAGAGGAGCCTCGGGGGGCATATTAACGATGTGGGATGATAGCAAATGGACATGCAGCTTCTCCAAAATCCATCAGAACTGGATAAGTATAAAACTGGAAAGTAAGACCAACGGAACAGAGGTCAAGATATACAATGTTTATTCACCAAACCAATACAGGGAAAAGGAAATCTGCTGGAATACTCTGAATACAAATATAGAAGAAGATCAAGATAGCAATATCATCCTGGCAGGGGATCTAAACCTGGTCATGCACTCTAATGAGAAAAGAGGTGGTAACTTTAGCTCAGACCCTTTCAGAAACAGGCTTGAACAACTTATGAATGAAAAGGATCTAGTAGATATCAAGCCCAAAAATAGAAGATATACATGGAGCAACAGGCGTCTAGGAGCAGGAAATATTATGGAAAGGCTCGACCGCTTCCTAGTCAACATCGCCTTCTTATCTACCTTTTCATCCGGTCAGTCAGATATTCTCAACACCTCCGCCTCGGACCATTACCCAATCACTCTCACACTGCATAGAAATAGTCAGATGGGTCCTATTCCTTTCAGATATTCCCCCTTATGGAACCGAATCCCAACAGCAAGAGATGCGGTTTTGCAAGCATGGACCCAGCACGTGGAGGGCTCACCGGCTTATATTTGGGAAACTAAGCTGAAGCAAACTAGGCAGGCCCTCAAAACCTGGGCAAAGAGCAGCTACCAGGAACCTGAGCACGCCAAAAAAGACATAAAAAAGAGCCTTGAGACCGTTCAGCAAAATATTGAAGCGGCTGGCCTTACACAGCAAGCAAAAGAAGATGAAGTTCGATTGTATACCCAGCTGAAACAAATAACCAGAGAGGAGGAGATCAAATGGAGAATAAAATCAAGACAGTTGTGGCTACGTGAAGGAGATAAGAATACCTCATACTTTCATAAACAAGCCACAGTCAGGAAAGCGAGAAACACTGTGAGTGTAATCAAAGACAGTGAAGGGAAAAGCCATGAGACTCAAGATGCCATAAAAGAAGCAGCAACAGCTCACTTCAAAACTCTACTATCTGAGGACAAGAGCGAGGTGGATTATTCAAGTCTTCTCCAACACATGACCAGAGACGTAACTCAAGAAATGAACAACAATCTCATGCAAGAGATAGAAGAGGATGAGGTTCAAAAAGCAATCTGGAGTCTCCATCCGGACAAAGCTCCAGGTCCTGATGGATTTCCAATAAGCTTTTATAGAGAATTCTGGCAATTAATCAAAAAAGACCTTCTAAAGATGATTCGCTGGTCCCTTCGGAAAGGTAAATTGGGGGGTTTCACCAATTCAACCTATCTAGCTCTAATCCCAAAAGAAAATAGGCCCTCCTCCTTCTCTCGATTTCGGCCTATATCACTCTGCAACTCATCTTATAAAATCATCACTAAAATTCTCTCTTCTAGGTTAAAGTCTTATCTCCCCTTATTAATCTCAGAAAATCAAGGAGGATTTCTAGCCAATAGACACATCACAGATTCTATTCTTCTTGTGCAAGAAGCTATACATTCTAGCATAAGTCGAAAGGAGAAAGGTTTTGTTTTAAAACTTGACCTTGCAAATGCATTTGATAGAGTCAGGCATTCCTTTCTCTTTGCAGTATTACACAAAATGGGATTCAATGCCTCCTTCATAAACATGATCAAAGCTTGCATCTCAAATCCTTGGATCTCCCCCTTGGTAAATGGCCGTCCATGCACTGCTTTCCAATCCTCCAGAGGACTAAGGCAAGGTTGCCCCCTGTCCCCCTACTTATTCATTCTTATGGCTGAGTCCTTTAGCAAAGCATTAGATTATAACCGAAGAAATGGCCTCATCACTGGTATTCATTTTGAGCAAGGAACCAAGAGCATCAACCACTCCCAATTTGCAGATGACACCCTCTTGATGGGAGGTGCCTCGGTTACCATTGCAAGGCGTTTTAAAAAGATATTGGATCAATTTATGGAATACTCAGGAGGACAAGTGAATCAAGTTAAAAGCTGTGTCTATGGATGGAATGTTTCGAATCACACCATATACAGTATTGCCAACATTCTAGGAGTCTCATACAAGCTGGACTGGAGTCACTTCACTTATCTTGGGATGCCAGTTAGTATGGGGTCTTTGAAGATCGATACTTGGAATGGAATTCTTGATAAGATCAAAAGGAAGATTCAACAATGGGGATCTATGTGGCTGAACCCGGCTGGTCGCCTAGTTCTCTTAAAATCAGGATTAATTTCTTTACCAATCTATTGCTTCTCTCTAATCCAAGCACCAATGGCTTTCCATCATAAAATGGAGAAAGCTCTCAGAAACTTCCTCTGGCAAGGAGGGAAAACGGAGAAAAAAAAATTCAACCTGGTTAACTGGAAGCATGTTATTCAACCTCTCGAGAAAGGAGGACTTGGGATAAGGACACCAAATCTGCTAAATTTAGCTCTAGGAGCTAAAATTGTGTGGAGACTAATTACAGGGGATTCAGCTTGGTGGAAAACAGTTCTTGAAGCCAAATACTTGAACAGCACTCGATATCAAATGTTGGATACCACTATTCCCAGCAGAGACAGCACCAACATCTGGAAATTGTGCAAGAAGATCATCCCCCATATGGCCCAACATATTTCAAAAATTCCTGGAGAAGGGGACAGCATTAGTATCTCATCTGACAGAATCTTAGGCCACAGCCCTATAGGATCCAATCTTGAAGCAATCCCAGCGATCAATTGGCTCAATAACAAAGGAATCTGGAATTTAGCTCAAATAACACAGTGGGGAAATCAATCTCAAGCCTGGATAGGCTGGACCTTTCCGGACTTCCCCAGAGACCTTGAGCCAAGCTTCCTAACTCTAAAAAATCTATTGCATAGTAAAGCTACGGTACAAAAAGGGATTAAAGACAGCTACCGCTGGGACCCCTCAGGAACTCTTTACACAACCAAAGCAGGGTATCAGCATTTGTGTGAAAGCACCTTTCCATAGGCCATCGGGTGCATTGGAAATTGGCATGGAAGTCGGAAGCCCCTCCTAAAGTAAAATTTTTCTTCTGGCTTCTGCTGAAAGGAAAGATCTTAACAGCAGAAAACCTTAAAAAAAGGGGCATATTGGGGCCCTCTAGATGTCCAAATTGTTGCCAAGCTGAAGAAACAATGCAACATCTGTTCCTGGATTGTCAAGTGGCTAAGAACTGTTGGAAAAATATGGCCTCAATAGGGGAGATCGCATGGGAACCAAAGACATCTATAGCTGAAACAGTAATTAGTTGGAAGAAAATTTGCCCTTGGAGAGACAAGAAAGGAAAATTAACTCAGAGAATATGGAGCACAATACCATTAACCCTTGTCTGGAGCATTTGGCTGGCCAGAAATAAAAAGGTCTTTCAAGACAAAGATTACAATGTAAGAGTAATATGCTACAAAGCCAAGAGTTTAGCTGTGGAAGCAATCATCACCCGCACTCAAGGCTCGATTGTGGCTTCTCAATACAGTGCAGAAGAAAGGAACCTGATCAATTATGGGAACGGAGGTCTATTAAGTAATCCAGCAATGAGAAAAGAAAAATTGCAGACGAAGGAGACCAGCAATGTCTGGAAACTGCGGCCCAAAGAAGAAGAATTTGCTCTATGGCTGAGCAACTGCAATAGGTACCAACTGTTTTTCGATGGGGCCTCAAAATCAAATCTTGGCAAAGCAGGAGCAGGAGGTCTGATTCGCAATGCAAATGGTGAGACAATTCTCCATTATGAATGGGGGTTGGGTGAGATGTCAAATAATAGGGCCGAGGGTCTGGCACTGTTTCAAGGTCTCACGCAACTGACAAAGCTAGGATTAAAACAGGTAACTATCTTCGGTGACTCGGCTATAATAATCCGACTCATGGTGAATAAGCAAATATCGCCGAACACTCTTCTACAACAAATAATCAGCAGAAATCAGATTCTTCAGGATATGGTGGAGGATGTCAACTACTACCACATCCTTCGTGGTCTCAACAAAGACGCGGACAGATATGCCAACAAGGCTTGTGATCGCCCCAAAGGACACCTCAGCTGCAACAACATCCCGTCCACCTATCCATTACCATGATCATGCATTCAACCAAGGTCAAAGGCACTATAACCAATAGAATCCGCAAGCACAGGGAAATCAGCAGAGTAGCGGACAACGACGTCAAGGAAGTAAGGAATTGCAGCAGTAGCCAGATCAGGCAATCAAATCAACACCCTCTATTCAACTGCTCCCAAGGTTCACACGAATGCAGTCAACCTTTTATGCGCAGGGCAGGCATGGTAGATGGGAACTTGTTCAGAAACAGGACTAAGAATCGTGCCCGAAGTGTGGGAATCCATCGCAACTCAGGCAGAAATCGTCCCGCCAGACAGAGCACCTGCTTCAAATCAGATTCGCCTTGGACCGCGTGGACCAATTTTGGAATCAGCAATCAGGATGAAGCCCGCCCTAATGGCACAGACGCGCTATTTATAACTAAACAGAGCCTCTGCCTTCGTCATTCTGGTGAGGCACTCTGTGTTCGTCCCTTTAGAGTTGCGTCCTTTGCTGAGTTAACCTCTTCTGCAAGAGGCGATGGTCTTCAGACTGCCGGGGAGTCAGTGAGCACTAAGAGTCATTCCCAAAAACTCTGTACCAGAGAGCTTTCAGCTGCAGAGAATAGAGACTTTATCCTCCAGAGTTACCACGCCCGAGAAGCGAACCCCATGGAACGAGATGAGCAATGTTTCCACTGCCGTGACCTCCAGGCGGAGTTTGAAGAAGTGCGCGCTCAGCAAAGGGCGTTAGAAGACCAAGTCCGCAGCATGGACGCTAGTCATGCTGATCAAATCCGGACTCTGGAAACAAAGTTTGATGAGCAATACAGAATTCTTCATGACAAATACCGTGCTGAAATGAATTTCTTTCTTCATCGAGTTCACTCATTGCACGAGCAGTTCAACAACCTCAGTAACAGATGCGCTCATGCTGAAGAATCAATTACAGCCCTCAGATATATGATGGAGAATAAATTCAAAGAAGCTTCCTCCTCTTCCAGCGCCAAACCAAACGAGGCTGAACAAAACCTGGAGGACTCCACAGCGCGAAAGATCAGCCACATAGATATTGATTAGTTATGTGTTGCAGTTGCAAGTTTTGGTGTCTTCAGTTTGTTCGAATATATAGTAGTAAAAGATGTTACATAGATAGAAGCAATAGGATCAGGATCAAGGAACAGAACTATTTTGTATTTCCTTGGGTCTATAATGCTCAAGAAGCACTTCATGTATGGCAAGATGCCTCTCACTTTTTTCAATCTAATATATAGCAACCGAATTTGTCAAAAAAAAAAAAAAGAATGACCCCCCTCACACTTTCCACCCTTGGATCCATTTTGAAGCACCTTCAAAGAATACTATGAATTTTCCTTGGGACCATTTCCATATTAGGAACTTATTCCCCCCCAAGAAAACGTGCACATTGCCACTTAGCTCCAAGAGAGGGGACATGAATGTATATCGTTGTTGATGGAATATATTTAGCTAGCATACCACTAAGTTAATCACATTATTCCTATTCGAAAAACCTAGTATTGTGACCTTTCATTCCATTGACTTGAATTACTTATGTCAACAAATCATTTGGATGTTATATGGATTTGTTGGAAGATAACATTATTTCTTGCAAGCCAAACCTCCCTGCAAATGAATTTTAGTGTTGTAAGCCATATTATTTTGAAAATTGGTTTGTTCAATAAAGTTCCATAGTACTTTTTTAGGCCATATTGTAAATATATGGTTCGAGGATTCTAGAAGGATAACCTTGTGGATAATTTATTTTAAAACATAACATCAAACCTGTATGGAGTATGGAGATTCAAAGAACAAGTTCCTTTGAGTTTCACTTGCATTGTTGCACCGACACATTTGGATGGTCTAGATATTCCTCACTTTTGAAGGCTCTCCACTATTAGAAATTTCCCATGGACCTTGATCTAATAGAAAATATTTATTTTTGGTTAGAAGTATCCACTAATGGATGAGCTAGGTGGTAGTGATAGATATAAAAGTAGAATATCACATTCCAAATTAATTGAGAATTTGTGTCCTTTGAAACCCCATGATCTTCAATTATAGGTGGTTATGTCCAAAATAGCAGAACCTAATAGATTTATGAATTAAATTTCTTGTGTTGGAGACAAATAAGGTGGAGTTGAAAGGAACTCCCAACTAAACCATTGATTTCCAAGAGCATCCCAAGAAGAGATGTCAAATAAGGTTAAAATCCTTTGCTCCATGAGGCAATATTTTTGCTCTTGATTTGTTTCGAATGAAGGATTTCCCATTATAACATAAATCCATATTTTTATCAATTTACCATTCTTAGGAATCCTTATTATTCGAGATTGGATTAATGGGGCCACAAACTTGCAAAGTTTCCATAGCTACGATCCTTTTGTACATGCCATAGGAGAATCCAAACACCATTTCCTGCTACCATGAAAATATATTTCTCTTAATAAAAAATTCCACCACACTTGCTATATATATATATATTTTTTTTCTGAATCAGTCTATTTCTTATTATAGTACAAAAAAGTCAAAAGTTACATCAGAGTTACAACAAGGCCGTGGCCTTGTAAATCTTGCCATGATATTGACAGTTTGCCCAGAATTACACATGCCAAAATTGAACACAGTAAAAAATTGGGTGACTTCCTTCTGTTGCATCTTCTCCTAAGACTCTAAACAGAGCATAACAGAGACATGCTGAGGCAGACAATCATAACGATGATGAACATCGCTTAAACATGGACTTACAAACATACTGACCCATATTGCCGACACAAAGACTTTGAGACCCGGACTACAACCAAACACATACAAAAAAACAAGATTCGAAGACAGAGTAAAACGCCTACTTCTGAGGCTGCCGAGAGCGGAATGCCTGACCGGATCAATCATCGTCCGTGGTGTATGGTTCTTCCTCTACGCTGCACCCAAATTGCAGGGAGTCTTCCGAATCTGAGAGTGGGACCACCGAGCTGGTTGGGACTCCCTGAGTAGGCTCGCTTGGACCCGCCAGGCCTGCTTGAGTAGCTAAGGAGGAACTAACTGGGCGTTGCAGATCAATTGTGGGCATTGTCCCTTGAACTGGTGGATTTTCCAGATTTACTTCTGCTTGACCTCTGAGATTATTACAATTCTCTACAGTAACAGAGACAATGAAAGTGGAGTTGGCGAGTGTGCAGGGTATCTGATACCTGACCGTAGGATGCGCCTCATGTCCACATTCTGTAATGCTTCCTCTCCCATGCCCTCTGCCATGGCCAACTTTGTTGCCATGGAGGCGGTACTGCTCAGGTGCTAATTCGACGAAGGAAGAAGGGGAAATGGGGGCAGACCTCTGAGTGGTGGCCCGACCGCGAGAGCCTCCTCGTCTGCTGCTCATTCTAAGCCGCTCTCACCGCATTGCCGGATTCAGAGGATGAACCAGCGTGCAGATACCCGGAGAGGAGAAATTAACCAGGACAGAGGCCGCATAATTTGGCGTGCAATGCTTATAAACCATTCGCAGGCTTGGAACAATGTCTAAATTGGGCGCATAGAATGAATGCCCCTGAGCAATCCCCCACACCACAGAGGAGTGCATCGGTGTTGCAGTGGTATGCCAAACGACTGTAAAGGAATGCGAAAAGGTGGTAGGAGCTCCAGGGTTATGTAGCTCCATCGCACAGGTTACCAGGAGGCGTATTAAGGCGGACAAGACCGGAGTTAAAACCTGAATTAAAGATCCTGCATTCGACCAGCTAAAGCATGCTGTGGGGTACTGGGTGGCGCGCATGGGCTGACACCTACCCATGTGAAGCGCCACCTTGGAACTGCCAAACTCATTGATCACCCGCATCCGGGAACCACACTTGCTATATTAATTAAAGAGGGATATTTAAATTTCTAGCCCCCATTACCTTTCGAAGATTTGTTTTTGTTCCAATTAACTAAATGTAACTTCTTGGAATTTGTTTTGTCCCCTTGCCACATTTTTTTTTGAGCTTCTCTTGCCACCTGTTGCATGACGCTCATGTGATCTAGAATAGTTAAGAATTGAAAGATCAGAAGTGCTTAAATAATACTTGATGGGGATGAATCTTCCCAATGGGTTTAACCATTGTCAACCCAATTATTGCATCTTACTTTTCATTTTTCATATCACTCCTTGAAAATATTATAAGGTCAGGTTTCTTGAAGGTATTTGTACCTCTAATCATATAAATTATGTCCATGCAATCAAGTGGGTGAAGCCCCATATTCTTGAAATGAACTGAAGCTAGAGAGCACTAAGATTCCAACCATATATCTAATTCTCCCATTATTCACTTTCCCTCCAAAACCATTGAGGAAACAATACAAGATCGATTTCAAGCATTTGGTATGACAATTGAAGCACTCCCAAATATTAGGGTATCATTTACAAATAGGGAATGATTCATAGATTTTATTCTTCTTGTGAAGATAATCCCTTGCATTGGTCCTAATATTCTTTTAAATTCTAATTTCCTACTCAATGTATCAACCATGATGATGTACAAAAAGGGAAGAGATGGCATCCTTGCTACAACCCCAAATTTCTTTGAAGAACGAGGTTGGTATTCCATTTACCAAGGGGTGAATGAAAAGGGAATTAATACATGCTTTAACTCAATAAAGAAAGGAACCTTCAAAACCAAATTTGTGGAGAATGCCAAGAAAAAAGGAGAAATGAAACCCATTAAAATCATTTTCCATGTCCATTTTAATAATTTTTTTTTTTTTTTTATTCGATGCATTGGAGTTAATTTCCTCTTAAATTAATATAATATTATCCATAATTTTTTGTTTTTACATAAACCACCTTGATCTTAGATATAATTTTTGATGGAATCTAATTGAGTATGGTTGGCCATGATTATTGTTAGGATCCTATATGAGGAGTTACACAAAGAAATAGGTCAAAATCTAGTGAATGAGGCTAGATTTACCTCTTTGAGAAAGAGAGATGAGAAGGAGAAATTGGTGCTTCCTCCAAGTTCTTGTTTCTTTTGAGTTTAGTCAAATTTCACCTAGGATCATATTTAATAATGGACCAACAAGATCCAAAAAATTGGGTGGATAATTCATTCAAACTCAAAGCCTTATTAGGATCAAGACTCCAAATGGATTTTATGCTTTCAAATTCTTCAAGTTCGCTGTACAAATTTGCATTCTCTTTAAGGAAGACTAGGGAAGGATATGACTTGACATCTCTTGGACGGGAATTGGTCTATTTATTATTCCTCCATGTACAAGGGATCAAAATGTGTACATTTTAGTTCTTTTATTGCTACAAAGTTGCTCAATCGTGATTCACCCTCAAGGTTAATTTCTTTTATAATAATTTGTTTGTCTTCTTAATTTGGCTTGCTTGTAAAAGAACAAAGTATTATTCTCACTGAATTTTATCTAAAGGATTTTGGATTTGATCCTCCATTATTCTTCATCCTTTCATTGATATCTATGTATATATATATATTTCTCTATTAGGATATAAGGCTTATTATGTAATAAAGTCACTATATGAATTTAGAATATGTTAATGTTTGTTTTTTGTGTAAATTGATTAGTCCCACATTCATAATTGGAAATGATTTGCTTAGTGAACAATGATATATATGAACATAAACTCCTTTGTAATAGATGCATTAGTCATTCATTGATAATATCATATAGTGTTATGTGAGAATATTTCTTTGAGCACATTTATGTGACTCAACCTTATCTAGGCTTTCTTCATTTAGTGATCTAGCTCATTTTGTAATATGGTATTAGAGTAGGGAAGAATACAAGTGTTTGAATCCATATTAAGAGTACCAAGTCTTTGGAAGATAATATTTACACTCTAGTGACTTCAATAGTTTGAGATGCTGAAATTGTAGCAAGAAAAGGATTCATTTGGCTAGTGCCTTAGTCAAATGGAGAAAATTTGATTTTCCACATCAACAGGATGACCTAGATTGCAATTCGCTAGAGTGACATGCTCTTGTCTACTAGTTAAGTCAGTAAATTTGAGTTATAGGATAGAAGTAGGGTTGTCCATGGGTTTATTGCTAAATTTAGCAATCTAGTTGAGTTATTGTTAGTTGAATTCAGTTAACTGAGATATATACATTAATTGAGTCAGTTGAAGGACAATTGAGTAGTTATGACTGTTGTTAATGAAACGATCTCTTAGTTAACTAGTCAATCAACTAAAAATAGACCCAGTCATGCATGGAATTCAAATTTCCTAGTTGAGTGGATGGAAAAGGCACATTTGCATTTATAATTGTATACTGTTGAGTGTACAATTCTTTTGAAATGAGTAGGTGATCAATTCCCTTTGGATTTGAGCAAGTAAATAGGGAATTTCCATAATTTTTTGGAGCTTAATTTGTCTATAATTGCGTAAGGAAATAGGAGGTTGGATGAGGCTTGAATTGGCTAAGTGTTGGACAGAGTAGGTAAGGAAGTAGGAGAACAATTTTATAGTGCAGGTTGTGCTTCAGAGTTGAAGCAAGACATTGTAAGTATTTCTCTTTCTCATATGAATTAATGCAAAGCAGTGGAGGGGTTTTTCCTAGTTGGGTTCCCTTATAAAATCATTGTGTTCCTTGTGTCTTTATGGTTGCATGTTATTGTATGTGTTTCTATCGTATGTTTTCCTTTTCGTAGAATAGTAGAAGAAATTTATGTCTCTTGATTTCAGTTCGGTTTCATTAGCATTAGAAAATTTCTTGCAAATTCTACATGGTATCAGAGCCTCGAAAGACTACATAGAAATCTTGTTCTTGATCTTCCCTCAGAGAAATTTCGATTTGCAGAGTTTTTGGTGTAGATTCTCTTCAATGTAGGAAAAATGTCTTTCAACAGATTGAGGCTAGAGTATGCATTAGAGGGCACCTCAAATTTTTGTGCTTGGAAAGACAGGATGGAAGTTGTTGTTGGCTTGATGGGGCCTGACCCAGGTTCAACGTTAGTTAGCCAAACAAATCCCTACACTACTGGCCCTTTCAGCATCATCCCGTGGAGCGCGGACTGAAGTCTCACTTGAAGCAGTATGGGGGGATGCTGGAACCAAGTTTCCACACCCTTGAGATGGATGTGATGTTGGTTTATTCCGGCTATACCTGCCTTCGTGCATGTTTCTTAGCCGTCTGTTCCACCCTTCAGTACCTTTGCAAAAGGGTACAATTGGCTTTCGCGCAGCCCTAACCTGCGGCTTAGGGACCTTCGCGCTGCTAGGGCAACAAATTGCGATATCTTCCAAACTAGGTTAAGTGTCTTACTTATCTTATTAACAAATCTTAGTGAGCTCACGTAAACATATGTTCTTACTTGCATTCACTTAACTAATACATTTACATACATCCATGCATCGTATAAGCATTATAAGTGAAATTCATGCCCAACATAAAAGTTGCATCAACAGGAAATATAGATGCAAAAATTGTAGAAAACTTCTCTTTATTGATAATTCCGAACGATTACAGACTTGACCCACCCTGTGCACATAGCTACAGGGGTCCGCGCACTCAGCTGCAGAGCCTCTAGCTACGGTACGACCCAAGACTTAGACTTCTACTTCAGAGCTATTTCTTATACATCATATCTTCATTGATTATTGATTGATCCCTCTAACTACTTAGAGCTTAGCTCTATTTATACAATCCCATGGTCCGCGAACCATGGGTAGATCTTTTACAGCCGACATTAAATTACCAAAATAAGGGCAGACAACCCTATGACTCTTTAACACCTACGCGCTCCGCGACCACAAAATGCGGAGTCTTTACACTTGGATTACAAAATTGGACCAAAATATGGGCTTTTAGCCCCAAAACTGCCCTTGGGGGATCCCGCGCTCAACAGGTCCCCAACACAAACATTGTGACTCGCCATCAAGTCACTCTGTAGGCGCGAAGATCTTAGCGGGAAGACCTCCCAACTTCATTTAGATAACCGCAACCTCGGCAGCGCACTGAGCGGCCGCTTGCTGGACTTCTTCCACTCGTTGCTCGGTGACTGCCGCTGAACTGCTACCCTGAATCTTCTACTGAGTTGCCTGCAGTGTCGTGAGCTTTCCTTCAATGGAAGTTGTGATCGCATAAGCCTCGTCTATCCATGGCTATAGGCGTGCTTTTAGGACCGCTTCTTTGTGCCGAGTGACATCCACATGTTCCTTAAGCGTCTTGGCCTCCTGCATCTGTGCAAGCCTTTGTGTAAGGGAAACCGTCTGCATGGTCCATTTGAACTCGTCATATATTTGTTGTATCTCATGCTCCTCTATCTCCAGGCGCTCTACATTCGGGTCCTCCTGCAGGGTGGTCAAGACCTCGAATGCCTGTTCAAAAAGTCGCGTGCAGTATGCTACTGCACTGTCGACCGCTGCTATTTCTATTGTAACAGCGATGGTACGTTGTTCCCTGACTTCCGGTGGAGTTGAAGGTTGAGCCCTCAACTGGAATTCTGCGATCTACAGGTTCAACTCCAGCTGAACCCTGACCATCTCTGCTCGAGCGTCACGCACCCCTGTGGCCAACTTGCGGACACACACTTCAATTGGTTCTTCTGCCTGAATGTCCAACTCCGGGACCATTTGGCAGGCTTCCTCCACTACCTACATGATTTGCTTGTTCTGTTCTACTACCTCATTTGGCTATAGGCCCAACTTCTCGATGTTGATGCACTGCTCTCTCATCACCTGCAAAGCGCGACTCTCCCAGGCCCTAAGTTCCACGGTGACTCCATCCTGCAAGAGGTAGAGCATCTCTCGAGGGAGTGCAGCCATATTCAGTCCCACCCCTTTCAGATTGCTAACCGTGGGCCTGTCAGCCTCATTTTCTATAGTGAGTGCCCCATTTGGTAGCAGTACCGCGTTGGTCACCCTTGTGCGCAACATCTCCTCGGCAGCTGAAGTGCCGATCGCGAGGCTGGTGGACATTGTGCTAGCCTATGGAGTGAGAACCTGCAATTCTTGCAATTTTGTTCGGAGAGCCCCCAATACCAACTGCTGATGTTCTTCGAACTGTTGGAGGGCCTTCGTGGTGACATCCCTCACCATTTCTTCGATATTGTGCAAATCCCCCTTAGTGAGGGTGATTGGGTCGAAGGATGTCTTTGATGCCTTGGTTTTCTTTTGTGGCACTACCTTCTCTTGCGGGCACTGATGCTTGAGTTGGGTGGACGTTGTCTGTGGGTCTGCGCCACCTTGTTTTGTTGGCTCCTCTGTTTCTGCTTCAGTCCTAGGCGAAGGTGACTTCTATCCTTCGCGCTTCTCCTCTTGTCTTCTGCTGTTCTGCCAATTTCGCGGCGTCGCGCGCTGCCTGGGTCTTAGCCTTTACTTCCTCTTTTCTGCGATTCTCAACGAGCTATGCCATTCAGAGTTTTGTTTCTTCCTTCTTACGCTGCGCGGTGGAATTGTCTATTTCCACCGTGGAGCCTGCTGGAGTGTGCCACTCCGGCAGCCAAGACTCGAGGAATGCAAAGATAACGTCATCAGTTGCCAAATATGGTAAGTTATGCCATGTCTTTGTAGGGTCCTTCCATGCCCTGATAAAGACATGGTGGAAATCCACTTTGAACTCTGCAAAGCTCTGCAAACTAGTGTATACTGTGGGCGACAATTGTGGCTTGTGATTGATCCCCATTCGGATACTCATCTCCATCAAGACCCAAAAGATCTTGCTTTCTTTTATGCACTGTGCGTCCTTGGTCGCCCACAGCGAAGCATACTTCGCTGCCTTTGGAAGGTCTGGTGTGACCGAAGGGAATTGGCTGTCTTCTGGCAGCTCCCATGCCACTAGTATGATCGACAGCAGGAGCCATGCATAGTGAAACGTCTTGCCCTGATCCTGTGCCTCACGGTAGTTCGCAAGGAAGTCACTGTATAGATAGTTTGTCCAGTTGAACTGGACTCCTTTAGCACATTGGGCTGCTAGTGCAATCACAGGCGCTGTCACCTCATCTGCATGGCACTTCCGCATCACCTTCCCTGCTGATATTTGTGTTGCGACCTTGACCGCAGGGTTGTTAATGCTGGAGATGGCATATCCCCACTTCTTCTTTTCCAACTTTAATTTCTTCTTCACAGCTTCCGCGAGGGCCAACTCACCACCTTTTCCTTCTGATATATTAGTTGGATCCTCCCTTGAGTAAGGCAGCTGTGTGATCCAATGAATCAAGTGGTTTGTGATGGCAATGGGCTCCTCTAGCCACAAAGACCCATCATGCACCAAGCAGAGCAACTGCCTGATGACGAAGACGGTCACTGGGGCACGGTGGTAACGTGATACCAGAGCAGGTTGAGCAACTCGGCTTTCTCTACACCCTTGAGCCATGTCCGCGGCTCCAATTCAATCGTTCCAGTAGTCACGTCAATCCGTCGGTGCATTAGCTGCTCAGTCGCTAAATGTGGGAATTTCTCGTGATCTGCGATGTCCCAATCTTTGAACTTTAGCACATGAACCCATCCTAAGTGCGACCCCTAAAAAATAATGTCATTTGGGAGCAGCGGAGTTTACAGGGAGCTCTTGCTCTTGTCTATGTCCTTCGGCACCTTGGCTTTACCCTTGCGTAGAGGAACATATTCAGGTTACCTGGTAATAGGGTTCACACCCTGGGTTTCAACTTCCATTTCCACGTCCTCCTCAATTACCAGGATTTCTTCAGATTCTTCCTCGTCGACCTCCAGATTAATGGCCTTCCCCTTTTATTCCAAAGAGAGCTTGGTCCTCTGTGGGTTTCTTGGTGAGACGCGCACCGAGATCATAGTCTTCTTATCCTTCTTTGGTCTCGGTGTTTTGGGTGATTTATGGACTTCAACTATCACTCTGGCACTCTCTGGGGCTTCTACTACCGCAATTTCCTTCGTGGCTTCCTCGGGTGTCGACATCATTTTATTAGGGAGGTCTTGCGTTTCCTTCGACAATCTCTCAAACGTTGAACTTGCTCTCAAAGCCTCAAAATTTGTAAGGTCCATACACACCTAATAGGGAAACAACTAAATTTTCAAAATGCCAAGTGTTTTTTGCTGGACAACCACTTGTAATTTATAAGGCTTTTTGAATTCAAATCCGACTGTTCCCCCCACATTTGGCCCATTAATGTTAGATTGGCGGCAGATTTTCAAGAATCTAATCCATAAAGTTCGCCTTAAATTCCTCGCGCCCGCTCCATTTTGCCTCAAACCGACCATCATATCATGAATAGTGACTTTAACGGTCACTTTATAGTGGACCTGCATGCTAGTTAACAACTGTCTTCACCTTGTCGCGGACCCTGTGAGACTTTGCTACTTTGTGCAGTTCTGACATCGCGCAACTCCCCAACCCAGGTAGTATAGTTTATAGTCCTGCACCCCCTTTCAGCTGCCTGGAGCACTAAGACTGTGATTCTGTCACATAGTCAGATGGCTAGGCCACCTATGTATGGCTTCAATCGACTACCATTCACCTTTCCTGGGAAGGGATTTCCATTCAACTTAACCAACTGGACCGTGCCACCATCAGTAATATCCTTAATAACATAGGGCCCTAACCAGTGCATCCTGAACTTTCCTAGGAATTTATCAAACTTACTACCATACAACAAAACCATATCATTTACCTTGAATGTTTGCAACTTGATATGTCGGTCATGCCATGCTTTTTCACGTTGCTTTTGGACCTGCTGGTGAAATCCAGCTAAAAATATTTCTTCTTCAGGCTCATCCAATTGCGCGCGTCTCTCTTCCAGGGCTCCACGATCTGTCATACCTATGAGAACTGTTATGCACAAACTAGGCATGGTGTATTCCATAGGCATTACGACTTCCACACCATAGACAAGCCTAAAATGAGTTTGTCTCGTCAGCGTCTTGCAATTCGTTCGATAAGCCCATAATACTGTAGGTATGCGTAGGTCCCAAAAACTTCGTTGAGCATTCCAAACCTTGGTCAATGCATTTTAAAGTGCTTTTTTGAACGCCTCCATTGTCTCGTTAACCTATGGGTGATAAGGTGTGCTCTTCTGGTGATACACCTGAAATTTCTCTGTCAGTGCGCTGATCGTCTCATTAAGGAAGTGCATACCATGATCACTCATCAAGATCCTTGGACATCCAAATCGTATTAGTACATGCTCAAATAGGAACTTCGCGGCCGTCGCGCCCGTGCAATCCTTCACCGACTGCACTTTTTCCCAACGAGTCAAATATTCCGTCATAGTGATAATGTACCTTGCTCCTGTCTTCCCTTGTGGCTGAATGGGTCCTACAAAATCTATTGCCCACTTCTCGAAAGGTTGCAACGTCATTTGTGGATTCAAAGGAATTTCATCCCTCCGCGATGGCCTTCCTGTTCTTTGACATACATCACATGCCTTACAATATGCTTTTGAATCCTAATGAAGGGTTGGCCACCACAACCCGACATGTAGAATCTTCTGCGCAGTTTCTCTCCTTGCATAATGTCCTCCCGCGGCACCCCCATGAGCGTCCGTGAGGATGCTTCTTCGTTCAAACTTAGGTACATACCTTCACAATATCTCATCAGTTCCCATCTTGTATAGATTCCTAACAATGCTAGAGAAATCTACCGCGCGCACCACTAATTCCTTCTTTGCTGGATAGAGTATCCTTCCGGTGTAGATCCTGTTGTTAGGAAGTGTATTATATTCTCGAAATCACCATCCGTGACACACACTGCAAATAGCTGCGCGTCAGGCAATCCTTCTTCCAAGTTAGTAGGTTCCTCCCCTGTTTCGATGCGCGACAGATGGTCTGGTCCTGTGTTCAATCGTCAAGGCTTCACAACAACTTCAAAATCGTATTCTTAGAACAATAAGAGCCATCTGCAAATTCGCCCCTGTAGAAATTTTGAATAATTTAACACATATTCAATGGAGATTATCCTGATCATGTAGTATTGCGGAATACATACACAATACATAAGCTCCTCTACGTTGATCATCAATTTAACAGCATCAATAACAATAAAATATCAAGAGCATTCACACATTAACACAGTATGTAACCCGGGGAAAGCATCTCGCTAAAAACCCCAACTATCTGTATATTAATGATTGAGACCATGTAACATTACAAAGTAAAATGCTTATCGCAAGCAATCAAGTACCAGCTCCACCTGTTACACACAATACAGCTAAGATCTGATCTCCAAATCTATTCCACTGCTTGCCTGCCTCCACTGCTCAATACCTGCTCAAGAATGAATGAGAATGGTTTACCAAACTCATATTTCACCTCCAAAGAATCACTCACACTGTGTTAGACGTGAGCAAAGGCTATAATACTGGGAAAATACATGAGCAAACTCATTGGCAGACTCAATCCCTTGATTGTGCAAGATCTGATGCACAACTATAGTCACAATTGATAGCAATCTGATTCTCTAACACCTGTCCCTGCTGAACTGAACATGCACTGACATGCAACTGAGTTAAATGATGTATTCTATAGTTGTATTATGAGTTAATAATTAGTTTAACAATTCATCATTAGTCTATTCGCAGCTAGACTAACTACAACTAGTTTAACCAAGTCAAACTGAACACAACTCCATCAACTCCACCAAACTCAACTGATTGAGTTCTAACTGAAGTCATGCATGCAACAACTCAACTGACTCATAAGAAAAGCATACTTCCTTCTGACAGCTGCATGGGCCACATCTGTAGCTCAAACTGAAGTGCTCCAAGAGAATAAGATCAAGTTTATAGTCCAAATATTATTATGAGACAATAATATTTGACTTTTCTATTTTGGACAGCCAGTCTAAAAATAGACTTTGATCACTCCTGCCGTGATCACTCCTGCTCTGGTCACTCCTACTGTGGTCACTCCTGCTGTGATCACCCCTGCTGTGGTCACTCCTGCTGTGATCATCCCTGCTGGGATCCAAAAATAGAAGTTGCGCCATAATTTGCCTGCGGGCCCACTTAGTGAAGGCGACTCTTTTCACTAAGCTCCATCATCTTGTTGCAATCTCAACACTCCCTCTCGACAAGATATGGATTATCAGCAACCCCTATCCTGCCTCAGTGGTATTCGAATTTGCTCCTGGTGAGGGCCTTCGTTAGAATATCAGCATCCTGATCCTCCTTTGGAATGTATGAAAGCAACATGATCCTCCGCTGCACACAATCTCTGATATGATGGTACCTGATGTCAATATGCTTAGATCTATCATGAAATACAGGATTATCCGAGAGTTTAATGCAACTCTGGTTATCACAGTAAATCACAGTAGGATCCAAATGAGAACTGAACAAACCAACCAGGATCTTCCTCATCCATATAGCCTCGCATGCAGCCAAACTTGCTGCCATATACTCGGCCTCCGCTGAACTAAGTGCCACAGATCTCTGCTTCCTGCTGTACCAAGAAACTGCTGTCGATCCAATACTGAAGACCCCTCCTGATGTGCTCTTTCTGTCCGTTGGGCTCCCTGCCCAATCTGCATCCGTGAAGCCACATAGCTTCACCTCATCCTCTTGTCTGTACCACAAACCATATCCCGATGTGCCTCTCAAATAACGCAATACATGCTTTCCCGCCTTCCAGAAGAGCTTGGTAGGCTTAACCATAGCTTGTGAAAGCTGGTTAACTGCATAGCATATATCAGGTCGTGTATTGACCAAATACATCAGCGACCCCACCAACTGTCGATAACCAGTGGCATCCACTTCTTCTCCCGAAGTGGCATCCTCCTTCCTCCAACCTCCAGGAAGAGGAGTATCAACAGGCTTGCAGCCATTCATGTTGAACTTCTCCAGTATCTCCCGAGCATACTTTCCCTGAGAAACAAACAGTCCACCACTGCACTGCCATATTTCCAATCCTAGGAAATAGTGAAGGAGGCCCAAGTCCTTCATCTCAAACTCTGTAGCAAGATCCTTCTTGCATGACAGTATCAACAGCTCATCACCTGTTAGAATCAAATCATCAACATACAGTACAATGATAAGCAACTTACCCTCCACCACAATCTGGTATAGGTTAGGATCCACCTCGCTCTTGGAGAATCCAAGTCCTGTGAAATAGCTGTCTATCCGTGTGTACCAAGCACGTGGTGCTTGCTTCAACCCATACAGCGCTCTCTTGAGCTTGCACACATGCGACTTGCTGCTGAAGACCTCAAAGCCTTCGGGTTGCTCAATGTACACCTCCTCCTCAATGACTCCGTTGAGGAACGCAGTCTTCACATCCATCTGATGAATGTGCCATCCCATCTGCGCTGAGAGAGAAAGAATTGTCCGTATGGAAGAATACCTTGCGACAGGTGCAAAGGTCTCCTCATAATCGATCCCCTCTATCTGTGAAAAGCCCCGGGCAACAAATCTTGCCTTGTACTTCTCCACACTCCCGTCAGCTGCCTGCTTAACTTTGTAGATCCATCTCGAACCCACCACTGATTTCCCTTCCGGTCTAGGAACAATCTCCCATGCACTGTTTCTGACAATAGAATCATACTCTTCCACCATGGCGTCTACCCATGTGGGATCCTCCACAGCTTCCTCGAAAGAGGATGGCTCAGTCACAACACACTTGCTCATAAGAGCCATGTATCTAGTGTACCGATCAGGTGACTGTCTCTGCCTGCGTTGGGCTGTAGGTGGTCCTCAACTTTCTCTGCATCTTGAGCCAGTCGCTCAGCTTCTGTCAAGCGCTGTTGCCCTCTGATGGTTGGCGCTGCATGAGTGGTCTCTTCCACTCCATGAACCTCATCCTGTGGCTGATCCACGTCCTGAAGCTCATCCTTAGGAACTAATAGCTCCTCATATGCATGTAAGTGTAGCTCCCTCTCAAGCGAACACTTCATGGCTTTCTCCTCCTGAAATTTTATATCCTGTCGCAAAATAGTTTTACCACTGTCTGGCAAATACACACGATAGTTGTGCGGTGTATCAGTGTACCCCACAAATATCCCAACCTCTGCGGTCGGCTCCAACTTCTTCCTGGCATCCTTCGTCACATGCATGTAAACGTTAGCACCAAAAATCCTCAAATGGGAAAGATCAGGCTTCTTACTAGAATAAGCCTCCTCGGGTGTACTCATGCCAAGTATCCTATGAGGACAACGGTTCTGCACATAAACTGCTATATTGCATGCTTCCGCCCACAAGTAAAGGGGTAGGCCTTGATCATGCAACATTGCCCGTGCAACACCCATAATCGTTCTGTTCTTCCACTCAGCTACCCCGTTCTGCTGTGGGTTATGGGGAGCTATGAGCTCTCTTCGAATCCCTTCTGCCTTGCAGAAATCCTTGAACTCATCCGAGATGTATTCACCACCATTATCGCTCCTAAGAGGCTTCACCTTCTTCCCCGACTCCTTCTCGACCAGTGCTTTGAATTCACAGAACTTTGAATATGTCTCGCTCTTCTTCTACATGAAGAAGATCCAACACTTACGAGAGAAATCATCAACAAAAATCACATAATACCTGTGTTTTGCTGTCGAAGCAACTGAGAAAAGTCCACACACGTCTGTGTGAATTCTCTCAAGGATCGTCATGGTGCGACTATCCTTCTCGTGAAAGGTGGCTTTCACAAACTTCCCCAAAGTACATCCCTTGCACTGATCTGATTGCGCAAGAGTGCCTTTAGGAAGCCCTGTAGTGATCTGCTGCAGTATCTTCAAGGCTCCATGGTGAAGGTGACCCAATCTCCTGTGCCACAACTCACCATCATCCCGACTCACCAATCCTTCTGCCTTGCCTGCCATTGCTGCGAATCCATCTACATGAAACTGATAAAGGTTCCTCACTCGAACCCCTATCTTCCGGGTCTCACCAGTTGTCTTGCTGCGCAGGAAGGCCTTTCCCTCGCTGAAAACAACATCATACCCCTTGTCTTCTAACATCGCCACTGAGATAAGATTCTTCTTCAATCCTGGAACATGCATGACTTCCTTCAATACGAAGGGTTTACCAGACTCCCTCTCAAAGGAAATGGTACCGATACCGGTCGCACTGTATCTACCATCATCGCCCATCTCGATGTGCACTCCAAGATATTTTTCCTCCAGATCAGAGAACAAATCTCTATCTCCCGTCATGTGAAAAGACGCACCACTGTCCAAGAACCACACTGATCCCATCACACTTGAAACCAAGCACGCGATCAATGAAAAATCAAGCTCAAATTGTGAGGCTAGAGCCTCTCCTGCTGAAGATCCAGCAGCCTGCTTGTTCTTCTTCTTCTGCGGACAATTAGTGGCATAGTGTCCGTGCTGGTGACAGTGAAAACACTTCACCTTGGACATATCCTGCTTCTTGCCTTTCGCACCAGACTGAGAAGCTTTCTTGCTCTTCCCTTTCTTTTCTTTGGCAGCCAAAGCGCAATTCTCTTCATCAGCTCCCTTTGACGAAGATCCGTCCTTGGTACTCCGCCTGATCTCCTCCTGCACAAGATCTGACCATAGTCTTTCCCATCCTGGAAATTTATCCTGACCATTGACAGAGTCCTGATAGGAATGCCAACTCTTCGGAAGACCAAGGAGAGCCAAGCTCACCAAGTCCTCATCATTGACAGTAACCCCCACACTTCCCAGCTCATCTCGACACTGAGTGAACTTCGTGAGATACTTGGGCATACTGTCACCCTTCTCGCATTTGATGTTTCTGAGTTTATCTTTGAGTGCCAGCTTCCTTTGATCGCTCTTGCTTTGGAATAACATTTGCAATCCGTTGAAAGACATTTCAACAACACTGCTGCAAATTCGATTTCCACCAGCTCCAAACTCAACCGCCTCCGATCTAAAATTCGTGAGAACACAATATTTCTCGTACAGAGATCGACTGTATGGGCATTCATCGGATATCTCACCTTCCAAAAGAAGGATGAATCCAGAGGCTACCTGGCCTGATTACAGACTCTGCCTGAAGAAATAGAATGTAAACACTTCCTGAATAGTAGATCTGATGATCAACAGCTCCGATACCATGTAGAAATTTTGAATAATTTAACACATATTCAATGGAGATTATCCTGATCATGTACCATTGCGGAATACATACACAATACATAAGCTCCTCTACGTTGATCATCAATTTAGCAACATCAATAACAATAAAACATCAAGAGCATTCACACATTAACACAGTATGTAACCCGGGGAAAGCATCTCGCTAAAAACCCCAACTATATGTATATTAATGATTGAGACCATGTAACATTACAAAGTACAATGCTTATCACAAGCAATCCAGTACCAACTCCACCTGTTACAGACAATACATCTAAGATCTGATCTTCAAATCTATTCCACTGCTTGCCTGCCTCCACTGCTCAATACCTGCTCAAGAATGAATGAGAATGGTTTACCAAACTCGTATTTCACCTCCAAAGAATCACTCACACTATGTTAGACGTGAGCAGAGGCTATAATACTGGGAAAATACATGAGAAAACTCATTGGCATACTCAATCCCTTGATTGTGCAAGATCTGATGCACAACTATAGTCACAACTGATAGCAATCTGATTCTCTAACACCTGTCCCTGCTGAACTAAACATGCACTGACATGCAACTGAGTTAACTGATGTATTCTATAGTTGTATTATGAGTTAATAATTATTTTAACAACTCATCATTAGTCTATTTGCAGTTATACTAACTACAACTAGTTTAACCAAGTCAAACTGAACACAACTCCATCAACTCCACAATCAACTCCACCAAACTCAACTGATTGAGTTCTAACTGAAGTCATGCATGCAAAAACTCAACTGACTCATAAGAAAAGCGTACTTCCTTCTGACAGCTGCATGGGCCACATCTATAGCTCAAACTGAAGTGCTCCAAGAGAATAAGATCAAGTTTATAGTCCAAATATTATTATGAGACAATAATATTTGACTTTTCTATTTTGGACAACCAGTCTAAAAATAGACTTTGATCACTCCTGCTGTGATCACTCCTTCTGTGGTCACTCCTACTGTGGTCACTCATGCTGTGATCATCCTTGCTGTGGTCACTTCTACTATGATCATCCCTGCTGGGATCCAAAAATAGAACTTGCGCCATAATTTGCCTGCGGGCCCACTTAGTGAAGGTGACTCTTTTCACTAAGCTCCATCATCTTGTTGCAATCTCAACAGCCCCCCCAACACAGTCTTATTGACCAGGTACTTCAGCACGAAGTGGTCTGTATACATCTTAAAGTGGCCTCCTATCAAGTAGTGTCGATACTTCTAGAGTGCATACACCATAGCTAGCCCGTCATGTTCAGTGGTCAAATAGTTCGTCTGTGCCTTGGTCAACTGCATGCGTGGATCATTCTGCCTATCGTACTTGTCCGTTAGTCGCATCATAGGCTTCCCAAATCATGCTCTCATCATCCTTCTACATTCACGCCATTCATCAAAGGTTCCCTTGTGCGTACCCCACCATCTTGCGGGCGTAGTGCCCAGTGCCCAGTCCAAGGCCTGTAAACGTTGCTTTTCTCGCACCTCTCTTTCAAATGCATTCAAAAAGGTATCTACCTCATTTAGACCATCATAAATAGACAGATTAATTTCCTCTGATGACACACAACATAGTGACCGGGTCATCATGTTGCAATTCAGCGTAGTTACCTCGTGTAACCGATTCTTCCAGCGTTCTATTTCTTCGTTGGAATTTGAAGTGCAGGAACTGTCGCACTCTCATGTAATCCATCCATTCGCAGTGGGATTCACCCAACATTGGTCTTGTGCTGTTATCTTATAGATGCAGTCCAGATCATCGTCACTCTCATAATTGCACACTGGTTTCGTATAGCGCAATCCTTCAGTGGGATCTAGGGGTATTATTACGCGCAATGATTTCTTCTCAAAGATAATCTTTCGCTTCTTCAGATTGATTACCCCATTCATATCAGTGCCCAGTCAATTCCGAGGAGCGCAGGGTAGGGATTGCGGTCATCCACAATCTCTATTACCTCAAAATCCTCCAGCGGGCTTGCTCCCTAAATATCCACGGTCACTCCCTGCAGCTGCCCCATGGGTATGATTTTCTACTAATTTGCCATCCTTAGCTGAATCAGAGACCATTGCAGCGCATGTCTCCCCATTTTCTCCCATGTTTGTTTCAACAAAACATTCTCATCTGACCCCAGGTCCAAAATGACTTGATCCATTTCATACTCCCCTATTTGTGCAGTCAGTCTCATCTCCCGTCCCGTCCTTGTCTTATGCTTGCCAATATTTCACACTATGCGCAACTTACCTGGCGTGGTGCCAGCACATCTATTGATGAGTTCTTGTAGCCCTTTTACAGCCTTACTTTCGCGCAACAACTTCATACATGTTTCCAGGAAAGTTGTTAGCATAGAAGGGTCCATCTCCGGCTCAGGCTTATCCTTGCTTCCTGAGGTGGAGGCCTCAGTGAAGCTTTTCTTAGCTTCCATGAATGCTTCATAAGCGCGCTCCAAATCAAACTCAGCCTCTTTTGCTAGGGCTTTGCGAACCCATGTACTATCTTCTGGCTGTTTCCCCTTTTCATCTCCTGCCGTGATTCCACTCCTGAGCACTATATTTACGTTCGTATCTTCCTTGCGTGGCTCAGGCCTCATCATCTGCATGTTCTGAGTCGGGGGAGGTGGTATCGCTCCTTTGTCACGTATCCTAGCTATCAGCGTAGGACAGTCTTCTGTTTCATGATCAAACAACGTGTAATACTTGCACGACAGATGCGTTGGATTAGTGCAATCATGGGCATAGTGTCCTGGTCCTCTGCAATTCTAGAAAATCAATTGTGCTCAACCTCTACCAGGTCCTCCTCCGCCTCGACCTCGTCCATGCCATCCCTGCATTCTGGTCAAGGGGTTACGTTTCGGCCTGAACCTTGTAGGTAGGATTTCTTTCCATCATCAATTCATAGCTCCTACAAGTATGCTCATCATGTCCTACCGACCTACAAAAGTTGCAGAACAACTGTTGTGGTGCTTGCACATACTTTTGTAGCAAGTGACAGTTATCCGTGGCATGTTTTTCGGCTACCTGACAGATAGTGCACCATAAAGCAGTCACAATGCTAGGTCCTGCTTGAGCTTCCGACCTTAAAGGCATCAATCCTCCTCCTGCAAGGTAATTTGTAAAGACCGGGAAGTGGTGTTTGTCATGACCCTGAATCTTGCATTTCAAACACCATACCTCTTCGCGGACCTCTAGCCGAACCGTCTTGTCCTGCTTCAGACTTTGCATCTCAAGGCACAAGTTCTTCAACTGTGTATGGATCTGCTGGACTCCTAGATTAGGATCCTGCATCAGAGTCTCATGTAGTGTCATGGAAATATCCAAGGCCTCTGCCTGAGTTGTTATCTTCTGTTCCGACAGCGCACTCCTTAAGTGTGGCATTAGCAAAGCCACAAACCACTCGCGATGCTGTCCATCTGTCAAATTCATGTTGGCTTCACGGATCATACATTTCAACCTCTAATCTAGTTCCTAAGGCGTCTCGCCCGGTTGCATCGTGGTTGAATCTCACAATCGACTGCGCTTCAGATTTAGGCCTGCTAAATTCCCTATTTAGTGTTGCTTTGATGTCTTCTACTCTAGCATTCAGGTTATCGTTGGAGTACTTAATATACCAGGTTAGCGTGAGATCCTGTAGAGTGCTCACTAATGTTGCTTTCTTTATATGGTCATCTGTAACACCTTGAGCTTCCCATACAACCCTCACAATGAACCAAAATTGGTCCAGGTCCGCATTTCCCAAGCCTTTGAACAACAGAAACTTCACTGTATTCGCCATACTGAATTGCGGTGGAGGTGGAGGTGGTACGGGTGAAGTTGGAGGTGATGGCGGTGAAGTCGGAGGTGGTGTGGGCAAAGGTGGTATTCCTAGGAATCCTTGTTCTATCAACTGAATAACACTTCACGAAGAGACCTTTGCGATCCCTTCCTCGTCCCCTTGCGGAGGTGAAATCAAGGGACTATGCTCTGGACCCTTATTTCCTTCGTTTCTGTAAAATCTTCCACTTCGCGTAGTCCCGAACATCAAGGTAGCTGCATAACCCGTTTTTCGCACAACAACATTTTAATCCAAGTATTCAAAGATTTTACGTACTTACCTCATGGTCCTTTGAAAAAGCATCGCTCTACCTCGCTATAACTGACTGAGGTGTCAACTGCGAATTCAATCACAAATCCTCCTATGACACGATTGAGCCAATGATTGATAGTGCAGGTGATCTTATCCTCTGATGCTTCCAACCTTCGCACTAGCTCTGGGGTCCACACAATAGGACCGTCAAGTTTCCACCTTCCTTGGCTATCTGCTAGCTTCGCGATCCACTCGTATAGCTCAGTAGGAAAGGAGGTGAAAAAGATTTCGTGGATCTCCGTATACAGGTACCTGTCTAGCCACTATTCTTTCGACAGTCGTAGGTTTCTGTTTTCTTGTGCCGCGAACTCGTGGATCCTTCTGTCCAACCAACCTTCGATTTCTTTCTTAGTTGGATTCCAGTGATACGACATCACACATATCTTATGCAGATTCCGGTCCCGGCAACGAAACCATTTGTTGGCTTGAGGGGGCTTGACCCAGGTTCAGTGTTAGTTAGCCAAACAAATCCCTACACTACTGGCCCTTTCGGCATCAGCCCGCGGAGTGCGGACTGAAGTCTCACCCGAAGCAGTATGGGGGGATGCTGGAACCAAGTTTCCACACCCTTGAGATGGATGTGATGTCAGTTTATTCTGGCTATACTTGCATTCGCGTAGGTTTCTTAGCCCTCCGTTCGACCCTTCAGTACCTTCGCAAAAGGGTACAGTTGGATTTCGTGCAGCCCTAACCTGTGGCTTAGGGACCTTCACGCTACTAGGGCAGTGAACTGCGATATCTCCCAAACTAGGTTAAGTGTCTTACTTATCTTATTAACCAATCTTAGTTAGCTCGCGTAAACATATGTTCTTACTTGCGTTTAGTTAACCAATATATTTACATACATTCGCTCATCATATAAGCATTATAAGCGAAATTCATACCCAACATAACAAGATGCATAAACATGAAATAAAGATGCAGAAATTGTCGAATACTTCTCTTTATTGATAATTCTGAATGATTACAGACTCAACCCGCCTTGCGCAGTCATCTACGGACTTCTAGGCCTCTGCGCACTCAGCTGTAAAGCCTCTACCTACACTATGACCCAAGACTTAGAATTCTACTTCAAAGCTATCTCTCATATATCATATCTTTATTGATTATTGATTGATCCCTCTAACTACTTAGAGCTTAGCTCTATTTATACAATCCCATGGTCCGCGGACCATGGGTAGATATTTTATAGCCGACATGACATTACCAAAATAAGGGCGGACAACCCTATGACTCTTTAACACCTACGCGTTCCGCGGCCAAAAAATGCGGAGTATTTACACTTGGATTACAAAATTGGACCAAAATATGGGCTTTTAGTCCCAAAATTGCCCTTGGGGGATCTCGCGCCCAACAACTATCCTAGCTGATAATGGAGTACGGGAATATACACAAACTGATATTCCAAAACTAACAACATCATATGCAAAAGCACTTTCTTAGTGGAAGAAAGACACAACAAGATATAGGAGGATTATTCTAGAGGGTTTCAGAGATCATGTGGATTCAAATTTGCATGGAAATGAGACTCATTTTGCAATGTGGAAAAATCTCGCAGATATATTTCAGAGAAACAATGATGCGATGAAATTGGTATTAAGAGATAAACTCAGGAGCATTCAAAAACAGAAAATGAAACCATTCCTCAGTACCTATCCAAATTCACTCAGATTCGAGATGAACTTGGAGGAGTAGGAGAAAATGTGCCATCATCTAAACTTGTGATATTATCACTCCTTGGCCTTCGAAAATCCTAGAAAAAATATTAAGATTTAGTTAATGGAAGAGACAAGCTACTAGATTGGGAGAGACTTTGGTTTGATTGGGTGAAGGAGGAGATAAAAAAAACACTAGAGATGGTGTCACATCCATTATAGATTAGCAAGAAGACTGTTCCCTAGTTGGAAAGGAAAGAAAGTCAAAGGCGAGGCAAGATCCAACTAGAACAATGGAAAGAAGGAGGACCTGAAAAAAATAAAATGTTTTCACTACCATGAATATTGACCCTATGCAACCAAGTGTCCACACATGATATATAGTAAGTAGCAGGAGTAGGAGGAAATTCTCTTGCATCTCAATTCGAGTTATATTTCACCCTCTTTTCTTGCATGTCAAACACAATAAAAGGGAGTGGGTGGTACCTATATTATGGTGCCTCATATCATATGATAGGAAACAAGGAATTATTCAGTACTCTAGAGGAGAAGGATCTCAAATTACACATAGAATTTGGAGATGATGGGAGGTATAATACCAAAGGAATTGGTACTGTCACCTTTAATAGGGAGTCATGCTCCCATATTCACCTGAAAAATGTAATGTATGTGCCTGGGCTGAAGAAAAATTTGATTTTTGTGGTTGTATTGGAGGACAAAGGTTATGATGTGGTGTTTAGTAAGGGAAAAGATTTTATGAAGCATGTTGCTACTAGACAAGTGAAACATATTGGATTTAGAGTGAAAAATATCTACAAGATAGAGGTAGATTTTTCCATGCATGCAACTATACCTCTAGAAGTGAGGTGGGGCGATGTAGAGCCTTAGTCCTAGAGTTGCAAATATTTGGGAAGGGTCTATAGGAGAGGAGTAGCAATAGCCATTTATACTCTTCTCATGGATCATTTCCCTTGCTAAAAGGGCCCATAGTATTTAGTAGTAGGATGATCTGTGTCAGTTGGAGTAGTAAGATATTGAGGAGAACAAATAAATGTTGACAGTAGAGAAAGATGCTCAATAACAGAATAAAAAACAATGCATTTTTCCCAGTAGACAGTGCATAGACTAGTAGCAGTCAGATGCTCAAGAGACAATTGCAGCTCAGAGACACAATTGATTCAATATTTTGGATTCTTATCAGTTGTAGTTGTTGTAGTAGAAATAACAACAGTGAGAGGTAGTGTTATTTGTGCTACAATACATTCCATGGGAGCTGGATTGGGGTTGTGCAAAACCCTTTTCTTGCTAAAAGGGAGTGTTGAAATTGTAGCAAGAAAATGATTCATTTGACTAGTGCCTTAGTCAAATGGAGAAAATTCGATTTTCCACATAAGAAGGTTGACTTAGATTGTAGTTAGCTAGAGTGTCATGGCGTTGCTACTAGTTAAGTCAATAAATTCGAGGTATAGGCTAGAAGTAGAGTTGTGCATGGGTTGATTACTAAAATTTAGCAATCTAGTTGAGTTATTGTTAGTTGAACTCAGTTAATTAATCTTTAGTCATTAGTCGAGTTAGTTGAAGGTCAATTGAGTAGTTATTATTGTTGTTAACTCATTTATGTCTTAGTTAACTAGTCAGTTAGCTAAAAATAGACCTAATCATGCATGGAATTCTAATTTCCTAGTTGAGTGGATGGAAAAGGCACATTTGTATTTATAATTGTATACTGTTGAGTGTACGGTGATTTTTCATTGAGCATGTTATCAATTCCCTTTGTATTTGCGCAAGGAAATAGGGAATTTCCTTATTGTTTAGTAGCTTAATTCCTCCAGGATTGCACAAAGAAATAGGAAGTTGGATGAGGCTTGAATTGGATAAGTGTTGGCCATAGTAGGCCAGGAAGAAGTAGAACAATTTAAAGTGCAGGGTGTGATTTAGAGTTGAAGCAAGGCATTGTAATTGTTTCTCTTTCTCATCTAAATTAATGCAAAGCAACTGAGGGGTTTTTCTTAGTTGGGTTACCTTGTAAAATAATTGTTTTCCTTGTGTTTTCATGGTTGCATGTTATTTCATGTGTTTCTATCATGTGTTTTTCTTTCTACAAAATAGTAAAATATATTTTTGTCTCTTGATTTCAGTTCGATTTCATTAGTATTAGCAAATTTCTTGCAATTTCTACATGAGAGCCATGGATAGTTGTATCAAGAGTCTCAACGCTTTGAAAGATAACGTTTCCACTCTTCTGACTTTCATAGTTTGAGTTCCATGGAATCTATGTGAGTGTGAAGAACTAGGGGTTACTATAGTAGAGATAGATCAAGTGATCACATAAAAGACCCAAAAGGTTTCATTCATTTGAAGATGGGTCCAATTTAGAGGATTGTGGGGAAAATTTAGTTTATTCTTTCATTTACTGATGCCCATATTTCCAAATATGGGAGAAATTTTTGCTCAAGCTAAGATGAGAGTATACATAAGAAACATTTGTAGAAAATAAATTAAATACAAGGGCAGATAAAATGTTACCATTGCAAGAAAATGGATCACATAACCTAGAATTGTAGATTTCAAGCTAATGATGTTCTCAAGGGAAAATGCAATGAAAAACCACTTGTAGAAAATGTAGCCATTGTTGAATATCCGCCACACACTGATAGTGGTGATGATATTACTAAGGAAAGGATATTTTATGCATTTGAAGAAGACCACACCTTGAAGATAGGAAGGGATCTAGTGTATATATAGTTCAACATGAATGGTTTCTGATGTAGTTTGGGAGTTTTTGAATCGGTCATGAGACAACTTGATTCGACATTATGGATGTAGCTCAACATGGACGCTTTTCCAATATTCTAGGAGATTTGTAATTTGAGAATTTGGGATGGTGTAATCCAATAACTCAAGAATTCAACTCAGGAGATACATATTTATGAGGATTAAAAGGTAGCTTGACGGAGCTCTACCTAGTTGAAATACAATTTTCAAAGAAGAATCATTTAAATAATGTTTGTTTTGATGTTTTATTTTCCAGTTAATGTGTTTTCTCTCTATCTAGTTTGTTTTGTTTTCAATTTTGTAAGCCTTAATATTGGGTGCTAGGAATAAGGCTTACAATGTAATAAAATCACTCTATAACTTTAGAATATGTTTATGATCACTTTCTTTTTTGTGAAGGGATCTATCCCACATTCATAAGAGGAAATGATTTTCTTAGTGAACAATGATATATAATGAGGTAACCTCCTTTGTAGTAGATCCACCAATTATTCTTTGATAATATCACATGATGTTATTGTGAGTACCTTTCTTTGAGCACATTTATGTGACTCAATCTTATCTAGGATTTCGTCATTTAGTGATCTATATTATTTTGTAATATCCTCAACCAAATTTTATTTTGTGACCTCCCTACCTTCATTTTACTTTTGAGGGCTCCAAGTTGTTCTTGAAGGTTTATTCATTCTTGACCTATGGAAATATATGAGTCATTGACCCAATATTCAAGTGCATGCTTAACAACTCAAAGTTTTGATTCCCAAAAAAAGGAGTATCGAAATCTCCCTGATTCTAGGCACTAGAGATTACTTCTATCACATTGATATTTTGGAGCCATCAAGGGAAAAAATGGAAAGGAATAGGAAAGATTTTGAGACTACCCATATGTGAGTATAATTGGCTTGTGGTCCAAAACACTAGAAGGAACGATATTGGAGGAAATGGGGCAATCCATTGATAAAAAGTCACTATGGATAAGGAAACAATCTAATATTTTTGCAATGTGCCCCAAATCAATTCTCTTATTATTCTCATTAGTTTCCCTTTTGCAGGATTGGCATATACCAAATCTTAATATGCAATGACGTCTTCCATCCTTTCTTGTATTGGATCTCACATAATACAACCTCTTTTTTTTTCCTCCATTTGTCAATATTGTATTGGATTCTTTAACCACTATACTATTTCTAGTGATTTTTGAGTCTTTAGGTGCAAAAAGGACACCAATAGTCAACCATTTCCATGTAATGTACTTGCATATAAATTTTAAAAAGATAAAATGACGAACTTTATGTTTTATGTGTGAGATGAGTCAAGCATCCAGTGTTGAGTGATGGAGGGGTCCCATAGAGTACATACTCCTTTGGATGTTCCTCTAGCATTGATCACCACTCTAGTGCTCATTTTTCATTGCTTCCTACCAATAACTATAATTTATTTCTCCTCAAGTTTAGTCTCTTGGACGAGGACCACTAATGGTTTTTCAATCCTTATAATATCTTAGAGAGCTTCTTCTTTTAAACATGCTACGAAGACCTTTAAAATTACAGGAGACCAAAATAATTATTTAACATTAAAAGTCTTGAGACTATTACCTGGGTCTAGAGGTACATGATATTCCACATTTTTCATTGATTGAGATTTGGCCCCTATTCCTAGCATTATTTCTATTGTTGTTTGAATGGCCCACAATTTTAATTTATTTGTTGCTTCCTCTCTTTTGTCTTTAGTTGACTTCTTATCTACCCTTTTTGGGGGGTGATCTTGTTCTTTTTATTCTTCTTATATCTATTGTTATGATTTCTTCCTTGTCTAGACACCACTTGTTGAAGGTTAGTTTTACTTATGATATGATCAAATTTAGAGACCACTTGCTCAAGATTAATTTTCCCTAATATATGATCAATTTATTCTTTTCTATTTGAGACTAGATCTCCCTCTAGTGCTTGAGAAGTTTCCATTGAGATTTCAAAGAAAATAGAGAGTTAAAAAGCTATATGGTTAAGAATTGTTGGATTTTGGTAGCATCGAATAGGTGTTCTAGTCTCTATTTGTTTTTAAGAGGCTAAGGAAACGAGATCTCGAAAACCTAGAAAAGGTTTCATGAGATAAGCTAACGAAACACCTTAATTAAACTGATTGATTAATAGGCTAAGGAATACGAGATCTCCAAAACCAATAAAAGGTTTCACGAGATAAGATTACGAAACACCTTAATTAAATTGATTATCAATAATTAAAAAAATCCTAAGTCTAACTTAGAAAAATTGATTAATTAATGGGAATTAATTAATGATGATCGGGAATGCTTTAGAGACTCACACAAATCGAGTCTAAGATGATCTTATCCATTGATGAGGATCTAATCACGGTCGTTGGTGCTACAACAAGAGGTTATAAGAGCATGGTGATGGGACGGAGAGAGACACAAGAGGGCAGAAAGTTACGTTGGCAGATCAAGCTATCTAGTTGTCATGATTCAACAAGGAAGAAGAGTCAGAACCAGAAGGAGAGCATCAATTATTGAGGGAGAAAAAGAGAAAATTACGAAGAATTTCCCAGTAGTTTTCCAGTGCCGAAGAGGCAGGAAAAGGGAGGCCGAAATATTTTGCAGAGAAAGCTGTCCTGGTAGTGCGAGCTAGCTAGTCTAGCTGAGCGAGTTGTCAGGGAAGAATTGTTTCAGTTGCTGAAGGCTAGATCTGAGTCCAGAAGGCAGAGAGAAATTTTTTTAGTGGCAAAGGGAGGCCAGAAAACCCATTTGGAGGCAGATTCAGGGCCATACAACTCGTATCAGGACAACAGTGCGAGCAACCTGATGGCAGTGTGAGAAGACCAAAGGGAGGCCGAGTTATTTTATAAAGGGAGAATTTTTCTCCTAATTATTTTTGGCATATTATTTTCTAGAGGATTTCCACTTAGGCATCCAGATTATTGTACTTTGAATTTGCTACATAATAATAAAATAAACCCTCATATGCTACACTGATTTTCCCTTCAGGGTTTTTCCGGGGATGTTAGTCCAAAAATATTGGTGTCAATTTTTTTATTATGCATGTGCATATATTTCTCAGTTCCTGATTTTATTTTCTGAAACATATTTTTTATGGTGAATATTGCAATTGTGAGTTATTCGTTAGTTGTTGTAAACAATTAAACTGCTAATAGTTAGGATAATACTATGAAGCACAAGATTCAGATCTGTGCAGGCCAGCGAGGCATTGCAAATTGCTGGGTGTGAAAATCAATTTCTAGTGGTAGAATAGTAAGAAAAGTTCATTTTTCCCAGAGTAAAATTCCAACAAGCAGATGGGTTGCAGGGAAGCAGTTCTGGTGAGGAAATTAGTTGATTTGTTGAGAATATCTAGGTGTATAAGTTTTCAACAATGTTTTCATATACAAATATACGCAGGGTAGGAAGAGAAAATCATATATGAAGGGGAGATTTCTAGTTTTCACAGAGGGTTTCCAGTTTTTAGTTTTTAGGAGGAGATTCATAATTTCCAGTTGTAGAAGGCCATATCAATTTTTTTTGTCAGCCAGTGCAAAATTTAGGAGCAACAATACATGTGTCAGTTTCTGGAGAAGGAATTTTGGAAGGTAGAGAGAGTTTCCCTATTAAGGTAACATGCAGTGCGAGTGTCGGAAAGGGACATTTGGAGGAAATAAATAACAAATTTGTGCATTTCCTGAGGAGGTGGAAGTAACAAAATCAAGGTCGTAGGAAAGAGAGAAGATTTCCATTTATTTCCTATTTATTGAGTTTTCATAGGGATGACCACAACAAGTCTCAAATATTAGGATAAACTTGACGTAGAATCTAATTTTGGCATATAGAAAGCCAAAATGTTGTTCTTGTTGGATGAACATGGCTTGAAGGAGTTCATGGGAAATATCATGATAGAACCAACAGATCCACAACAACTGGAAGCCTTCAAGAAATATATGGCCAAGATGAAGAGGATGGTATTGGATGGAGTCTGAGATTTTATAGTCCCGCATATTGCTGAAAAGTCAATAAAAAAGGACATGTGGGATGCCATTGTGAAGGTATACCAGGATCCATCGAATAATCATAAAATGATTCTCAAGGAGAAGTCGAGTGATCCAGGTGGATATTGGTGGCCACCTGCCAAGTCCACCTGGACCCCCACCATTGTCTTTCTCAGCATTTTCAGTTTCCTTAATTGTAGCACAACTTACTATTTTTAGCAGTTTTTCGGGTCCTGAACTTCTGGAGCCGTTTTGAGGCCCTAAACGACGTTTTTTTTGGGGAATCCGGGGGCAACATGGGTCCATGGAATGGACCGATGTTTCCCGTTCCAGCAATGATAGTGCTCGGATAGATCTTTCTAATGATCTATTGTACGCGTCAAACGGAGATCATATGCCAAAGTTACGACCCCGGGAAGTTGATGTACCAATTTACCCCAAACGGGGCCCACAGTTTGGCGTTTCATCTCCTAGGGTTAGGTTTTGGAATGTTAAGGGTTTTCCATTGTTTCTCAACAATAAATAGGCCTTCGAGCCTCATTGTAACACAGTTCAAAGGCATGTAGCGATCACATCTCTTCTCAGAGATAAGCTACCATCGCCCTAGCTGGTTTATTTCCATTTCTGGTTGTAAGCATATTTCAGTATTTTCCATTAATGAAATGAAGTATTATTTCCGCTGCATCTTTGTGTATATGGTTATCTCTGTAATTTGTTGTGTTCCTGTTTAAATCCGGATCAGTGGTATCAGAGCGGTCTGCTTTTTCTCTGTTTTTCTTTGCATGTCCCCAACAAGGTCGGGATATAAGGAGTTAGGGCTTGAACTGGTTAAACCTTTGCAAGACCAGCCTCGCAAATCCCGACGGCCTCCCATGGCTGACGAGAAGAAAGACGAGGGCACAGGAGATCCCATCAAAATCTTGCTCGAAGAAGCCCTCGAGCGACAACGGAACGCGATGATGGATAACTTTGCCCAGATCCTTCAGCGGCTACCCAGAAGCGACGCATCGACTTCCAGCAGCTACTCTGGAAACGCCACACCCTTTAAGGTACAAGTTAATTTTGAAATCCCCATATTCGAGGGTCAGATAGACGTAGATGCCGTAGATAAATGGTTAAATCTGCTAGAGGGTTATTTTTCTGTTCATGAATTTTCGAGTCGGGAAAAGAATGTTTTTGCTCTTCTCAAAGCAGCCCCCCACGTCAAGGACTGGTGGGAAACCTACTACGAGGAGAAGGATGAAAGTATTGGCTCACTATTTTCAGCTGCACCCACCTGGGATTCGTTCCGGGATGCCATCAAGGAGCAGTACTACCCTGTTGGAAGCTATGAGGATGAATACATAAAGTGGACCACGCTGCGGCAGGGAAGGGACCAAGACGTGCCGGAGTTCACCAATCTTTTCCATACCCTTCGCACAAAGTTGGGTATCAAGGATTCAGAGCAACATTTGATACTCAAATACCGTGGCTGCCTGCACAAGTACATCCAGGAAGAAATACAATTCCTAAACATCCCCTCGTTCGGCGCAGCATACCGATATGCCGTCAAGGTCGAGCAGAAGTTTAAACAAAAGAAGCGAGACTTTGGATCTGCGAATCCAAAGCAGGGGAAAGGTGCCCCTAAACCACAGAACAAAGGACAAAGCCAAGGCGAGACAACCCAAGACAACCAGCCGAAGCGGCAAGCAAAGAACAGCGCCGCGAAGCCGAGAAAGGACACTGGAAAATGGTGCGAGTTCCATAAGAGCTCCACTCACAACACAAGTGAGTGTCGGGCCAAGCAGTCACTAGTGGCTGAGCTAAAGGTTTCAGAATCAGATGCATGTTCTGACTCTGAGTCAGAACCCGATAAGGGGTATGAAAAAGGGAAGCAGATCATTGATGCGGATCCCAGTGCCACTGTTGCTACCGCAAAGATCCAGAAAAATGAACCCGAAGATCCAGAGGAGGAGGAGCGTCTCTTCCACTCCCAGATGTGGGTAAAGGGCTCCCCGATACAGTTCATTGTTGATAGCGGGAGTCAAAAGAACCTCATTTCGGCAGAGGTCGTGAAGCGGTTGGGCTTACCGACCACAGCACATCCACAACCATACACCATTGGGTGGCTTCACCAAGGACGAGATCTTCGCGTGAGCCAGCAGTGTCGCCTTCCATACAACATCAAGCCCTTCACGGATGAGGTATTGTGTGACATTGCTCCCCTTGAAGTTTGTGATGTATTACTAGGACAACCATACTTGTGGAAGCGACATGCTGTGTATGAATCAAGGCCCCGTGCTGTTATTATTACATTGGGAAATAAGTTGTTCAGGATACCAGAGGTAGCACCACCTGCCGCCATCTCTTTGATTACTGCAAAAAAATGCAGTAAGATCATTTCCAAAACCAGGAAATTTGTTTTCTTGATGATACGCCCTCAAGGAAAGAAGAAGACAGTGGTCGCGGCCTCCAAACGGGGTCCCTCTACACGACAACTACAGATGGACAAGATTGTGGAGGAGTACGAGGACATCTTCACCTCCCCGGTAGGGGTTCCTCTGCACTGTCAAGTCAAGCACTCCATCGATCTGATCCCAAGTGTGCCGCTACCCAATGGACCAATTTATCAGCGCTCTGTTCTGGAGAACAATGAAATCAAGAGGCAGATTCAGGAGCTCCTGCAGAAAGGTCACATCCGTCCGAGTTCATCGCCTTGTGGGAGCCTGATCGTGTTGGTACAGAAGAAGGATGGGGCGTGGAGACTCTGTATTGACTATCGAGCGCTGAACAAGATCACTGTCCGTAATAGGTACCCGATCCCACGGATTGATGACCTCCTAGACCAACTAAAGGGGGCGAAATATTTCAGCAAGATCGATCTGAAGTCAGGATATCACCAGGTACCAATCGAACCCTCAGATGTGTGGAAGACTGCCTTCAAATCCAAGGAGGGCCTCTTCGAATGGTTGGTCATGCCTTTCGGATTGACGAATGCTCCTGCAACCTTTATGAGGCTAATGGATGACATCTTGCGGCCATTCACCAACTCCTTTGTAGTAGTATACTTGGATGACATTCTGATCTTCAGCCAGAGTTGGGAAGAGCACCTCCACCACATCCGACAGGTTCTCCAAACACTGCGGCAACACAAGTTATGTGCCAATTTGAAGAAATGCACTTTTGGCATGACCCAGGTTCAGTATCTGGGATACATCATTGATGAACAGGGGGTACATGTCGATCCAGCCAAGATCCAAGTCATTCGAGATTGGCCCTCTCCAACCACCCTAACAGAGCTCCGCAGCTTTCTAGGTCTTGCCAACTTCTACCGCAGGTTTGTGTTGGGGTTTTCTCATATTTCTTGGCCCTTGAGTCAAGTCACCAAGGGAGGGGCGAAAGAAAAATTCTTTTGGTCTGAATCTCAACAGAAGGCATTCAGGGAGTTGAAGGATCACCTCTGCACGGCACCAGTGCTCGCGTTACCAGATTTACAACAGCCATTTGAGGTCGAGACAGATGCCTCTGACTATGCTATTGGGGCAGTCCTTACTCAACATGGACATCCAGTGGCATATCACAGTGAAACACTTTCAGACACAGTCCGGAAGTACCCCACTTATGATAAAGAGATGTATTCCATTGTACAGGCCTGCCGACAATGGAAGCATTACATTTTGGGGAAGGAAACGGTCATCCACACAGACCACCGACCCCTGCAGTTCATACAGACCCAAGGGAAATTGCAGAATGATCGCCATCAGAAGTGGTCTACATACCTGCAACAGTTTCACTTGAATATCAAGTATAAAAAGGGCAGCACCAATAATGTTGCAGATTGCCTCAGTCGACCACCGATCATGGCGCTAACCACCGTGCTCAACTCTTGTGGGCACGAGACTTCTGATTGGCCACTTCTCTACAAAAGCGACCCAGAATTCGGTCACACATACCAGACACTCTTGGAGGGTCGGCATGTTGCAGATTTTCACCTCCAGGATGCCCTATTATGCCACCTCGGTCACCTTTGTGTTCCTTCAAGCGAGCGTGCCAAGATGATTTGGGAAGCACACTACAGTCGGTCTGCTGGGCATTTCGGGGTCGAGAAAACAGTGGCAGTACTGCAAAATTATTTCTATTGGCCGAATCTTCGACAGGATGTTGGGAAGTACATCCGATCATGTACTGCCTGTGCCATTGCCAAACCGACCATTAAGAAGCACGACCTCTATACCCTATTGCCTACCCCTAGTCGACCTTGGGAATCCATCTCCATGGATTACATGTCAGGCCTTCCTTCCACTAAGCATGGAAATGACTGTGTTTTTGTGGTCGTCGACAGGTTCTCGAAGATGGCCATTATGGTGGCGTGCAAGAAGAATATCACAGCAGAAGCCACTGCTAAACTCTTCTTTGAATGAGTGTGGGTGCACTTTGGGATCCCACAGTCTATCATCTCAGATCGGGATAGTCGGTTTCTCAGCACATTTTGGTCCAGTCTCTGGTCAATGCTGGACACCAAACTCATGAAGTCCACAGCCTTCCATCCTTAAACTGATGGCGAGACAGAGGTTGTCAATAGGATGATTGTGCACATTTTGCGCATGTATAACTCAAAGCATCCACGCACATGGGACGAGAGCCTCCCCTATGTTTAGCACAGCTACAACCGAGCTCTTCACAGCTCCACTGGCCATAGCCCTTTTCAGGTGGGTTTGGGATTCCAGCTACTATGCCCCATTGATGTGGCCATGCCACTTGCAGCTACTCACATGAATTCAGCTCATGTCCAGTCCGAAACAGATAAGGCCACCAGCTTCATTGAGCGCATCCAACATATTCGCCAGTAGGTCCATGAAATTCTTGAGAAATCAAATGCCAATTACAAGCAGCGACATGATCAACATCGGGTGCCACACAAGTTTCAGGTGGGCGACAAAGTCTGGTTGCATTTGCAAAAGGAACGCCTTACTGGAGCCTATCGGAAATTGAGACCACTCCGATATGGTCCTTACACCATTACTAAGGCTATGGGAGACAATGAATTTGAGCTCAGCATTCCCCCATTCCTCGGCCTGCACCTAGTGTTCAATGTGGACCGCCTTCGGCCATACTTTCCACCATTGCTAGACACATCCGACATTGCAGAACAGTTCAAACCCACAGAATTAAATCCAGATTGCATGGAACAAGCTGCAACTGATCGGATCATGGACACACAGATCAAGAACACTCGCCAACAGAATATCCAACTGTATCGAGTTGTCAAAGTAGGCCAACTCCTTCAACAGGGCAAGTGGCTCACCAGGGAACAAGTTCAGCAGAAGTTTCCCCATCTCATGGAGGAGCTCAACGCAATGGGGACCATTGCTTCCTAAGGGGGGAGGAATGATCCAGGTGGATATTGGTGGCCACCTGCCAAGTCCACCTGGACCCCCACCATTGTCTTTCTCAGCATTTTCAGTTTCCTTAATTGTAGCACAACTTACTATTTTTAGCAGTTTTTCGGGTCCTGAACTTCCGGAGCCGTTTTGAGGCCCTAAACGACGTTTTTTGGGGAATCCGGGGGCAACATCGGTCCATGCAATGGACCGATGTTGCCCGTTCCAAAAATGATAGTGCTCGGATATATCTTTCTAATGAGCTATTGTACGCGTCAAACGGAGATCATATGCCAAAGTTACGACCCCGGGAAGTTGATGCACCAATTTACCCCAAACGGGGCCCACAGTTTGGCGTTTCATCTCCTAGGGTTAGGTTTTGGAATGTTAAGGGTTTTCCATTGTTTCTCAACAATAAATAGGCCTTCGAGCCTCATTGTAACACAGTTCAGAGGCATGTAGCCATCACATCTCTTCTCAGAGATAAGCTACCATCGCCCTAGCTGGTTTATTTCCATTTCTGGTTGTAAGCATATTTCAATATTTTCCATTAATGAAATGAAGTATTATTTCCGCTGCATCTTTGTGTATATGGTTATCTCTGTAATTTGTTGCGTTCCTGTTTAAATCCGAATCATCGAGGACCAAAAATATTAGAAAAGGTGAGAGCGTGACTTCCTATCTCACCAGAATTCAAGGAGTCCACGATGAGCTTGCATCTATAAGGAAGAATCCAGAAGACAGTGAGATGGTGATGACAACTCTAAATGGGTTTACCAAGGAATGAAAAACTTTCATTAAAGGAATTACTAGATAAGAAAAGCTACTAGATTGGGAATGCATGTGGAGTGACTTGACTAAAGAGGAATTAAGGCTCAGTCTCACCAAAGGTTTTATCAACATCAACAACATAGGACCGAAGGTTGAGAAAGAGGAAGAGGAGAATGTAGCCTTTGTTAGTAAAGGGAAAGCGAAGAAGGGTCCCACTCAGGGACAACGATCAAATGGAGGTGAAAAGAAGAAAAATGACTTGTTGAAGGTCAAATTCTTTAGATGTGGTGAGTTTGGTCACTACGTCACCAAGTGTATGAAAAGGAAGAAGGATAAGAAGGGGAAGTGACATATAAAAAATTTGACAAAGATAGATGAGTTAACCTCCAGGTTGGAGGGGTTTGCATTAATAGCAACTATACCTCCATATGGAGGAGGAGCATGATGCTTCAAAGTTGTAGGATCGGGCAGTGTTCGAGGAGGCACAACATCAAACAAGTATTCCCTTGGATCATTACCTTAGCTATGAGGGCCCACAATACTTAGTAGCAGGAGGATTGAGATGTCAAAATGTGTAGTTAGATCTTGAGAGACAGTGCAAAGCTAGTTATAGTCAGATACTAAAGGGGCTCAGAGATAGTTAGGTGTAGACATATGATCACTGGACAAATAAGAGCTAGTTGTAGTCAGAGACTCAAGGGACAATTGAAAAAGCTAGTGGCAGGGAAAATACATCAGTTCTCAATTACAGTATTTGCAACATCAACAACAACATGAGATTAGATGCAACACAAGCAGTGTTGGCAACAATGCAGGGAGACATAGTGCAGTGTTAGCAAAAACACATATGCAGAGTGGTTCAGCTATAGGGTTAGCAGATGAATCAAAGTATGCACAGTTGTATGGTGGACAGTGACAGTGTGTTGCAGATGCTAGACACTAGCAACACGGTCCAACTACAGAGGGGAGATGTTTTTGAGCGAACACCTTCCTCTCTAAGAGGGAGTGTTATATTTTTGTAGCATCAGATAGGTGTTCTAGTCTTTATTTGTGTCTAAGAGGATAAGGAACATGATATCTCCAAAACCCAAAAAAGATTTTGTGAGATAAGCTTGAAAAATTCCTTAATTAAATTAATTGATCAATAATTTAAAAATGCCTAATTCTAACTTAGGGAAATTGATTAATTAATGGGAATTAATTAATGATGATTGAGAATGCTCTGGAGACTCACTCAGATTGAGTCTAAGATGATCTTATCAATTGATGATGATTTAATCATGGTTGTTGGTGATCCAGTGAGAGGTTATAAGAGCAGGACAATGGGATGAACAAAGAAATAAGAGGGGAGCGAGTTACCTTGGTAGATTGAGCTATCTAGTTGTTGTGATTCAACAAGGAAGACGTGTTTGAGATAAAAGGAAAGCATCTGTGATTGAGGGAGTATCAGGAGGAAAATTTGGAGAATTTCCTAGCAGTTTTCTAGTGCCAGAGAGGTAGGAAAATGGAGGCCAACATCTTCTGCAGAGAAAGACATCTAGGCAGCGAGCTAGTCAGTCCAAATGAGAAAGTTTTCAGAGGTCAGATCTGAGTCCAGAAGGCAGAGAATTTTTTATTCCAAAGGTAGAGGGAGGCTAGATGGCCCATTTGGAGGTAGATTCAGGGCTATATGACTTCCATCATGCCAGCAGTGCGAGCATACTAGAGGGAGGATGATTTGCCAGAAGATTACCATTTAGGCATCCAGATTATTGTACTCATAATTTGCTGCATAATAATAAAAAACCCTCATCAACTGCACTAGTTTTCCCTTCGAGGTCTTTTCGCGGGCGTTAGTCCAAAAATATTGGTGTCGATTTTTTTTATTTTGTGTGTGCATCTATTTATTAGTTCCCAAATTTCTTGCAACATATTTTTTTATGGTGAATATTGCAATGGTGAGTTATTTATTAATTGTCGTAAACAATTAAACTACTAACAAATAGGAGAATAATATCCAGTAACTGCAATCAAGGAAATTTCACAAGAATATGAGTTCCAACTCACTCCAATGAAGATACATATGCTTCTAGTGAAATCACTTATTATTGCTAAGAGAAAAATCAAATAAATTTAATGAGGTTGGTCAACATAATACTAGAGTGTTGGATATTACCATGAGTATGCTCTTGTCCTATTTCTATATCTAGTTCCACACAGATTTTAGCACATGCAAATATTCATGGCTTTGGATATGATTTGTCAATGTATTTCCCAAGTGTGTTTCTAATACTCCTCAAAGGATTCTCTACTTGGAAATGAAGAGGAACATGAGGTGGATGGACCCATACCAGGACAATATAACAAACATGAAGCTCTAGGTCAAAATCTAGACTCTAGTGATTGAGAAGCATTCCTAAAGTTCCAAACAAGTAAGGACCATTGTACAAAATCATATCTTGATCTTTTGATTTAAATAAGATAGAATAGAAACCCCTACCATAGAAGAATAATAGTTTTTCTTTGATTAAAACCATCTTCCTCTTCGAAACCCATATGTCCATTGATTTGGGGGAAATCCAAATAACCATAAATTGACTAATAAGGCCCCTTTTAGCAAGAGAATTCCATATGATGGGAGGAATAAAAGGGAAGGTTAAACTCTAGAAGCTAATCTAGATTCTTAACAAATCTTAAAGGCTAAGATTTTCTGGATAACTTTTCTTGGAGAAGAGATAAGGTAGTGGAACACAATAATTTCAAAGTTTGATTTAGGATGGGAAGGACGACCCCCTTATGACACCAATGCCATAGCTAGGTTCCTAGAGAAACACAATGGCTATGGTTTTAGAGAAATGTGTGTTTTAGACATGATACATGTAAAAATTTAACAAGAAATAAAAAAATATTATGATTTTATTATCAAACAAACGAGAATAAAATCACTATCTCACATATATACAACACATGAATATCCAAATACATAGTAATTCTCACTTTATTTTTATTTTATTTTGTCTTATGTCATTTTTACATCTAAAAAAGGAAAGAAAGAAAATACTCGGAAATAGTGAGACACAAATTACAGGTGAGACACTGCTCACATTGAGACACTGCCCACACTCTTTCATATATTTGATTACTAAACACCTATATTTATAAGAGTACAATATTATTCAACAGTTTAAACAAATTCTTGAAAAATAGGATATGAAAACTAATTATGAATGCAACTATTTAACTATACTTTAACAAAGTATAATAATGAATTTATCCAGCAACCCCCCTTAGTGGATAAATGACTTCTCTACAATACATAACTAATTTCTACATATTTCGAAATTTTCCTTTCCATGAGGTTTTGTGAAAATGTAAGCCACATTTTCATTTGTATTAGAATATATTATATCAATTTCCTTTGATTATATCTTTTCCCTTACAAAATAATGTTGGTTCCCAATATGATTTGAACTAACATGGCACACATAATTGTTTGTTAGTTTTTATGGAGCTTTGATTATCACATTTGATAATCGTTGGATTTTTTTGTTCTTCTCCCACATCTTCAAGAATCCGCGTCAACCAAACTGCCTCGTAAGTAGCACTACATAAGGATTTGTACTTGACTTCAATTGGTGATAAAGAAAAAATTCAATATTTCTTGTTGATTCATGATACAATCCAGATCCAAAGCTAAATGCATATCTTGTGGTTGATTTTTTTCCATCAATATTTATAGCCCAATCTAAATCAGAATAACCTACCAACTGGACATAGAACTCATTAGTATATTTAATACCAAAATCAACAGTTCCTTTCATATATCAAAGGACTCTTTTTGTTGTTGTCTAGTCACTTTCATGAGGCTTGACCATGAATTGAATAAGGATTCTAATTAAATATGCTATATATGACGTGGTTGTAATGATATAGTTTAAACTTACCACCAACTAATGATGCAGAATAGCATCCACCTCTTTTGTTTCATCATCATTGTAGAGTTTAGTATTCCGTTCTAAAGGAATAAACATCACCATACATTCATTTATATTAAACCTTTTAAGTAAATCCCTTATATATTTACTTTGTGTGTCCACTGTCTTACTATATTCTCTCCATACTTTAAGACTCAAAATATAATGCAACTCATCAAGGTCCTTCATCTAAAATACTTGTGACAAATGTACTTTAATTTTTTCAATAAACTTAGATGCATTGCCTATTATAATAAGATCATCAACATATAAGGAAATCAAAGCCATATGGCCCTTTTGACATGAGTTGACATATAGGTTAGGATCACTCTTACTTTTCATAAAACCTTTCTGAAATAAGAAAAAGTCAATCTTTACATACCAAGTTCTTGTTTCCTATTTTAGTCCATATAAATATTTCTTTAACCTACAAACAATATGCTCTTGACCCTTCTTTACAAATCATTTTGGCTAAACAAGATAAACATTTTCCTTAATTCCCCATTCAGGAAAGCATACTTTTTTGCATACATACTTTTTTTGATGTATTTCTTGCATCACTAAAAAGATGTCTAAATGTATAGAATAGCGATAGGGGGTGTTGCACTTAAGTGTCAAAGTTTTACCCACAAAAAACACCATTTAATGCCTCAAAATTCTTCCATAATATTTGATACCCTAATTCTCTAAATTGGGACCTGCTAGTCAAAATGGTCACATGAGATGATTCGTCCAATTTTTCCACTTTGAAAGCATCAAGATGGATGAAAAATAATATAATTATCCAATTCAGAGCAATTGTATATTTTTTTATTGGACACTTATCATTTTGGTCTCTATCATCATGTTTGCTATAAATTTTTTAATACAATTTGAATTATTTTTATAGTGATGAAGTACAATAATACTTATAATGTGTCCAACAAAGGTGGAAATATGATAGAAGAAACATTACATTGAACATAGGGTGTAAACAAAGATAAGGTGGTAGGTTGAGTTAAAAATCATTCTCAGCCATTTCTTTGGTGATGATGTTAGGCTTGTAGTGAATTGGTATGATTTTCCTATTAGGGACTATAATTTTCTCTCTCTATGATTGCTAACCCTATATTAGTGTGGAACTGTTGATAGCCAAAAATGACAGAAATCAACAATAGGGAGACCGCTTGGTCAAGGCCCCAACTAAGCCCTTATCCATTTGGGATGGTGATTCTAACTGGTTCAAATGGTTCCAGTTACCCTCACTCTCCTTGCTGACTTGTGATGTTTCTAGTTTCCATCAACCAAAAGAGTCAATCAAACTTACCCTCCTGCAATGCACTTGTAAGAAAACAATCTTTAAGCTAAAACAAGGGCTCAACTAAGCCACCTACGAGGTTGATCCTACGTAAGGAGACTTATAAAAATGAGAACTAATTCTAAATCAAAATGTAAATGCAGGCCTACTTACTAATGCTGAAAAACAAGGCAAACTACTCTAACTCGATACCTAGGAGATAACTCTCAAATACCAAGTACTAGGTTTTAAATATGATGAGGATTTAACATGCATTTTATAATGAATATATAGCTGTTGAATTAGTTCTAACAACTGATGTTATAAGTGCAAGACATGCTTTGTTTAAATATTTAAAATGATAAAAGATGTGTCACTAAAATCTAGAAATAGTTCACTCAATTCCAATGACAATTAAATTAATTTACGATGGAAAATTTCTGAGTAAATAGTTACTCATAAATCTACTCAAATACAAAAGAAAATCGAGAAATTAATAGCGGATCCATGTAAATATAAGATCAAATAGTTGATCCAATAAACAAAAATTCACATATTTTACAATAACGTAAAACATGAAATCCTTGACCGAAACATGCCATCAAAAAACAAAATTTATATTGAAAAATAATAATATTTGAATACGAATAAAAACATGTGTATCTCATGATCTATTTTGAAATGAATAGCTCAATCAATCCTCTCAATATCATCAACCCTGCCAGTAAAGAAAAGAACCCAAATAGTGCAAGATCTGCTTATACAACATAGATCGAATCTCGAAAGGAAAACTCTCAAAGCTCAGATTTGAGTATTCCTCTCAGCCTACAACAAAAATCCTCCTCTCAGAAGTGCTAAGAGTATCCTATTTGCAGAAAAGAGGAATCCTACTCGCTTCTTCAAAAACTTATTTATAATTACAAAATTAAATCTCCAAAACGGAAGCTTATTGCAAGTAGTTTTTCTCGATGATCTTAGAGCTAGAAAAAATCTATTTTTTCTTATTTCTAGTGCAATTCCATTGCTCAAAAACTCACGAGCCTCATCCTCTCCAAAAATATCTCTACAAAGATAACTAAAATAAAAATTAAAACCAATCAAAATTCAAATGTAATTTGAGAAATTAATAAAATAAAATTTATGCTTTCCCTTGCTTTTCATTATTCCCTTTAGACTTTTTTTCGCAAAGTTGATATTTCCAACAACAAGAAATTCCTAGCCAATGAAATTCCCAAAGCAAAACTAAAAAAATTGATTTTTGGTTGCAAATTCAGAGTTGTAACTTATGTTATTTTTTTGGAGTATTGAATGACCAAATTTAGTAAAACAACCACTTCCATATCCTTTTCCTAAAAAATATCTTTCCAACAAACCCTCATTTGCTTAATTTTGTTGAATAAAACTCAAAATAAAACCATCTAAAATCTAAATTCCAAAAATATTAACTCGCTAGAAAATACATAGTAGTAAATAATTTATTAAAAATTTCAAACATTTATTTATTAAAATTTTATTTTAATCAATCATAACATTAATATATATATATATAAAATAAAATGAAAAAACATATATATAGAGTAAAATAACAAAATAAAAAACATAAAAACAAATAAAATTTAAAACAAAATATACACAAGAAATATATAAATGAAATGAAATGTAATAAAGTTCTAACAAGGAGCATTCATGCTGTAAGTGAATCATGGGATGAGTGAATATGGAAGAGGGGACCATGTGGAAGGTGGGACCCCCTCTCCCTTCACAACCCAAACTATATGTTTAAAGTCTTATGTGATTAAATGCTTGAAGTCTTAAGTGCCCCCCTTACATCATCGTTACATTAGGTTAGCTCGGATTGAATTGCCCAAGAGAAGTTATATGCGGCACAATTAGAAAATGTGAACTAGGGAATTGGGGAAGAATATTTCCCTCTTTATTTTATATTTTAAATTATATGTTTTAATTTAATCACAATTTTTTTAATATATATATATGTGTTTTTTATATTATATTTACCATGCTGGAATTTAGTGGTTTTATAATAAAAATTAAATTAATAACTAAATAAATTAATAAAAATTTAAAAATTAATAAAAAAATAATATTTACAATCTAAATAATTTAATTAATCAAAATTAAATTAATTTAAAATATATATTAATATATTAAAACTAATATTATTGACAAATTAGAAAAATATAATAAAATACATATTTACATATTTAATACTTAGGCAAAGAAATTAACCAAACTTTGATTGAGAATATATTCCAAATCGTAAGTCAGAATGAAGAGAAACTTGAATCTTTGGAAAAATTGCAACAAAATGAAAACAAAGAAATCATCAAAACATAAATCCAAACAAAGTCAAAATCTTGCAAAATAAAGTAAACCAAAACATTTTAAAAATGATATTAGCAAAATCTAATTGGAGGGTCCCATTAATTTTTAAAAATTAAGCGGGGTGTTGTGGTCACAACAGGAACCTAATGTTGATCATGGTAGTTCTTAAAATTATTGTTGAGATATTGTAAAATTATGTGCACCTATTACTAGATGTGAAACTTTGGGAAATATGGCAAGTTTGTATGCCTCTCCTTGAGTATGGGATGAATCTTCCTATGTCAATGGAAAAAGAAAGACTACATAAATTACGGTCAATGAAGAGAACCCCAAGCACAATTGAAAAAGGATGTGGATGTAAAACCATGCATAATTGTATTGTAGTTGTGCTAAACATAAGGAATACTTTCATCTCATGTGCATGGATGTTTGGAGTTGTGCATACAAGGATCTATATAATCATCTTATTGACTACCTCAATTTATCCACCTATCTAGGGATGGAGGGAAATAAATTTGGTCAACTTAGGATGAATTAAGGACCAATGTTTGAATTTATATGTGCTCAAGACCCTATTTTCTATAGCAAAAATAATGGTTATTGGAAATAAAAAATGAACCTAAACATGCTTGAATAAGAGTTTAGTGGTGGCTTCCATTATGATACTCATATTGTGTGCCAAAATTGTCATCTTATAAAGCCAATCAACATCACAAATTTGCCATCTTTGAAAACTAATCAATGACTACAAAAACACAATTACATACTTGACATAAAGTCCATGTAGACCTTGTTGAACACTATAATATCACTTTCATTCATAAATGGATTTTTTAAATTGTGAAAAATAGAGTCAATATACATTATAAGTATTTGGGGTGGAGGGTTTGTGAGTTGGTTGGAAGGGATATAAAAAGCGGTATCTATTAAATATAAAAGATATCTAGTAAAAAGGGAGTATTTTTAATTAGAAACATATATTCAGAGGGGGGCTAAAAACAATAGTGTGTATTTATCTATATTTAATGAAAATAGATGTATTCTTTAATATCCCATGAACAAACACGTTATGCCATAGGTTCACTAGGTGGATACCCCATTATTATACGAGATTTATGATTGCAGACAAAAATATCTCCCCTAGGTTTGGTGGATAACCTAGAACAATAGAGAAACAAGGAATACAATGCTTTCCTTAAAGTAAATAGATGATGATATGAAGCCTACTTGGAATTTTTCATGGGCTTCGTTCCTTCTTTAGCTTGAATGCTCTAATTCCAGCTTCGGTTACCAAAATTAGAACCTACATAGTCAGATAACACAAGCCAAGAAACTAAAAGATCTATGCAGTATCATATATATACTCTATTCAATAGATCAACATGGCATTGAAATATATGAAATAACAAAATCACATTTAGAAAAATAGAGAATTCTTTGCATTAATATAAATGGAAGGAGTTTACAACCATAAACAGGTGTTGATCTAGTAGAAGAGCTCCTCCAAAGGCTGACTTGTCCTTTCCTTGTCGCAATGTGCACCTCCAATCATCCTAAATGCATGAAATGAAACCTCTTACCACAACAACATAAGGATAAAATCACTCTCCAAAAGCCAACCCCTTGCATATGGAAGGTTGTAAATATATAGAGGAGTGGGGTAAGTTGGGAGTTCTTATCCAATTACCAATATAAGGTTTTAGATCCACCTTTGATAGGAGGATGGGATCAAAGGATAAGGGATGGAAACTCTAACGTGGGGTAGGATAGGGTCTAGATGATTTATCTGAGGTAAATAGTTGTAACAAATTCTGGAAGCTTTTGGAATAGAAGGCTTCCAAAATTTATATTTTTTTCTCAAATTTCTAGAACCAATGAAGGTGCAAAGGGGAGAAACTTGTAGGTGATCAACGCAGGCCATAGTGGAGCAACCTGGTTGTCAACATTGTCCAACAAAAGGCCAGGGAGCGTTGGTCCTAAAACTGGCTTAGATGATGCAGTTCAGGGCATAAATTTTAGGAAATGAAAGGTACATGATTAGGGATTTGTGCAATGATGATGACAAGATGGAATAGGATGTTGATTGACCCCATTAGAAGGCCTATTGATCGTATGTGAAAAAATAACCTATAATAGAATGCCCCCTAAAGTGAAAAGTCAGAAATGATGACTAATGACTGAAGTTCTTTACCTTGTGACAAGTCGAGATCAAGAAAAACCAGCAAGCTTCATCTGTTACATACATTTTCATCATGACTTCTTTGTTTCTAAGGGATGCATACCCATACTCAACACATGAGCTAACATACCATGTACAATGATCAAAAGACATGTGCATAGATGACAAGTGGTGGACCCATTCTTGGATGACTGTCTGTATGATCATGGCCATCATACATTTTGATCTTTGTATAATCCTAAAATCACAGCCCGGATGGATGAAACTAGATCCAGAGTTCTCTATCTCATTCACACAACCAACCAACGTACGAGTATAATCATGTGAAATCAATGAACTAGGGTCGAACATGGTAGAAACCATTTGATTACTAACCAATGATGTAATCCGTTAACATATGCAAGATAAACCATCGATGATGTTAATGGATCTCAAGGTACTATAGTCGAATCCTATGGTGCGAATAAATGAGTTGATGTCGAACACCACACAAAATATTTCGGTCGAAGGCCATTGATGTAAACCTATTTTCGAGAGCGAGGAAACTTGCCATTAATGTATGCAACCACCAAGGTACCAAGGAGTTTTTCTAATTCAACTTCTTGGATAATGTGCTGATGTCGATAGGAAGCAACCTGTCGCAGGAGGGCCTTGATGTAACTCCCATCAACGACACAAAACAGGTATCATGATTGAGACATAATGATGTTGACATGGAACTAGATCAGGAAAGGCAAACATGGAATGAAGGCTTAAGAGTATTGTAACAGATATTAACTAAATGAATTCTCTTAAACACAACGACAACACTGAATGGAGTTGGCAACATTGACCTAAAACTGAAATGGAGGCTTTGAATGGTATGATAACCAAAATACAAGCAGATTACCCAACCCAACAACCACAAAGATGAAGTGGAAGAGTGTCGTGTTCAAGAGCGACTCACTGCCATTAGCAAAATGGAATACCCTATTTTCCCAATTTCCCCAACCATACTGGTCAGTACCTCTTTATTTTTTAACAAGCTTGAGGAGGATAACATATACTTGATATGTAAGTTCACCCTTCGGATGAATCCCTAAGAGTATATTTAACGAACCCAGAGAACGAGTGGTTCGACCTTGTCATTATCTTTTTTTTTTTTGCTAAAGCAAGAGTCGTGCCTTCTATATTATTAAATCAAACATAATTTACAATATATACATAATTCCACCATACTGAGTGGTCTAAGGCAAAAAAAAGGAAAATGCCCTTCTGAATCAAGGCCCTCAAACCCCAAAAAGTACCGGCCCAACCTTTTTTGAGTACAAACAAGAATAAGCAACGGGAATCGCAGGGCACATGAACCCTCCCCACATATAACCGCGCTCACAAACACCTAACCTACCTCTTAATCGTTGGCGTTCATTCTTCTTTTTTAATTTGACGACGGAGGTACAAATCGCACCATGAAGATGCAAGAAGGTTAACCCCCGGACCCCACCAAACTGCTCGCTCATTCTTGATTGTTGATCGACCTTGCAAAATCAAACGGCAGAGCTGAATATCGCACGGCTGAAGTCATCGAACTTTAGTGTGCGATGAGGGTGGTTTTTAGACCTGACCCTCATCCACGTGTCATGAGTTGTATGGCATCGCTGCCCAATTTTCAAACCACCTTCGGCTTGAAAGCAGTGCGATCGCTCCAAAACCACTCGGGAAGTGGTTTTGTCTTCTGCCACTGGAAAATTGGGAAATGTTGCCGCCAAAACGGATGCCTTCAATTATTACTTTCAACCTCTCTCTGGACTGAGAAAACCTTGCTCCCGATGCCGGGGATTTTCAGGGTTGTGATTACCATGGCTGCTGAGGCCGACCCTAGCCAACCTTCCATCGTAGACCTGTCTGACCAAAATTGTGATTCCTGCAGAAATCTGCTCATTACGAATTGGCTTCCTTAGTTTTGTTCTTATACACTTCTTTGTCCTCTTCCGCCTGGTTATGGCAAAGATCTCTTAGGTTGCTCTGCGACATTGCAAGCCAATCCATCGAAATTCTGCTGTCCTGACAGCTGACACCTTGGTTGGCTAGAATGTCTGCCAATTTGTTGGCCTTTCTACGCACATGGATGAATCTAAGTGTGCGTAGTCCCTGAAGATGTCCCTGTATTTTATGGAGAACCCATATTAACCTCCAATGTTTTGTAACTTTTTTCGGCCCTGTTCCATGACTAATTCTCTTGGCTGCGTTGATGACTAACTCTAAATCAACTTCTATTATCACATTTTGGCAGTTGTCTTGTTTCAGAAATTCTAAGCATTGCTCCAAAGCCATTAATTCCGCCATGTTCTTGGTGGCTTTTCCTAAATGACCATGGAAGAGGGAGATAATGCTTCTGGTATCATCCCGAAGATTCAAGAACTCCTCCAAAGCCTGCCATTCCCGGGTTTCCTTTTGAAGCTCCGTCGATGTTATACTTCAAAAAACCTTCCGGGGGAGGATTCCAGAATTCTTTAACCGTTTCCCTCATGATTATTTTCCTATCTAGACCTTGTGGAATGAGCCCTTGCATGCCTAACTGCCTGAGAATTCTCAACTCTGCTTCTGAGGGAGGATTTTTGGGGAGATCCCTTACTGTGGTACCAACTGTCTCCTTAAGTTGTTTTAAGATCTACTCCAACAGGCAAAGAGAGGAATTCTTCTCCTCTTTGAAGATTATTTTATTTCTTTCTTTCCACACATTCCATATAATGAAACTTGGCAAAAGAGCCCAGGCAGAGTTAAGAACTTCATAATCCAAAAAATTATTCCTCCAATTGTTTAGGGTGTTAGTGATACTTTCTTTGTCTCTATCAGACTGATTGAAGATGGTGGCAAAAAAATCCCATAACCTGGCGGTGAAAATGCAGTTGTTGAGAAGATGTTCCATAGTCTCCTCTTGGGCTTCACAGAGCTGGCATCTGGAGGGTCCCAACATACCCCTCTTTCTAATATTATCCCAGGTTAATATTTTCCTATGGTGAACCAACCACATAAAGAGTTTGATCTTCATCCAGCCTTTGTGCCTCCATAGCTTCTGCCAAGTTCTATCCGGAGCTTGGGATTCCAGCCCAAGGAGAATACCCTTTGCTTCCTTAATATTAAAATTGCCCTCCTTTTTGTTAACCCATATTAGTTGATCCTGCCCTTCAGTAACTAAAATCATCCTCTGATCGAACATCCTTTTAAGGGTCTCTGCTCTTCTATTGAGGGTTCTGTCCTCTCTGCATCTATTTTTCTCCATGTTCTCCATTTTCCTGTATTGTGAGAATGCTCCCAAAAGTCTTTTACCTTTACTAATCCTTGGTTGTCTGTCTCATGCTTGAGGCCCAAAAATTCCTCTTTCAATAGAGTAGGTTCTTGTTGCCATTTTTCCTTCTAGAATAGTGCCAGATCACCCTCTCTGATTTCCCAAAAACTGTTTTTTTGAACCACCCCTCTGTTCTCCCAGGCCTTGTTCCATATGGGAGAGCCCTTCATATTTCCAGACATTCTTATGATATCAAAAGAAAGCCAAGCGCTGGCATATTTTTCCTTCCAGATGCTTGCCCATTGATCCTTAGGATCCTTAACCTGCCACCACCAAAGTTTGTCCCCTAGAACCTTACTGAGAATCTCTAGATCATCCAAACCTAGGCCTCATTGGTTCTTGGGTTTACAGATCTTTTCTCATGAGACTAACGCCCATTTTTTCCTTGTTTCCTCTTTGCCCCAAAGAAAATTTCTTTGAATATTTCTAAATTTCTGTAAGACTCCTTTTGGAGCTGGGAGATCTGACAGCATAAAGACTGGGATAGCTTGGAGCACTGCCCCTGTAAGAACCAATATACTAGCCAGATTTAAAGACCTGATTGTCCATTTGCTGACCTTATCTTGAATTTTAATGATTAACGATTCCCATATGCTCTTATGCAGAGGTTTAGTCGTTAGAGGAACTCCCAAATACTTAGAGGGGAGGGATTCTCTTTGAAAGCCAAGAATTCTTGAGACATCTCTCTGAATGGCTATATGGGTGTTAAAAAAAAAGATTTTTGATTTGGAAAGATTGACTTCCATACCTGTTGCCATAGCAAATTCATTCAAAATTTGTTTGTATGCTAGCGCTTCCGTGACTGTGGTAATTCCCTATAGCATGGTATCATCTACAAACTATTGATGAGTCAGAACTTGACCATTCTCTGATAGTTGGAGTCCTTGAATTTTTCCCATTACTCTAGCATGCTTAATGGACCGCCCCAGCCCTTCCATCATGAGGATGAAGAGAAAAGGAGAGAGCGGATCTCCCTTTCTGAGTCCTCTAGAAGGAAGAAAAAGTTCAGAGGGAGAGCCATTAACTAAAATTGAAAAGATGGAGGAAGTCACCAGGGCCTTAACCCATCTGACCCAATCATGATCAAATCCAAACGCGGTTAGCACTTTCTTGATATATGTCCAGTTCACTTTATCATATGCTTTGGCTATGTCCAATTGCACGATCATACCCACTTTCCTATTACTAGCTAACGAGTGAACCATCTCGTGAGCTTGAATGATGTTATCTAGAATTTTCTTGCCTTCCACATAACCAGATCGTTCCCCCGAGACAAGCACAGGTAGCAAAGGTTTGAGTCTGTTGGCCACGACCTTGGAAATTATCTTGTAAACTACATTGCATAAAGTGATGGGGCCTGTACCTCTCTGGTGTTTGAGCATTATCCTGTTTTGGAATAAGGGAGATAAAGGGGGTATTGAGAGCTTTTAAAATAGTTCTGTTCAGCCTAGAATCTTTCACTACCCTTAAAATATCCTTTTTGACAATATTCCAACAGGCTTTGAAGAAATCCACACTGAATCCATCCAGACCTAGAGCCTTGCCATTTTGCATTTCCTTGAGGACCTCACTGACCTCCTTTTCAGTTACAGGTCTGTTGGGATTACAATTATCCTATTTGGATACCAGCTTAGGGATATGTTTAGTGAAGTCCTTGATGAAAGGTTCCCTTACTAAAAGGTTTTACTGGGCAATACCTCGGAAGTGCTTTACTAACATTGCTTCTATCTCCTCATGGGATTGATGAATCTGCCCATCCTCGTCCTTGATCGAAGAGATCCTGTTGTGATTCCTATTTGCAATGGTGGATCTATGGAAAAATTTAGTGTTGCGCTCTCCTTCTTTTAGCCATTGAACCCTTGATTTTTGTTTCCAAAAAATTTCCTCTTGTTTACACAACTTTTCCCATTCTTGATGATGTTTCTCTACTTGATCATTTTTGTTCTTATCAAAGCCTTCCTTGATCAAAGCTTGGTTGAGCTCCAAAATTTTATTTTCCATAGATTTCTTTCCTACAAAAATATTACCAAATTCATTCTTGTTCCAAGCTTTTAGCTTTAGCTAGATGTGCTTTAATCTTTTGTGTAGTAGGAACATTGTTGATCCTTGAATCTGCAAGTCCTCAGCCCACCATTTTTCAATGTTGCTGATGAATTCTGGGTGTGAAAGCCAAATATTTTCAAATCTAAAAGGTCTGTTTCTTGGGGTACCTATGCCCTTGATTTCCATTTGAACCGGCCAGTGATCTGAGCCTCCAAAAGGAAGAATTCCTGCTATTATTTCCTTGTCTAGAGGCATGAGATCCTCAGATATCATGAATCTATCTAACTTGGAGGTTACCTGGGAATCCCCTCCTCTTTTGTTGTTCCATGTACAAAGGCCATTGTTTGTCTCAATATCAACAAGCTTCATGCTTTCTGAAAAGATTTGGAAGGCTGAGGAATCTTTATTTAGTGCTCTTGTACCCCCTTTTTTCTCTGAGAGAGATCTAATCATATTGAATTCCCCTCCTATGACCCAAGGTAATCTTGCATGTCTGACCCAGAGATCCACCAAGGAATCTATAAACTTGATTTTGTCATCTAACCTTTGAGGGCCATAAACATTCGTAACTAGATAAGTGTCCTTGTCTCCTACAGGTTGTATAACCACTGATAAATAATTCCTTGATGCCTCCGCATCAATTATTCCAATTTTTTGGGGATTCCAGAGAGTGAGGATACCCCCTGCTGTATTTTCTGCTTTAACCTCTAGAAACTCAAATCTGCTGAGCAATTTACTATGGATTTGCCTTAACTTTTGAATTGAGCATTTCGTTTCTTGGACAAAAATTATATCCGAAGCTGCCTGTTTCATTCTGTTATTCAACATTCTCTGTTTTCTCTTGCTACCTAGACCTCTAATATTCCAAGTTGTGAACTTCATAATTAAATATTGGTAAAGGAGTAACCGGTTAGCTCTTTCATCTTACCTGAGTTAAGCTTACCACATTCCATCAATAGCTCGTTCTGCTTTTTCCTGCCTCTTTTTTTGCTATATTTCTCGATGCTAACCCTGGAGTCATTTTTACTACTTTCACCCCTTCATTACTCTATCTTTCAATGTTGTTTACTCCCTCCAAACCCTTTGCCTGAGTTTTCCATAAGAATAACTACTGTATTCGATTGCACTCTTCTTGTGGTAGTGATTCTACCCCGCCAGTTGTTCCCTGAATCAAGAACCCTTCTAGATCTAGGTTTTCTCTGTCAAGAATCTCCTGTAGCTCATTATCCTCCATTTCCATCTCACTTTGGGTCATTTCTTGATCCATTTCCATCTTTGATTCACTCATCATGATCCCTTTCTGTTTTTCGTTTTCCTGTACCTGGTCACGTTCTTCTTCCTTCTCCTTCTTTTCATAACCTTCATTCATTACTTGATCTTCTACTGCTATTTCTTCATCCTCTTCAAGAACTTGGAACTAATTTTGACTAACCCTTTGTCCTTCATTTTGGTGTTCCTTTGGCCCTTTTTTGCTGCTTTTTCATTTATGAACTACTTTGTGAAAGCTGTCTGTGTCTTTCATTGTGTTAGTTTTTCTTTTGTTCTCTGCTTTACTGAGGGGGCAGTCTCTTAGAAGGTGCCCATGTTCATGACATCTATGACATCTAAATGGAATATGCTCGTAGTCGACTGTCTGCACCCATTCCTCATCAAAAACCTCCAAGATGACCTCATCCAGAAGAGCTCCGGATAGATCCATCTCCACACAGATCCTTGCAAAGGAGGTATATTTTCCCCTCCTTGTGGCTTCAGAAGCTTTGACAAACCATCCTAATTTATTGCCTATGGCAGCTAGTGATTCTGTTTGCCAATAATCAAGAGGTAGAGAATAGAGTCTTACCCAAACCAGGACTGAAGTAAAATTTTCCTGCTCCGGTACGAAGTTCATCATCCATGGCCGCATATAGAGCCCTGCTACTGCATAGAAGTAGGGCCCGCCTTCAAACACTCTGTCTTTATCTTCAATGTTAGTGAACACCACAGTAAAGAATCCCTTGGACCCCAGATGAAGATCAATGCTCCCTTTAGGCTTCCAGTGGTATCTGATCCATGTTTGTAAAGCCTTTTTAGTGGGCCATAGCCCCATGAATTTGCATATGACTGCATAAGTCCGCATGTGATCCCTGTGCACCTGCAACACTGGATCATTTAAAACTACTCTTGGAGTGATTTCAACTTTGGGTTTGCACGGTCCCTTCTGATTTTTGTCTTTTGTTCCCTGTTTTTTGTCATTTTCCTCCTTGTCTTTTGTGCCATCATTCTCCTTCGATTTGGTACTTTCTGTTTCCTCTTCCCTATTTCTTCTTCCTTCCTCAGCATTACCTCTGCCTTTTTCCGGAGGTTTCTTGCCCTTGTTGGCCATTGCCTCCTTGTAGGAGGGAGTGGATCTCCCTCCTCTGTGCCCATCCATGGAGAAAATCCCCTTCAGAAAACTGAAACCCTAGTCGCCTGCGCTTCACTCCCGTCCGTCTTCTGCTTCGGTTCGACCTTGTCATTATCGACAATTCCATCGCTTTTTGATGTTTTAACGAGTCCAACAAAGGTGAAACTCGACTTCTTTTTCACATTTAGAGAGCTTGCAAAAGAGGAGAGAAAGAAAAAATCCAGATGTCCCTTTACGTTGATAGTTTCTTAATTAAAAAAAGGTAGAAAACAATATTCAAGAGAACCTCTTAGCCATGTTCGACTAAGGTATTCCTTTTTCGTAAATAGTCTATCTCAGTCCTGAAAAGGGTTAAACTTATACTGAGTAGACGTCTTTTCATTTACTTTAACGAGTTCGAAAAGACAAGTACTTGGAAATCTTTTCATATTTTGGGAGTCCAGAAAGTGCTGAAAGAGGACTTCAGGGGGTCTTTTTTTCGTAGGTTTATAGAGTTCGAAAAAGAGATAAAAGTATACTCTTTGGTAAAAATAACCTGTTTAAAGCATGATAAAAAACCTGTTAACAAATGTCAACCTGCTCAAAACATCACAAACATGATTAAACATACCCGTTTCATAGTAAAAATAAAGCATATTTAGTTCAAAACATTAAATATGAATAAAATAATGCGGAAAAGACCATAAATACTCAAAATTACTATTCATTTTCACCATTTCACATTTACCTCTATCAGTGAGAGTTATAAGCCCTTTTTGCCCTCGATCTTCTACATCTGATTGTGGCCAATCCAGTGGACCATTTTGAGTACTTTCGCTTCTAGGTATGAGCTAAAACCCTTCTCTTTATTTTTCATGGTCCAATTTTGTGATTTCATGCTATTTTTTTTAGGTTTTGAAGGCTGTGGGGTTCAAAGAATATGCCCTAGGACCAACATACCCCCACAATATCGAAATTTGCATTGCACCTAGGCAGAATAACACTGTAGGGAGAGGTACAATGCTTTGTCTTGCACTACTAGGGTGCGTTGGGCGTAAAATAGCAACTTGTTTATCAAATTTCCCTCAAAATTTTGTCAAGTTTTTTGCATGAAAAGGAGACTAATGAATATCTTGTTGATGTTTTAGGTGTTCATTAGCACAAAATGAAAGTCATTTGGAGAGCAAGAGAACACAAGGAACAATATTTAAATGTAGCAAATGATCTTGCTATCATCCAAGCGCTAAAAAACTGTGTATTGATAAAATTCTTCTGGCTTCCTAGTATGAGGCAACAAATGGAGTTGTTGAAATACCTTGTTCATTCATGGGATGTTTAGGCACAAGAATTCAGGTTTGGGGAACATCTACTCGAGATAAAGGTAGAGGATATCTACTTTCTGACTGGTTTATCCAAAAGAGGTGCCCCCATCTCTCTCCTAGGCGGGAGAAGTGGTGGGGAGATAGTGAAAGATTATATCACCACCTATTGTAGACCTCGAGCCCATCCAACCAAGGATGGAAAGATCAACATAAAATATGTGACCCAGTTACCTTTGAGAACGATCCTATTCATTATCGCGAGATTGGTAGGTAGCTCAACACTACATGTGGAAAGTAAATCGTACATGCAGTACAAAATAGAGCTTATAGAGCCAACAATCTTCAACTGGAGTGAGGGAGTTCTTGTCAATATGAAGGAACGACTAACTAAAGCAAGAGAGGGGAAGTTAAAGAAATTTGGCTATGGTTTGATCTTAGTCTCTTTTTCCTTAGAATGACTGCCATTACTTTAGCCTTAGCAGATCATACTCGAGCCTATTGATCCGAGGGTACCACAAATGAAGAGGTGGATAGATCATATGGATTGACATGTAGGCCCGTTGGCGATCAAATTCTTACCAACCTTCTTTGGGTGGCTATGTAGATAGTTCACGATGATTAACAACTATCCTTACATAGGGATGGATTTCCTTGATGATACCGAGGTCATGCTTCTTGAAGGCGAGCAATAGGATGCTACAGGTAAAATTCAACCATTTTAAGTTTTTGGAAATTTTAATTATTATTTTTTTATTTTATTTTTTATTTTCTGTGTTTTTTGATGTTTCCCGAGACTAAACTCTTGATGTTTCATGGAGATGTAGGATTAATTCATCCAGTGGTTGCTTCATATCTCAGTTGTGTAGGGAGAGAACCACATGAGGAGGCAGTGGAACTAGTACAAGACATTGTGGTAGGATAGGATGCTGTACGGGATCTTGAGGTAGCTGAGATCCTATCAGAGGTGGAGTGCCACATGGAGGGTTTGACACATGGGATTGATGAGACTAATGTTGACCATATTCCGATGCGACTTCATCGACACACTATCAAAGTGCCTAGTCGTATTGGTCGATTGCAGCACAAGATAGCTCTTAAATGCCATTTTATCATACGCGCCATTGATTTTTCTACTTAGATCTTTGAATGTAGTTTTTATATGGGTGATTTACCCATATGTGTCTCGAGGCACAACTTTTGTAAAACCAAACTTATTTTTTATATATATATACATATCTTTAGTGTTTCCTAGTTCCTATTGTGCTTTCGATATGATGTGATGTGAATTGAAATTATTTACATTCTTTGCAAATGTCTATCTAAAATGTAATTAGCTAGGGAATCTGCTAATGTGTTTATATTATAGAATTACATTCATATGGTATGAAACTGAAATATCTTTCCAGAAGACGTACTCTCAAAACCATGCGAAGGATGGCAGGATTTCTCACCAAATAAATATTAGAAAGTTGTAGTACTACGAGCTGTGAGTCAAGCTTACTGGCTATACGATGGATACCATGTAAAATAGCATCAGATAGTAGCTCCACCATAACACTATACTAAAAAATATTGTTAGTAGAGCGACCAATGCAAATCCCTTGTATACTGACTAGCTCACCATTTGGAGCAAAGATAGCCCATGCTGTGGAGGATAGGTTCTGAGTACTACGGCTAGCACCATCAGCATAACCAATATACAGTTCGAGAGAAGTCGACATCTACAAACCAAACGTAAAAGGAATCAACAGAAACCTAAGGAAACTCTGAAAAGACACACTGAAAACACACTCAACACACCTATAGACAATATGTACATAGTGTACTACGCATGGGATCAAGCATAGTATTTTTTGAGGTACAACCCATTCTGAGGCTGCGCCAGTGGAACTCCATCAAAATCTACTAACTCATAGGCCCCTTTTGCAAGGACTCGCTTGACAATGTATGGACCCAACCACATGGGTTGGAACTTCCTTGGACCTAACTTATCGACCTCCTAGTCATATAAGAGAACTAGGTCTCCTTCCGATAAAACATGAGGCTTGACATTTTTATCATATTGTGCCTTGACGCGTATTTTATGAGCTTAGTTGGCTAAAGCAGCTTTGTGCCACGTTTATCCGAACGAGTCAAATGTAAAAGACACTCCTCCTCTATAGAAGTGGCAAGAAGAATTTGAACAACTAGTTTTAACAATGAAATTTCACATTCGATGGGGAGGATAGAGTCTAGACCATAAACCAACTAAAAGGGTGTGAATCCGGTAGCAGTCCTAATTGAGGTTCAGTATGCCCACAAGGAAACATAAAGAAGCAAGTGCCAGTCCGATTTGTGGACCCCTACCATACGTTGAAGCATAGTCTTAAGAACTTTGTTAATATCCTCAACCTATCTGTTAGCCTGAGGATAGTAGGGAGTGGAACTTTCATGTGAAATTCCCAACTTAGCAGTTAGTTCAGTCATCATATGATTCCGTAAATGTTTCTCGTGATTCGTAACTATTTCTTGTGGAACAAAAAATCTAGCAATAATGTGATTGAAGAAAAAGTATGCAGCTGTTTCACCCATGTTATGAAATGTAGGCATCGCCTCGACCCACTTAGTAAAGTAGTCAACAATGACAATGATATAACCATGCCCCTCGATTGAGGGTTTCATGTCATAAAGTCGATACCCCATTTTGCAAAGGGACCAAAAACTACAACATGATGCAATGGAGTAGGTGGTGCACGGACCTTATGATTGTAGATATGGCACACATGACACTTATGGATGGTGAGGATGTAGTCGTGAAAGATAGTAGGCCAAAAGTAACTAGTTTGTAATATCTTTTCCATGGTAGCATAACCAGATAGATGTCCACCACATGCCCCCAAGTGTCATTCATTGAGGAATTTCTCAGCCTCATCAATGGTAGGCACCTCCGTAAGATCGTATTGATACCATGACAGTAAAGGGTGTCGCCGATAATCAACACAATTTCAGAATTGGTATCGAACACGTTGCTGATCAAAGCGAGAGGTATTAGGTCAGAAAGTTTAGGTCTGGAGATAGATCATAAAATATCCATACCATGGGTCAGATTATGATATAAAAAACAATGACTCGTTAAGGATAGAATCATCAAACTTAGATTCAGAAATAGTGGAAGGAAGATCACACATTAGCTCAACAAAAAATAAGGATTTCTTCAACTTGGATTTGATGAATTCCAAGTCTAACTCTTGGAGAATAATGATCCACTTAGAGTACTTGACCCCGTGTTATGAAACCAGCTCAAGAAAAGATAGAAAAGATAGATCAACGCCTTAGAATTTAGCCTCTTCGAGGGGGCAAACTTCTTTACATTACATAAATGAACAATTCTTGGATGATTCAAATGACAAAACCTCCTTTCTATATATAGGAGTCTAAGGAGTCACAATATAATCCAACCGACCTAACAATAATAATATAAAGCCACAAAAATAACAATAGAGGGATTCTATGGGGCACAATAATAACAATATGGGGGCAATAGGGGCACAACAATATTAATAAGGGGTATAACTACAATAGTAATGGGGTAATCACTAGTATTATAGGGACCCAACATGCCCCTCTCCTTCAAAAAAGTGTTGTCCTCAACGCTTGAGTAGTTCTGGATACTTCTGCATAAAATTCTCATCCTCCCATGTGGAATCTTCAGCGGATAAGTTCTTCCACTTGATAAGATACTCTGAAATTGAACGATTTCGTAGCTTTCGAGTTCTTGTTTCTGTGACTGCTTCCAGTTCCAATATAATTTTTCCTTCCTCGTCAAGTTCTGGAAATACTGTTTGAACTAGGAGCTTGTCGCCTATAACCTTCTTTAAACATGAAACATGGAAAACTGGGTGCAATAGAGAAGCTGCAGGAAGCTCCAATTTGTATGCCATAGTACCAATCTTTTGCAAAACCTTGTACGGACCATAATACTTTGGTGATAATTTATTGTCCTTCTTAGCTTGCTTGAGGGACATTTTCTTATATGGTTGTAGCCGTAAGAATACCCAATCACCTACATCAAAACTTCTTTCACTGCGATGTTGATCTGCCTGTTGTTTCATTCTATTCTGTGCCAACACGAGGTTATCCTTTAAGAGTTGGAGGACTTGTTTTTGATGTTCGATGTGATGTTCCACTGCCTGAACCTTAGAATTTTCTCTTAAATATGATGTGATGGATGGTGGTTGATACCCATAAAGTGCCATAAATGGGGTCATTTTTTTTGTTGTATGGAAGCAAGTGTTATACCACCATTCAGCCAGAGGCAACCATTTGACCCATTGTGTTTGTTTATCAGATAAAAAGCAACGAAGATATCCTTCCAAACATTTGTTTACTATCTCAGTTTTCCCATCAGATTGAGGATGATAAGATGAGCTATGAGCTAACTGAGTACCAAGACAAGAAAATAATTCTATCCAAAAATTTCCAGTGAAAATGGGATCTCTGTCACTTACAATAATCTTTGGGTTTCCATGTAGCTTTTGAATTGTTTCCATAAATGCAGTAGAAACTGTACTGGCTTTGAATGGATGTGATAATGCACAAAAGTGTGCATACTTGGTAAGTCTGTCAACTACCACCATGATGACACTCTTTCCCTCAGACTTGGGTAAACCTGTGATAAAATCCATTGAAACCTTCTCCCAATGTTGGCTTGGAATGGATAAAGGTTGTAATAGACCCGGTGTCTTAATTGTTTCAACTTTATTTTGTTGGAAAACCAAACATTCAACCACAAACTTTTGAATATCTGATTTAAGGCCATCCCAAAAAAATTCCTTCTTAACCCTATGGTAAGTTTTTAAAAATCCTGAGTGCCCTCCTAAGGGAGAAGTGTGCAATTCCATAAGAATCTTTTGTTTTAGCTGGGAATTCTTACAGAGGTATAAGCGATCTTTGTACCATAACGAATCATTTTTCCAGCTAAACGTACCAGACATAGCTAAGATCGGTGCTTGGCACATTGCCTCTTTAAGATGTTCAAAGGCCTTTGTTGCTTCCGGAGTCCATGAAAATGCATATTTCTTCAATAATGTTGTTAGAGGTGCTGCTATTCTCCCATAATTCTTAACAAACTTGCGATAATACCCTGTCAACTCGAGAAATCCTCGCAGATGCTTTATGGATGTGGGGATTTTCCATTCCTTAATGGCTTTAATTTTGCTAGGGTCTACCTTAACTCCTTCATGAGATACAATATGACCCAAATATTCCACCTCCTGGACTCCAAAGAAACATTTGGATCTTTTTGCATATAATTGTTTCTACTTCAATAGTTGTAGCACCTTGTCAACATGTTCAACATGATCCTTCCAAGACTTGCTATAGATTAGTATATCATCAAAAAATACTAACACAAATTTTCTAAGGAATGGTTTGAAAATTGAATTCATCAAACCTTGAAATGTTGAAGGTGCATTGGTAAGGCCAAAAGGCATGACCAAAAATTCATAATGACCCTCATGAGTTCTAAATGCTGTTTTCAGAATGTCTTCAGTCTTCATTCTGATTTGATGATATCCTGAACGAAGATCCAACTTGGTGAAGTAAATTGATCCATGCAATTCATCCAGTAATTCATCAATGGCAGGAATGTGGAACTTATCTTTAATAGTGAGCTTGTTGAGCTTCCTATAATCCGAACACATGCGCCATGATCCATCCTTCTTGTGCACCAATACTACTGGAGCAGAGAAAGAACTTTGACTCCGTTGAATTATACCAGCCTCTAGCATTTCTGCAACCATACGTTCAATTTCACTCTTTTGGACATAGGGATATCTGTACGGCCTGATGTTTGGAGGAACACTTCCTGGAATCAGATGAATAGCATGATCATGATCACGCATAGGTGGGAGACCTTTGGGAGTCTCAAATACCTTGGAATGATTGTCCAGGACTTTTTGGAGATCTGGAGAAATAGATGATTCCGATGTGGAAACATCTAGCGAGCATAATTGTGTAATTACACCTCTTTGCTCCTTTTTTAGAAGCTTTGTCATACTATTAGAGCTGATTATCTTTCCTGGTTTCCCTGCAATACCCCTTAATTCAACTTCCTTTCCTTCCGTAGGAAATTTGATGAAAAGTTCTTGAAAATTAAAAACTATTATACCCAGGGATTGTAGCCATTGGACTCCTAATAAAACATCAGCACCTCCCATTGGAATGGAAAGCATTGGGCTAGTCAATACATATTTTCCCATGGATAGCTTGATATTATGGCACTTTCCAGAGCAATTTATTGTTCCTCCATTTGCAATCATCACTTGACGCTCTGGTGCTGGATATAGGAAGCAATTCAATTCTTTTGCTACCTTACAATGAATAAAATTGTGGGTGCTTCCTCAATCAATCAACACTATTACCTTTTTCTTCTTGATTTGTCCTTCTATCTTGATGGTTTGAGGAGTGGTAATTCCTGCCAATGCATTACAAGATATGGTCAGATTTATTTGTTCTTCATCTAGGCTTTGTTCCTGGAGTATATCCTCTTCTTTTGACCTTTCTTGCTCCTTTTCTTCTTCCTCTTCACAATCTATGTAGAATAATTTCTTCTCAGCACACTTATGATCTTTAGTGTATTTGCTATCACAACTGTAACAAAGCCCTTTTGCTCTTTTTTCTTCCAATTGTTGTGGTGTCAACCTTATAGGTTGTGGAAGTCTAGGGGCAACAACACTTCCGTCTTTATAGTTGTGAGTGGTATGCTTCCTGGGTGCCATAATTTTGCTTTCCATTTTTCTTGCTAACCTGAATGCCTTCTCTAATGAATCAGGTTCCCAAAGGCGAACATCATGTTGGATATTATCCTTTAAAGACCCTATGAACACATCAATCCTATCCTCCTCTGGAATATCTTTTACCTTTATGTTCAATTTTTGGAACTCCTCAACGTGCTCCATTATTGAACCCTTTTGTTTGAGACTTATCAATTGGCTAAAAAAAGTGTTTCTTTTTGTATCCTCATAATGTGCTATCAATTCTTCCGTAAAAATTGCCCAAGTGATAAATGGTTTACGAGAGCAAAGCCATTGATACCATACAAACTGATTTGGTTCCAAATATAAAGTTTCCATACGTACCTTTTGTGTGTTTTGCACATTACTGAGATCGAAGAATTGCTCCATTTGTAATATCCATGTGGCAGGATCCTTGCCATCAAACTTCCTCATATCGATTTTTGGAATATGGTGAGTCTTCGATCCAACATTAGCGTCTATGGAATCATGATTAACATTTATTTTGTTCTCATCATGATTTTCCTTTAGTACCCTTTCACCCTTAGGGACCATTTCTTGTAGCAACTTATTCATATTTATCTTCAATTCGTCCATGTCTGTCTTCAAATCTATCTTCAAATCATCCATCTTAGCTTGCACGTCAATCATCTTAGCTTCTACGCCTTTCTTTAAACAGTCCATCTTAGCTTCTACACCTTTCTTTAAACCATCCATCTTAGCTTCTACGTCTTTCTTTAAACCATCCATCTTAGATTCTGTTCCTTTTTGTGCAAGGGACAGTTGTTGCACTTGGTCTTGTAATTTTGATATATCATGTTGCATTTCTTCCTTTTCTTCATGAGTCATGCTAGAGCTTTCATGTTTCTTACTAGGTGTTTGCATTTTCTTTCCTCGGGGCATTAGTTACCGATAATAATGCTCTACTATGCCCTTTGAATTCCTTCAAAATAAATTTTCAAACCAAGCTTAAGCAAAAATTTAAGAAAATCTGCACACCTTTTTTCACTTTGTAGGAGCTCGATATTGCCTCTGATGTATCTCTGTACTTTCCAATCATCTAGTTCTGAATTTGTGTGTTGTATTAGCCCTCTGTGTCCTCTTTCCAATGCCACAAGTCTGACCCAAATTGGATTCTCCAAGGAAGAGTTATGTGAAATATGCCACAGTGACTTGCTTATAGACTAGTTCAGTAGAGCGAACTTGTATGATGTGCCACGAGTCACCGTTTTTACCTTTGGATCTGAAACATGCATACAAGAAACTACAGTCCGTCCTCTTTCTATAACTTCTTACGAAATTTCAATCCGATCCCTAGAAAGAAAGTTATGACGATTTTCCCCAGGTCACCTGTTTTGAATGTAATTGAGGAGTTTTCAAAAAGACCAACTTCCTCAGATCATATCTCCGCAAATATCGCGCTAAAAGCTCTGAAATTTGGACCCAAGGTTCAGTGCGATTTCTTCTCAAATGGGTTTTTTTTGTGACTTCTGAAACGTCACAAAAAAAAGTTATAGCGAAAATTCCATGATGACCTGTTTGGAGCAGCGAAACCCTAGAATCCAAAGCTCTGATACCAAATGTTATGAAACCAGCTCAAGAAAAGATAGAAAAGATAGATCATCGCCTTAGAATTCAGTCTCTTTGAGGGGGCAACCTCCTTTACATTACATAAATGAAAAATTCTTGGATGATTCAAATGACAAAACCTCCTTTCTATATATAGGAGTCTAAGGAGTCACAATATAATCCAGCCGACCTAACAATAATAATATAAAGCCACAAAAATAACAATAGAGGGATTCTATGGGGCACAGTAATAACAATATGGGGGAAATAGGGGCACAAAAATATTAATAAGGGGTATAACTACAATAGTAATGGGGTAATCACTAGTATTATAGGGACCCAACACCCCGAGCAATTGATGTGACAATATATATGTCATAGGGTTACAATAAGAAATGACCATAGTTTTCCTATGCAAGATGTAATGGTGAAACCTTTGGACGTCTTGAACAACCACCAAAGAAACCTTTTCTACGTGAGTATATCTGAGTTTACTATCATTAAGGTTCCGACTCAGATAATAAATAGGATGTTCAGTCCCTATATCATCTTCTTGGACCAATACCATTTCTATAATATAAATGGCAGCATCAAGATACATGAAATAATCATGTTGATAATCAGGGGGGTACAGAAGAGATGCCCAAACCAGTACATCTTTCAGGGCATCAAACATTTTTTTGAGCAACATCATCCCAATGGAAGGGAACCCTTTTTTTAGTAAGAGATTGTATCCTTTGGTTAGCTCGACGTAATTAGAAATGAACCTACATAGGAAGTTAGCTTTCTCTTGGAGTCTTTGTAACTGAACAAGAGAAGAAGGTCCAGACAAGTCAACGGATGCTTTCACTTTCATGGGATCAATACAAATTCCTTGTTTTGAAATGACAAAACCGAGGAGTCAATGAAAACTGACACATAACACACATTTGTTTAGGTTAATTTGAATGTTATAATGTCTACAACGGAGGAAAATAACCTTTAAGTGCATCGGGTGATCAACCCGACATTTGGAATGAGCAGGGAGATCATATAAATAGGGTTGCACGATAGGTTTAATATCATGAAAAGTGTAATCCATAACACGTTGAAACGTGGCCCTAGCATTCTTTAAGCTGAATGGGAGCTTTTGATAAGAAAAAACACCCTATGGAAAAATAAATTCAGTCTTAGGTTCGTCTGCCAAGAGAATGTTGATTTGATTATAGCCCGAGAATCCATCCATGAATGAATAAATCTTGCAGCCAACGTAGTGATCAACAATATGGTCAATAAACAGAGTTAGATAGTTGTCCTTAGGACAAGTACGATTCACATCTCGGTAGTTGACACATACTCGGATTGTGCCCTGTTTCTTCATGATAGGGACAACATTCGATACCAAATCAATTAAAGGAACGAGGTATATGAAACCAACCCGTAAAATATTTTCAACTTCATCCTTAATCCCAAAAACCTTCTTGGGATGGACCAGATTGAGGCGCTACCAGACGAGTTTGGCATCAATATACATGTTAATCTCATGCAGTACTATGTTTGGGTCAATACATGGAATCTCTTCATAAGACCAAGCAAAGACATATCCAAATTCATGGAAAAGGGATCTCTAAATCTCGATCTTAGATGGAGAAAAAGATGCTCTAATGCATATATTTTTGACAATTCCTGGTTTAATCGAGATATCGAGAGGTATGGTCTCTTTGATATTTGAAAGGTTCTTTTCAGAGTCGACCTCATGGATAGAGACAAAACTCGTAAAAGGCTTGAAAAAATTAGGTAAATATAAATCATTGAGATTATCCTTAATGTGATATAGTAAGGAGGAATGATGATGATGTTCGTCCCATGACCCATGATATGGCATCATGATTTCCATGATGCTCTCATCAGTAGGGAATATTCAAGAAAAAGGATTAGAAGATGTGCCATAATCCAGTGATCGATCTTCCCAATTAATCGAAGAAAAGATATAAGCCTCACAAGCCGAATAAATGGCTTCGTAATCTAGCTCGATGGGGCTAAGATACATTTGGTCACCAAAACTTTGGATGTTAGTTTCATCCGGAACAATCCAAGGATCAAACAAGATAGTAGAGGATGTTATCATGTTGGCATAAGAAACCGAAGGTGAGTTGTTGAGAAGGGGAGGAGGAGGGAGTGGAAAGGTCCCCATAAGCGATGAATCCTTCAACAATGCAAATCTTACATGCTAGTAGGAGTGTAGAGTTTCCCATACAATATGGACACTTCTGGTAACATGAGAATCAGAAGAGAAAAAGGTGGGTTGATCTATGGCTACAATCCCACCTTTATGAGGAAAGGCGATCATACAGAAGTAAGTCGAAACGACGAAAACCGTGGCATAAACCCACGCACGTCCCAAGATAAGATTATAATCGAGAGGTCTGTCAATAAATTTGACTTCTATGGAAATGGTTTTTCCCTTGAGTTCTACTCTAAGTGAATTTAAAATCCAACAAGGTTTGTATGTTGTTCCATCAAAGGCTTTCAATGTGGTGGTCAACTGACTCGGTTGAGGCAAACCAATCCCCTTCCAACAAGACATGGGCATAATGTAGGTAGAGGCTCCCTCGTCCATAATAGAATGATGAATGCTATTACCACAGATGACGACCTGAAGTATAAAATTTAATTGGGGTGGAAGTCGAGGGGTATAGTTTTCATGAGAGAAAAAGACTAGGTTGGAATCCAATGGATCTACACATTCGATAGCTGATAACAAGGCATTTTGATAGCAACCTATAGGGTACTCCCAAAATATACTTGATAGTACATGGGAGTGCAGTCCGTAGTAGTGTTGTATAATGCGTAATCGTTCGATGAGAGCATTCCCATATACTTTACGTGCGTGGAGCACCGTCCAATATACCCAAATGTATGTGGAGAACGATCCAATACACTCACATACGTGGAACAAGATTTCACCCCCAGGATGCAACACTGGAAAACAACGACAAATCCTACGTTTAACGATGCCAGAACACGTCTCTAGCCTAGACCTCTAAATTTTTGCGTTAATTTTACAAATTCTCCTTAGGTTGATTCAATAAATTTTACTGTTTATCTTTGATTAAGTTTTAGTTTCGGTCTTACCACGAATGTCACCTAAATATCCTAAAATGCAAATCTAGCATGAGAAAATGGAAATCTTTCTCTTTCAATGAAAATCTAGCTAAGGGAAGAAACAATCAATATGAAATGCACAACATTCAACAAATAAGATGCAAGATGTAATTTCCCTATTCAAAGCAACCGTTCCTATATCAATGCACATACAAATCCCTAAATTTAAATGCATAATGTTTCTTTTCAACACGCTTAATTTTCGAAATGAAGAAAACTAAGATGAAAATGTTTAATCACTGATTCAAATGCAGTTTTCAGAATGAGGAATGAAACAAAAATTCATCCAAGCGACCAATGACGAAAAAAAAATCAATTTACAAGAGACCAAATGATAAGAACAAATAAAAATCAAAACCAATTCTTACCAAAGGAAATCAAACACAAATGCAAACTGAACGGAGGCTTTATAGAGACCACAAGACACTCAAGAATCAGGGAAAGTCAGTTGGAAGTAGGCTGATCAAAGAGAGACTCAGAAACAAGGGAATTTTTTTTTTGAAAAAATCGGGGCCAACGCTGGTGTAGAAGAGGTAGTAGTGCTTTGAAATGTAGGTACAGAGTGGGCCTAGGTGAGTTGCAACGCTCTGTCCAAAGCACTAGGGCTGTGCTAGTACAAGAATAGAGGATTCATAAACAAAAAATGTAAAAGAGACTCAATGACATGTCTTCCTAGGTCTGTTCTTGTTTGGGTAAGGCAACGAAGGTTTATCAAGGAGGTAATAAAACACAAAGGACAAAGGAACCACCAAGGGAATACACCGTTCCCTAGTGGAGTCACCAATTTGTTATACGAGATTTACAATTGTAGACAAAAGTATCCCCCCTAGGTTTGGTGTTTAACCTAAAACTACAGAGAAACACAAAATCCAATGCTTTCCTTAAAGTAAATAGATGACGGTATGAAGCCTACCAGGAATCTGTTGCGGGCTTCATTCCTTCTTTAGCTTGAATGCTCCAATTCCAGCTGCGGTTACCGAAATTAGAACTTGCATAGTCAGATAACACAAGCCAAGAAAATACGAGATCTATGCAATATTATCTATATACTCTATTCAATATATCATAATGGTATTGAAATATATGAAATAATAACATTACATATAGGAAAACAGAGAATTATTTGCATTAATATAAATGGAAGGAGTTTACAACAATAAATAGTTGTTAATATTGTAGAAGATCTCCTTCAAGGCTGACTTGTCCTTGTCACATTTTGCACCTCCAATCACCCTAAATACATGAAATGAAACCTCTTGCCACAACAACATAAGGATAAAATCGATCTCCAAAAGCAAACCCCTTGCATATATAAGGTTGTAAATATATAGAGGAATGGGGTAAGTTGGGTGTTTCTATCCAATTACCAATATAAGGTTTTAAATCCACCTTTGATGGGAGGATGGGATCAAAGGATAAGGGATGGAAACTCCAAAGTAGGGTAGGATAGGATCTGAATGATTTATCTGAGGTAAATGGTTGTAACAAATTCTGGAAGCTTCTGGAATAGGAGGCTTCCATAATTTCTTCCTATTTCTTGAATTTCTAGAACCAATGCAGGTGCAAAGGGGAAAAACCTGTAGGTGATCAATGCAGGTCATAGTGGAGAAACCTAGTTGTCAACGATTTCTAGCAGGAGGCCAGGGAGCATTAGTCCAAAAACTGGCACATATGATGCAGTTCAGGGCAGAAATTCTGGGAAATGGAAGGTACATGATTAGGGGTTTGTGCAATGATGATGACAAGGGGGAATATGATTTTGATTGATACCATTAGGAGGCCTATTGACTGGATGTGACAAAATATCCTATAACACCCACGACGAAGACTAACTTTTAGGCTTATCTGGAATGGGAAGATGAGTGTATGGTTCCTGCGTGTTGATTGCAAGCTTCATGATGGGATAGGTGGTACATGATTTGATCAATATGTCTTTTAATTCCTTGCAAAATATTTGACCAATAGAAGTAATTCTAACACATTAGAGTTTTCTTCTTCATGCCAAAGTGCCTTACTGCCTTACTATAGTGTGTTCCCCAAATCATGTTCTCACACTTTCCCAAGGAACATAGAGATGACTCAGGTGGTTCATCTTGGAGGTTGAAGTCTATTTTTTTTTTGATGATCCATTCTCGTTGACTTATAACCTTGATTGAGTATAGAATTTCCAATATATATCAATTTCCTTATGAATTTATCTTCCCTCCAAGAACCCAAACTACTCTCCAAAGATTTGTTTTGATAGTTCCCTTTTAAGTCTTATGTAAATAAATTTGTAGATACAATTGCATAAGGATATTGGCATGAAAGTTTCAAAAGAGGCTGAGTTATCCTCTTTGGGAATCAATTCTATAAAGGAAGTGTTGAAGGCTACTACCATTTTTCCAGTGGTTCTAGTGGCCTCCACCACTCTTTTTAGATGATCTTTTATGAATTTATAACATCTAAAAAAGAAATCCAATGGGAGGCCATTTGTGTTGGACAAATAATCCTTCAAGATTTTAGTGTCATTATAAATAATTTGTAGATAATAGGTAGGTAGAAGAAACGAGGAGTTATGAGGAAGAGAAAGAGTTCCTCATAGTATATGAGAGGAATATACACCCTCTTGTATGTATGCAAATTTTGAGTTAATGGAAGGATCCATATGTGGTAATAGAGCTAGCTATTTATAACTTAATGATGCTCTTTTCCATGCAAAAAAATCTATCTCATTTGGTGTTAGATCTTAGGAATCTCCTGCCTCTGTTGGTGTATAGAAATTTCCCTTATTAGACTTAATTCATTGTACTATCTCTCCTATTATGAGTAGTCCTATTGCAAATAAACACCCTTGTTAGTCATGTCTCTAAGATTTTTCAGATCTTGGCTTCTTATTTTGCAGTGCTCATCATTCTAGGGTTTGGATGTTTATCCATTGCAATACACATATATCCAATAGTTTAAAGCATGTAAAGCTCTCTAGATTTGTACCCCATAAACTCCAAATCTTGCTCATTGCGGTTTGATCCTTGTGATGATATATAAAATGTTGTTATAGTTCCCATGAAGTAGTTTTTGTTATTTATCATCTCCAACACCTATGGAAAAATGTGTTTCATTTCCAAATCTCAATTAAATTCTTCATCAAGTGGCTTCAAATTATTAGTAGCTAACCATGATTGATAAGATTTGATCTTCAATCCACTTCATATGGAAGTTCATCGATGTGCTCGGGCAATAACACTATGTGCCTATAGTTGAAAACCAAAACTAGAGCTTGTGGCCTCTTGAGATGATGCACATTAAGCTTATGGATATTGCAAAAGAAGTTTATGGATCATAACTATCTCTACCTTATAATTTCATAATGCTATTTTTAGCTATGGAGGAAAAACATGTTTACCTCCTTTTTATTATAAATAATTATTTACTTCTAGTGATTGCATGTTTGTGTAGGTTTTAACCTTGTACAATTAATTGCTGCAAATAGATTCTTAATAATACAAAAAATATGCAATGGCACAAACACACATTAACGCATATATTTTACCCTATAAACCCAAATTGGAAAAACTAGAAAGTTTTTTCAAAATATTCTTATTTATGGTATAAAATATGATATATCTATGTGTGTGTAACACCCCCTTATCTACTTCGATAACCATAGGTGGTTACTATTATAACCCAATTTCCAGTGTACAATTAAGAAAATAGGGTCTAAAATTTTCACCCTTTTTTTTGAGTGCCCCAAGCCAAGAGAATGTATTAATGCATATGGTTTCAATAGCCTTACTTCACAAGCATTTTAATACAAAGATATCACAAGACCTCATGTCAACCTTCCTTACTTCATTAACATTTTAAATTTGGGTTCGACATTCACTTTCTTGCTAAATTAAACCATAAATAAAAAACCATGGAAGAAAACTACTGACATTTACAAATCTTCCAGTGTTTTATTATTTGAATTATTTCGGTCACCAGTGTATTGTATCTATATATTTGAATGTATGCATAGCTACGCATAATATAATAACTTGAGAATATTAAGAGGAAGAGGAATCAAGAGTTCCAAATCAGTTTTATCTTTTGAAGAGAGGCATTTCATGTACTCCATCATCCAATATAAACACACCTAGACACACCTTTAAGTTCAAATCTCAAGAAATTTTGTGCTTACTCTTACAATTTGTTATATTTAAGATTAAATAGTAATCTTGGAAGGTGAAGATCAAAAAACGTGTCTAAAGGTACAATCCAGTACTTATGGAGAAGGCCCATTGGATCAAAATTCTAGAGCTAAAAGCATAATTACCAAACACTCTTTATCTTTGCAACACAAAAACAATACTTACGTACAAACGATGTGATATGTGCCAATCAAAACAGCTATATAATCCAAATTATTCAAACATAAAAATCAACGGTTTTAATGGGGATTATGCAATATAGGACAACAAAATTTGCCATGGTACTCAAATAGGAACATGGAAACACATGTTTATTAGCAGGCCTTGATACATGTCTCTGATAAAATGAGAGATGCAAGTATGGTTCAGGGCTTAAGCCTCCCTTAGGTTTATGATTTCAATATAATATGGTCATTTACATGAAACCTGAACTTCCAAGTTTGCCTTCTTATTAAATTCCGCAATGATCCTCACATAAATTATTCAAATTTATATCATTCCTTTCCTTACACAAACATTTCCCACTACATTCCTTAAATACCATGCATATGACATTTCATACTAAATCATCATAATAGCAAACACGACAACCAAGTTTACATTATAACATATACCAACTCTCAACAAGATTTGTAAACTCAACAAAACTTAAACCCTAAACCCTACTGAATTAGTCACAAAGTTTCTACCCAACATAACTAGTCTTGTCATCCACATAACACTAAAATAGATATGGTTTAAAGTTTTCGATAGAAACCCAATTTTGGAAGCTAGTGCAACTACTGCTCTATTCATTTTCAACATAGAAATTTCAAATCAATCCTGGAAATAGAGTAGGAGAGACCCTTATGCACTGAGCACGACTATACTACTGTCTTGAAACACATGCATTCTTAGAAAATCTATGAAATGAAGGTATCAACATGGATACTTTCCACAAGGGATCAAGTTCCTAGTAATGGAACAATAGTTGTTTCACTTTGGAAGGATAATAGACACATAAGGATACATACTAAATAATATCCCTACAATCAAATTAACATAAGATACGTGCTAGGAAATATAGTATCCACTAGTCATAAGAGTGAAATGAGAATGAGAGATGTCACTTGATAAAAAACAAGGCAACTAGGATAACAAATGAATGCCCACAAGCCAACAAGGAATTGTTTTCTTAATAACACAAAATAAGCTATAGGATGCCAATGATGCACATATATTCCCTTGAACCCTAATTGAATTAAAATCCATTACTAACTGAAAAAATATGGCTTGCTAAGCTATCTCTTCCAAATATGACAAATAGATACGCTTTATTATGAATTTGAAAGCCTATACATAATAGGACTAAAGTTTTACAATTTCCAAACTCTTCCAACGAGGTAAAAGTTGACAACTAGAAATCCAAAGAGACTCATTTAACACTTCTTGTTTATAAGACTTTTTAACACTCTCATTGTACATATTATTAGGAAATTTTTTGACCATCATGTGTATGAACAAGAGGAACAAAGTTAAGGGTTTGGTCTACAAGAATTTTGCCATAATTTATTCTTCTCGGCTTGACATTTTGAGATCACCTTGGATTACAAAGGAATTGGGTGGTTCAAGTGTATAGTGATATGCATTAAGACTGTCAAGGTACTCCTGCCTGTAATTTACTTTTAATCTACATCATTGTTCTGAGACACGATTTACCTCTTCAGTTATTTGGCCTATATTCATATTCTTGTGCACTATGCTAGTTACGTGTGTAACTTTGTGAAGATTACGGAGACTAAAAGGATTCTTATGCCAACATTTGGTTCAACATGATATTAATTCCATGAATTACACACAGGGTGAAATATTCATACTTCCCGTGGTATCATTTGTATTATTTGGGTTTCAATAGGTTTTCAAGAATAATTAATAAAATAGCTAGATATATGCACATCTACACTCCTAAAGTCCATTCATAATGAGTATGATAATTTTCACATGATTAGAGGCATACATGGGCTATCACCTCTATCCTAGTAATATGAGAAACATATATTATTCATAACATTATTTATATGTCCATACACACATAATGTTCAAGATTTAAGTACTCATTCTTAGATTGTGTTCTTTCAATTGTGCAGGGACACACACACACACACACACACATCACTCATCCCATTTATGAGAAATTCCCAGTATCATTTCTCATGTTAAAATCAACAAGTCATCGTATAATTTATTCACATGCAAGGCTGAGTATTAGTTATGTGAATAGTTCTTCAAACATGAGCTCCATAACACTCATCATTATTCAAGGATTGTGTTATCACTCAGGTTTTCCCAAAGTTGTAAGAAAGGGAAAGGAGGCCGAGGTAACCACTAACCAATCTTTTAGATACAGAATCTAGCCAATCTGTATCCAGAGAGGGCTCTCTCTTTATGATTTAGCTTTGTTTTTAAAGGTATTAGGCTAGTTATGAAGTTCTAGGGTTTTGTTTGAGTTTGGGTGGTGAGATTCAATAGAGCAGAGAGGTAAAACAGAGTAGTTCAATCCATTGGGCTGATGGAGTCAAAGAAGATGGCTTTCTGGATTTGGTTTCTTAATAGAGGATGGCTTCACAGAGCAAGGTAGTAAAACAGGGAACAAATAAAGACTTGAAACAGATGGAATGGGCTCAAATTGGGTGAAGGGTAGTTAAGAATCCTTCAACCTATTTAGAGAGGGAAATTGGATGATTACTGATAAGGAGCAGTTAAGTATTCTTTAGCAAATAATCAACATGAAAGAATCAGGAAACAGGAGAAATTAAGATTTCACTGCTTATCCAAATTCTGAAGAAAACACAGAGAACAATAATGACTGAAAATAGAGTGCAATCAAGCATATTCTGAAATTAATATTTTCTTTATCATTCAGATTATGAAACACAGATGATATAATAAACAAGAAAACTTTAAAACACAAGATATAGAGGACTTATTGATCCAGTGGTTGATTCAAGAAGTCTGTGACAAGTCCTCTGCTTCAATTCTTCATCCAGTAAGCCATGCAACAGTTGATTCCAACAGCTCTTTATTCCAAAAAATCAGTATTACAACAAAGTCTAGGAATCCCCCCTCAATACTCCAATGGAGGGGGTATTTATGCTCAAAATTGTGAAGCAAATATCTCAGTGAGATAATATCTAGGATGACTAATAATAGTTTACAAGAAAATAGAAACAGCTAGCCTTGAAAATAGGGAAAAGATAACTGATGTTGTGCTGGTCCGGTTTTGTTGAATGTGCTGGAGGCAGGCCTTAGGATTCGGCTTGCAGCTGTCTTCTTCAGTAACTCTGCACTGGTTGCTTGTCTTAACTGATACTCTTTAATTCTGATCTGATACACTTTGTCTACTTTCCCTGTTGTTGGTGTATTTGTGGTCGAGTGCCAGTTTGCAACTGAATTGCTTGCTCGGAAGTTTTTATGCTCGGAGCGCCGTATGCAGAGTATAACAGAGAAAATATCTCTTTACCATTTTTTTGAAAAAACGAAGGTCGGCGGAGTTTCTCATTTAATCAGGAGGATGACATAAGCCGTATGTCGGATGATGTCAGCGGAGGGGGAAGGATGGATAACGTCAACAAAAGGATGGATGACATCAACAAAAGGACAGATGATGTGGTGGGTGATGTCGGCAAAAGGACAGATGATGTCAGCAGTACGGATGACGTCAGCAAAAGGCGGTAAGCAGTTTTTCCCGCACCGCTTTTGGGGCTGAGTGGTATTGAGCGAAGGGCGAGCGAGCAGGCTGAACAGGCGACACGTGGCTTTTGTACGGGGGCAAAACCGCCCTGTGATCGCAAAACCGCCCTGTGATCGTGAGTTAAACAACGGTCAAAAGGTGGTCATGATATCAATATAGGCCGTTGGATGATCGAGAGACGATCGGATGGCTGACGGGCTTTGGAGATGGCGGGGAGTTATGCTGCGGGGCCGGCGTGTTTATTAAATGATTTTAATAGTTTTCAGGTGTATTTCTATTGGCCGGGGCTTGGTTATTAATTAACTTGGATGGTTAATTAATCCCTTTATCGCACGGCGGGGAAAGGTTATTAACGAATTCATAATAAATCCGTTAATTCCTGTTAAACAGTGATATGGTCGTATTTCGACCGGGGCGGGAATATATAAAATTTGGGGGTTTTTTTAATGTATTTATATAATACAGGATGGGTAATATTTATATGGGAGTTTATATAATAAAAGTTAATGGTTAATATGAAATTGAAATGAAAGCGCTAAGTATAAAAACAATTTGACTTTTGTAGTTAAACTTAGGCTTAGGATGAAAAAGGGTTTTTATGAGGAATTTTTTCCCTTTTCCTAAGTAAAATAGGGTTTTACTTAGGCAATGTTTATGAAATGAGATGAGTGATTTATGAATGTTATTAAGAATAGATCTTAATACTTTGGGGAAATTAGTGAAATCTTTAGGGAAAAATATGAAGGGGAGTTAGTTATTGAATCTTCTCTTGCTTGAGCTGCTCCAAGTCTAATTTCTGCCTTGCACTTGTGATAGAGATAAAGACTAACACATTTAGAGACATGATCTATCACAAGTATCATTCTGCAACACCATCTACCTACCTTGCCTACTTTAGCCTAGCATTTTTTTTCCTTTCTTTACTTGGGTACACTTGGACTAGCAAACCCTCATCAACTTTTCTTTTCTTTGCATGGCAAGCCTACCTAAGTCTGCACTTATTACATCCAAGGGCTCAGATTAAACTGTTGAGCTCCTTTTTATTTACTCTACCTATCTACTTATCTGCCAAGATTAAATAGTTTGGTCAGATTTTTATTCTCTATCTCTAAAGTAGGAAATTCAAAAATGAACTAGCCAAGATTAAGCTGTTTGGCCATTCATCAATTGTGGCATAAATTAACAAGCTGCACACAATGCTTATTACAAAAAATAAAAAGTAGTGGCATTTTTGGACTTGCACACTTTCCTGGTCTTTCTTTGTTTGGGGTTCATTTCTTCTCATTTTTTGACCATTTTATTCTTTTTACCCTTTGATTTTTTTTTTAGGGCATACCCTCTTTACATTTTTTGATTTTTCGAAAATATGGAAAAGCTTTGCAACAAGGAAAGGGATGAACATATTACAGAGCTCATCAAGTCAATCGTGAAATATGACACCTATTGGTATATGAGCATAACAGATTGTAAAAGACTAGTATTAACAACTGTGTCAACAACTATTTAAACAATAAAATCACAAGTCATGTCTCATACATAAATGACATCATTTTAGCTCAATTAGCATAAAAATGAAATTCATTACAAACGATAAATGTAAGGGACACTTATCTTAGATTATGGATGGGAAACTGAGTCGGGGACTGCAACTCTCCACACAACCATAGATTGGGTAGTGTTGTTTCCATTCTTGCAACCCAATCACCCCCAAGCCAAACTCCATAGTAGGAGGAGGTTTTATCAAGGGATGAAACCAATCACTACAAGTTGAATTAGGGATTCCAAAGGACCAACCAACTCCACCCTCAATAACCACAAGGGGATCCAAAGACCTATGTCTCCTCCCTTAATCATGCACAAAATAATCCAAATACCTATGTCTCCACCCTTAATCATGCACAAGGGAATCCAAAGACCGATGTCTCCACCCTGTAACAAACACAAGGGAGTATATAGGCTTTACCTCCAACTTGAAATCATATAACCCAATGGTTCCACCCAATGAATGGAATACACAACTCATTGGAAAACCTAGAAGAATAAGCAAAGGAGATTTTGTAATTCTCCTTACTGGGAATCCAAGGAGCAATCTTCACTGTAGTTGTCAAAGGGATCCAGAGAAGGCCATCTCCACCCTATAACTCATAGGGAATCCAAAGATCATTATCCTCACCTGAGGGAAATTCTACCAGTATTCCTATTTCTCAACCGAATTATTTTTCTCCTTTGTTTGCTATGAAAATGTAGGATTCCTTTTATGTAAAGCAACATTTAATTCTCTTCAGACCAGGGATGTACACATATTTATTGTAGTATGCTACATGAACAATCATATATCACTGAGATATATTGGCTTCATCGCACATACACCACTATAATTATATGTTCCTGTCTTATCCTTAGTGGAGCAACTGCACTGTTACACCCTCTTACACTTATGCTATTACACACTCTTACACTTGCGTTGTTACACCTATGGTGATTTTCATGTATCCTTAATAAAAGTACAATGGATCCTTTCTGTATGCTATCCATTCTTCTTTCTTCCCTTGTAGTTGATCGAATCCCCCCTTCAACGTATTCTGTTCCCTCTTCCTTTGCTTCTTCTCCTCTGCACTGATGCTTATGTATCCCCAATAAAAGGTATGATGTATCCTTTCCATCACTTCTAATCTCGGTATTTCACTCTACTCGTAGTGGTGATTTCCAGTAGCCTGCTCCTCTTCCATCTCTTCTGTTTTGATGCTCACAACTTCTCTTAATTTCTTCCTTTGTTCCCCATATGTACCAATTCCTCTCTCAATTTTTTCTCCCATGTAGCTATTTGAATTTCTCCTTTTCTCCTTTGCATATGCACCCCCCTTTAATTGCTCAAATTTCCTCCTTTCTTCTCTACCCAAAACACATCCCCCTCCAACGTAATATTTTCTTTATTTTCTTTGAATTTATCCCTGCATACCCATTCCTCTCTGCCTGATTCATATCACCTTCAGGTAGCTTCTTTCTGTCTAGCCACAATATTGAAGGCCAATCACATTGGTGCCACATAACTCTTTAGATTTTTATTGTTTGTTAATTTATTGTTGTAGTGGGTGTCCAACTCACCCCTATATGCCTCTTGCCACCAATAGGCTTCACCCTAAATGGATACATCACCATTAATCTGTTTTTGCACACATGTCAGTCTCCATAGTTGTGACAAAACCATAAAAATACTAAAAAAATAATCCTTCTCACCTCTGGAAAGATGTGTCCCTTGACTCAACCCATTTATTTATTATTATTTTTATATCAATATATTTACATTGTTTATAATGGTGAAGAAATAACTAGGGGCTATCACAATGTGTGTGTGTGTGTGTGACTGTGTATCCCGTGGAACCCTTAAACTATAAATCCATTTACCTGGATTATAACACAATCATAGTTCCTTAATTGGAATTAAAAAACCATGGGATAAACCACCATGTGTGGTAAAATTGTTAAAAGTAAAAAAATATGTGCTAAAACTCACCAAAAAAGGATGAAAAACTTGTCCAAACATCTTTTCAAGGACACTGCCCTTGATCCCTCACATATGGAGTATTCCACACCCTTGCAACCCCTATGCTGCACCTGATGCAACATATAACATGTGCGCATAGTCATGCAAATATAACACATACCCAATAGTTTGGTGGTGTTTTGGCTCATCGAGTGACATTGTAATCACATATAATAGATTTGAGTGTCCTGTTCCATTGTGATATAAACAAAGACAAGAAAACATCTCAAAAACCTCTTATTAAGGTCAAAGTTTTTTTGGACGATGCATTCCCTCATATCCTTGTTGGCATGGTTCTATCTGGTAAGGAGAACTATCAACAGTGGTCCAAAAAGATCAAACACACTCTCATTTTCAATGACTTGTGGGATGACATTTATGAAAGATAAGTTGTCATTGGTAATGGAGAGGAAGACATTAGGCCTAAGAAGCATACATCAAATAAAGAGCTAACTATATGGAAGAACAAAGGAAATAAATATTGTGAACAAATCGTTGCATTAGTAAGTGAAGAGGTGAGTTTTCGTATTGTTTCCATTATAGATTCTTACGGTTCTTTAAGGAATGTAAAGGACTTGTATGACTCACACTCAAAACTAAAATTAATACAACTACTTGTAAAGCTCTTCAACTCGATTTGAAGGACGATGAACCCATGAACTTATCATTTGATATCAAAGCCATAATGCATGGCATCTATACCATATGAGTGAAAATAAACATTCCTCTCACAACCTTCTTCAAGGCACTCTACCCAACATAATTTTTATTTTTATTTTTTATTTTTTATTTTTAATTTTTTAATTTTTTTTTTAATTTTTAATTTATTATTATTATTATTTATTTATTTATTTATTTTTTTTTTTCCAGTCAAGGACAATAGTTAACCTCCTAGGGAATTTTTAGATTCCCTCTATGTTTTATCTAGGTAGTACTCCTTTTTAACACTCAGATTAAATGTATTCATCCAAATAATAAAATCAAACACTCAACACATTTACACCTATGAGTGGAACATGGGTTTAAACAAAATAAATAATAAAGTATAGTTGAAAAATAGTAATCTCATAAATAACTAGATTCATTCCATCATATCCATCCATTCACAAAATGAGAAAAACAAGTTTGAAGAAATATTTATAGACATAAAATAAAGACTAATGGCCCAAAATTTTCAAAAAAATTTAAATGATTTCATTCATTTAGAATCATAAGATGCATAGGAGAACATTCCCGAGATTTCATGCTTTATAAAAATTCTTTGAAATAAAAAATGTCATGAAATATTGAAATAGTTCTCTGTGAGAGTTATTAATATCATAAATTGAGTTTTCGGTTCAAATAAAGGGTGTGCCTATCACATTACACAATGTTTCTGATACTTAAATGATAAAATAAGTGCATTTTTCCTAAATAGATTGGGATGGGGTTGTTGTGGGTGAGACCACCCTAGGGTCTTGGGTTGAGAACCCCAACAGAGCGGAGGGCAAACTGGAACAACAAATTCTCAAGCAATCAACCTAAATGCTTATTCTACTAAACTGCACAAGAGTGTCCTTACCCAGAAGTCCTACATTTGAGTAGATCCCGCAGGGTGCAAACCCTCAGCTTCTCTTGATATCTTCGAAACCTGAAAATTATTCAAATGAAACATATACAACAGTAGAAACATAAATCATGTTCATGATATTAACTTTAAATCATATAAATGAATGAACAATTACGCATCAATGTAAGATTCATAAATGAATTACAATATAAATAGATGCATAAACACATTTAATATCAGAAACATAACATCATTCCTTTATTGAAGTTAGCTACAAGTAAAGTGGAGAAATACGACCTGAGTCCTTCTCCGGCTCCAAGCGGAACTGTCCTCCGGATCCATCCTTTCCCGGCCTCAACAATCTTCCTCCATCACCAATACAAGGATATCTTCAAGAAATATGAAGGATATCTCCAACAAGGAAACAAGGGTTTCCTGAAGCTTTGGGGAGTGCAGGAGGCACAGGGATTTCGTCAGACTCGATTAGGGATAATCTCACTATAGTATCAATATCTCATATCTTCTCCCCTAAGGCCTTCCCATGGAGGTTTATTTATACTTCTCCAAATTAGTTTTTTTTCAGTTGGGAAATAGTTGGGCCATGGGCAATAGGAGGTGAGTAAAGGGTAAAACCGGTGAACTCCGCCCAAAATTAAGGAAATTTAATTTTTTTAAGTGTTTTAACATATGTACGTGGGTTGGGTATATGCTGACCCACGTTTTCACAGGGAAAAGTAGCGTATAGGGAATAAAACACTATTTTTTAGATTTTGGACCAAGTCTGGAAGGAAGGGTTGCCCTAGGCCATAATCAGAGCATCAGATCTACCAAGAGAGGTAAATGGTGCTATAACAGATGCCCCCTAATATATGAGGTCAGAAGGGGTACATGATAGCCGAAATGTATTAAGTGTATAGAAGGAATCATGCCAAGACTGAGAAGGAGTTCACCATAATTCAACCTACCAAGCCAACGAAAGAGATTAGAAAGAAACTGCTGTCTGAGGTGGGCATACCCATTCTTAGAAATAGTAAAACATGTCTGCATGTCAAGTACAAAAGTGGATCCAATATGCATACAAGTATAAAGGAACTGAAAATACATAATGGATCATCTGATCATAATCAAGAAAGTACATGTATGAATATCACACATAAAGAGCTGATCAATGATGTTGAAGTATGAAGTTGATCACTGAAGTCAATAAAATGATCCAAATAGTACCAAGTGAACATGATGGAATAAATGTTACTACATTGCAGCTCGGGTGCCAACATATAAGATATCACTGTAATGAACTGCAATATTTAAGGTGGATGGTGTCAACTAGCAGAAACAAGAGCAACTGACAAGTGAACCAAGACATGTTGATTCAATCCCGAGGTCTTCACCGACCGCCGTGGCACATTTCTACACAATGGGAATAAATGATCTGAAGTCGATGATGTGAGAAATCGTTTGATTATCGATCATTAATGTATACCGTTAACAAACACAAGGCTACTCACTGATAATGATGACGAGATTCAAGATACCCAGTACAATCTAATAAGTGCGAATAAATTAGCTATAGTCGAACACTTGGAAGAATCTATCAATCAAGAGAAAATGATGCTTTCCCACTGTTGATAGCGAAGGAATCTGCCACTGATGACTTCAAACCCTAAGGTACTGCCAAATGGACTCTAGATCTCTTTCCTAGAGCAATAAGTTGAAGTCGATGGGAAAAGATCTGTTAGAAGAAAGACATTAAGGCATCCTTCATCAATCTAGTGTGACTGTAACCCGTAGGCCAATAATGTGGAAGGAATCAGATAGGAAAAGATGTAGTAACCCAACCAAAGCACGTTTTTGGTGTACACAAGATGTGGCTAGTGCTCGATAGAAACCCTCAGAACCAACCAATAATGAAAGCTGACACAGAGGCGAGGAATCCACCAATAGGGTCAAATGGAAACTAAGGCACTGCACGAATCCCAATGTGTGATAATGAAAGTTGATGTTGAACACAAGGGAAACCACTCAGTCAAAGACCCATGATACTGATCGATGCTGAACACAAGGTGACCTATCAATAATGAAAATAGGGCTAGGGTGTGGCTCTAGATCTGCCCTCAGAGAAATTTGTCGTAGTCGATAAGAGCAAGATTCGCCAACAAGAAGTCAATGGAGACCTTCTCAAATGGCACGAGCAAAGGACCAATATATCTGATGTGATAACGAACATGATGCTGACAACTAGGGACGACCGACTGAAAAATAGGTCAAGAGACACTGCAAAGAGGCCGAATTAGGTTTACTTTCCTTGAATAAAAGGACGAATGAACTGTGACTACATGGAAACATATGATAACTTTGTATAAGTTTGTCATGCAGGAGGCACCAGTAAACTCTCCATGTGATTGGAAGAGGTAACCAATCAGAGGAGTACTGACTCAATAACAAGGTTAAGGCTCTCCTAAGTCAAACTAAAGCCTATCCCAATGGAGGAAAGACTTACTTTTGAGTGCTTTTTTCAAGGGCAACACAACTGACTTTAGCTTCCATCAAACATGGAAACAATGTCCCGTTCTCGCTCTTTTTGGAATATATAAATTTTTTGTCTTTTTCTTTTATATGAAGCTTGAAAAAGAATAAAATAATGCTATAGTATAGTGGAAAGAATGAGTGTCGAAAAAACAGATGCTCTAGTTCCTGGGAGGGGAACATTCCTATGCTCAATGCGAGGTGGCGAAAATGGTCAAGGACACTCAGAGGAATGCTCTTTCCACGGGTAAAAGGGTGTGTCAAGTCGCAGAGGCTAAGTGATTGCAAGGTTGATTTTGCAGAAGACATGGTCAAAAAGTGTCTTAAACACGAGTCCAAGTGAAGCCGGCTCAAGGCAAAAAGGTGAAAATAGTCAATATGCAACGCAATAGCACAACTCAACAAAAAGGAGCCTCTAGGGTATAAGGCCAAAAAATAGTGCAGAAGAACGAGAATGAGTCTTCAACGCACAAGTCATGGCGGGACTAAAGAGGACTCCCGAGCCTACTCAATACGACAACATGGGCAACAAATGTCAGCGAGGATCTAACCAAGATGCCCATGTAAAGGTTGGCTCTACCATCGCATCATGATTTTAAAGTCGACGAGTGAAAATGGTTTGTGAACCAAGACACGATGGGGTCGACCCTATGGCAAACATATTGCAGTATGGATGCTAGTATGAAAAATGCAGCGGAAAATGGTATCCCTAACCTATATGGCAGTAAGAAAACAATACCTGCCATGACAGGTCTGCGGTCATGGGACCAAAACACTTTCTCGAAGAAGTCTCCAAAATTTCCTGTAAAGACAACCCATTCCCAACACTCCAAGCCAAAAGGTCAAAAAGTCCATAAGATAAAAATCAACTTTTGAAAAAATAATTTTCATTTTGCAACCTATATAAGGACTTTTGGACTCACATTTTTGTCATTTGTGTTTTGAGCAAGGAGCTGTGGAGACAAACTCAAACAAACTTCCTCCATCAAATCCAACTATTCAAATCACTCCAAAACTTCCAGGTAACCTTTTTATAATGCTTTTAATCATTTGTGATACTTTTTAGATGTTTTTTTTCATAATTTGACCATAGGAAAATATGTTAAAAATTTCAACTCTGCGTACACGCGGGTTGAATATAGGTAACCCGCGTATATGAGGGCCCTACACGCGACTGTGTAAAAAGGGAACCCATGCGCGTGTGAGTAAAAAAATTAAAACATATATCTAATGATTTAAAACATCTTTTTTGGGTAGGATGACAATCACCTGGAGAGAAAGGGAGCATAGTGCCATTGATAACCAAGTAATGGAGGATCAAAATGCCTTAGATGCTTTGAGAGGTTGTGGCTTTCTAAAATTATTTAAAATGCCAAACATGAAAGCGAACACATGATTGCTTGAGTTGCTGATTCATTACTGGAGTGAAAAGGATGATGCATTCATGATCGATCAAATGCCCCTATGGATCGAGATCGAAGATATTTACTTCATTACTAGTCTTTCTCGAAGGGGAGAGATAGTGCATTCTACTGGAAGGACAAGAGGTAGTCTCAATGTTGAAGACTATGTCCACATATACTATCCTGGTCATCCTGAAAAGATTGGAAGTTAGATTCCAATCAAGCACGTAGAGAGATTATCCTTGAAGATCCTACTGTTTACCATCACCAGGGTAAACAATTTTGTTGCTTTACATCAAGCCTCACGAGTATCCATGAGCCTAGCAGTGGAATGCCTCACTACTGTGTTTGATTGGTGTACACATCTATTGACCAACATGAAGAACCAAATCACTTCCATTCAGAAGGGTCAGACAAAGAATTTTGGATACGACACAATCTTATGCTCGTTCTTCTTTAAGAATGTACCTAGGTTTCGAGCCAAGGTGCTATCGACCATCAGCAGCCCGAGGGATCCGTGGATGGGCAGATGGGATGACCTGATGAAACTCCTAGGGGGTGGTGATGTCCCCATGATGACTTTTGATGACAAGTTTTTCCCATGGTGGGATCAACAAGTCATCGCAATCGATGACTACCCCCACGCCAAAATGGATTTTCGAGGATATCTAGATTTAGTATTACCACCAGATGCAGCATGGGGTGCCATAGGTAATAATTTTTGATTTTTTGAATTTCTTAAGATTTTTGGGATTTTTAATATAGATGAACTTAAAATTATTTTTATGAGACAAAACACTTACAAAATATATGATCATGTTTCAGATGTGGGGCCAATGAGACCTGACAGATTTCCCTGACATAGGCGTCGTGGAAGAGATGCTAAAGGGGCTGCAGCTGAGACGGAGAGAGTTCTCCATGCAGTTCAGAGGAACTTGGTGAGACTGACTCACCAAGTACCCATGATAGCCATAGAGGACTTACCTGAGGAGATGCAGCGTTGCGTGGTAGGAGTACCACGGGACTGGGTGCGACTCTTTCGATGTGTGGCCAATGCTGTTGTTTATTTTCTAGTTGCTCATCCTGAGCCAGCCAGATAGATGATCATATATTTTTATGATTAGACATGATGATGGGCATAAGCCCAAATTTTGTAGGGCATTTTGTCCCGATTTTTGTATATTATTTTGGACACAAACACTCTATCTATATACATGCGATTTTATGATGATCATATACACAGATGATATTTCAATTATTTTTGATGTTTTTTAATTTGATGAATGATTTATATGCCAATCCAATGCTTGATTAGCAATAGAATCAGCTAAGGAACTTTCTGATCGTGGAATGTAAACATGTGTTATATAAATAAATGATCGTTGCAACAATCATACTCTTAGATAAATGTTATTATCTGAGATACCACCAGTTGTGAGTCTAAATAAACCACTAACGAATCAATATCAAGAGATATCGCTTTAGATATCAAATTAATAATGATATTATATTCAGAAATATTATTCGAAGAAGGACCAATACATTCTCCTCTCGAAACCATCAATTGGCCAGATGGATAATAAATCACCCAAGCCACCGAATCAATGTTCCGGGTATGCCTACTCGCACCATCAACGAATCCTAAATATATTGAATCGTTCATCAATACCTGCCAAAGCAGATCAAAAATATCGACATCACTAAAACCGATAGATAGATATGTACAAACATACAATATATACAAACAAGTAAGTGCTCGGTTGAAGCCTAAGAAAAGTACTTCTTAAGGTAGAGCCCATTTCTGGGCTCTGCCAACTTGTTTCCTTCAAAGTCAATTAATTCATAAGCTCCCCTTTTCAAAACTTGCTTGACTATAAAGGGACCGTACCACATAGACTTAAAATTGTCTACCCCCAAGGCGTGTTTGTCTTGATCGTAGACCAGGACAAGGTCACCTTCAGAAAAATTTCTAGGACAGACGACTTTATCGTATTGAGTTTTCACCTTGTTTTTATGGGCTTCATTTATTATGGTGGCATCTCGAAATTGTTCATCAAGATGCTCCAAATGAACGAGGCGCTCCTTGAGACTAGAAGTCTCTGGAAGAAGTTCAACAACTAGTTTAAGGGAAGGAATTTCAAATTCAACAGGAAAGATAGATTCCAACCCGTAAACCAGTTGAAAAGGAGTAAAGCTAGTGGCAGTCTTAATTGACGTTCGATATGCCCAAAGTGTGGGATACAACATGATGTGCCAATTGGATCTAACTTTGTTAACCATCCTTTGCAGGATGATCTTAAGGGATTTGTTCATGGCTTCAACCTGCCCATTTTACTGAGGATAATATGGAGATGAATTCTCCTGCCGAAAACCCATCTTGAGAGCCAATTCAGACATCAGTTGACTGCCATGATTAGTGACAATCTCTTTAGGATACCAAACTAGGAAATAACTTGATTGAAGAGAAACAAGGTCGCTGTTTCACTATCATTCTTAAAAGTAGGCATGGCCTCAGCCCACTTCGTAAAGTAGTCTACGACCACTATGATATACTTGTGATTTCCTGTCGAAGGCGGATTAAAAGTAGTAAAATCAATGCCCCACTTCGTGAAAGGACCGATGGTGATAACAGGGAAAAGAGGAGCTGGATGTGTGTGCATTTTCCGAGTATAGACTTGACAAGGATGGCATCTTTTGACCACTTCAATACAATATTTGAAGATCAAAGGCCAAAAGTAGCCTACTTGCAAATTTTTTTGGGCTGTTGCAAGCCCAGATAGATGACTGCCACAAGCTCCACTGTGGCAATCATTAAGAACTGACTCGGATTCTTCCAAGGTTAAACAATGCCTAAGGATTGAATCAATCCCACGATGATACAATGTGTCACCTATAATAACATAATTATTAGCGAGGTGATGCAACTTTCTACACTTATCTTTGGAAAAAGTGGGCGAGAACTTCGAAGTCTGGAGATATATAATGATATCCCCATACCAAGGATCTTGTGAAGAAATAAGAAATAAGTGTTCATTAAGAAAACTTTCCTTGTGAATAATTAATTCCTCACAAGGCAACTTTGATATCAACTCTGCAAATAATAAATATTTCTTAGATTTATTTGACATGAATTTGAGATCGAATTCTTGCAAAATGACAATCCATCTATTATATTTGCCCCTAATCACTCGCCTACTGAGAACAAATTGAATTGGATTGACGGTTGCTAATACAAACGTTTTTCGAAGCAGAATGTAATGACGAAGCCGCTGGAAAACATGAACAACTTCCAAAGCTAATTTCTCGATGGGAGAATAGCGCAGTTCAGGACCTACTAAGCCTTGACTTAGATAGTAGATTACATGCTCACATAAGGCATCATCTTCCTGAACCAGAACCATACCAATGGTTGATTCTACTACAACGATATACAAGAGGAAATCTCTACTATAATTCGGTGGACTTAATAATGGAGCAGAGGTTAATGCTTTTTTCAAAGCATCAAAATATCGTTGCGCGAAATAATCCCATAAAAATGGGACCCCTTTCTTAATAAAATGCATAAATCCTTTTGTGATCTTGGCATAATTGGCTATAAATGTCCTCAAGAAATTTGCTTTTCCTTGAAGACTTTGAAGTTGATGTATGGAAGACGGGGGAGGCAACTAAAGTATGCCTCAACCTTGAAGGGATCAACACGAATCCCCTCTGTTGACACGATGAATCCTAACAACCGACTGGATGTGACTACAAAAACGCACTTATTCGGATTCAACCGTATTTTATAAAAACGACACCGCTCAAAGATCAACTGATGGTGCTTAGAATGATCAATTATCTTTTGAGAACGAGAATCTAAATCATCTAGATCTGCTTCAATAATGTGCTTAATGTCGTGAAAATCATAAGACATGGCCCACTGAAAAGTGGCTCCAACATTTTTGAGGCCAAAAGGCATCTTTTTGTACACAAACGTACTCCTAGGACAAATAAAGGTTGTCTTGTGCTGATCTTCTGGACATATAGTAATTTGATTGTAACCAGAGAATCCATCCATGAACAAAAAAATTTCATTACCCGCACATTCATCAATAATTTGATCAATAAAAGGCGTGGGGTAATTGTCTTTCAGACAAGCCTTATTTAGGTCCCTAAAGTCAATACATACTTGAATCGTTCCTTGCTTTTTGTCTACGGGTCTAGATTAGAGACCCACTCAGTTAGAGGAATGAGGTATATGAAACCTACCTTTAGCAGCTTTTCGACTTCAGCTTTGATAGTTGTTGCTTTTCTAGGATTAACCAGTCGAAGTTTTTGACGAATAGGTTTAGCATTTTCGTATGTCTTGATCTCATGCTAGACAATAGATGGATCTATTGCAGGCATTTCCTCATAAGACCAAGTGAACTCATCACGAAACTCTTTTAAGAGATTGGTATAAATTTGTATTTCTTTACGGGAACAATTAGCTCCGATGAAGAAATTTTCGATTATGTTAAGATTCCTAGAGATGTTCATTGGTACAGTTTGTGAGATAATAGACATGTTAACTTCGACAGAAAACTGTGCTGGTGCCAAAGGGTTTAAAACTGTATGAACATCACTAGTAGAAGGACTGGACAAACTTGACTCAATTTCTTGCAAATGAAGGAGGAAATATGAACGTTGATGTAGATCATCCCATGGTCTATCAACACCCATCATTGCTTCTAGGATTGCTTCCTCAGATGGTAAGATTGTAGCTAAGAAACCTTGAGCCAAAGTTGAATTGAGGGTCCAGGCCGAAGCCAAATCTCCATCTAACTCCTCTGGTGAGAAAGGAGTGGGATGGGAGTTTGCAGAGTTAACAATAGACTGATAAGCAATTTATGCTGCAGACATAAGACATGCCATTCCACCTACCTTCCCTCCATCTAATGTGGTGTTAGATGAAGGTAAAGGCCAAGGGTCTGAAAAATAATGAGTTTGAAAGAACTCTCTTCGAGAAGGTCCCTTAGAGGATGAAATAGCATTGGTTCTAGCTATAGGAGAAGGAAGATAAAAAATACCCATTAAATAAGAGTACATCCCAACTCCTAAATTCTCTACAGGTTGCCTGGGATTGTCCACTAATGGAACAGTAGAATCAGAAGATGCGTGGGAGTCACCTAGAGAATAGTCCATCTGATCAACTTTTACAATCCTCCCCTCATGAGGAAAATAAAGGATGCAAAATAATGATGAAACTATGGCATCCATCTCATAAATCCAATTCCTTCCTAAGAGGAGGTTATAATCCAGATTCACATCGACTATTTCTACCTCAATATTTACCACCTTTCCCCCAACACAGATGGGAAAGGCTGGAATAATCCCGTGCGGCCTATGAGAGTGTCCATCAAATGCCATCAATAGAGTCGGTGAAGGTAAAACTTGAGGCGATCCAATAGCCTTCCAACATGACATTGACATCACACATGTGGAATCTCCCTCATCGATAACTTTATCTGAAAAGCCATATGATGGGGGAGTCTCTTTTTGACGTTTGACATATCAAAAGTGAGCACAAGAGATTTTTTTGGATCTACTGCTCCGATTGCTGAGAGTAATGCACTTATTTGAGCAAGGCACGACTGGAGTACCTCTAATGCTGACATAACACAAGGACTCTAAGCCAGATATTCTACAATCTAGTAGTTCTGGGCTGCCCTAGCATTAGGGTTAATGGTTGAGTGCTTTGCAGAGCCTTTCGACATCCGAGGTATAGACTCAACAGAAGGCCTATCAATATGGAGCAGCTCTGAGGCATCGGAAGCAGACTTAGCCTTAGATGATTCTAATTCACCGTAATCACACGATTGCGTAGCGACGTCAATATGCGAACTCATCATGTAGACATTTGACGAATTATCCCCTTCCTGGTTGCCCCTTGCAGGGGTACCAGCATTAGAGTTTGCGCTAGCAAGTAATTATTGCCCTTGGGGAAAAGGGTTAGTGAGGATAGCCTGGGAGCTAGAGGACACATACTGCACTAACAAGCGCTGAGCATCCTGGATCTTATGGTAGAGATGATTCAAATGATCCCCATTGCATAAATTGCATGGAAATTTTACTTTTTTTCTTGGACTCTTTCCTACCCCCTCTGGCATCATTTCTGGGTTTGTTTGCATTGCCCTTCCCATCTTGGCCCTTTTTCCTACCTCATCATTTCTTCTTCCCATCAGATTGTTGGTTTCCTTTAGGGTTAGAAGTTTGGACAACGTTTATAGACGTCAATTAGGAAGGTGTAGATACAGACGACGATGCCTGCATAGAAGAAACAATTTGTAAAGACAACTGCTGCAATTGATTCAGTAGGTTAGTCATGTTGGCATCAATTGATCCAACTAACCCATTGGCATGGGGAATTGGCTTTAGTGTGACTATATCCACCTTGGATCTAGGAGCGTCAAGTAGAATTTTTTGAAGAACCCTAGAATGAGAATATATACGTTCCAACTGTTGGGCTCTAAAAATAGCCTTCTCTTCGGTGACAACACCAGAGAGAGAAATGTCCTTAGAGATCTGAGGCTGTAATGATTTAAGAAACCATTCAAGAAAGAATTCTTGTGGAATATCAGCTTCAATGAGCCTCTTCCTTCTCCTCCATTCCTGGATATGATCTGAAATGTGAGTTTCCTGATCCTGTTGGAAATTAGCCAAGTGCTCAGTTCCAACATCATATTAGATAGGAAATTGAAAATGGCTCATAAAGATAGTAGCCAAATCACTGAAAGAAGTAAAGGTTCCCCTCGGCAGTTCTATGTACCACTTCGCTGCATCTCCAGTTAGGGTATGCTGAAATAATCTCAACCTGATTGAATTGTTTATCAGGGAGTTGGACAAACACCATAAGTAGAAAGTGGTTACGTGGTCACCTGAATCTTCACTAGTCTTCCCCTCAAATTTTGGTATATTTGAGGGAAGTTTGGTTGGGACTTGAGGCCAAACCGGGTTATACCTAATCGAATCATTAGTCAATTTAGAGAGATCTGGCAAGTTTAATGTTGCCAGAAAAGGGAGTCGTGGCAGATCCTGAGGATTCCACCCGGTGTGAGCGGAACCCCCAATGTTCTGAAAAGAATGGCCTAGATTCGTGAAGGCACCAAGTTGCCTGAAGTAACTCATAGACCCAAATAAAACATAAGGAGCTCCTTGTGGTCCAGAAAAAACTGGAGTTTGACCAACTCCTGTCGAAAAACCTCTGTAACTAGTAAATTTTTTCCCTAGAGAAGTATTAAAAGGAGCAGAGAGCCCTTGATAAGGGTTCCATGCATTAGCACAGGGAGAAAAGTTATGGAAATAACTGACAGAAGAATATGACATATTCCCTTGTTGGCTGAAATAAGATTGATTCCCAGCTCCTAACCAACTAACCGCAAGGTTTGTCTAACTTTGAAACGGATTATAACTTCAACTCGTAGAGGAAAAATGCATTGATCCCAAAGTTGGATCAGAATGTGGTATATGGCCACCCCTAAACAGGAAACCTTAAAAATAAGCTGATCCACTTGCCATGGATGTGGAGGCAGTTGATGGAATACTTAAAGGAACTGAGGGAATTGCGCTAGTTAGCATTCCAAAAGGGAAAAAGCCAATGCCAGAGGCAACAACTTGAGAACTTCCACTCAAATATGGAATGGAAGTAGAACCAAATATAGCAGTGCGAGGAGTAACGAAAGGTATAGAAACGGTTCCTCCTCCTTGTATGAATACAGGAGTTTGAATACTCGTAGCACTTGTCATGGATGCCATGCTTCTAGCAGTGGTCATCGAAGGAAAAGATCGATATAAACCTGGGCTGGAAGGCCTATTGGTCGAAGTCCCAACATATAATAAGATGTCTGGATAATCAGGTGGAAAAGGAGAATTAGGAGCCACAATATACTCAGAAAGCTCTTCATCAATTTTGTCTTATCAATGGAAGAGGACTCGAGAAAGAATTGGAGTGTTCCTCTCTAACTCTCGACTTGTACTAGGTCTATCTTGCGAATCAATAACTCCAATCAGAGGATTAATCTCCGATGCACCTGCTACCACCGGTGGAAAACCACTGGCAGGATTGCTCCTACACCTTCGAGGAGAAGGCTCAAGACTCGTAGGTGATAGCCCACGAAGTCTCCTGGACCGATGAGCTGGTCAATCAACCACTTTGAATTATTTTAAAGAAATATACTTAAAGACTCAAAAAATTTTAAAGCTAGGACAACTAGGAGCAAAGAGCACTCTCTAAAAGTTCCTAAAGATACAAGAAATCAAACAACTTTCAAGTATTTCCGCTTCGGGTGATTAGGACCAGACACCAAAATACAAGGAAGTCAAAATCAAGGGCCTTTCGAAAATATTCTAGGGTAATTACGCCCCAAGCCTACTAGCGAAGGTATTAGAAGCAATTATGTTGACCTCCAAACAACAGCCTTTGCTGGTGCAAGCACCAAAGCTTCGCAAGGGTTCCCTCTAGAAGTACTATTGAATATGATGAAACGTCAACCTTAGGTGCCACAGGATTCCCCTCTGTAGCCACCTTTGCGATCCATAGGAAAGGCAACTATGGATACCAAATCGTATCAAAATCCAAGAGGAACAGTCGTGAGGTGGGATCCAACAAGTAGGAGAGGGGGTATCTATCTTCCTTGTCTTCACTCTCCCTCGTGCTTAACTCCCAGTCACAGAGCTTTCCCAGTCTTTCTAACGATATTGGGTTTCTCTCTTTATTCAACTTCTAAGTTTTGTAATTTTACTGGCCTTGGAGAGTTAACTCTCCACTCACCTATTCCAAGGCCCTAATGAACCTAATCTTGTTGGTGTTTATTAATGACAACAATAAAAGTTCTAGTTCATTTTATTAGATCGCTTGATTTTATATAGCTATTCTTTAAGTCAGGGGGAATTACGAGAGTGAAACTGATGATGTTTTATGATGCAAAAGAAACCAATAGAAAACTAACTATATGGATGCAGTCATTTTCTTTGATGAAGAGTGATTTCTACTTGGGTTCTACGAAAACCTATATATAAGCAAAATATTTTTCTTTTCTTTTTTGAAACAATCCACACACACCCAAAATCTAAAAAGACTAAGAATGCTTAAAATGCAAACTAACCTAATGCAAGTCAAAATGATGATGTAAGATCCTAAATAACATTCACAAGCAAATGCGGTTCTTTATAGAGACAATAAGCCAACTTGAAAATGAAGAGGGAAAAAATTAAAAACAAATATCTCTCCAAAGCAAGCAAAACAAATTGCAAAACATCACAATTCGCTTCTCTACAACAAAACAAAAGAAATCGTAAACCAAACAAAAAGCAATGTTTTTGTGTTTTTTCTTTTAAGGAAACAAAAGCAACTTTTTGAGGCCACAAACGTACTACTAAAATTCGAAAGATCAAGAAATAAGTACAAGGAGTCTTCCAATCTCGCAAATTATAAAATTCATGAATAAATGAAGAAAAAATACAAACTTGCACAAAATGATCCGAACAACAGCAAAAGATTTCAGCAAACCAACAAAATGTCAAGAAATCAATACTTTCAAACTTGCCAAAAAGACTAAAAAAAAAGCACGAAAATAAATAAGGCCATAAAACAAGGAAAAGCAAAGCAAGGGAACTTGAATTCTGGGCTGAAAACAAAATCAAATCAATTTCTTGTTCTAGAAAATGAGAACATCCAAGAACTTCAAAGCGAAGCCTTGAACCCAAGACACAAACTATGAACTTGCTTAAGAAGCAATCCAAGGCCAAACAAGACTTTTCAGTGAGAAGGAGATTTTGGAAAAGAAAGCTTGTAGGAAAACTAAGTTCTCCAGATAGAAGATGACCATACAACAACATAAAACACCAGGTAGTTGATCTAATTGGGCAAAAAGAGTTGAAAAAAATTTCAAAAAATTGCATACACGACTGTATAAAGACAAATAAGCATGCACACGTGTTTCTAATACAAGAAACTTGCGTATACGCAAGTCTTCTTGAAGAAACCTATGTGTATATGCGACTGTAACCTAAGAAAACAACGTATACAAAGCTTAATTAGGAAAAAACAAAAATCAAAGTCTGATAAAGAAGATCAGACTTGATGCCTGGGACACTAATGGATCAAACAACACTGTAAAAGCAAGCAATCAAGAAATTGAACCCTGATTGAGAACAAACAACCCAAACCAGGAATAACAAGAATGTTATCCCCAACAGAGTCGCCAATTCTGTTGTGGGTGAGACCACCCTAGGGTCTTGGGTTGAGAACCCCAACAGAGCGGAGGGAAAACCACAACAAGAAATGCTCAAGAAATCAACCTAAATTCTTATTCTACTGAACTGTGTAAGAGTGTCCTTACCCGAAAGTCCTACGTTTGAGTAGATCCCGCAAGGTGCAAACCCTCAGCTTCTCTTGATATCTTCGAAACCTGAAAATTATTCAAATGAAACATATACAATAGTAGAAAAATAAAGCATGTTCATGATATTAACTTTAAATCATGTAAATGAATGAACAATTATGCATCAATGTAAGATTCATAAACGAATTACAATATAAATAGATTCATAAACACATTTAATATAAAAAACAGAACAACATTCCTTTATTGAAGTTAGTTACAAGTAAAGTGGAGAAATACGACCTGAGTCCTTCTCTGGTTCCAAGCGGAACCGTCCTCCGGATCCGTCCTTTCCTGGCCTCAACAATCTTCCTCCATCACCAATACAAGGATATCTTCAAGAAAGATGAAGGATATCTCCAACAAGGAAACAAGGGTTTCCTGAAGCTTTGGGGAGTGTAGGAGGCACAGGGATTTCGTTAGACTCGATCAGGGATAATCTCACTATAGTATCAATATCTCATATCTTCTCCCCTAAGGCCTTCCCATGGAGGTTTATTTATACTTCTCCAAATTAGTTTTTTCAGTTGGGAAACTATTGGGTCATGGGAAATAGGAGGTGAGTAATAGGTAAAACCCATGAACTCCACCCGAAATTAAGGAAATTTAATTTTTTTAAGTGTTTTAACATATGTATGCGGGTTGGGTATATGCTGACCCGCATGTACACGCTTTTATCACATGGAAAAGTAGTGTATAGGGAATAAAACACTGTTTTTTAGATTTTGGACCAAGTCTGGAAGGAAGGGTTGCCCTAGGCCATAATCAGAGCATCATATCTACCAAGAGTGGTAAATGGTGCTATAACAGGGGTTCCGAGTGGACCAAATAAATAGTATAGTAACTTGGAAGAAGAGACAAATGAAACCATGGATCAACTTCATAAATAAACCATACCCTTAATAAAGCTAGATGATCAAAGATTGGGACAAAAGAAGGGAAATTGCTTCAAGAAATTAAGGCACTCACAAAAATGTAGAAGAATGGTAGATGGAATAATCTTCATTTCTCTCTTTAGAATCCAAGTGTTAGAGTACATATTTTGGGCTTTAAATATTTTTATATTACTATCTTTTGTAGTTATTCAGGATTATAAAATTTTGTCAAGGATATTTAAATTTAGTCTTGTATATACTCTTTCATGGGTGGAACTGTCATATAATTCTTTACCCATAATGAAAAAATTTGTAACTCCATTTATTTTAATTCTAAGCATGCTCATTCAATAGTTTACATATTTGTTATCCTTCCAATGCACTTCGACATACATGAAATTTTTTAGTCCTGCATTATGGAGCTCTTAGTTGTTTAAAAGTTTAGTTCACATTTACTCAACATCTCTTCATCATGTCCCATATTCTTCGAGTTAGAATATTGAGAATATGAAATAATCATACAACAATATAAAAAAAACACAAAACCTTACTAATCTGACCTCCTATGAATATAATAACAGCACTTAATCAATCAAAGAAAGGAAAAAAGAGATAAAATAAATAACACACTAGATCTACATGTTAAAACCCCAATTGGGGAAACATCCATAGGAAGGTCATAATGTATTTATTATTTTCAAAATTTCCGATCTTACATGGATCACCTCCACACATACTTCACCACTTTATAATGATTATACTATCATATTTTGTGCATGTTAAATGAGACTCCCTAACCTATATTATATTCCAAGAGATATGGAGGAATTATATATCAATAATATATGTGGGATAATGTAATTTCACCTCTTTACATAAAAAATATTACAAGGGTATTTTACTCCATGATGAATATGTGATATACCTATTTTATATAAGATTATAAGTTCTTCTAACATAACATATACATTATTACCTTCAAAAGGGACACATTCCAACACCCCCCCTAAATGATGACTAGAGAGATTGAACACTTATGGAGGAAGAAGACATTACATGAACATTGCCCCTTTATGAAAACTTCCCTCATTTGCAACAATTGTCAAAGTTTCACAAACTTCGCATCTATAATGGATTTAGTGAAAATATCAAAACCTTATTACTTCATGGGGCAATACTCCAAAGAATAACACCATCCACAACAAGATCTCGAATATTGTGAGTATCCATGTCAATAAGTTTGGTTTTGGAATGTTTCACTAGATTATATGTAAGCTGAATTGTACTTTAATTGTCTCATATTAACTCTATAGCATATCTCTGAACCATTCCAAGCTTGATAAGAATGTTCCGCAACTATTTTCTTCTTTAGTTGTTTCGTTAGTTTCCCTATACTCTACTTCACAAGAAGAAAGAGAAAGGGTTATGAAATTCTTATTGACCATGAAATCAAAATTGAAATAAGTTGGAAGATGTATCTTGCAGTATACCATCTATCTAAACTATCACCTATCCAATCAAAATCTGTATAACGAATAAATAAATTGTAGTCATACTTGAATATAAAACACCCTAATTTATTGCCCCCTTTAAATATTTGAGAATTTTATTTTCTTCCTACCAATATATTTCATGAGGCTTGTACATAAACCTTGAGACCATACTGATGACAAGGGATATCTCAGGCCTATTGTATGTCAAATATATCAAACTTCTGACAAGATTGTGGTCAAGAGTAGTATAAATGGCATTAGTGAAGGCTTAAAATCACTCATACATAAGGGGACAAGTAAAATTTTCACATACTTAGGTTGAAAAATAAATATTCCATTGGAAAAATGAAAAATTTGAAGACCCATAAAATATCACAAGATGCCTAAATTTGTCATTTCAAATTGATTCTTAAGTTTATTCTTCAATTCCTATATATATGCAAGCTGGTTTCCAATAAGGATAAAATCTTATGCATATAATACAACAATGAGGAATTCATTGTGAAAGTGATGTACATGTAGATATGGATCATATATACAACATTTAAGACCATTCCTCAAGAAATAAGTATCAATTTTCTCATACCAAGCTTTAGGTTCTTGATTGATATCATATAAATATTGTTTAATTTGTATACCAAACATGAAATTTCAGTGGCTATAAAACTAGGTAGTTGTTGCATATAAATGTATTCACAAATATCACCATTCAAAAACACACACTTGACATCGATTTGGTGTAGTTCCCATTGATGAGATGTAGCAAGAGAAAGAATAGTTCTTATAGTGTTCTTCTTAGCAATTTGATAAAAAGTTTCATTATAATCAAAACCTTCTTGTTTTTTTTTTTTTTAACAGAATCAGTTACTTGTGTATTATAAAAACCAACAGGAACAGAGTTCTAGTACATAAATATGGTAGATTTGAGAGATGAGGATCAAAAACGGGTTCGCAGACCCTGTTTCCTCATTGCTACTTCTATGATAACTGAAAGCAAAGTAGAAACGGCTATATTGCCGTACAAAAGAACCGCTAATCCAACAAAATTTACATTCCATAGCTTCTAGGGAAGTTTCTGAGTGACCGAATCATCAGGAAGAGGATCTTTCCTGGCGCTGGCTTTAGTTGAAGCCTCCACTTGAAAACTCTGAGTGAGAGAGCGGATATGCTCGATGGCTTCCTCAAGATGACTGCACCTCTCCTTCAACGCCTCTATCTCTGCCTTTCGCTTCTCCAGCTTCTTCCGCTTCAATCTACTATCAGCCTGGTAGTCATCCTTCAGTTCATTGAAATGTTTTACAAATCGATTGATCATGAATGTATGCGTTTTGCACATAGTGCACTCGTTGTTGTTGAAGATCCTGTCTAACAGAATGTTGGCCTGCACCTGGGCAGTTTACTGTTCCTGCTGATCCGCCATTTTGGAGATCTGTAGCAGAGTATCAGCAATTTGAGGAATCGGGCCAATTCCTGGGAGGAGGGAGGTACCAGGGAGGGGAGTGATGAAGATATGAGGGAGAGGATAAGCCAGAGAAGAGGGGAGCGGAGCAGCACAGGGAGGGATGAAATGAGATGGGAGCTGAGGGACTCGAAGTGCTCTGCTACAACCAAAAAACCACCAGTTAGCAAACTTTAAAACAACAGTGAGGAAACCTGAGATTACCACAGTCAGGGAACGAGGATCAAGCTCCCGATGATTGCAAGCCGCTTCAGGAGGGAGCCTACGCTTGATTAGAACGCACTGAGGAGTCCATGCAGCGCTGAAGAATGAGAGATCGCTGAGGCCCAAGCTGCTATAAATAGGATGATGGGGGTTCCTCAGGTGCTTGAACCTTTTCTGGGGGGGTCGGCTCTTGACATGACTGAGATCCTCAGAAAAGATCTTACTGCGAACGAAGAGGGTACCGAGGTGGTGATCCAAAGTGTTGAGGCATAGAATGGCTGCTGAGGGTGTCTGAGATTCGTGGGAGTGGCTGATTGATGTGGTGTGAAACGATGCAGGGGGGCGGATCTGATTTATGAAGTACCGATTTGTGCAGTCGAGGGGATTTTGCAGGGGAAATGGAGATTCGATGAGAAACCAATTTCGAGGAATGTGGAGCCTGAGGTGACTCGGATGAAGGAGCTTATGGGATGGCTTTGTCATATACATCATCGTTTTCTCTGACCTGACCTGTCTGTCTACTAATTGCTTTGTTGGCCTGTTCATCGGCCTCTGCATTGTTTCCCCTTAGAACGTGCTTGAAGATGGCCCCTCTGATTTCCTTGATATTGTCCATAACCCTGTATTTGATGCTGTTCAAAGCCATTTGATTGAAGTCCTTTCCAGAAACCATGGCCGCTATGATGATAGCTGAATCTCCCATAATTAACAGGTTTTGAAGACCAAGTTTTCTAGCTATAGAGGTCCCCAGGAGGAGGCTATAGGCCTCTGCCTTGTTATTAGACATTGATCCCAATCCCCACTCGTAGTTTACTATTGTTTTACCTTGGAGGTCTTTAATGATTCCTCCAGCTCCAGCTTGGCCTGGGTTATTTTTTGAGGCCCCGTCAAAGTGTAAGGAGGGTCTCTTTTGCTTTTGTATCCAATCTCTAATTTCATCTTTGGTCCCTCTCAACTTCCAATCAGAGTTTCCTTTGCCTGTGCTTACTGTTTTTTGGATTCTTGCTTCATAGCTGAATTTTCTCATCCACTCTGTTTCTCTTTGGTCTCCCGGTTTCGAATCAACCTGGGTTATCCCATTCGCCTCAATTGTCTCTGAGATGAGCGCGATTGTTTTTGCTATTGTGTTGGAGATGCTGGGAACCTTGTTATTGAAAATGCTTTTATTTCTGGCGTTCCAAATCTGCCAGCACAGATTTGAGGGAATGCTGTTCCACAACCTTTTAGCCAGGGTCTTGCCTTTTTTGGGAAAGGGATAGCTATTTCCCCAGTTTTTCTGCAGGAGAGCCATCTGATTGGGGAGATCGCCTGTGATCAACGGGCTAGTGATGAGCTTCCAGCAGGTCCGCGCAAAGGAGCACTCTAGAAAAAGATGGTTACAGCTTTCTTCCGCTGCCCTACACAAACAGCAAATTGAGGGACCCTGGATACCCTTTTTCCTTAGGTTCTCCGCTGTGAGAATTTTGCTGTTGAGGAGGGTCCAATTGAAGAATTTTACCTTTGGAAGGCATTCAGTTTTCCAAGCCACTTTGTGGAGAGGCCAGTTGTTTATTGCTGAGGCGCTTTGAAGGACTTTATAACCCTCTTTGACTGTGTAGCTTCCTCCATTGGAGTCCCAGACATAATTATCTTCTGACATTCTATTAAGGGGAGCAGATCCTATGAGAGAAATCTTAAGATCAAGCCAAAGGTTCTTAAGATCATTAGGAGGGGAGATAGCCTTCCAACCTATCCAACTGTTTTGATCCCAGGAGGAGATATCATAGAGGGTCTTGAGATTTCCCTCTGTCATCCACCGTTGCAGGGGCCGGAATTTTGTGTGGGCTTCCCTTGCTTCTGAGCCCATTATTCTGTCCGCCCATATGTTGATGCTTCTACCATTGCCCGGGACTCTAGAGATGCAGGCTTTGAAGTGAGGGAGAGTTTTTTTAATAAGCTTCCATACTGGGGTGCACTGCCTATCAATGATGGATTCTGAGAGGATGTTGGAGTTGGCCCCATTTAGGTATTTCTTTTTGATGACCTCTGTCCACCAAGCTCCGTTTTCGTTGAGAATTCTCCATATCAATTTGAAGCCCATGGCCATGTTGGCTAATCTTGGGATTCTTATTCCTAGCCCTCCTTTCTCGAAGGGTAAGATGACCTGTTCCCACTTTACTAGGCTGAACTTTTTTGATTCCTGCTTGCCTCCTTGCCACAAGAAGCTTTTGATGATAAGTTCCATGTGTTTATGAATGCTGGCCGGGGCAAGGGTGGTTGCAAACTGATAGATTGGGAGGGCTGAAAGGATGGCTTTGATGAGAATTGTTCTGCCTGCCAGGTTGAGCCAAGACACCCCCCAGCTCTGAAGCTTCCCTCTCAACTTCTCAATTAGCTTGACCCAGATTTTGGTTTTGACCTTTTCCTTGGCTAATGGTAACCCCAAGTAAGTGAAGTGTGTCCAGTTCCTTTGAGCCGGGATTTCCAAGATTCTGGAGATTCTTTGAATGATATGCCTGGGAACATTCCATGTATAGATCATGCACTTGTTATTGTTTAGCTTGCCTCCAGAAGCTTGAAGAAAGAGTTCCAGCGTGTTCTTGAATCTCCTAGCCATGAGGCTGGAAGCGCCTCCAATTAGAAGAGTGTCATCAGCGAAGAGGGAGTGGTTTATTCCCTTGGATCCCCGAACTATGGTGACACCTGTTATTTCTTTTAGCCTTCGCAAATTCTCCAGGTGTATGCTTAGAGTTTCGGCCATGATGATGTAGAGGAAAGGAGAGAGCGGGCATCCTTACCTCAAACCCCTTGAACTTTTGAAGGAATTGCATGGCCTGCCATTAATGAGGGGGGCTGTCCAGGTGAATGAGATGCATTCCATTACCCTGCTGATGAAGAACTCGGAGATGCCAAATTTCTTTAGAGCCGCCTGAAGGAATTGGTGATTAACTCGGTCAAAGGCATTTGCCATATCTAGTTTGATGATCATGCCCCTTTCCTTCCTATTTATGCTGCTGTGTATTGCCTCCTGGATAATAATAACATTGTCCGTTATTTGTCTTCCAGGAACGAAGCCTCCCTGATTCTCCGAGATAAGGGAAGGAAGAATCTTTTTTAACCTGTTAGCTAGGATTTTGGTGATGATTTTATAGGAAACATTGCACAGGGATATTGGACGGAATCTATCAAAGGTTTGGGGATTAGGGTCTTTGGGAATGAGGGCTAAATGGGAAGATTTGATGCTGCTGCCCATTTTGCATTTCGAAAAGAAATTCTTAGCCATTCTGATGTAATCCTTTTTGATAACTTCCCAATGGTTTCTATAAAAAGCCACAGTGAGCCCATCCGGGCCTGGAGCCTTGTCCATAGCCATGCTAAAGATTAACCACTCGATTTCTTCTGTCGTGATTTCTTTCTCCAACTCGGCATTTTGATCTTCTGAGATTTTATTTTCAATTATGCTAAGGAAATCTGAGTTATCAATATAATGAGGGTCCGCTGTTAGGAGATCTCGGAAATGCCGGGACGTTGCATCCTTTATCTCCTCTTGTTCTCTGAGTTCCCTTCCTTCCATCGTAATTCTCTCTATTTGATTCCCTGCCCGCCTGAGCTTAAGGCAATTGTGGAAAAAAGAGGTATTTTTGTCTCCCGATTTGAGCCATAGACATCGAGACTTCTGCCTTTGCTCTTCTTCCTCCTTTCTGTTCTGTTTATACAACTCTTTATATATTTCGTTTTCTTTGGCTTGGTCTTCTGCTGTGTCCTGACTTCTTTCTTTTTCTTGGCTCCACTGTTCCAGCTTTGCCTGGAGTTCAATTCTTTTTTTCCCTTCCTCTGTTGCATGATTTTTTGCCCAATGTTTAATGGCGATCCTGAGAGACTTGATCTTAGCTTCCCAGATGTAATGAGGAGAGCCCACGACTTCTTTTGCCCATTGTTCCTTGATCAGTTTTCTGAATTCATCGCTGCTGTCCCAGGCCTTATTATATTTAAATGGAAGCGGTCCCATATTCTTTCCTTTATCAAGAATCAAAGCCACTGGTTTATGGTCTGAAATGTAACCTTGGATTATTTTGCTTTGGATATTTGGGTATCTTGCCACTATTCTCTCTTGGACGAGTATTCGATCTAACCTCTCCTTTATGTTATTGCTGCCTGTTCTTTTATTTGACCAAGTGAAACGCCCATTTTGCGGAGGAATGTCCACTAAGTTATGGGCTTGGATGATTTCTTCTAAAGAATCCCTTGAGGGATCAGCAAAGAAGTTTCCTCCTAGCTTCTCATCAGCATTCCTTATAAGATTTAGGTCTCCACCCAGGAAAATGTTCCTTCCCTGAACAATCAAAAGATCTGAGATGATTGAGTCCCAACATGAGGCTTTGTCTCTGTAATGGTTGGGGGCGTAAATGTTGTATATTGAGTATTCTTCTTTCGAGGCTATGTTTTGCATGTCTGATCTTATCCACCATCTGTTCTGCATTTGACCTTTGAGACTCCATTTGTTTTTGTCCCAAATTGTACCTATGCCCCCTGAGGCACCTACTGCATTCAATGCTATTCCTTCATAACCTCTGTTTTTTTTTATGTTGTTTTGAAATTCCTGATCCGTGATTTTGGTCTCCTGAAGAAGGAGAATGTCTGGATGTTCAGCTTTGAGAAGATCTCGGACTGCATTTGCTTTTAGGGAGGAGCCCATCCCCCTACAATTCCAGGAGACCAATATCATCATTTACCTTGTTTGTTGTGAGCCCCGCTTTTCTCTTTCATTTTTTCCCCACTTCCTTTAGTTTTATCTAGGTATGTGTCCATTGGTTGTTGGGTCCCGGTGGCCATTTCTTTTGCAGCGTTTTCATCCCTTATCTCTTTGTTTGACTTCCTTCCAACCTTTCTGGGAGGGTCGGTGGAGAGGTTGTTTTCCTTTGATTTGTTCCTTGTTAAGATTCTTTCCACTGTCGGGGGAGGGGAGGGCTGGCGGGGAGAGATATGGGAGGGGGTTACCATGGGGCCTCGCGGGGATGGAGGAGGGGATGGGGGTTCCTCTGCAGACAAGGATTCAAAAGGGTTGGAGGAGGAGGGGAAGGAGGGGCCAGATCCTGAGGGCTGGGAGGGGGGAAAGGGATTTCCAAGGTGGGGCTTAGAGGATGGGCCAAGAGAGGGGTTTGATTTTTTCTTTTTGACTATTTCCCAAGCTTCTTTAGGAGCTTCTACATTGCCTTCAGATACATTTGATTTAGATTTTCTACATCTATTGGCGAAATGCCCATATTTGTGACATACCTTGCACTTGAATGACAACTGCTCGTAGTCCACTTGCTGTATGTGCGTCCACTGATCAACTTTGAGCTTGATTGCTTCCGGCAGTCCCTTACCGAGGTCTACTTCAACACATATCCGCGCGCAGGCATGCATGTTCTCCTTTGGTTCGGATCTGTCAATATATTTTCCGACGGCATTCCCTATGGCTTTCACTGATTCGTCCCCCCAGCAATGTAGCGGCAAATGGGGCAGGCGAACCCAGACGGGGACAGCGCTGGGTACGTCCATCTCTGGATCGAAATCAGGGGTCCATCTGTTAAGATAAAGGCCCCGAGAGTCCATGAAATAGGGGCCGTTTCTGAAGATGAGGTTACGATCCTCCATTGTTTCAAAAAGGAAGGTGTAAAACCCCCTCCCACAGAACCTGATTGCTATTTTCCCTTGCACTATCGAGTTCCAGTTTCTCTCGACCCATTTTTGGACTGATCGAGGAGAAGGCCACAGTCCCATGAACTGGCCTACCAGGCCTCTTTCTGCTAAAGCGACAACTGCTCTCCTCGGAAGGGAAGGAGGGAGCGTGACTTCCGGGATTTCGTCTAACTTCTTGATAAACTTAGAAGCTGTAGGGCGGATTTTATTTGCTGCATTCTCAGGGATGAGAGAGGCGAAAGATTTTTCCAAGTCATCTGGATCTTGGGACGATGAATCCATTTCAGGCATTGTAGGAGATCGAGGGATTCAAGAGGGGAACCGGGGGAGTCCCCGGTGAGGAGAGAGGGCAGAGGCCCGAAGGCAGAAAAGGAGGGCAGGAGGCCCCAGACAGAGAGGGGGGGGGTCAGCAGAGGAAGAGCGCGGGCCTAGCAGCGGCGCTGCCAGGCACAGGCGCGCGGAGAGGATCAGGTCAGAGAAGCTCGATGCAGAAAATCGCCAGAGCCGCCGTCAGAGAAGCCATTGTTCATAAAATTTATACATATCCAATCAAAACCTTCTTGTTGAGAATAAAACTTTGTCACTAATCGGAATTTATTTTGTTAAATTTTTCCTTTTGTAGTAAATTTTTTCTTATATATCCATCTACAGCCAATTAATTTTTTTCCATGAAGAAAGGGAACAAGAGTCCAAGTTTTTTTCATCATTAATGAGTTATACTTTGTAGTCATTTCTTTTTCCCATTAGGTTTTTTCTTGGCTTAAACATAGGTTTAAGGATCATCTATAGCCAAAAATTTAGTCATAAGAGAAAAGTAAGATCTAGTTCGATGAGTATATGAAGGAATAAAAATCTCAGAACCTACAGATTAAAGATTTTTTCCTGCCCAAATAGGAAGAAGCGTAGTGGTAGGAACTATATTATGTTTGGAACATTCAGGAGGATCACTCGAAGAGGTAGGTGAACTAGGAGTAAGATTAGGCACAAAGCTGAAAGAAGAGGTAACTGAGATGGGAGTAATAGGAAATGAAGGCAATTTCAAGGTAACATGAGGTTCAAAAGACTAAGGGGAAGGATAAATTTCATTGAATCTAACATCTTTCCAAATGATAACACCTTGGGTAGATGGATCAAACAACCTATAAGATTTAGAATCCTCACTATAACCAATGAAAATATATTTGTGAGGCTTTGGATGTAATTTTTTTCCTTTGTCATTAAGAATAAGGGCCCAAAATTCATTGTCAAATATCTTAAAGCTACTTCTATAATGTTTTCTTCTGTTCCATTTTCCTTTGGGAGTAACTTGCAAAAGCGGTCTGAGTAGTAACTCAATTTAAAATATAGTTAGTACAAAAAGTGGCTTCAAGCCAAAAATTTTATGTAACCCTTTTGAGTAAATCATACATCTAGCCATTTCAATCAAAGTTCTATTTTTCCTTTCAGCTACCCCATTTTGTTGAGGTGTATAAGGAACAATATTTTTATGTTGAATAACATGCTTAGATAAATATGCAGTAAGTTCAATTTTAGTGGATTCCCCACCATTATTAGTTCTCAATGTCTTAATACTTTTACTTGATTCATTTTCAACCATGGGCTTAAGTTTTTAAAATTTTCCAAATGTTTCACTTTTATGTTTCAAAAAATAAACCCAAGAATTTTTGTTGTAATCATTAATAAAAGTAAAAAAATATATAGCATGAGACAAAGAAGGAGTTTCAAGCAGACCATATATTCATTATGAATTAATTGTGTTTGTTCTTTGGCACACCAATATTTAACTTTATCATACACTTCCATATGAAGTTTACCAAGCATAACTACTTCCCAAACACCTTTAGTGGAAGACATAAGATGTAAGCCAATTACCACTTTAGATAAAATTTGCATTTTAACATGATTCAAGTCACCTAATATTTCATGGAATAACTTGCTTTATTCATTAGCATGAGAAGCATAGGAATAAAATGGTTGATTGGTATTCAAATGAAAACCAATAAATTTATATAAACTAGAATCATGATGAATAGGTTATAAGGAAACTATTTTGAAGTTATCCTTGATATCTTCAAGAACATATTTATCTCGCCATGCTTCAAACATATAACCTTTTTGACATCCATGATCACTAGAAATAAAATTGATGGGTATGCCTTGAACATGAAAAACATATTCCAACGAACCATTAGGAATTTTAATGTTACCAGAACCTACTACTGATAGTTGTTTACCATCACTAATAGAATCTTTATGTGATGTGTTATTGTGAGTGTCATAAGAAGAAAAAAAATAAGTACTACTAGACATATGATTAGAAGGACTAGAATCCATAATCCATTCCACAAAAGAATATTTAGTAGGTTGAACATAATAGGAATAAAGCACAATTGGTTGTTCAATCAAATATTTCTTCTTGGCTTTAGAAATATCATGCCTCCATTTAAAGCACATCTTCTCATGGTAGGTGGTTTTTCCACAATACTTACAAGGATGAAACACTTTCTTTTTAGTAGCATAATTAGAAGTGTTGGGTAGATCCTTTTATTATTATTATGTAAATTGGGAGTTTTATTAGAAATTTTCTTAGGGTTTGGTTTATTATGTATCATTAGAGCTTTATTAGGGTTTAATTGTCTAGAAGTAACCAATATTTCTTGCTCATTAACCTTTACAAAAATATTCAAAGTTAGGTGTCATGGATCATTTAAACATTTCAATCGCTCTATTCTTAGTTTGGATGAACATTCAAAAGACAAACATAATTTATGTTAACAATAGTTATTAGGGATGCATCAATTTTCTTGTAATCTTACCATAGTAATTTAGTTTTTCTTTAAGGGGTTTCAGTTTATTAAGAAAGAGTTCTATCATATCAAAATATTTAGGATCTAACTCATGGATTTTATTCTCTAGGTAGTAAGTAGATACATAATTAGATTTAACAAATAAAAAAATAATGTTTTCCATAGAAGAACTAGGCTATCTTCAGCATCCATGTGTACTTGAATACTATCTCACACTATTTGTCCAATGAATCATTTGGCTTGATCACATAATTCTTCCCATATAGCTAAGTTTTTAGCACCGATAGGTTACTGATGTTCACCATTAACTAGCTAGGTCATAGGTTATTATTCCTGAGAATATCAACCCTCAACTTAGTACCTACAAAAAAAAAGAAGCAGAAGAAAAACACACTATTTTGAGGAGAAAAATTCGAATACTTAATTTTTATTTATTTATAAGTGTTATTAGATATTAAAAGCATGTTATCCTTAATAATATAGCTCTTTAATATAAAACTATTAATGTATATAGCTTTTAATTTTATATAGAAACATCATATCATTATTCCTCCTTGAAATAATAAATATATAAAACTTAAAAAATTATAAAACTACAAAGTCACATGATCATATTAACATGGATATATTCACCATGATATAGAGGAGTAAATTATACATTAATATTAGTTATATAAGTGAATTTGTTGTAGTTTTATTGCTATGTATATCAAGAAGGAAATCAACTTCTTGGGTGTGAACGTTGACCTTAACAGATCAAGGATACTTCGCGGAAAAGGGGAAGATCACACACCTAAAGTCTAAATAGTGACAATGGGGCCAACATGAGTTTAGGAGTACACGATGGACACCTGATGCAATAGGTTGTTGTTTTGCTTGTTGGTAATGAGCCAAACCACACAAAATAAGGGACGATATCTATTATTTGTCCACATGGTATCTACATGATGTACTCTATCTTCTAGAACAATGAAACTTCAATAATTTACTATCCCTTGTGTGCATTTGACTACAAGGCTACTCCATTCATATATTTGATGGAAAAGTAGAAATAAGGCAAAATTTAGGCATCATGGTTGTCATGATTGGAGTAGAGAATGAAAAACTATTGAAGCTGAAAGGGACATTTTCTCATGCATAAAATTTTGTATACCTCTCTCATCACTATGAACGTATATTTCCATCTGGTCTTGTATGAAATAATATATTTAGACATATTAAATATGACAACCTTCATTGAGTGAAAAAGAATGGTGTTTATATGTTGCCTACTATCCTAGGAAATTGAAGTAACATGATGCTTGTATCCTTGGAAAGCATAGAAAACAACCCTTTCATGATTCCACTTCTAGAGCATATAGAAAACTTGGACTAATACATTTTGATTTAAAATGAATCACGATCACATATTAGCTTTATTCATACTAATAATGGGGGAGAATATACATATAATTAATTTGAACAATATCTTCAACAATATTGGGTTCAACATCAAACCACAATTCCATACAACCCTCAACAAAATGGTGTATCTAAAAGAATAAACATAACTATCTTGAATATTGTTTTTTCCATGATGTTTTAAAAAAATGTAAAGTTGATGTTTTGGTGTGATGTATTTCTATGTGTACAGTATGTGCATCCATCTCATGCTCTTATAAGTAAATCTCCTTATGAAATGTGGTATGTTCACATTCCTTCAGTGAGGCATTTCAAAGTCTTTAGTTCCACATGTTATGCCTTGATTCCCAAGGAGAAAATAAACAAGTTCAATGCAAGGAGTCATAAGTTCATCTTGTTGGGGTATTCAAATACCCACAAAGTGTGTATTCTTTAGGATGAGGTAAAAAATAAGTTTATTCCTTCTAAAGATGTAATTTTTCTTGAATATTCCAAGACTAACAAGATCGTTACGTGACGTCTTGACCATCTAGATAGATTCGCTCATGTTAAGACATATCACAAATTTGATAATGAGATTCCACATCTTGAACAGTAGGTCCCTATCTAAAATAAATATCCAAAATATCATTTTGAAGTACCATCTCCCCCTCGTGAAGTTCCAACCAGTTCATTAGATCAGGAGGATCCTTTAAATGATATGATTGAGAGGATTGAGAGGTTGAATCTTGATGCAACACTATTTCAATCATTGGAGCAACTTGGAACATCTCAAAAAGGTCCACCAAAGGGGCTCATTAAAACACTTGAAAGTGTTCATCTTGATGAGGTCCAAAAGAAAGAAACCATAGGTTCCATTGGACAAGACGGAGGTGAAATAGACAATTCTAATTCAAGTGATGCATATGATATGGATGTTTCATATGATTGTAAATTGAACGTATCTACTAATTTTGAAACAAAGTACTTTGAAGAAGTTGCTTATCATGTTGAGTGGAAAGAAATAATGAAAAAAGAGTATGATTTTCATCAAGAATGGGTGATGGAAGTTGGTGTAGCCTCCATGTGAAACCAAACCAATTGGATACATTCAACGAGTCTACAAGAACAAGTACAAATTACATAGCTCACTTGACAAACACAAAGCAAGACTCATGGAAAGAGGATTTGCGCAAAAATAAGGCATTGATTATGAGAATACTTTTACCCTATAGAAAAAATGGGCCACCATTCCATTCTATTTTCATTAGCAACATAAAATGGATGTAGAGATCACTTTATTGAATGGAGACTGTTGGAAAATTGTGAGGCTTGTAATTTAATTTAGATTTTCCTTTCCATAGTAATTTCTTGTGAATTTAATTTACTTCTTCATTAATATTTATTTTGATTCTTTCATCAAACAATTACCATAACATGAACATGAATATCATAGAAACAAAATAACACAAGATATAGGCTCCAAGCTAGGGAAAAACCCCTCCAAGGGGAAAACCAAGAAAATTCTCTTCGTATAGAATCAGATCAAATGAGATATCCAAGGCCCATAACCACAAAAAAAATACACCTATAGATGCCAAGTTGAGCCTTATTTCTTTTCACCAGATCCACCAACAAGTGACCAACAACAAGAGATGTACCAAGGAAAATATTCCACAAACTCTAGCTCAAGAAGAAATCCTTTCTTTTATATTTCAAACCTCCACTTCTTCTCTGCTCTCTCTGCGATATTTCAGATCATAATCCATCAAGTGTGTGTATCCAAATGAGCTCCATATTCCCTCTATTTTTATCTTCCAGAGGGGGTACAAATAGACATGTCTATAGTGGAAGTGCTGACTTGACAAGTAGGATAACTTGGCACCTAGAGGGGTTATTGACACAAAATTACATTTTTGTTTTTGAATAGGTCCAAATAGGTATTTGAGTCTTGACTCAAAAACCTAGAAGAATGAAGAACATGTTTGTCTGGAAAAATAATAATAATAAATTTTCTTTTTCTTTTCTTTTTCTTTTTACATAATGGTACAAATTATGAAAACTGAAACTAGTTACATTCTCCAACACTCCCTCTTAACTAGGGAGGTATTCATAATTGTACACCCGGTACAAGGATACTCTCAAACTAAAATATTCTCATAAGAAGAGTCAAATTGATAAGCCATCTTTATGCATCAATATCATCACCAACATTGTTAACATAATAAGGCCTTTAATTGACAAGCTCTATTTATATCAGAGCATAATGTTGAGAGGCTTTACATGAGATAACACACTACCTCTTAAGGAACATACCCCATTCAAATGTTCACTAGGTACATTGTCCTTTTAAAACTATTCTTATCTTAGATTACACATCCTCAGATAATTTGAGTCCTCTGCGACCACTCTTATCTTGGATACCTGTCCAATCCTCAAAGACTGTTGATCCACTTCCTATCTTAGATTCACTATCCTCAAGGAATATCAATCGCAAATGCTTATCCAATCCTCTAGAACCCATTCTCCCTTCATGGCCTTTACTAGACATATGGTTGTCTGTCCTGGCCAAGGGCATGATACATGAAGAAGAGAATATAGTGTCCATCTCCATCTCAACTAGAGAGGAAATACCCATTCCCTCTTAATCAAGGAATAAATCCTTTCTCCTTTTCAAACATTTTAAGAAGAATTCTTACCCCCTCTCATGAATAGAGTAGATTCATTACTTCCTTTCAATTGGGAATTTATAATCACAAGATCTTTTAGCTTGTCTTCATTAAAACATAAACTAATATTTCTTCATGGAGATCTTCAATTAGTAGGTGCATGACTCTTCCTCCTCATTGTATCTCATCATATAGATATTTTACATTTCTAGAGCCAATATGTGATAGGGTTCATTACATCAATTTTTCATATCACTTTCCTCCATTCATAATCAGTAGAGGAATTCTATTGCACCAATCGAAGTAAAGCTAATCATAACTCCCTCTAATTATGAAAGTGATATTCATTGTCATCGAATCATACACACCATGTTATCTTTTTGTACTGCTACCTTTCAATCTCAAGATGATGTAGACATCTTGAACACATAATCCTTCAAGGATTACCAAATACATCGATCCATGTATTCAACGAAATGAGTTCAAAACACATAGTTGTAGATGCACTTACCTTAACTCCCATTATGCACTTTTTCCAAATCTTTCTAGGTAGAAAAATCATATACCAGCCAAATAACCGACAAATTACCTCATTCTTATGGGCTTTTGTCAAGATATCAAATTCTTCTTATTTGATCAACATCCTTCCACATATTGTACAAAAATCCCTCTCCATGTATTTCACTCTTTCAATCAAAGTGCTCATGGAATGAACTAATCAATAAGCTACAATATCTTCTTTGTTGGGGTTATCATTGTCAATTCTCTATCTTTATTCAAAAGACCATATTTGATGTTGATCAATATAATCGAATGAACTCTCCTTCCAATGTCTTCACATGATTTTGCAATATTTCCTATCAAAGATCCAAGTCATATCCCAAGCAGATCAACAATATCAGAGTTGTCAAATCATAATAGCCTCTTAGACAAGGTGTTAAATTCTTCTATTTGATTCCTTTGAAGTCAACATTTCTTTGCATGTTTTGTCTCCATATTGTAACAAGGTTTTTCTTCATCTTTCAAACATTAATGTGTTCCTGGAAAGAACTTCTTAACTAGAAATCATGTCTATCAGGGTCCTTACAATTCCCTCTTTCCATCATGCTCATCATTTTTCAAGGAGCCATCAACAAGCTTGAGTGTTGATTGGATTTTCGATCTTTCTCATATTGCTTCCTTTATTATGTACCTGAAATTTTCATCAACAAGTGAAACCAAGCAAAATATACATAGACAAGAGCATGATGTCAATTTTGTCAATCTAGGGTTTCCATGGATTCTCAAAAGAGTATACTTCTAGGGTTCTAGTAATAAATCCTATATTTCTTGATCTAACCCTTGATAAGGTTTTTACTTTCAAAAAAAACATGAATTCTAGGGTTTTGATTTCAAGCCCTAGGGTTTATCTCATCCAACCCTTGCTAGGGTTTTACCACATACCCTAGGTTATCCTTTCAAAGGATCTGCAAACCCTAGATGTAAAGAGCTAGGGTTTCCTTAGAGGGAACAATAAATTAAGGTTAGTGTTTTCACTCCTATGCTTAGTTCATTCTATGGTTGAGAAACCATAAATACAAAGAGTCTTCAAGATCTTTCTTACTTATAAACCTTAGATTTTCAAAATATGCAACAAATTAATTGCAAAACCCTAAGGAATTTTCAGACCTTTTTAATGACTATTACCATAATCTTATGGAAGGCACATAAAAAATACACATACCTTTTACCATGCCTTCTTCTTCACAAGGATATGATCCTTCTTCAATTGTCAAGGGCCAATCATGCTTCAACAAAGGTGCTCCCTATTTTTGTTCTTTGAGATACAAAGTCTTTGTTTCTTTATGTCTCTTTTGCAAAGACTGTTCTCTAAAGACATGCTTCACAAAGTCTTTGTATCACAATCAAAAGAAATGTAGAAGGATCTTCATACCACTCTTGATACAAGCTTAGAGATCAATGTCATAAGAAATATAGGTTATGTGTGGTGTCCTCTGCCATATATGTGACTCCCACTCTCAGAACTTGCTAAAAACGTGACCAAGACACCATTTATGCCTTAAATTGATACCTCTATCATACATTCCATTCCTTTGATTTCAAGTTCATCAAAATCCCATTTTGTATATGCGAGCCATAAGCATGTGCAAGTCATCAAATAGAGTTTCATAAAATACATCATCGAGCCAATGATATAGAGAACGATATCGTAAAGTAGCAATGCCACTTGTCTTTTACTTCCATAATAGATCATGGTATTGATGTCATATAGACCAATGCATTCTATCAAGGTCAATTTTCATTTCAAACATTGTTGGCTAATCCACATAGGAATCATTGTTCACATATCATCGTCATTGTCAAGGCATCAAAGAAATATAAGCCACAACGAGTTACCATAGAACTTTTATTTCATTCATATGACTAATGGTCAATGGTGCGAGCCTCAAATATTCAAGCTCAAAGAATTGTGAGCCTTATCATGCATACTATACCATAGAATGCAGGAAAACTGCAGATTCTATAGGTCACTTAGTTCATTGTTCCTATCCTCAAGTCATAAGGATGTCATACGATCTACTCAATGCCATTAGATATATCAAAAGCGAGATAATGTGACCCATTGTAATAATATAATATAATTATATTGTGTAGAGTGATCCATGAGCCAAGAGTGAGCCACTATAAGATTTGATCCAGAGAAAAAATAAACAATGCAAATAACTGTGATGCCACAAAGGATTATAGTAGCCATTGTAAGAGATCAATTGTGAGCAAGAGTATACGTGCCATAGGTGCAAGTGTGAAACATCATTATATGAGTGCGAAAAATAGAAAAGTAATGTCACTGTTTTCCGATGTTAATGAAATGCATGCTAATCTTAAATATACGAGCCACAAGCCACTGCAATTCATGCCTTAGAGTGAGATACCATAGAGTGAGAGCTTCTCACTATAATGTGAGTATAGGGATATAGTTGAGCCACAACATATCAATTACTGTAAATGTGAGCCTTAGGGTCTGAACTTCAACAAATTTAGACAAGTCATAATATAGGAGAGCCTTTTAATGTGTTTCGAACTATATGATATGAGGCATATCATACAAATTTTACCACAAATAATTGTCCATCATAATGCACCAAGCTCAAAACAAAATTTGTTATAACCATAAACCAAAAAATAATCCTTTTGAGAGATCCGGGCAAAGCCACATGATACTTCATACTTTAATTGAATTCCAACTGAGTGATATCCCAGCCTCATACTTAAATCCTTAGCTCTGATACCATGTTGGAAAATTTCAAGGCCTCTAATATAATTTAGATTTTCATTTCCATAAAAATTTCTTGCGAATTTAATTTAATTCTTCATTAATCTTTATTATGACTCTTTAATCAAACAAATACCATAACATGAACACGAAGATCACAGAAACAAAAGAACATGAGATATAGGCTCCATATGACTCTTTCTTATAAAATAATATCAAATGAGATATCCAAGACCCATAACCACAAAAAACTTCCACCTCTAGATTCCAAGTCAACCTTCTTTCTTTCCAGTAGATCCACCAGCAAGAGACCAACAACAAGAGATGTACCAAGGCAAATATTCCATGAACTCTAGCTCAAGAAGAAATCCTTTATTTCATACATCATCCCTCCACTTCTTCTCTACTCTTTCTACAATATTTTAGACCACAATCCATCAAGTGTGTGTATCCAAATGAGCTACATCTTCCCTCTATTTATATCGTCTAAAGGGGGTGCGAATAGACATGTCTATTGGGGTAGGGCCGAATTGACAAGTGGGATGACTTGGCACCAATAGGGGTTATTGACCAAAAATTACATGTTCAAAAATTATTTTCTTTTTATTTTTCTTTACAATCGATCCAAATAGGACTTTGACTCTTTGACTCAAAAATTAGAAGCACGAAGAACATGCTTGTCTAGAAAAATAATAATAATAATTTTTCCTTTCTTTTCTTTTCTTTTTACTTAATGTTACAATTTATGAAAACAAAAACTAGTTACATTATCCAATGAAGAGTTGAAAGAGAATGTCTTCATGTCTCAACCAAAATGTTTTGTAGTGAAGGGACAAGAACTAAAAGTTTGCAAACTCATTAAATCCTTATATGGCCTAAAACAAGCACCACAAGCCTGGTATGAAAAGTTAATTAAGCATATTCTAAAATTGAATTCCATACACTTTAACCTTGATGATGCGACTCCATTTTCCAAGAAATTTGGTAAGAATTTTGTATACATTATAGTTATTGTCACTATGACAAACACCCTCCAAAATTTTTCCTACACTTGAATTTTGGAGCCTCCTTGTGATCTTACGTTCTGTCATTCCAAGTTGATCATAGTTGCTTCATGGTCAATTGATATTTTACTAAATGTTCAAATCTTCTTATGAGATTATAAATATTAAACCCACTTGCCTACACATGCTTAACTTTTTATGCATTTAAAAACACACCTCTTCCTAGCAGGCTCAACAGTTAGTGTCTACCTAGGGAGATAATCATTGCGAAATGCTTGAGAGAAATGTTTGTGTAGTCACTAGAAATAGTGATTGCCCAATCCTTAATGGCAAGAATTGCAAAACTCTCAAACATTGCACAATCCCTGATGAAAATACTTGTGCAGTTGATAGGGACAATGACTGTGCAATCCACATGGAAAGTTAGTGCACAATTTCAGTTGAGAGTCTCTCTCACTCTTAGTTGCAAGTCTGCAATCATTCTAGTGAGTTTTATCAATCATTGCTTTTGTATGATTTTGATTCTATAAGTGTATCTTTCACTTTTGCGACTGTCATTATTGCTTGCTTTCAATTTTTCAACTATCACTTTTTCGTTCTTTAGCTTACACAGGTGTCGCTTTCACTTTCTTTAGCTTTTGCAAGTGTCGTTTTCACTTATTCTTACTGTCGCAAGTGTCGCACGTTGGTGCACCACCAAAGGTAGATCTAACACACTCTTTTGCATTAGCTGATCTTATATATTATAAGAATATGTGCCAGACACTCTCCCTCAACTTAGCACACTTTTTGGTTGTAGTCGACACCTGTGTCATAACTTATATTCTCCCTTTCATGGTGAAGTGGGCATCCTTAAGGTATAATGACATAACCTTATACTGCTTACATTTGTTAACTATGAAATCCCTCCACCAAGTGAGGATATTACTATGTGTCACACATTTATAGTGGACAAGAGGTCCCTATTTAGGTCACTGCAGCCCTCAACTGCGCAATCTTGGATTCTGCTCCTCAATCAATGTGCATTGCGCTGTTATAGTGGTTTTGTCGCTGCTACAACGCCGTCCAAAATTTTGGCCTGCACCAAATTTCAGAGCCTACCTTGGTCTTGAATTTTTTTGTCAAAAACACTGAAGTCCATTTGATGTGTTTTCTTTAAGTGTTTTGGTCCCTTTTGCAAGAAAGGAAAAATGTCGTCTTTTCGCATGTTAGCTGTCGCATAATGTGTATAAGCTTTTTTTGGTGGTTTCAAGGGGTTATATTTGTGTGAATGAGTTGATATAACAATGTAAACATCCATCACACTCATTCCCAAAGTTGTAAGCACTGTCGCACAAGTGTCGTCACGATTGTCGCAAAGTGTATCTTTGGTGTCACACTTGTCGTAAGTCATCACAAAGTTGTCGCACTGAGGGAAATGTGTGGTTCATGTATCATGGATGATATATGTTGTTGTGTCATCAAGTGTTTAGATGTGGTCATAGTCAAGTCATGTCATTGATCACATCAGTTCACTGACCCCACACTTAACTGATTTTCAGAAATTTCCGGGCAACTTAGCCTCATCCGACCTTCCCCAACTTCACATTGTGTAGTTCCAACCCTCAAGCTACAACCTTATTCCTTTCCATTATGTAATGCGTAGTTCCTGCCTCCCAATACTATGCACTACATAGTTCCAGTTCTCAAGCTCGGACCTTGGCCCTTAGAATTGTGCAATCTAGCCTTCTCGCTTGGCCTTAACTGTGCATTGCGTAGTCTCTGAGCTCAAGCTCAACCCTTGATCTCTTGAGATGTGAAATTGCGCAGTCACCTAGATTCCTTTTCTTTTTGGAACTATGAAATGGGATGAACCAATACTCATCCCCTTATCTTGTCACACTGATCTCCCATACTACGTAGTTTCCTTCCTCAGTCCAGCCTGGACTATGCATTGCACAATCTCAAGGATCAAGCTTCACCCCTGAGCTCCTAAACTATGCAATTATGCAGTCACTGAGCCTCACTCCTAGCCTACAATCTGGTTCCAGAGAAATCAATGTATCAACATGTGCCATCTTAGACTAGGGGTTTTATTAGACTAAAGTCATCTCGCCATGAATGAATTGCAAATGAAGGTACTCTATCATACCATGAAAAGATTACGAAGAAGGAGATGGAGAAGGGAAACATGTTGAAATACACCTGTGTAGCTTATTATGCAAGTTGACCAGTCAAGATAAGACAAAAGGGACACTAGTTTGTGACCACAACTCAAGACTTTCTATCATTAAATACTTCTTACCTCTAAGCCATAAGGAGGTCTATAGAGGAGCATCCTCAAGAAGACATGTATCAAGCAACAATAGAAGTGGCTTGATATTGCTATTTCATCAATCAATCCATGTCAGCAATGTCATGCCATGTCATGTCATGAGTTGTCATATGCCACATATTCATTGTGGGTTATGTTATTATTTATTCAAAATGTATTGTATTGTGGAAGTACAAAGGACACATTCAGAATATGAAGAGCCATGTAAATTCAAAAAGTCATAGGAAGTCAAAGAATCATGAGGGTAGTCAAAGAGTCACAAGGAAGGTGAAGCATCACCTCATTGGTTATATATACACCCTCATTGTATGAGCAAAGGACTTTTCACCTTGGTTCCTCCCACAAAGCATTAGAGAGACAAGCTAGTTCTTTTGGTGAGAAAAGAGTGGCTCCAATGCTCCACTATTGGAGCTAGTGGTGTTCATTGCATACATGAGTCTTGGAACTTTTACTTAATATAAGAAGCCTCATGGCCAACACATTCTTCATGGATGTATTATGAATTTTTGTTAGACTATTCTGTGGATGTTTGTAATTCATGTTTATTTTCATCTGTGCTAAAGTAGTTGAACTATTTCGGTTATTTTAGTACTTATCATATTGAGAATGTGTTCTAATGGTTACTATTGCTGTCACATCCTTGTGGACTATTTCGTTGGATATTAGACAAATCTCTCTTGTTAATTGGTTGTATTGACCGTTGCATCTTTGCGGGCTATTGCGCTAGATGTTAGACAGATCCTTCTTGGTTACGTGTGTCTCTACTAGGGTGGTACTATTACCTCTCTCATAGAGGCTCACTTTATTTTCTTCCTCCATAGTAGAATAACCGAACAATCACCACGCACACTCACTTGATTTTTGAAGGCACATTTTCATTCCTCTCTCTTGTTGATAGTTAGAGCCAAGGAAAATATTTAAGAAACCGAAAAACATGCCATCTTCTAGATGGGGCTCCTATCCCAAACAATGTGAGGTCTAATTGGGACCACATATTAGGGAGACCCCTTGAAGTTTGGTGAGTCAAACACTTAACATTTATGGCGCTAGAAGGAGGGAAACCATATTTTTATGGCTGATAACCTCACCCACCCAAATTGTGCCTCCTCCGGTCAAGACAATAATATCCCCAACACCTCCCCTGCACATATTCCTAAAGTTGGTAATCCTTCTTAGCCCGAGAGTGTAAAAATTTGTGAGATCTCTTATGACTATATTCAGGCCATTCTCCCTATCACCCATAAGTTTGTGAGAGCTATTGGATTGATACCTGGAGTACATAATCTTCCATATTTCCCAAAGAAGAACCCAACCAACCCCCACTGGGATTGTCATCTCAATAGTTGAAGATTTGGTTCACGTCACCCTTGAAGAGTTAGTAGAATCTGAAGAGAACAAAGAAAAACTAGAGCAACCCCCATCTTGCAATGGTGGTGATGGTGATAATGTGGTAATCTTGAATGATACTTTCCGCGGGTTAGGTGGTGAATAAGAAGAAGAAGACCCATCAAATTTTGATGAAGAGGGGGGAAATAATGACAAAGACATGACATGCCAAGATTTGGATTGGATGACTTAGGGCCCACTTGTACGGCTTGGTGTGTTACATAAGATGCCAAGGCACCCAGATAAGATGTTAACAAAGGATGACCCTAACAAAGTTGTGAAGGGAAAGCACCACCTAGACAACTTTTACCTGCATTTGAAAATGCTTGAGGTACGTTACGATGATGTTGCATGTATAATTTTTCTGTGCACCTTAGATGAAAAAGTAGTTGTATGGTATCATAGCCTTCCTCCAAACTTGATCCATAATTGGAGGGGTTTTAATAAACTGTTTCGTAAGAAATTTGTTGATGATAAAACCCCCACCATGCTTTTAAGAGAGATGTGCAGTCTTAAGATGGATCATAAAGAGAAAGTGAAATATTTCAATAAGAGGTTTAACCATATCTTGAATATATTCCCAGAAGACACGAAGCCTCATGAATCCATCACCATCGATTATTTCACATCTACCTTATCAATAAGCATTGCGCAGTTCGTTAAACGAACTGCGAATCCAGCTTTGGTTGAAAATTTCGAAGAGGCAATCACAGTTGAAAAGGACTTACGTGCGATTGGAGTCATCTCATATGACGAATCAATGAAGGACTCCAAAGACACAGGTAAAAGGTCTAAGGCCTTTGTAAGAAAGGCCAAGGAGAAAGAAGCAACCGATCTTGAGAGCTTGACCCGCACTATCAAGTCTATGTCCAAAGAGATGGTAGAATTGAAACAATGGTAAAGTGAGACCACTGTGAGTAGCAAGCCTCCTAGATTCAAAATTATGAGAAGGGATGCTAACTTTGGCAGCAACAATAACCAACCAGCCAAGTATTCACAAAGCTCGAACATTGTGTGAATGTTGAAAGTATGGAAATGGATTAATACTGTTCGTTTCATCAAGACTATCATTCAGAGAAGATATGCCCACAATGGAACCACAACATGAATTCTTTTCCTACTCATTATTGAGATAGTTCTTGCGGATGAGCAGACTGAGCCCTGAAAGGAAGGAAGAGAACGTTGTAGCCGAAGAAACTCTGAATGTCAGACACGTAATAAACACACTCAATCATGTTTTCACAACTGAGAATATGAGTGCCAAAGAAAAACCACTGAGTGAGGCCCCAACTCAACAATAAAACACTTGATACAACTTGAGAAGCCAAGGGCCAACCTCCGTACAAGAGTTGACGAAGTAGAAATTGAAAGAGCATTTGCCGAGGAAGATCACACCACTAGTCAACTCATCCCAGAACACTCGTAGCAAGTCTAGAAATGCGGCTACAATGAAAAGTACTTCCGTGAATAGAAAAAATAAGCCCATCACTCCAGAAGTAGCAGATAAAGCAACTCTTCCAGACACTTTGGAAATATATCCCACACTAGATTATAACATAGTTGATGAGATGAAGAAAGCTCACATGAATATTTCACTATTTGAACTAACAAAGATCGAGATCCATGGGAACTTCTTGTTTGCACACTCGAATAATACACATCAAGTAACGATGCTTCTTCACAGAAGGGACCTGGTATGTCCTTTGGTTCCCTTGAATATGTACTTAATTCTTTAACGATAGATGCAAACACACTATGCCCTCTATTTTTGTTAACGTTTGAAATTTTTAATTATAATGTGCATAATTGATTAGTTGATTCTGATGCATTTGTAAAAGTAATGCATTTATTGTTAGAAAATAAAATCAATGCAAAATGGGGAAAAATAGATGGACAGATCATTCATCTAGACAAGACTCTTGTCCATGTGATTGGTGAACTTAGAAACGTGCTAATATGCTTATCATCTGACCAATGAGTTCACAAATGTATAAATATAGTAATTGTGGATTTCGGAAGCATATAGAGTATTGTTGAGCAGAAACTGGTCCAAAAATTTACAAGGGTATTTTCTTATGGACTGGTCACATTTGTGGCTTTTGTACAAGGGTAGGAACAATCAGATCTGGGTGAACTCAGAGCGATACATGAAACACCCAGTTACTCCCTTCAAAGGAAAAAATGAGCCAATGGCCTTCATAGATCTTATATTTGGAAATTTCTTTCCTAAAACTGATTTGGGGTGCTATCTTTCTCAGCCATCCCCAGTCTCACCAGACACATATTTGGAACTCCTTCCTAGTCCAATTGGCGGAAAATACATTTGTACAGTTAGCAGCAGCAGCAGCAGCAGTAGTACTAGTGCAACACATAGTCCCTGTACATACGATGTTTGGATCCTATAATTTTATGGTTCTAAGATGTAGGAGGGACTTGGAGCTAGTTGTGTTTTAATATACCTACAATAAAGGAAACATATGATCTCCATTCGCTTGGAATTTGAGTGCACCAATAACACCATGGAATACAAAGCACTCATCCTGGGTTCGCAAAGAGCCATTAAAATCAATGTTGCAGTCCTTAAAGCAATAGGTGACTTAGAAATTGTCATATGACAGGTATGTGATACTACATAATGTGTGTCACCTCATCTAAAAGGGTATCAACAAGAGGTATGACATTTAATTTCTCATTTTCAATATTTCAATATTATGTGTTCTTAGGATGCATATCACAATTGCGGATGCATTAGAAAATGTTGTTGCTAGGTTGTCACTGCTTAGGGGTTGTTTTTCTGTAGATATTGTTTATAAACCATCCATCCTTGACAATATAAATAACTTACGCATTTCTAATGATGACCGACAAATATTGTCCTTTATGGCGAATGCTGATATTTTCAAGGATGTAACTATCGATAAAGACGAGCATGAGAAAGTGTTGCAGGATCCAATCAACACAAACAAGGAAAACCCCATGCCAAAAGGCATGATATCACTTGAGAAGATATATGACCTGCAAAATCGCTTCCGAGGGCAAGCAAAAGCAAAAATCCATAGCTCAACTTTGTGGCATGAGCAAATAAATCTTGGAACAAATAAAAATATGAAGTTTGTCAATATCGATACTTGTTGTACACCACATGAGCAAGAAAATTTCATCCACTTATTCAAGCAGTACCAATATGTTTTCATGTGGACGTATGACGATCTCAAAACCTACAACATGTGAATAATTCAACAAGTTATTCCAATCAAAGAAGGGGCCAAGCCTTTCCAACAAAAGTTGGGAAAGGTACACCCAACGCTTGAAGCTATGTTTCAAAAGGAGTTGAGGAAATTACTACATGCTCAAATTATATATAAACTGTGAAATTTTACCTGGGTATCTGTTGTGGTCACCAACAACCCCCCTCTTTGTTTGGTATTAGCAATAACATCAAGCAAAGGGGGACCCTTAACAAAAAATCCCAAAAATATTTTTATTAAATTTTTTGTATTTAACTCCCTAAAAGCTATATCGCGTCGCAAAGGGAGAGTGAAGCATTTTCCTATGCGCATAAATTAAGCTGCAAAGAAGCGATGCGGCATTCATCGCATCGCATATTTTTGAAAGCGCCTTTAAAAGAAAATCTAAGGAATCGCCGACGGCCGATATGCGACGTCGCATATCGCAACGTCGCATAAGCAGCGCACAGTGATCAAATGAAAAATGCGATATTGCGATCTGCGATCTTACGACCTGCGATTTTGCGATTTGCGATCTGCGACGAATGAGACTATCAAATTGCTGCGATGTGAATCGCAGAAAACCACTCATCGCAAAGTTTCTTCGGCATGATCTGTAAACCCAAAATGGAGCGCACACCTTAAGGGAAATTAATGATTGCACGCCTGAGTATCCAAAGATGATCGTGTTGCGTTTTTCGAAGAGTCAAGTCATTATGAGTGTCATGATTATGCATTCATTAGAACTTAAAGCTTTCATGTCAATCTTTTCGTCAATTCTCTTTTCCTTTGCGTGAACTGTAAGCCAACAACTAATATAAATCTATATGCAGGAAACATCCAAGGAAAAGAGGAAAGCGCCAATACTAGAAGAACGAAGAAGAGATGCCTTCGCAAATGGATGCCGCATGCAGCAGGGCCGCGGATTCCAGAGTATCAGATTTTGCGATTTGCGATCTGCGACGAATGAGACTATCAAATTGCTGCGATGTGAATCGCAGAAAACCACTCATCGCAAAGTTTCTTCGGCATGATCTGTAAACCCAAAATGGAGCGCACACCTTAAGGGAAATTAATGATTGCACGCCTGAGTATCCAAAGATGATCGTGTTGCGTTTTTCGAAGAGTCAAGTCATTATGAGTGTCATGATTATGCATTCATTAGAACTTAAAGCTTTCATGTCAATCTTTTCGTCAATTCTCTTTTCCTTTGCGTGAACTGTAAGCCAGCAACTAATATAAATCTATATGCAGGAAACATCCAAGGAAAAGAGGAAAGCGCCAATACTAGAAGAACAGAGAGGAGATGCCTTCGCAAATGGATGCCGCATGCAGCAGGGCCGCGGATTCCAAAGTATCACTCAACAGACACTGATGAAAATAGACTATCCAAGACTCAGAGTCAAAGGCGCACAAAAGCAACATGTTTGCAAAAGATCCTGAAGCTCAGATTGGATAAAGCAAAAAGAAAAAAGCTGAAGAGGGAGGACGCTCCAGAAAAGCCTGGAACAAAGAACGGAAGATTGTCCAGGCAACAAAATCCCTAACTCATTGAGTCCTTCGCACGACCGGAAACCGAAATAGCAACAACACAATCAGTTTGAAAGAGATCTGGGTTATACTAAGTATACACACAGCAAATACACCCAGCCAGAGGAATATTTTCAAAAATATCTTCTAGTTTGTCAGAAAGAGGTGCCATCTTTTGTTATTTCTACTTTTATCGCTCGAGCAAAGGAAAAAGACAACCAGCCGACTCTTTCCAGGCGAACCTTGCATTGCTTACAACAATAAGGAGCAGATACAGAAACGGTTAGAAATTAGATTCAATTTTTAGAAATAAATTTGTTTTAGTAAAAGGGGGGTCATTTGAAGCCGTTTCCTAAATTTGTGTAATTAAGATTAGTTAGTTAGTAGTATTTAACCCTTCTCATGGCATTTGGAGAAGGGTCCGGAAATTTGTCAAAAAACTTGTCCTCAGAACATGCACTTTTGCACCCTCGGAGGGGGTTTTTGATGAATGGATGGATCGAGATTTATTTATGTTTGCATTTTAATGTCTGCTACTGATGTTGCACTTATGTACTCTTAGTAGATGTTAGAAGTAAGTAGAGATAAATCGTTATTTCTTGAAGTTTGTGAGTGAAATCAGTCATAAATGGTACTTTTATCTCTTGATTAATTTCTGCTCATGTTCTTAGAGTGATATACAGCTGAGTTGTTTATATGTTAATGTATGAATGTGTGGGTTACCATTTGGCACTTTTGTACGGTGGAGTCATTTGTTTGTGCTTGACATATGAATAACTGATTATGCGATATGCTGTTCACAACTGTTTTGCCTAACTTCTTATGCAGAATGGTTTATCTTAATTGATTTATATTCTTATGATAGCTGAATGATCTTTATTACCAGTTGTTGTATGAAATCTTTTTAGATCACATAATGAAAGAATCTTACCCCGGGTTAGTATAGATTAGATGTGCTGCTTTTTGTTAGATTACAGTAGCATAGAGTCAGTTTAGAGTCTAGAATTAAATTAGCTTAAAAATACCTTTAGATTAGCATCGTCAAAATCTACACACACACACACATCTTTTAGATTGGGAAGCTGGTCCCATTATCCCCAGTCGGATCCGCTACACCAAACGGGCAAGGAGCCGCCAACCAGGTTCCCGACTGGGTGGGTATCCCCCTTGTTGTTGACCCGATTTCGGGGCCCTCAACATATTTGGCGCTAGAAGGAGGGCACGAACTATGAATGGCAACTAAGTCAAAATCTAAATGCCATTCTGAGAGTAAATCACCCTCATCAACTCCCCCGACTTCTCCAGTACGGTTAAACCCGGAGTTAGAAGTCGCTCGAGTATCCACCGCTGCTACCTACTCCAATATATCAGACCAACTCATTATTGAACCCCCTGAAATTCAAACTTTGATTCGTAAACTCCAGGGATTCTCTATTTTTTCTCATAGGTCTGATAAATCTAACAGCAGCGTGACTTCGCAGTACAATCCTGCTCATCCTCTGACCAGATTGAAGAGTGAAAAATTTGGTATTCAACCAAGTGAACTCCCTCTCCCTACTAGGAAAAGAGCAAGGAAAGCACCACCAGAGTCTGACCGTGAGACTCTTTCATCTACTTCGTCCATTTCAACCCCCTCACCGCGAAGTCAACCACCCACATCCTCATCCCAAATCACTCATCCATCTTCCACAACCCTTCCTCTTCAATCATCAAAGATCATAATATCTTCATCTTCTCAGCATCAGGGATTATCTTCTGCACTTTCATTAACTAGCAGCTCTACGATGGCCCAGTCTCCATGGAACAATCCTGGGGCGGTTTTAATGCCTCCACCCCTGAGCCCAATACCGGCCCATCCTGAGAAATGGCTACCTAAGTTCAATCCAGAAACAGGCATGCTAGCTGAAGAGCATATCAATAATTTCATGCTTTCTGTTAATCTCAACGGAGTTACTAACGAAGATGCTGTCGTCCGACTTTTTCCTTACACAATGCAAGGAACAGCCGGGTCATGGTACTTTTCGTTACCTTCCGGGTCCATCACAAGTTGGGACATCTTTCAAAGTCAATTCCTCACCAAGTTTGGCGATGACAGATCAACAAAAACATTGATCAATGACCTATCTAATCTTAAAGCTGAGGCTAGAGAACCCATTAAAGATTTCAATTTATGGTTCAATAAGATCCTCAACAAAATTCCCGCTGCTTCTCAACCCAACGAGGAAGTAAGATGTGAATGGTACATCACGGCCTTACCATCAAACTTGGCTATCTTCATAGATAGGGCAAACAAGACGACCTTAGTTGAAAACTTAACTGAGGCGTTAGCAGTAGAAAAACGCGTAGTTGCCCTAGAAAAGAGATCTGCAATAGAAGAACGCAAATCTAAGAAAATCTCTTTCAAAGAAGATACCAAGAAGAAGCAAACAAAAGATCCTTTCGATATGGAAGTATTACAAAAGGTGTTAAAGGCCATGTCCAACGAGATAATTGATATAAGAAAACAAGTAGCATAAACTTCTTCAAAAAAGCCCTACAGATATTTTAAAAGAAACCCTCCCATGGAGGTGAAACCACCCAATGCTGTCTCAAACGTCGAATCTGAAGAAGAAGAAGAAGAAGAGAATACCACTGAAGGGTAGACTGATGATGAAGAAGTTGTGGAACTACAAGGAATGTGGGATTTCATCCTCCCACAAGAAGAGGATCAAGAAGCATTTCCGGTTAGCACACGAAGCAAAAATCAACTTGATCCTCCCCAAACTACCCCTAAACAGAAGGGCGCAAGCCCTGCAACAAAAGATAAGGTCGCATCAAAGAAAACAACTGCTACAACGACCCAGTTTAGCCCAGTCCAATCAGATCAAGCACCTCCATCAAGAACACTGATAGTGTCAGATGAAATGGAGTATAACATTATCGATGACATGAAAAAGACTAGGGCTAATATCACTCTTTACGAATTGAGCAAATTGAAACATCAACAGAAAATAATGATGAAAGAATTACATGCCGTGCCTACTACATATTTACCTACAGTTGTAGCTTCCCACAACATGGGAAGACCTCCAACCAACATGATCAATAAGATTGATCCGAATGATATTGCTTTGATTGGAGGAAGGTCAAGATCCCATACTCCTCCTTTTCTTCTCACTTATGAAATTTTCAATAAAAACGTGCACAATTGCTTGGTTGATTCTGGTGCTTCAACGAATATTCTACCCAGATCAATATGTGCCAAATTGAATGTTTAGCCTCAGAAATCCGCAGTGCGCATAGTTCAACTTGATCGATCTCAAGTCGAAGTGATTGGTGAACTTAACCAGGTGACCATAAGATTGTCGTCTAACCCGAAAGTATGTCAGGTTATCGACATTCTAGTAGTTGATATCCCTGAATTCTATGGTTTAATTCTTAGCAGGGATTGGTCCGAAAAACTCCACGGATATTTCTCAACCGACTGGTCGCACATGTGGTTACCCTACAACGGTAAACCCAATCAAATAAAGGTTGAACGAGAGTTGCACCAAAAGTACATAGTGACAGAATTGGAAGGAGAGAACGAAGCGATAGCATACAACAGCAGTATCATAGGCAATTACTCAGTAGATTCTTTCCTCGACAATTTCAATGCTCACACCTCACCTTACTTAGAAAATTCAGTTGTGTCCCAAGTTGAAATTTTTTCCCAAACTGATGATTCAAAGTGTTTTAATTTTTTAGGTAACTCTGTAAATACATCTTTATTTTGGAAATTATATTTTGATGGCTCTAAATCTAACAAGGGAGCAGGAGCAGGATGCGTTCTGATTAACCCAGATGGGAACAAGATCATGCTTACATGCAGACTTGAGTTCGATTGCACAAACAATACAGTGGAGTACGAAGCCTTGGTGCAAGGCCTATACAAAGCAATCGGGTTGAATGTTAAGTATCTTCAAGTCTTTGGAGATTCCGAAATTGTCGTCAAACAGGTACGTAACACCATACATTGCCTGTCAATTCATTTAAAGCACTATCAATCTTTAGTACAAGATCTGACTTCACATTTCATAGCATTCAATATTTCGTCAATCCCAAGACTCCAAAATGCGAGCGCAGACCTGTTAGCTAACGTAGCCTCTAGACTTATTCCCTCCGAAGATTTTAGTCTTGATAGGTTTTCAATAGAATTAATCTTTAGACCATCCATCCCTGACAACATCACCAACTGGAGAGTATTCAACGACGATCCAGACATTGTAAATTTCCTCACTTCTAAAGGATCCTACTCAAATCAAATAATTGACGAAGACCATCATGATCACCAAATTCAACAAAATAGCACTGATAATGCTATACCTAAGTCGGTGGTTAAGTTAGAAGATTTATATGATTTGAAAAGTCGGTTTAAAAGGTCTGCCAATTCTAAACTCTACAGTTCAACTCTGAACTATGAATTAGTGAACCTAGGAACCGATCAGAAGCCGCAAAACGTTAATCTGGGCCACGGCCTAGCCCCTGAAGAAAAATCAGCATATATCCGTCTTCTAAGACAATACAAAAACGTTTTTGCATGGAATTACGATGAGCTGAAGACATACAACACTTCTATCATTCAACACACTATCCCTATGATTGACAATGAAAAACCTGTCCAGCAGAAGCTCAGAAAAATCCACCCCAAATTAGAAAATCAGATAAAGACTAAGCTAAATAAATTGTTGAGAGCCAGAATAATTTTCCCTGTCAGACACTCCAAATGGGTATCCAATATGGTACTCGTTAGAAAGAAAAACGGAGATATTAGAATCTGTATTGATTTCCGGAACCTCAACAAAGCCTGTCAGAAAGATAATTTTCTCCTCCCACCTATGGAGCAAATACTACAGGCAGTAGCAGGCTCAGAGTTAATGTCTTTCCTGGATGGATTTTCAGGATACAATCAAGTGCTGGTACATCCCGATGATCAGTTGAAAACCACATTCCGAACCAAATGGGGCACATACGCATATCGGAAGATGCCATTTGGTCTGATCAATGCCGGCGCTACCTTTCAGAGAGCCATGGACATCGCGTTTAAAGGTTTAGTCAATAAATCGGTAGTGATTTACCTGGATGATATAACAATGTACTCCAAGAAGCGAAGCGACCATCTCAAAGATTTGAAACAAATCTTTCAAAGACGCTTAAGGTATGGAATTTCACTTAACCCAAAGAAATCTTTTTTCGCATTAAGTGAAGGGAAATTGCTTGGATTCATAGTGTCGAAATCTGGTATTCACATTGAACCTGACAGAATCAAAGAAATTTCCGAAATATCCATACCCCATAACAAAAAGGCCATGCAATCTTTCCTTGAACAGATCAATTTTGTAAAAAGGTTTGTCCCGGATTTTTCACGTATTATTTCTCCTTTACAAAATATGATAAAAAGGAATTCAAATTTTAAATGGGGTCAAGATGAGCACGAAGCATTCAACTTGATCAAACAAGCTATCATCAACGCTCCATCTTTAGCTACCCCAAATTTTTCAGAATCTTTCATCTTATACACTTTTGCCTCAGAGAAATCTTATGCCGCGATTTTAACTCAAGTAAATCAAGAGAAGGCAGAAGCTCCAATCGCATTCTTTAGCTCGAACTTACAAGGTGCTGAACTCAATTATTCAGACGTGGAGAAACAGGCATATGCCGTTTTCAAAGCGATCAAATATTTCAGACCTTTCTTACTTAAAGCCCATACCAAAGTCGTAGTACCGTTTCCAGCGGTAAGAAACCTTTTGGTACTAAAGGACGTGGGCGAAAAGAGAGCAAATTGGATTACCGCTTTACAAGAATACGATCTTGAGATCAAACCAGCAAACATCGTAAGAGGTCAAGGCTTCTGCAAGATGTTAGCTGGAGCGTCGCAAATTCCTGAGAACTCATCTGAAGAGGTACACACGTATGAGGTAAGCCTAAACGACGCAGAATCATTATATGCGGACACCATTTATTATCTTAAGAACGGGTATGCTCCATCACACCTGGATCACACCAAGAAAAGAGCTCTGAGGTTGAAAGCTAAACAATACCAGCTCATAAATGATGTTCTATTTAAAAGGAATTACGATTATGTACTTCTTAGGTGTCTTGAGAAAACTGAAGCCGAAAAGGTTTTGCAGGAACTCCACGATGGACCAGCAGGTGGACACTATGCTGGAGAAGCTACTGCGCATAAGATATTACGTGCAGGATATTATTGGCCCACGCTGTTCAAAGACTCATACAATTACGTAAGGAAATGCCAAATCTGCCAGACTGCTGCAGGGAAACAAAGGAAATCGTCCATGCCACTACAGCCGGTTAACATCGAGCAACCATTCAGCCAATGGGGCTTGGACATAATAGGTGAGATCGTTCCTCACTCTTCTAAGCAGCATAGGTATATCCTCACGGCAACAGATTATTTTACTAAATGGGTAGAAGTAGTCCCTCTCAAGACAGTTAATTCTGAAAACATTATTGAATTCATAGATCAATTTATCATCACTAGGTTTGGATTGCCAACGGCCTTAATGTTTGATAATGCATCATACTTTTCTGGAAATGCAATGACTGAGTTTGCACTGAAAAGAGGGTTCAAACTGAAATATTCTGCCAATTACTATCCGCAAGGTAATGGGTTGGCTGAATCAACAAACAAAAACCTAATCATGATTATTAAAAGAACAGTCGACCAAAACCAAAAGAATTGGCACAAAGCGCTGGTAAATGCTTTATGGGCAGATAGAATCGCGAAGAAAGCTTCAATCGGCACTTCTCCCTTTAATTTAGTTTATGGGAAAGAAGTGGTTCTTCCAACTCACTTAGTCATTCCCTCTTTGTCTTTAGTGCAACACATCGATGAAGTATCCACTTCCTCTTTACAACTGAGACAAATGGAGATAATCAAACTAGAAGAACGCCGAGAACAAGCTAAGAAAACCCATGCTCATCACCAAGCGCTAATAAAATCCTCTTTTGACTCAAGCATCATAACCAGAAAGAACTTTCAGATGGGAGATTTAGTTTTGAAATGGGATAAGGCTCATGAAGAAAAGGGCAAACATACGAAATTTCAGAAGCTGTGGCTTGGTCCTTTTCAGATTGTAGAAGTCATAGGCCCATCGACGTTTGTGTTGCAGGATTTGGCAGGTAGAAGAGATTCTTTGCCTGTGAATGGACAGATTCTTAAAAAGTATTTTCCATAGAAGATCATTCTTCTATTTTTGTAGGATAGTTTTAGTTTCTTTTATTTAGTTTTTTTTCTTTCTTATAAATAAAACCGGTTGTAAATGATCATTGAAAAGGATTCATGAAAGAGCACACCAACTCTCTATCAGATTTTGATTTCACTTGTACAAATAGCAAAACTTTTCAAAAAATCTGATTTTTATTATTGACAAATAGTGTTAACTTTAACCTGAATATGATATTAGTTTCAACCTCTCAAAAAACTTTGATGAAAGCAAACCTTTGGTAAAAAATTGTTTTATTCCAGCAAAATGAAAGGTATCATCAATAATAAAATAAATATTCTCTGTAAAGCTGTTGTTTTCAAACTCTATTATTGTCGTCCAGAGCTTTCTTAAGGAAAAACAATGACTTCCTCCCTGCTAAAGGAAACCGCAGCATTCAGAGAAACAATCCGAGAAAACACTATATCTCAAAGAATAAGAGGTCTCATCACGAGCCGGCTTATCATGATCACAGATATTATAACTTGCTGACTTTGCCAATACTGTCTATCAAAACAAGGCAACGACTCAAGATTGTTGCAATCAAAAGACAAGGGGTCTCATCATGAGCCAGCTTGTTCAACAAAAGTGTAAATCAAGTGAATGACTGTGTCATAATTTGGCCACCAAACCAAGACATTGTTCTTTAGAGAGTAAAAAAGAAAAAAGTGTCAAAAAGGATTTTTCTCTGAAATGTTGTAAATAACCTCAAGCAGGAAAAAGGATCATTGCTGGATAATATGGTAACCCTGTCGAGGCTATGGACGCTTGCGGGCAGCAGAGGCTCTACCTACGACAAATGAGCATATTTTAAAGCCAGTACGCAGAGAAGACCTTATTTTATCTTTAAAAAGGACCGAGTAATGTCTGGTATGAATGCAAGAACTAAGCCTAAGGAAGCAGACAATTGGAATAAAAGAAAGGTTGAGACAAAGTATCATTGACAGGATAAGGGGTAATCTACTCTATCTGTCCATAACAAAATTTAGACATATGAAAATTTTTCTGTTTCGGAAGTGGAAATGTCAATAGAAAAGCAGAGATAACTGGTTCTTCACAGTGAATCGCCATTGTTGTGGTCACCAACAACCCCCCTCTTTGTTTGGTATTAGCAATAACATCAAGCAAAGGGGGACCCTTAACAAAAAATCCCAAAAATATTTTTATTAAAATTTTTGTATTTAACTCCCTAAAAGCTATATCGCATCGCAAAGGGAGAGTGAAGCGTTTTCCTATGCGCATAAATTAAGCTGCAAAGAAGCGATGCGACATTCATCGCATCGCATATTTTTGAAAGCGCCTTTAAAAGAAAATCTAAGGAATCGCCGACGGCCGATATGCGACGTCGCATATCGCAACGTCGCATAAGCAGCGCACAGTGATCAAATGAAAAATGCGATATTGCGATCTGCGATCTTACGACCTGCGATTTTGCGATTTGCGATCTGCGACGAATGAGACTATCAAATTGCTGCGATGCGAATCGCAGAAAACCACTCATCGCAAAGTTTCTTCGGCATGATCTGTAAACCCAAAATGGAGCGCGCACCTTAAGGGAAATTAATGATTGCACGCCTGAGTATCCAAAGATGATCGTGTTGCATTTTTCGAAGAGTCAAGTCATTATGAGTGTCATGATTATGCATTCATTAGAACTTAAAGCTTTCATGTCAATCTTTTCGTCAATTCTCTTTTCCTTTGCGTGAACTGTAAGGCAGCAACTAATATAAATCTATATGCAGGAAACATCCAAGGAAAAGGGGAAAGCGCCAATACTAGAAGAACAGAGAGGAGATGCCGCATGCAGCAGGGCCGCGGATTCCAGAGTATCACTCAACAGACACTGATGAAAATAGACTATCCAAGACTCAGAGTCAAAGGCACACAAAAGCAGCATGTTTGCAAAAGATCCTGAAGCTCAGATTGGATAAAGCAAAAAGAAAAACGCTGAAGAGGGAGGACGCTCCAGAAAAGCCTGGAACAAAGAACGGAAGATTGTCCAGGCAACGAAATCCCTAACTCATTGAGTCCTTCGCACGGCCGGAAACCGAAATAGCAACAACACAATCAGTTTGAAAGAAATCTGGGTTATACTAAGTATACACGCAACAAATACACCCAGCCAGAGGAATATTTTCAAAAATATCTTCTAGTTTGTCAGAAAGAGGTGCCAGCTTTTGTTATTTCTACTTTTATCGCTCGAGCAAAGGAAAAAGACAACCAGCCGACTCTTTCCAGGCGAACCTTGCATTGCTTACAGCACTAAGGAGCAGATACAGAAACGGTTAGAAATTAGATTCAATTTTTAGAAATAAATTTGTTTTAGTAAAAGGGCGGTCATTTGAAGCCGTTTCCTAAATTTGTGTAATTAAGATTAGTTAGTTAGTAGTATTTAACCCTTCTCATGGCATTTGGAGAAGGGTCCGGAAATTTGTCAAAAAACTTGTCCTCAGAACATGCACTTTGCACCCTCGGAGGGGGTTTTTGATGAATGGATGGATCGAGATTTATTTATGTTTGCATTTTAATGTCTGCTACTGATGTTGCACTTTTGTACTCTTAGTAGATGTTAGAAGTAAGTAGAGATAAATCGTTATTGCTTGAAGTTTGTGAGTGAAATCAGTCATAAATGGTACTTTTATCTCTTGATTAATTTCTGCTCATGTTCTTAGAGTGATATACAGCTGAGTTGTTTATATGTTAATGTATGAATGTGTGGGTTACCATTTGGCACTTTTGTACGGTGGAGTCATTTGTTTGTGCTTGACATATGAATAACTGATTATGCGATATGCTGTTCACAACTGTTTTGCCTAACTTCTTATGCAGAATGGTTTATCTTAATTGATTTATATTCTTATGATAGCTGAATGATCTTTATTACCAGTTGTTGTATGAAATCTTTTTAGATCACATAATGAAAGAATCTTACCCCGGGTTAGTATAGATTAGATGTGCTGTTTTTTGTTAGATTACAGTAGCATAGAGTCAGTTTAGAGTCTAGAATGAAATTAGCTTAAAATTACCTTTAGATTAGCATCGTCAAAATCTACACACACACACACATCTTTTAGATTGGGAAGCTGGTCCCATTATCCCCAGTCGGACCCGCTACAAAAAACGGGCAAGGAGCCGCCAACCAGGTTCCCGACCGGGTGGGTATCCCCCTTGTTGTTGACCCGATTTCGGGGCCCTCAACAGTATCAAATATGGTCCCAATAAGGAAGAAGTCTCGGGAAATCCACTTCTGTGTAGATTTTCGCAACTTGAATCGTGCCTCAGACAAGGATAATTACCTTGTTCCATATATGGATCAAATATTGTAGACAATATCAGGGTTAGAGATGTTTTCTTTGTTAGATAGATATTCAGGTTACAACCAGGTTCTGGTCTCAGAGCCTAATAGACTCAAAACTAAATTCCGCAGGAAGTGGGGCACGTTCGCATTTAGAAGAATTCCATTTGAGTTGGTCAATGCCTGTGCGAAATTTCAACACGCCATGGACATTGCATTCCGTGGACTCATTGGGCAAAGTGTAGTGGTCTATCTTGATAATGTCACGGTGTTTTCCAAGAAGAGATCTGACCACTTGTGCCATTTGAAGAAAATTTTCGAGCGATGTCGCAAATATGGGATATCCCTTAATCCCAAAAAGAGCATTTTCGCAATGTCCGAGGGTAATCTCTTGGGCCATATAATAAAAAAGAGTGGGATTAAAGTAGACCTAGAAAGGGTCAAAGCCATCACACATATTCCCTTCTCAGTGAACAAGAAATTTATCCAGTCCTTCTTGGGAAAGATCAATTTCCTCTGCAAGGTTATCTCCGATTATGTTTATATTGTTAAACCCATATAGGAGATGGTGAAGAAGGAGTGATATACAATTAGGATAAAAGGGTAAAGGACACATTTTCCCATATTAAGAAAGCCATTGTGGAAGCACTTGCTTTGTATAGCCTAGATTTCAACAAATATTTTATGCTTTACACCTTCACTTTTGATACTTCTCTTGATGTAGTACTGCTTACTCAGAAGGATGATCATAATAATGAGCGACCAATATATTTAATGAGTTCCAACCTTCAGGGAACCAAACTAAATTACCCCACCATTGATAAGTAGGCATACAAAGTTTATAAGGAAGTAAAGCATTTCTGACCCTATCTCTTAAAGAAAAATTGCGTTATCTTTTGCCGCACCCAACAGTTAGATCATTGCTTGTTCACCAAGAGCTAGGTGAGAGAAGAGAAAACCGGATGACTAGTTTATAGGAGTATAACTTAGAATTCAATCCAATTCATACAATCAAGGGCCATGGTCTTTGTCGGCTAGCGACATAACCAATAGATGCAAAAGAAGAATATTCATCTAGTTGGGAGCATGAAATCGAAATGTACAATGTTGAGTGAGCTTCCCCCACTACCATTGTGAACTCTTGGTACACGGATGTGCACCAGTATCTCAAGCACGACACCTTTCCCTCTCACTTATCCAAACGATAGAAGAGGGAACTCAGGTTAAAGGCATTATCTTATTAGTTGGTGCATGGGGTGCTTTTGAGGAAGCACCATAACAAAGTTTTGCTTAGATTCTTGGAAGCATATGATTAAGAGAAAGTACTGTGTGATCTCCATGAGGGACCAACCAGGGGACACTTTTCGGGTAACACAATTGTGCGCAAGGTTATGTGGGCAAGTTTTTGTTGGCCCACATTATTCAAATATGCTCACGCTTATGCCCACAAGTGTCCAGTTTGTCAAAGGTGTGTCGACATAGGAAAGAGGCCAACCGCCCCGTTGCAACCTATTGCAGTGGAAGAACCATTTAAACAATGGGCATTACATGTTATTGGTGAAATTTTTCTGCACTCGTCAAAGCATAACTGCTACATCCTCATTGCCACAAACTATTTTACACGGTGGACAGAAGTAGTTCCACTCAAATAGGTGAATGATCAGAAATTCATCAACTTCCTTAAGTAGAATATCATTTCCAGGTTTGACATTCCGACTTCACTTGTTTTTGACAATGAAATGTACCTCTCATCGTTAACATTATATGATTTTGCATTGGAAAATGGAATTGTATTGAAACATTAATCAAACTACTATCCACAAGGAAATGGTCTTGCTGAGTCTACAAACAAAAACCTCATCCGCATTATCAAAAAGGCCATTTTCTCCGAACAACGAAATTGGCACTCTGCTTTGGTGAATGCTTTATGGGCTGAACAAGTCACGGGAAAACCCTCTCTGAACACCTCTCTTTACTTCCTGGTGTACGAAAAAGAAGCCATCCTACCCTCTAATATCCATTTTCCTTCCCTTCAACTTTCACAAGTATCCCATAGTAAGCCATGCTTATTGGTTTAGTGCACGATAGACACTCTTCACAAGTTGCAAGAAGAAATGCAAAAAGCAAAAGAAAAAATTTCACTTCACCAGATTCTTATCAAGAGATGGTTCGACAAGAAGTCTGCCGGGAAGAATGAATTCCATGTGGGTGACTTAGTCTTGAAGTGGGATAAATCCCACAAGGACAAAGTAAAACACACTAATTTCCAGTCCCTATGGATCAGACCATTCAGTGTACACGAAAAGATTGGACAACACACATTTTGTCTGCAATAACTATATAAGAAGATTGAATCTCTTCCTGTTAATGACCAAGAATTAAAAAACTATTTTAAATAATGATGTGGGGCTATGCTCATCCCTATGTAGATAGTTTCTCTTCTTGCTTGTTTGTTTGTTGGTCTTGTTATGTTTTGTTTGTGTAATTAAGTGTCGTGTGTGAATGTGTTTTATGGCTCCTTTGCGTGTGGATAAATTGAAAAGAGTCTTGTGACACTACAAAATTTGGCTAACTTTCATCTCCCTAATTTGTTTTGGGTCATATATTTTGGTCGATGAAGTTCCAACAAAATATACGATCTATTTGTAAGGAGAGTTTTGGTCAAACCATGATCCTTGTGTCTATTCTGGAAGCCTTATGCCACATTTGGTTCTTATGTTCTGATGTTCTCACTCTTATCCAATCAGTAGATGAGGAAAATGGGAAAAATATAAATGAGAAAACCTAAATCAAAGGTCTCTGTGTGCTTCAATGAAGGAACAAGCTCTCCTGCTCTCAATAAGTCGGGATCCCTCTTTCGCCCACAAAATGAATAAGTGTCAATGCACAATCCTCTTTAAATATATAAATAAAGGTAAAAGAAGAGAAAGACTTTCTGCATGGAGAGGTGAAGCAAGAAACTCCAATGGGGTATTGTCTAGGCTCGCTAGCAATGAAGAAATGTTTGTGTTCCTATTATGACTTCGCCAAGATACTGTCTAGGCTTGCTGGTAATGGAGCAACACCAGAGATGAAAAACTATACTATGAAAATATAAAGCTCATGAACTTCACTATCCTTTTCAATTCAAAACATTACAATATTGTTGAATCTTATGCTTGTGTTCAACCGAGAAAGGCACAAAGGGGACCATGTTTATTCATAGGGTGAGTGGTGAATCCAAAGTGATCTGCACGATGAATCAATACTCCCTAAGGAACTGAGACCCTACACAAATAATTTACCGAGACAGAGAAGCTGGAATTCCACCAGTGTGTCGTCAAGTGTTGTCGTTTCTACAACACCCTCCAAAATTTTTGTCTGCACAAAATTTCAGAGACTACCTTGGTCTTGCATTTTTTCATCACAAACATTGAAGTCCATTCCATGTGTTTTCTTTAAGCGTTTTTGTCCCTTTTGCAATAAAGGAAAAATGTTGTCTTTTCGAATGTTAGCCATCGTATAATGTGTAGAATCTTATTTTGGTGGTTTCAAGCGGTTATATTTGTGCGAATGAATTTATCTACCCATGTAAACATCCGTTTCACTCATTCCCAAAGTTTTAAGCACCGCGGCACAAGTGTCATCACGGTCATCGCAAAGTGTATCTTTAGTGTTGCACTTGTTGTAAGTCATCAAAAAGTTTTCGCATTGAGGGAAATGTGTGGTTTATGTTTCATAGATGATCTATGTTGTTGTGTCATCAAGTGTTTAAGTGTGGCCACAATAAATTCATGTCATTGATCACATCAGTTCACTAAACCCACATTTAGCCGATTTTCAGAAATTTATGGGCAACTTAGCCCGATCTGACCTTCCGCAATGATGCATTTCACAATTCCAACCCTAAAGTTGCAACCTTGTCCCTTCCACTGCATAATACACAATTCCTTCCTCCTAGGACTGCACACTACGCAGCTCTAGTGCTCAATCCCAATCCTTGGCCCCCAAAATTGCACAATCCATCCCTCCAACCTGGCCTTAACTATGCATTGTGTAGTCTCTTAGCTCAAGATCAACCCTTGAGCTCTTGAGATGCACAATTGTATAGTCACCCAACATCCTTTGCCTCCTGGAACTGTACAATGGGCTTAACAAATTCCCATCCCCTCACCTTGTCACATTGATCTCCCAGACTACACAATTTCCTTCCTCATTCCAGCCTGGAGTGCACATTGCGCAGTCTCAAGGCTCAAACTTCACCCTTGAGCTCGTGAAATACACAATTGTGCAGTCACTAAGCCTATCTTCGAGCCTACAATCTGGTTCTGTCTCAGTTAGTGGATCAACATGTGCCATCTTAGATTAGGGGTTTTATTGGATTGATGTTGTCTTGTCATGAGTGAATTGCAGATGCAGGTACTATATCATACCATTACAAGATGATGAAGAGGGATATGGAGAAGGGAAACATTTTGAAAGACACCCGTGTCGCTGATTATGCAAGTTGATGAATCAAGGGAAGACAAAAGGGACACCAATTTGTGGCCACAACTCAAGACTTGATACCATTAAAGACTCCTTACGTCTAAGCCATAAGGAGGTGGATAGAAGATCATCCTCAATAAGACATGTAGCAAGCAACAACAAAAGTGGCTTGAAATTTCCATGTCATGAAGCAGTCCATGTCATCAGTGTCATGGCATGTCATGTCATGAGTTGTCATATGCCACATCATCATTGTGGGTTATGTAATTATTTATTCAAAATGTATTACAAAGTGGAAGTCCAAAGGACACATTAAGAATATGAAGGGTCATGCAAATTTGAAAATTCGTATGAAATCAAAGAGTCATGAGGGTATTCAAAGAGCCACAAGGAAGGTGAAGCATCACCTCATTGGTTATATATACACCCTCATTGCATTAGCAAAGGACTATTTCACCTTGGCTCCTCCTGCAAAGAATTAGAGAGACAAGCTAGTTCTTTTAGGGATAAAGGAGTGGCTCCATGCTCCACTATTGGAGTAAGTGGTGTTCATTGTATACATGTATCTTGGAACTTTTAATTAATATAAGAAGCCTCATGGCTAGTATGTTCTTGATGCATGGATTATGAATATTTGTAAGACTATTATGTGGATGTTTGTAATTCATGTTTGTTTTCATCTATGCTAAAGTAGTTGAACTATTTCGGTTATTTGAGTACGTATCATATTGAGAATGTGATGTAATTATTATATTGCTATCACGTCCTTATGGAATATTCTGCTGGATATTAGACAAATCTCTCTTGTTGATTGGTTTTATTGATCAACACATCTTGGTAGATTATTCCGGTGGATGTTAGACGAATCCTTCTTTGTTACGAGTGTTTCTACTATGGTGGTACTATTACCTCTCTCTTAGAGGCTCACTTTATTTTCTCCCTCCATAGTAGAAGAACCTTGACATAGTTATAGACGAACACTCACCAGACACACTCACAAGTTTTTCAAAGGCACATTTGCATTCCTCTCTCTTGCTGACAATTAAAGCCAAGGAAAATCTTTAATAAACTGGAAACCAGGTCACATTTCAGATGTGGATCTTATTCCAAATGGTGTGAGGTCTAATTGGGACCACATATTAGGGAGACCCCTTGAATGTTGGTGGGTCCAACACTATCAACAAGTGGCTAGTCCTATCTCTCCTACTGACTGAAACCCCTCAATATGTAGTACCTTGTATTGTCTTACCTCTTACCATGCATTACGTAGTTCTAGTGGATAGTGGGGTCATCCATCAGTCCCTATGAATCTCAACTGTACAATCATTGCCTCCTCTCCCTTGATCAATGAACACTGTGCATCCTCATACAAAAAGCTCATTACCCTTGTCTCCTAGACTTTTCCATCGCATAAAACCTTGAAGAGCCTCTCCTTACTATGCATTTCACAATTCCATTAGATAACATAGTCATCCCTTAGTCATTGCTGAGCTAAAAGGCACAGTTTGTAGTATCTCTCTCTTGGAACCCTTGCCCATTGTCCCATCACAGTGAACATCTTCCATGAGCAAGAAAGGGTAGAATAGGTGATTTTCAAACTTCATTTGCAGGTGTTGTTATGTCAACATGGAAAAGTGATGCCGATCTATATTTATGAAGGAATGAAATGGAATACATATATAAACATAAACGCAAAGATACAATGAAAACATAACTTCATTTCATTAATAACAAACATTGAAAACTGTTTACATTCATAATTGAAATAAACTAGCTCAAGCAATGGTAGCTTATCTATGAGAAGAGTTGTGGTGGCTACATGCCTCTAAATGGTGTTACAATGAGGCTCAAGGGAATTTTTATTATTTAACAACAAAGGGAAACCCTAAAAAACCAAAATCATAACCCTAGGAGATGGAATGGCAAGAGTTTGTGGGCCCCTTTGGGGTTAGTTGGACAACCAACTTCCTAGGGTCGTAAATTGGTCAAATGATCTTCGTTTGGCATGTACAATACCTTGTTAGAAATGTCTCTTCAATTAATATAATATTTGTGGCCACTAACCTATTTAAACCTCAAAAAAACGTCGTTCAGGGGGTCAAAACAACTCCAGAAGTTTAGGACTCAAAAAACTACCAAAAATAGTAAATTGTGCTATAATCAAGGAAACTGATGAAACCAACTGGAGGTCCAGGTGGAATAGGTAGGTTTCCACCAATATACACCTAGATCAGATGCTCAAGGAGGTTATCAAGGAGAGGTTACAAGAAGGTACTTATGAAGAAGAAGTAAAAGGAGGAACCATCATGAAGGACATGAAGGAATCTTGGACCACAATGGAGAGATGGAAACTGATGTTGAATTGGAAGATTCAAACACTGATCCATACCCTTTGGAGGGTGAAGATGGAGTAAAAGAAAAGAACTATCATGAAGAAGTCAAAGTCATACCAGTGAAGAGAAGAACTTGGCATTTATACAATGAAGTCTTATGTCATTGTCGCCAAGTCACGACTTCTCGAAGTGTTACAACAAAAGTCATAGGTGTCAATGTAATTTTCCACTTCACTTTTGGAATGTAATTATGTACTAATTTCCCAAAAAATGAGAAAATGTAAAATGTGTGGAAGCCCAAGGGTCCCACATGGAATGTGAAAAGTCACTATAAAGTTCTAAAGTCATGTAGAAGCTCAAAGGTCATATAGGAATTCGAAAATTCATAGTAGGATCTCAAGAGTCTTGAGAGAGGTCAATAATCACATGAGAGGTGGACAGTCACCTCATTTTCTATAAATACACCTTCATATATCAAAATAGGGACTTTGGAATTTTCGCCTTGGCTTCTCTAGCTTGACACAGGAGAGAATATTTTTCTTTGGAGGAGCAAGTGGTGATTTGATGTTCTAATATTAGGGCTAGTGTTGCATCATTGTAATCATGTATCTTGGTAATTTCACTTAATATATGAAGCTCTTGGAGCCGACACACTTTGATTCATATGTTGTGAATGATTGTTAGACCATTCTTTCATTGTTTGCGGTGTATGCTTATTTTAACACATACTAATGAAAACAAACTATTTTGTTGGATTTTATATGCATCTTGTTGAATGTGCATTGTTATCTTGTGAACTACTTTCTAGGTTAATCAACAAATCATTCCATTCTCTTGTGTGTCTCTTTTAGGAATACTATTACTTTTCTTCTAGAGGCTTTCTCTCTCTTTTCCCTTCTGTGAAAGTACCTTATATACATTGCAATTGTATGCCTCATTATGTCAACTTAATTGCTTGTTTCAAATATTGTGTTTATAATATCTTATGTTAATATTTGCATCCAAGAAAAATCCTAAGAATAATGGTGGCCGAGCCTATTATTTGGATGGGGCTCCTACTCCAAATGGTGTGAGGTCTAGTTGGGAATTCATACCAGGGATACCCCATTTTTTTGCAGATTTCCAACACCATCAACAAGTGGCGCTAGAAGTAAGGCTAGATGACAAGTTAATCCCACAAAGTCTGTTTTGAATCTATCATCTTAAATGGATTCTTCCTAGATCATAATCCAAGGATTCTTTTCAAATATATCAAATATTAAATTCCTTGCGGAACTAGTTGATGACTTGTCACATTTGAAGTTAAATGGCAAGGGTGAAACATATATAGCTAAGCACACACTTCAGTTTCTTAAGTTTTGTGATTTTCATAAAGTGAATTGTGAAGATGATGCTTGTAAATTATTCACCCTCACACTTGAAGGTCAAGTTATGCAATGGCGTCATACCTTACCATTTTCTTCCAAATTCATTCATTTGAACAACTCTTCAAGGAGCTTCATCAAGAATTTGATAGGTATGATTATTGAAATGTATATAAGAGGATTAATAAAGTTGGAATGAAATATGATGAATCATTAGAGGATTTTCTGGATCGATTTCTTCACCTTTGCTATGAATTTTTCGAGGAAGATATGGATTGGGATTTTATGAATGAAAAGTTTCAATATTTAGTTCAGATTTCTTTAGAACCATCTAAATCTAAATCTTTTACGAGTCTCCCAACTTTTCTTGGTGACGGGACACTTGAAATTTCAAAGGAGGAACCCACTCTCCCTTTTGTTCCTTCTCCTCCTCCTTTTTCATTACCAAATAAAGTAGTCCCATGTACTGGTATTGAAGTTTGAAAATTTGAGAATCAAGTCGTTGATCCACTTTTCCCATCTTCATTTCCTCCCCATGGACAAGATCTTATTAAGGAAAACTTTGAATGTTCTAAAAAATCCATGGATCCTGAGGTGAAGATTGATGTGCATTATTCAAATCTTGAATTTGATCTGATTGAAAGTATTTCTTCTATGCGAGATATCTTTCATCCTCTGTCATGTACACCTCATGACCCTATATATCTTGATATGCTTAATCAATATGCTCCACGAGTAATTTTTCCAGATACTTTTAAATCTCAATTTGTTGGTTCACATGGAAATTAGGTATAAGGTGGTCACATTTTACGAGTTGAGGAGAAAAAGGATGATGACAATTTTAATCTATCTTCTCTTTTTCAAATTCCCCTATCTCAAAATTATGTTTCTACATTCTTTGGTGATCAAGAATCTAAACATCTTGGTAATTAGTCAAGTGGGATTTAATTCCTCAACCAAAATGAACTCTTAGGAAACCATCACCTTGAAGACAATGAATCCACTAATATGCATGTTGTTGAGTTCGATAGTACATTGGATGATATATTGTCTTCACAAGAAGCCTTGGATTTGCGAAGCTTTGATCTGGAATCTGATTTGATCATAGAAGAGTTTCTCACAATAATTTCTTCCCTAACTCACTAGCCCTTGTATCAAGATGTGTAATAAATCAATTGATATATCACGTTCTTCTGACTCACATTCTAATGAATTAGATCTCAAGTCCACACAAGGTTGTAAGGCTTCCCATGATGGAGAAGATTATATTGTAATGATTGAACATCTTTCTTACAATTTGGGTAACCTATTTGGTGATGTTGATTTATATGATGAAACTGCCGATTCCAACGGCTTCCATCTGATTCATAATGATCTTACTAAAATAATTGGTGATAAATGCCTTCACACAAATGTTGATCTAACTTTTCCCTTAAATTTTATCATTCAACATTTGAAGCTTCTGGGACTCACTAGGAGTTGAGGCACTTCAACTCATGCTGATGGTTATGTCAAGTTTTTGCAATCCTGATGAGATCCCCAAACTAGGTCAGATCTATATTTTCTCGCATGATTCTTTTCTCTCTGTTATTTCACTAGATGAAAACTCATTCTTGAAAGATTTTGGGTTTTTCCAAGACAAGTTTTCTAATTTTAAGGGTTGGGTTTCTAATCAAATAGAGGATTTTGTTTTAGTTAATCCATCTTTTTATAAACCTCTTGCATTGAACCCATGATTGGAATGCATATCTTTCATGGATGCACAGAGCTATCCAGCGTATCATTCTGATTATTAAGATAAAGTTCATCATTGGCTAAAGAATTCATATCCACTACGTACTATTGTGAAAAATCAACTCCTAATATTTATTGTGAATGATATGAATCTAATCATTTTCATTCTAGCCCATTCAGTTCTTTTGGGTAGCATTCAATATTAGAATCAATTAGTGGATCAAAACCCCCATGTTGATATGGATATTAGATTTGATTTGACATGTCTTTCTAAAATTTTGTCAGCATGTTATTCTAATTGGTTTCCAAGATTTACAAGGCCACCATGCAATTTTCTTTTAATTCACCAAGCTTTCATATTACTGGTATGGTATGGAATTGGATACAAAGAGAACTGACCGAGAATCAAGAATCTTGTATGTCAAGACACCAATATGATCATAACACTGGGTCTAACAACTATCATTCAAATAATCATTTTCCCACTAGTATATCTGATGATAGTTGTTTTACATTGATTGATCTTGTTGAACCCATTGATCTTTATGATTTATCATTTCACTGTTCAGATACTTGTCAAGCAGTTGAGGCACTTCAACCTTTGTTGATGGTTATGTTAGGTCCTCACTATATTGACAAGGTTTCTAAATGAGATCAAGTTATATTTTCTTTGCAATATTCTCCCCATGATTCAAATGAGCTAATTTAAATTTCATTCTCCCAAGCATTCCAGGGTTTTCAAAAGGATTATCTCGAATTCCATGATCAAATCTATGATTGGATGAAAATATATTACTTAGAAATATTTGTCATAAATAATAAGTTTCGGTCTTTCTTTATGTTTTCTAAGAATAAGAACACGGACAAAGGTACATTCATGAGAATATTTCGAAGTTTGTATGATTGTTGTTCTAATCGAAAAGGTAAGGCTGTAGACTGTTAAAGTTAGTTGTTTTGGAAAATCTTTCTGCTAGTAGGCAAGAACTTCTATTTCTTTTACAATTTATTCACGAGCATATCTTTATTTCTACACACTATTTTATATTGTTCCTAATTTCTCATATCCTTATACTTGTAGGTTGGGAAGAACTTCGATGGTTGCATTAAAAATTTGATTTCAGGTAGGCCTGACCTTCTAGTTGATTAGATTAGGAGTAGGTATAATTGCATTGCATGACCCTGCATTTTTCTTTTCATCTAGTCTTTGCATTAGCTTTGTTTCTTGGTTTCAATATTGCATGCTTTTCTTACATTTTTTTTATATTTTTTATATTTTATATTTTATATTTATTTATTTTATTATTATTATTATTATTATTATTATTATTTTTATTTTTATTTTTATTTTTATTTTTTATTTTTATTTATTTATTTTATTTTATTTTATTTATTATTTATTTATTTGTTTATTTATTTTTTAATTTAATTTAATTAATTAATTTATTTATATATATATATTTTTTTCATGTCATGTCTTTTATTTTGTGTTTTTTCAATAATACCATGCATGAAAATTGCTCTTGTCTGGCTCAAAAGACAATGTGGCAAAGCTTTGAAAGGGATTTGTGACACACATCAACACTTGGTTAACTTTTGGTCCCTCTTCTTTGCTTGGGTTTGATATCTTAAAATTCAATGACGTCTAAATGGAAAATATGATTCACTCAAACAGAAAACTATAAGCAGAACCACAATGCCAAAATCCTTTTTCAGATCTTCATTCCTTAAATCATTACGGTAATTGAATGATGTATTACTTGCTGATCCAATCAAGTAGAGAATTGAAAGGAGAAAACTAAGAGAAAACATATTAATTTCAGAGGTATATAATAGTTTCTGAAGGAATAACCTCTCCTGCTCTCAATAATTTAGGATCCCTCTTCCACCATGGTAATATAAACACCGATAAAATGCCAATGAGATTATTTAAAATTAAAGAAAGGGTGAAAGAAGAGAAAGGATTCCTATGCAAAGAGGTGAAGCAAGAAACTTTGCTGGGGTATTAAACATGCTCACTGGAAGTGAAACAATGCTTGTGTTCTTGTAGTGGCTCCATTGGGGTGCTAAACAGGCCTGCTGGCAGCAAAGCAACACTCGAAATGGAACTAAAACTATGATAATCTTGAACTCGTGAATATATACATCCTCCTCGTGGATCGAAAAAAATGAGATATGGTAAGCCTTGTAAATTTGTTTAGCCGAGAAAGGGGATAAGAGAAACTATTCTCCTAACTAGGACAAATGGGGAATCTGAGGCAGTCCAAATGGCGAATCAATATTTCCTGAAAGACTAAGACTTCATGCTTAAAGGAGGACATAAACATAGAAGTTGGATTTCTTCCAATGTGTCACCAAGTGTTGTCGCTATGACAAACACCCTCAAAATTTTTTCCTACACTTGAATTTTGGAGCCTCCTTGTGTTCTTATGATCTATCGTTCCAAGTTTATCATAGTCAATTCATGGTTGATTGTTTTTTTACTAAGTGTTTAGGTCTTATTATGAGATTATAACTATTGAAACCACTTCCTTACACATGCTTAAATTTTTATACAATCACAAGCTCACCTCTTCCTAACAAGCTCAACAGTTAGTGTCTGCCTCAGAAGATACGCATTGCACAGTACTTGAGAGAAATGCTTGTGAAATCACTAGAAATAGTGGTTGCACAATCCATAATGGTAGGCATTACACATATCTCAGACATTGTGTAGTCCTTGGTGACAGTGCTTGCACAATTGACAGGAAAAGTAACTATACAATCCTTGTGGATAGTCAGTGTGAAATTTCTGTTGACAGTCTCTCTCACTCTTAGTTGCAAGTGTACCATCATTCTAGTGAGTTTTTTGAACTGTCGCTTTTGCATGCTTTTGCTTTTATAAGTGTCACTTTCACTTTCATAACTGTCGTTGTTGCTTTCTTTCACTTTTTCAAGTGTCATTTTTTATTTCTTTAGCTTTCACATGTGTCACTTTCACTTTCTTTAGCTTTTGCAAGTGTCGTTTTCACTTATTCTTACTGTCGTAAGTGTCACTTTTGATTGTTTTCACTCTTGTATGTATTTTAATTTGGCACACCACTAGAGGTAGATATAGTGCACTCTTATACATTATCTGATCTTATATATCATAAGAATATGCATTAGAAACTATCCCTCATCTTAGCGCACTTTCTGGTTGCAGTCGACACTTGTGTTGTAACTTGTATTTTGAGTGTCACAAAGCTACGTTTCTACAGTCACACTTAGAAATAAGTGTCACTTTGCTGTCGTTTCAAGGTATGCATGTGGATCTTGAGTACTTTGCATTCTCTTGGCTTGTTTTTGATGGTATACATGTGTGTGAATCTATTTTGGAACTTGTTTTTATCATGCGTTCTCTCTTGTTCTATTGATCCAACACTTAACCATTTTTGGGCTTTCCCTTGTCTTCACACTTTTCATACCTAAACTCACAGCTACTGGGTGAGAACATTTCATGTTCTTAGCTAGCATGGATGCATCCCTTACCTCTTACAACTGTGCACTGCCCAATCCTAAGGGCATCCTCTTTCACAAACACAATGCACAATATTGAGTTACTGTCCCTCAGTTTCTTCCTGCTTACCCTAGAAAAATGCCCTCAAGAATGACTTCCACTTTCCTCTGTTGTGTATGGAATAGTTCTAGTGGACACTAGAGCCTCAATTTGACCACTTTTGAAGAGAACTACACATCACAAAGGCTCTCTCCCTTTCATGTTGAACTGGGCATCCTTAAGGGATAGTGACCTAACCTTCTACTGCTTACACCAATCAACTTTGAAATAACTTCACCAAGTGAGCCTCTTACTATGAATTGAGTAGTTTTAGTGGATAACAGGTCCCTCTCTAGGTCATTGTAATCCTCAACTACCAAATCTTGGAGTTTGCTCCTCAATCACTGTGCACTGCGTAGTTATAGTGGCAAGTCCTGTCTCTCCTATTGACTGAAACCCCACACTGCGAAGTACCTTGTCCTATATTTCCTATTACTTTGCATTAGTTTTAATCACGTTTTAATGGAAAGTGGTGTCATACCTCATTCCTTGTGAATCTCAACAGTGAAATCCTTGCCTCCTCTTCCTTGAGCATTGCACAATGCACATCCTCAAACAAAAATATCATCACCCTTGTTTCCTCGACTTTCCCACTGCACAAAACCTTGAAGAGCCTCTCCTTATTACATATTATATAGTTCAAATGGACAACATGGTCATCCCTTGGTCACTATTGAGCTCAACTGCACAGTTCCTAGTCTCTTTCTCTCAAAACCCTTTCCCATTGTCCCATCACATTCAACATCTTCCATGAGCAAGAAAAGGTAGAATATATGGTTTTTAGACTGATTTCGGCTAGTCATGGGTGGATTTCATTTGTAGGTGCTATCATCTCAATATGGAACGGTGACGCTCAAGGGGTTATCAAGGAGAGACTACAAGAAGGAACTTGTGAAGAAGAAGCAAAATAAGGAACCATCATGAAGGACATGAAGGAATCTTGGATCACGACAGAGAGATGGAAACTCATGTTGACTTGGAAGGTTTCAACACTGATCCAGACCCTTTGGAGCGTTAAGATGTAGTACAAGAAAATATCTATCATGAAGAAGTCAAAGTCATAGCAGTGAAGAGAAGAGCTTGGCATTGATATAATGAAGTCTTACGTCATTGTCGCCAAGTAATGACTTCTCAAAGTGTCACCAAAAAATTCGTATGTGTCAATGTATTTTTCCACATCACTTGTGGATTTTAATTATGTAATTTCCCGAAAATGAGAAAATATAAAATGTGTGGAAGCTCAAGGGTCCCACATGGAATGTGAAAAGTCACTATAAAGTTCTAATGTCACGTAGAAGCTCAAAGGTCATATATGAATTCAAAAAGTTATAGTAGGAGCTCAAGAGTCATGAGGGAGCTCAAGAGTCACCTTATTTTTTATGAATACACCCTCATAGCTCAAAAGAGGGACTTTGTAATTTTCACATTGGCTTCCCTATCTTGGCATAGGAGAGAAGATATTTCTTTGGAGGAGCAAGTGTGACTTAATGTTCCACTATTGGGGCTAGTGTTGCATTGTTGTAATAATGTATCTTGGGACTTTCACTTAATATATGAAGCTCTTGGAGCCGATGCATTTTCATGCATATGTCGTGAATGATTGTAATACCATTCTTTCATTGTTTGTCGTGTATGTTTATGTTAAATAATACTAATGAAATGAACTATTTAGTTGGAATTGGTATGCATCTTGTTGAATGCACATTGTTATTTGGTTTCATGATTGTTGTGATCTTGTGAATTACTTTGTAGGTTAATCAAGGATTTTTTCCATGCTCTTGTGTGTCTCTTTTAGGATAGTACTATTAATTTTCTTCTAGGGGCTCACTCTGCCTTTTTATTTTAGTGAAAGTACCTTATATACATTTCAATTGTATGCCTCATAGTGTCAACTTGCTTGTTTCAAAGATTGTTTTTATAATATCTTATGTTGATAATTGCAACCAAGGAAAATCCCTAAGAATAATGGTGGTCAGGCCTATTATCCAGATGGGGCTCTTACTCCAAAATGTTTTAGGTATAGTTGGGACTTCATAACGGGGAGACCCCCTTTGTTGTCATATTTCTAGCATTTTCAACAATAGTGTATATAGATGATTCGTTGATGACATGCAGGATATATCACATCCATAAGGAAATAGTTGAAGAATGGATTTGAGATGATAGATTTGGGACATCTCCACTATTACTTGGGAATTGAAGTGAATCAACACCCAAAGTATGTATTCATCTCCCAAAATAAGTACATTAGAGAATTTTTGAGCATGGTTGGATGTAACCATCTTTCTAGTCCAATGAAATAGATTTTGATGTTCACATACAAAAGATAATGAGTTTGAGGATGGAACCAAGTATAGATAGATTATGGGAAGTCTTATCTACCTTAGCACCACCAAAGTAGAAATTTCATTTGTTGTTGGGATTCTTTATAGGTTTATGTAAAATGCTTGTGAGGGACATTAGTCTGCTACAAAAAGAGTTCTAAAATACTTGAAGGGAACTCAAGAATTTGGATTCAAGTATTCCAAGGTGGATGATTCCATCTTGACTGGATATACGAATTTAGAGTTTGAAGGATATGAATACAATGATGTGTCTACTTAAGGTTATCTCATGAATCTTGGATCAACAATTGTCTCATGGAGGTCACATAAATAATCAACTCTAGAAGGTTCCACAACAGAGGTTGAATATGTGGCTGTTGCAGAATAAACAAAGGAAAATTATTACGATGTGGCTTATAAAATACTTGAATATCTGCAAGAGAAACAAGGGAATTCTACTCCTATTTTGGTTGATAATACTTTTTCATTCAATTTGGCCAAGAATCCTAGATTCCATGATCAAACCAAGTACATTAACAAAATAATCATTTCATTCAATATCATGTAAAGGCCAAGACTATCCATTTGATACAATGTTCCATAAATAAGAAAATTACATACATCTTCATCAAAGTGCTCATAAGAGAAAAGTTTGAAAAGTTCAAAATGATCCTTAGACTCACAAACACTCCTTTAGCTTAAGGGGGAGGGAATGTTGGACACATGTTCCTTTAGGATTTTATGTCATTGTAAATAATTTATATATAATACGTAGGTAGAAAAAATTAGGAATTATGAGGAAGACCAAGAGACCCTCATAGAAAATTAAGTGAAGATACACCCTCTTGTATATATGCATAGTTTGAGCTAACGGAAATATTCATCCACGAATTTATTCCCTCAACTTAATAATCTGGCCATGGACGTGTATCCATTCAGAAACCTTGTAAAGTTTGAAGTAATTATTCTTTTTCCACTTCTATCATCATTTCCTAATTGTCCTCCTAACTGAAAAATTGGTGAGTGAGTTGGATAGCCATATAACTTCAATAATACTATCCCAAGTGTCCCCCTTGAAAATATTCAAGAAATATTTGCCTTCTTCTACAAAGCCCTTCAAATTTGTTTCCTAATCATGATTTCATTTGCCAATTTTCCAACCAAAGTTAATATTTTTCCTTATGCTTGTATATATATATAAGAAATTAGTATTTTCACCGTCCGCTTGAAGCTAAATGACTCTAATGTTGATCCTCTATTATTATTTTTTTTCCAAACAATAAGTTTATCTTTTTTTTTTCTTCCAATAACTTTGAAACTTCCATCTTCTAGGTCTCATCCAGATACCCAACGATTGCATTGTTATATAATATATCTTCCATTTCTCTAAGGATCTTGTCATCATTAATTTTTAAGCTTACAGTCCCTGAAGATGGGTGAAGTGTGCACTCAAAACGTCAGATATTGTAATTTCTCCACACATTTTTTCTAGAAATTTTGTCTCCAACAACTTTCTATTTTTTATTCTTAGCCCATTTGGTTGCTACTTCCTTTGCATATTTATATTTCTTTTGGAATTCCATTAGATTTGATTCCCTTGAGGATGAATCATAAGATTTCTAACATATTTTATCTTATTTATAAACTCCTCCATCTTTAGCCATTCTTGATTTAGTTTGAAGGGGCTAGTTGGATTTTCCTAGGCAACAAGTATTTCTAGTACAATTGGATAATGTTCAAATATTCCTCCTAAGGTGACGCAGTATTTTACCCAAGTAACTTTGTCTATAAGGCCTTTAGAGATTAGAAACTAGTCAATCCTCATTGCAATTTTATCATACCCAATTCTTTTATCTCTCTAGGTGGGAGACAACTTTGTTGGTTCAATGTCTAGTAGACCCACTTCCTCCTAGTTATCATGTATCTTGATCGAAAATATCTTTAGCCATAGATCCCCATATTTTGGAGGCTCCTAAAGTAAAATTTAGATCTTCCCCTATCACCACAAGGCCTATCCAGATGCATTCCAATTTGAGAAACTTGTCCTACTACACCCTATCTGAGTATGACCCATAAACACTCAAAACTAATAGTTATTTTTTCACATTCATGGAGAAGAGGGAAACCCCTACGCGTAAAGAAAAATATTAGGAATTATTTGGATTGAAGGAATACATAATCCATCCAATTATAATCCGCTAGATTTCCCAATATCATTGATAAAGCTAAAATCTCACCCACTAAAAAAGTTAACAAGTTTTTGAATTGTTTTCTCTCCTTTGGTCACAATTTCATAAAGAAGAACCATAAAGTATTTTAAGGAATATATTAGCCTCTTGATGGATAATTTGTTAGAGGGGTTAGCCAATCCTTGGAAGTTTAATTTTAAATAGATTATTTGAGACCCTCACAAGGATCATGTGATCTAAGGTCCCCTATCAATGAAACATGTTTTCACATCATATATTTGAGGATGCTTGTTTCTATACCAAGGAAAAGTGAGACTTTATCCCTCTATGATTAAGTTTTTTCCCCTTTCTTATCAAGAAACCCTAACCCCACTACCACTTTCCCATGAAATTCAAGGGTTCCCCTATGCTTGGGTCTAAGATTAGATTTACAATTTTTTTTGGGAGAAAAATCTCTAGAAGGAACTCATGCCTATTTTATTTTCCTATGGGACACTGATGTCCTTACCCAGACAATAAATTCTATTAGAGGAATTTCAATTGTAGGTAAATGAATGAGAGAAAGGGAGGAATGGTTTCTAATTCTTGATAGGCTGGGCAAGAATTCATAGATCAATTCCAACCCTTTAGGTTCTAGCTCTAGCCCCTAAGGTCCAAAAATAAAATTTCCCAGAGACCTTATTTTGCAAGGGGAAGGAATATATGATGACTTACTCAAAGATGACTTGCCAACTTTATTGCCACTAATTGCATCCAAACTCTAATCCTCGTGAAAACCTGATGTGGATGACTATTCCTCTAATTCTAGTGGGATAACTAGAAGCTTTTTAGCGACTCTTTTATTCTTGATTACCTCAAGTATTTGATGAGTGATAAGGGTTTCCACCAGTTCCATCATTATCAAAGTTTACTTATATTTTTTGCATTTATACCTTCCTCTGATAATGGCATGAGCAATCAAGTTCTAAATTCCCACAACTATGGTAGTGTCAACACTTAAAGGGAATGCCTTCGTAGTACAAAGTAAGTTGGTAAGAGTTAGTGCTATGCTTAACGACCATTTCTTACATCAATTCCTTGTTTTCCTCTAAGTCCACTAATATTATTTTGATTAGATATTACCTTGTATCATGAAAGGTGTATTATGTTTCATAGTATGAGTCAAGAAAATTCCCTATTGCTTCAAATATGGCTCCTTTGACCATAAACCAAGATGAATACCTAGAATACAAACCATAATGGAAGGATATCAATATGTGTAGTTCTTAGATTGAAGTTCACAAACCATTTCTTCAAAAATAATTTTTGGGAATGTCACTTCCATCTATTTCTCAAGACTTTGTTTAGGACAACCACTATTTGCAAAACCCAAACTAACCATCCTTTAGCCAAGGTCATAATGTAGGGAGGTTTCCTACCACAAGTTCAAAGTTTTCCTTGGTACATTACTTAAGGCTATCCTCTTTCATTTTTCTACCAAGGAACCAATCAACAACCACCTAATCTTTAATTCCATCACATCATTAAGCCCAATTTTGGCCCCTAAGTTTAGGCTTACCAAATTCTCTAGTTTTTTTAATGCATTTTGCTTTATTGTGTATCTTTTTTCTTTCTAGAGAAGGATGTGCTCGACTTCTTGCTTCAATTATAGTGAATTTTCTCATGAGGATAAAATCCAAGGATTTTCCAATAAAAACTTCCTTTGGTTTCACTGCTCACAAACCAAAATAATTACAGAATGAAAGCCTTAAACTCCTTGCTAGAGTCCAATATCAAGTCATCAATATCAATACCTTCATAGTTTCAAGTAAATACTCTAGTCTCTTCATTATAGTGGATTGACATGCTAGGATTTGCAGGATCCTTTCCATCATGTGCAGGTGATTGAGGTAGCATTAATGTCCTTAGGGAAGACATCACTGCATCCCTACACACTCACAAGGGATTCCACCCTATAGTTGATATTGATAAACCTTGTGCTAGCTCATCGAGGATGTTGAATGCATCCTCCTCCTGTCACTAATCTTTCACAAGATACCTTGTCCTTGCATTGACGAGATTTTTGTGCATATTTAGAAACATACTTGTCCAAAACCACTGGCCCTCTAGTGGGTGAACTAAGTAAATCAAGCTTGCATGTTCTATTGCTAACTCTAGTGCCATGTTCTCCACCCTTTAAAACCTTAAGATTTCCTTATTTTGGTATCTATGAGGACCCTAGTTCAATCAGAAACCCTTGTCCATATTCTATTGGCCATGACCCAAATATTAAGTATTTTTTTCTTTTTTATGAAAAATCTTTATCAAGTACGAATCATGAGTGCAAATTTACCATGAATCACCATTAATAAGGAAAATTTACTGTGCAAGTACGAATCATGAGTGCAAAATCCCAATTCAAAATCCTCACCCGCGCCACTCTACCACCCTACCATTTACCCTTGCTGGAAGCACTAAATCCCCATTCAGAGTGCTCGGAGAAGTGGAAGATAACAGTGCAGGCTGAAACAGCTAGGTTGTGTGTCGACTACCCTGGAGCATTTGAAGGAAGGGAGAAGGAGGTGAAACAACACTGAATTTTCATAAGAAATGGGTGGAACAACAATACGACATGATCCAGGGTCCACAGAAGCCTTGGAGGATTGCCCCGAAGCATGCCAGATTTTCAAGGACGCAAGCTGGTTCGAATTCTTCCAGAGGTTGGAGGGATCAAACGACGGTGTTGCCATGGAATTTGCAAAGAATTTGGAGAGAAACCAGATGAAGGTCAGAGGGTTGAAGCTGGAGGTCACGGAAGAAGTGATTGCTAGAGTGACAAGATTACCAATGGAAGGAAAGAGGTGGTTCAATAGGAAGGTCAATGACCCCTCCCTGAAAGGGGATTTCCTCCAAGAAGAAGAGTTGCTGGTAAAGAAAGGAGGGGGAATTGATAGATTGTCACTCCCCCAGCCATGGGCTGATTTTTTCCTCTACCTCATCAAGTACGTTACTTGTGAGGGAAGGGCAACCATTGTGTTCAATTACCACTTTCCATTGCTAAACCACCTCTGGCATTAGCAACTGATCAATCTTCCTTATTTATTGCTGGGAAACATTAGGCATATGGCAGTGGCTATGAAAACAATTGCGCATCCAGAAATGTGCGTCACCAACCATGGCATTATCAAACTCATTGTGCTGGACACCTTGAGTCACCAGGGTAGGAATTGGGAAGAATTCATGAGGAAGAAGGCCAAGATCACCCGCAAGAGGAAAACCGGGATGACTAAGGAGGCTCTAGTGGTGACAAAGGAGCAGCCCCAGCCCTCGATAGTAAGGGTTGGTAAGAGACTAGTTGACAAACCAATTTGTGATAGGCGGTCAAAGCAAAGGATAAGGGTTAGCGGGCACCCAAAGTCACCATCCATGTCAAGGAAGAACAAAGAAGTAGCAGAGCAGAAGGACGAGGAGCAGGCTTAGCCAAAGAAACCTTATTCACCTGGTAAGAGCGAAACCCAATCCTTGCTATTAAGAATTGAAGAATTAGGAAAATAAAATAGAGAGCTAAGGGAACAACTAGTAGAGGGAAAGGCAAAGCCAAGAGCCCCAGGGCTAGATACTTTGGCTGAGGCCGTGGACAGGGCCAGAAAGGGAGATGTTTTGGGCATTGTGTGCGCAGCCTGTGCTGAGAAGCTAGTGGCAGCAAGATTTAAAGTCTGTGTAGTAGACACAAAATCGAGGGAAACACAAACTAAAATATGAGAAATTGATACACAAGAACCCGTTGAGGACGTTGCTGTTACACAAGAACCAGCAACCGAGATGACACAATCCATAGAAAGTGATCGGGTAATGGATACACAGGAGCCCTTGGCTGACACTGTTGTTTCACCAGAACCAACAGTGGAGGAGGAAGTCAGCCAAGGGAAGGAAGGAGAAGCTAACATCCATGAGCCTGCGGTCGACATTGCTGTTACACAAGAACCAGCAGTGGAGATAGAAGCCTACTCGGGGAAAAATGATATACAAAAGTCTATGGATAACACTACTGTTACATAAGAACCAACAATGGATATGGAAGCTGACCAGGAAGATAAGGAAACTATGACAAAATCAATCGACAAAGTTGTTATTACACAAGAACTAGCAGCCGAAGTGGAACAATTTCACCCTTAGGAGGTTGTTACACCTTCAATTGATAGTGCATGTGGGAGAACACTGAGTCCTGATGAAGGATGGTGTTCTGAGAAGATGTTGTTGTTACCAGAGCTGCAAAAATGGAAGCAGCAGGCCCTCTCTCTAAAAGAGGGGGTGATCTCGCTCCAAGCTCACAAGAAGATGATGGATTCCCTTAGAGAGAAATGGCTAAAGGAAGAATTGGAAAGAGAGTGGGAAGCACAGAGGCACAAGGAAACTATAAAGAAGAAGGATGAACAGTTGTATTAGCTAAATCGATAGGTCTCGGACTTGATGAATGATAAGACTAAGCTCCATGACCTTGCCCTAAACCTGCTAGCATGCAGGCGGCCGTCCTCGTCATATCCAATGTTCCTTTGGGAACGTTATTATTTATTTCAATTAAAAGTAGTTTTTGAGAATAGGTCCTATTTGGGTTCTTCAACCTGTACTTTTTTGGAGATTTTTCGCTCTTGCGACTTTGATGACCAGAGCTTGCTGTGCGAGCTATTTTTGCATAATATCATGTGTGAATATGTTAGCACGAAGATGGTAGCGAGTGTCTTCTCCTATATGGGATATTTGCAGTTGCGGGCCTTCCTTTCATTTATGAGGAATCAAATTGAGTGGCATCTGGCCATGAAATTAGCAGAAGCTAACAAGGAGAGAACAACATTGTGGGTCAAAGCCGAACCAGGGATGGTTTACGAACTCAGGCATGAGTTTAAGCTATTCCTGAGCACTCCAGGAATCAGAGAACAATCAGTCGTCTATAGGAAAAGGATCGTGAGGATTTGCCTCAACCTGTATGCAAATATGAAAATCTGAGTGCTAGCAGGATGTCTTAAGCACACTGAGGCCTATAGCATTGAGTTATAAGAAGGGGATCCTTTTGAGTACAAGAAATTTTTGGCTGCTGTTACACGGGTGCCTGAGTATGATCAGATTGTGCAGACACTGGGGGCATTCTGGATTGGCCTCAGATTCAAATTTCCTTTGATTTGGTTGCCAGTAGAGGAGTATCAGCTAGACTACCACCTATGTGACTACAAAGAGGAATCTTGGCCACGATAGTTGATGGCCATTCAAGGGTATAGAGCTCTGGGCGAAGACACTGTTGGTGCCTACAATTTCACATTTGCATAGGGGGTATAGTAGGAGGAGATGAGATTCTGCATGGGGACATGCAGTTGCTTTAGTCAGGGGGAGATGTTGGGTGTGGTTTTTTACCTATTTTCTGCACATTCTTTCCCCAGTTTTGACTTTTCTGTCCTCCAAGCCTATGACTTTACATGATCAATTTCCCTATTTTTTCACCTTTATAACATATTCTACTATCATGTTAGTTTGACATATTTTACTGAGTAATACGATGCTTTATTCCTTTTTGTGGCTAACTGGGAGAGTATTGAAGAAGTATTTTTGGGAAGCTCTTCTTCCTTTCAGGTGATGGCTCGCGAGAAAAAAAGTTATGAAGCAGACATGCAACACGGATTAATTGTAGAGAAGGGTAGAACAGTTCGCTGTTACACCTTGGATGCTGTTACACATTGGATGCTGTTACACTACGAGCTAATCCAAGAGTCCACTGTTACACCAAAAGTGTTATTGCCAGCAATGCCGTGACATCCCGAACCGTTATTCACTTGATGCTGTTGCGCCGAAGCTATAAAATGTGGGTACTATTCCACATAACAACTACCGACATTAGGGATTGTTTATTTTGGAAGCAATAAACCCAAGTGGTTGCAATCCTAACTACTGTATATTTGTATTTAGAAATAGGTTGTAACTACTTTTATTTTTTATCAGCATGAGAATCATGAGATTCTCATGACTAATCTGTTTCTAATTTCGGGATGTAATAACTATAAAGGAACTCGATTTTTCATGTACAAGGACATGACATATAGAAAAGTACTGTTACTCTACTTCTGTAATTCTGAGTTTATTTTTAATATTAATCAACACAATGATGTTGTTATTGCTTTTCAACGGATTCGTTAATTACTTTTATGTTATTCCTGCGCCTTGCTGAGGAGGAAGGGCCCTCCTCTTTGGCAGGGATTGCAGTGATAGAGATAGTGTACATTTTAGTTTAGCTAATTGATTTATGGTTTCTTGCTGTTGCCTGTACAAATCGTGGATTACATTCGGTGCTGTTTCCATTTATATTATGTTGTTACACTGAGTTAATCAACAGATTGGTAGTAACCAACTAGAGTAAATATTAGTTCTTGTGTGGCGCGCCTTTGCTTTGATAGTTGCGAAGTGTGATTAATTCTGGAGAGTGTTTTTATGTCTACATGAGTGGTTTGATTCAGCAATTTGGTTCAACGACACCTTTTACTGTTTTATGCATCTTCCTATCCTTGGTTGTGGTGTATCAGCACAAACAATGCGAACTCCATTGAAACAACAAGACCTACCCTGAAAATTAAATGTTGCAGTCTCGGTCAATTAGGATTGATTAAAACACACTACACTTTCCATCACATGCAAGTGATTGAGGTAGCATTAATGTCCTTAGGGAAGACACCACCACATCCATACACACTCACAAGGGATTTCACCCTACAGTTGATATTGATAGACCTTGTGCTAGCTCATCGAGGATGTTGAATGCATCCTCCTCCAGTCACTGATCTTTCACAAGGTACCTTGTCCTTGCACTGACAAGACTTTTGTGAGTATATTGAAACATACTTGTCCAAAACAATTGGTCCTCTAGTGGGTGAACTAAGTAATTCAAGCTTTCATGTTCTATTGCTAACTCCAGTGCCATGTTCTCCACCCTTTGAAACCTTAATATTTCCTTAGCTTGGTATCTATGAAGACCCTAGTTCATTGAGAGACCCTTGTCCATATTCTATTGGCCATGACCCAAATCTTTAGTTTTTTTAATGAAAAGGCTTTTATCACAATAGAAATAATTCCAAAATATAGACATTATATACTAAAAGGATTAAATTGTTATTGTTGCTAATATTAATAGGCATTTAATCCGTTATATACTTTAAAAACAACATTAATATATACCCACTAATCTTTTCTTAAAAATCTACATTTGAATGTTTAAAATTTTACCTTTTACATCCTTCTTTTTCATCTTGAGCCGATATTATAATAATAATGATAATATATATATATATATATATATATATATATATATATATATATATATATATATATATATATATAATGATAAAGAATATATTCTTAAAATATCTACATGTCTATGAACTTTCTTGCTTGGAAAACAAATCCCTTATCCAATAAAGAAAGTAGTATCATATGACCATCTAATGTTTAATATCTAACTAAATGTGACTTTTGAATTACAACGTTATCATTATAGTAGTAATAATCACCATGTTTAATTTCTTGAAATATTATTTCAGTGACAATATATATATATATAAAGAATATATGCTTAAAATATCTACATGTTTATGAACTTTCTTGCCTAGAAAACAAATCCCTTATCCAATAAAGAAAATAGTCTCATATGACCATCTAATGTTTAATATCTAACTAAATGTGACTTTCGAATTACATCATTATCATTATAGTAGTAATAATCACCATGTTTAAATTCTTGAAATATTATTTCAATGACAGAATACAAATGTACCAATAGTGCAATGAAACATGCATATGATAGAGAGCCTTTTTATGCTTAAACCAGCAAGCCATTTTTCCTGATATTTTATTCTACTGATTTATTGGATACAACGGATATCTCACATTTAAGAACTGAACATATATCACAACAATGTAAACAATCGCAATGCCTTTCATATAAAATTTGGTAAAGATCTCCCCTATCCAATAAAGAAAGTAGTCTCATATGACCATCTAATGTTTAATATCTAACTAAATGTGATTTTTGAATTACATCATTATCTAGTAATAATCACCATGTTTAATTTCTTGAAATATTATTTCAATGACAAAATATATATATAATGATAAAGAATATATGCTTAAAATAGCTATATGTCTATGAACTTTCTTGCCTAGAAAACAAATCCCCTATCCAATAAAGAAAGGAGTCTCATATGACCATCTAATGTTTAATATCTAACTAAATGTGACTTTCGAATTACTTCATTATCATTATAGTAGTAATAATCACCATATTTAAATTCTTAAAATATTATTTCAATGACAGAATACAAATGTAAGAATACAAATGTAAGAAAAGTGTAATGAAACATGCATATGATAGAGAGCCTTTTATGCTTAAATCAGCCTGCCATTTTTCCTGATATTTTATTCTACTGATTTAGTGGATCCAACGGATATCTCATATTCCTGATATTTTATTCTACTAATTTAGTGGATCCAACGGATATCTCATATTTGAGAACTAAAAATATATGAACTGAACATATATCACAATAATGTAAACAATCGCAATGCCTTTCATATAAAATTTGGTAAAGATCTGGCTATGGAGGGAAAGATGATGGCTGCATCGCATGGTAGGAAAAGCAGGAGGATGAGATAAAGCAAAGTGCAGGGAATGGATGTAACAGTCACGAGTAACCACACATCCCAAAAATGCATAGAATTCCGGGAGGACATGGATGGTTGCACCTTCCACAGTTGAGGATATCGTTTTCTGTGTCCACACAAATCCCATTGCAGCACCTCCACCCAAACAAGCACTTGGCACCGCACTCCCCACAGTTTTGCGGATTCGATCCCACGTCCACACACTTGTGGTTACAGCATCTCAATATGCGTGCACCAGAAGGATCTCTGTCATCACATGTCGCCTGGTTCACCTTGCAGCCCCTGCGATGAGTCCTCGTAATTGCCCTGACCAGCCATGGGGATGGGGACTTTTCCCAGGAGAAGCTTTCGTTGTTTTCATATCTCGTTTTATAAAAAGCAGCAACAGGATGAGCATTTGAAGCATCCCTGGCATGGCAGCTCTGAACAAATAGTAAGGATAAGATTACCAAGAAAGCTGAGCTCAGAAATATCCTCCATGGCAGGAATATGGTTGTCATCTCCTTTGTAATTACAGCAGTCAATTCTAATACAGGTTCATCAAAACCTGCATGACGCCCACAAAAATCTTGAGCGATGCATTACTTCAAAACCCTAAACTTATAATAGTCTATTTTCCACCAATTTTAATTCCAATCCAATTACTGTTAGCCATTTACACTAAATTTGTGTAAACACAAGTTTTTTAGTTTTGGGATATAGTGTTTATTGACTAATCCTTTACTTCATTTTTCGCTAACATGAATCACTGTGGAAATCTCTAAACACAAACTTATCAGAAAGAAAAATTCAAACCTAATAACATCCAACATTCATTACCCACAACCTACCTTTAACGATTTTTGAAGTCTTTTTTCTAACGATTTGTAAGATAGAAACCTGCAAAATTTACAGCTGCACTCAATTTCATTCATTGTCCAATAGCCATAGTTAAATTTCATTAGTTGCTAATAATTTCATAAAACTACATACTGAGAAATTATCATAATTCAATTGTTATTGTTCAATCGTATTTCAATTTTCATTTGTGGCAAATAATTTCATAATTCTAAAATTACAGAATGAAAAAATGTATCATAATTCAATCGTGGAAAACTACAAACAACAAATCAAATTGAACAATATATATGAATGAATACTGAACAATACATATGATTGAATATTATTGTTTAACTGAACATATTAACTTACTCTGTATCTTATGAATACCTTGTTGCTATAATCTCAAAATTGATGTTTATTATACATTATTTCATCATTCCAAAAACTACACAGTAAAAAACCTAAACCTATCATAATTCAGGTGTCCAAAAACCACACGCAGCAAATTAACATATTAACTTACTGTGTATATTGTGCAGGCCCGTTGCTATAATCCCAACGTTGGTGTTTACTGAGCAGGTGTCCAGTTCCTTGACTTTATACAAATTTGCAGGAGATAGAGGAGGAGAGAAGTAGCAAAATTCAGAGGACAGCATTTGAAGAAATCCAATTAGGGTAGGCGAGCGGAAAGCAACATGGGGGTTGGGAACGAAAGGGATGAAGACACGCAAGCTGCAACGAGGGACATCTCATCCGCGTGCTTGCTGCGAGTTAGTTGTAATGTAACGCATCGCTGCCTTCACGCCCATCGCCCTGCAATGGTGCAGTGCTTTCATGATTACTGTATTATTTGTTTCCAGAGTCAAGAAGAGATGGGTAACAGTTATGGTCTGAAGTCAACAAAGTGTGAAGCAAGATAGAAGCAGACGCGGAGACACCGCACCAGCATTGAATTTTAGATTCACGTTTTGATTTGAAGGCGGGGAATAAAAAAAATATTGGGGTGCCTTTCCACAATTTAAGTCTTTTGTGAAGAATCTTAATGCATTTGTTATATAAAAGGTTGTTTTAAGTCTTTTGTGCACAATCTTAATGCATCTGTTATATAAAAGGTTGTTGAAGTAGTTTGTAAAGGAAATAAAATAAATGTTGAGATCTCTTTCCAAGTCATATGTTAATGGAACAAATGTTGAGATTGTTTTTGTTGTGTTTTCTTCTCCCCAAAGATTGTTGTTTTTTTTTAATGGTTTAAATTTGTGGCTAAGAATTTTAATGTATATTTTGTTATATAAGAGGTGGTTTAATTTTGCATTAAATATTTTTTTGAGTTATCAGGATTGAGTACTAACTAGAGTTACATAGTAGTTAGTTGGTATATGCAGTTTAACTTAAATATAACTTAATTAAAATAAAAAATAATAAATACAGTAATTAAATTACTAATAAAATATTGGGTTGTTAAATATCATAAAAAAAGTAAAAGGCAAAACCTGCAGCACTTATAAAAAATGGAAATTTTACTATTTTTAAAATTTCCATTAAATAAAATGGAAATTTTACTATTTTTAAAATTTCCATTAAATTTTAGATAATTTTTAAATATTTAGAAAAAAATTAAATTTAAAAATAATATTTTATTATATATACATATTGGATTATGACAATTTTTGAAATATAGTTGAATTTTATCAAATTTATATCAAAAAATAATATTGAGAATAACTTATTATGTTGAGTAATCTTTAACTATGTATATAAATTATTAAAAACAATTTTTTAAAAACTAATAACTATGTAGGTAACATTTTAAAACAATGATATTTATAATTATTTTATTTTCTATTTTATAGCTTAAATTAGATAAATATTTATATTTATAAATAAACAAATACTTGAGATTATTATAATCATATTAAGGATTATATGAAAACTTTTATGATATTAATTTATTATTTTTATGGGCAATAACACATATGCTCACACTCTTTAAGTGAGAAACTCTAATTTTGTTTTGTGGATCACTATATGAATATTTTCATGGCTTTCATTATGTTGATGATTACATTTCTCAAGACTTTGTTGATGATGATGATGATGATGGTGGTTAACATCCACTGCGACTAAATTGGTCTATCGGACCTATAATTTTCTTTCTTAGTTTCTAATTGTCTGGCTCCTCGTCTTTCTTGGCGAGATTGGTGCTGTAGCTTTCTTTTTGTTTTGTACGTCTTCCAATTTTCTTTATCTTGCATCTCCTTCATCTCTTCTGATTCTTGGGACATTGGTGTCTTAGTTAACATTTACATTTAAGTGAGCAATTTTGGCTTTCATTACGTTAATGATTACATTTCTCAAGACTTTGTTAACATCTACATCTAAATGAGTAATTTCAACATTCTTATGGTTGTGCTACACAATCAATATGTTCTAGAGTCTCATGGTTTATTTAACATGAAAGTTTTCAACTTAATTACAAACAAATGAAAGTGATGCTCTCGTTGCTTCCATTCTATTGATGACTACATTCTCATGGCTATGAACATGTTTCACACTCTCATGGCTCATTTCGTATTTAAGTAGTTTGCTTAATTGGGGGAAGCAGCGACGATTTTCTCTCTCATGGTTTATGTTTTTTTTGGAAACTATTTCTTAGGGTTCTATTGACAACAACACAAATGTGTTTTACACTTTTATGCCTTGTTTAACATCTTAGTTTTCTATTTGATTAGAAATAATTGAGGTGAAGTGGAGTTCCTCTTTTGGCTTGGCACATAGTTTGTATACATGTGATGCCTTGATCTCTTGAGGGAGACAAAGGGTGCCCTCCTTGACTATCTTTCTTGTGGTTAAATGTGATGTCCTAACTCATGAAAGGGGATGGAAATGTCCTCTTTGGCTGGTTTTTGATCGATTTCTATTTATGTGATGTCTAGTGTTGTTTTATTTTATTTTACTTGTGGTAATTTATGTGAAATTTTAAACCCATGAGGGGGATGTGAGAGATTTATTTTTTGGCTTTCCTTGTGGTTAGTATTAATGTGATATCCTAAACTCTTGGGAGAATAAGGTGGTCTTTGTTGACTTGTATTGCATTTATATCTACGTGAAAGAAAAAAACAACATTATCTTATATTATGAGGTTTTTTAAACTTATCTTCCTATTACTACAACATGTGAATGAAAAACAAACCTTAGAAAAATCAAACATTTTATAAGATATCAACCACTTTAAAATATTTATTATTTAGTATGAAAATAAATAAACCTGGTTCATATTTGCATGTATATTTTTTTCTCAAAAACATAAGTAAATACACATCTAAAAATTTTAGATATAAAAAAAATATTATGATGAATGATAATAATAAAAGAATATATTTAAACACTCATACAAATATGTTTCCATATTATTATTATTTATTAAAAAAAATGTTTTATAGCAACGTTAATTTTTTTCCGTTCTTTCTAATTTAGTAGAATTTTTTTCCGTTTTTTCTAATTTAGTAGAATGTTCAGTAGTTTTTAAGAAAAACGGAATGCATATTAAAAAAAACACACACATATTAATAAAATAAAATTTTCCTTTTTAACTTATTATTTTATTTTATATTATGAATAAATTTTGATATATTAATGTATTCTTTAAAATAAAAAAAACATATTAATAAAACTAAATTTTGGCAATTCAATTTATTTTATATTTTATATTATTATTAAATCTTGATTTATTAATGTATATATATATATATATATATTTTTTCTATATTAAGACTAACCTACGTACCCACGGGAGATTTGAACCAGTGACCTATCGCAAGGAGTGCCTTAACAGCGCACCCATTCACCGTCAATCCAAACCCCCGTGGGCTAATGTATAATTTATTTTATTTTATATTATTATTATTATTAAATTTTGATTTATTAGTATATTTTAAAACATTGTATTAGATGAGATAATCATTTTTAGTAGATATATTATGTGTTAAATTATAACTTATAATGTGCTAAGTTATCTCATTTGTGTATGATATCATTTTATAATAATATTTTTTTTAAAGAAACGGGAAGTTTTTATATTAATTCAAGTGGAAAATAGGTTAGTACCATTATATGTAATAACGGTTCTTCTTCATTAAAATTCAAAGACTATTAAAAAAATATCCTATATCTACTTTTCCTTTTTCTTACTAACTTTCTAACTACCCTTATTTTATACAACCTCAAAAAAACTCCATTATATATCGCAAACTTACAAATCATTTTTAAACAAAGCAGATATAGCTAGCCACAATTGTTCTTCTCAGCTTGAAGATTTCCATATTTCCCATTATTTTCTACTTCCATATGATGCGGGAGTGCTGAGTCCAAAGTCTAGTCTAGAAGCTCTTCAAATTGAGTCACAACCTGCTCACTAGGAGGGAGGTTTCAAGGATCTCGAACACTTCTTTTAGAACACCCAGAGTCACAGTTTCCACTTTTATCTCAATTCTATCCATTTTCAAATTCAAATTATCCACCTTGGCTGTCAAATTGTCCACAGTCAGCTGTAGCCATTCCATGTCTTCACAATACTCTTCTAGCTGCCTTGTGATCAAATTGAAGTGGGAGAAGGATTCCAGAGCCACATGATCACCAAGCTTGGCTACTAAGTCCAAGAGGTCAGCCAATTTTTCCATCATTTGTTCCTGACTGTGGTCTCCGCAACTGTCCCTACTTGAAGGCACCATCCTACACTGCACTCAAATTCTTACACAAACCAATGCAAATTTCATGGTCAACAAACTCCATTTATATTCCCTAGTTCAAGCTCTTCCCACTCCAGTCTTAGCCTCATCACATTGAATGATATTGTACCTTCCCTACATACTCTTGACACAAATATCCATCATTGAATCCTTCACCCAACATCCAAGCTCATGAAATTTAAACTACTCCAAAACGAGTGGAGTACCATTTTGCATTCCCTTGATGTGAGGTATAAATGTGATTGGAATTAGTCTCCTCCTATCTTCAAACATGCCATTTTCCCCCTTGCTCTCCCAACTATTTACTCTTCCTCCACAACTCAACTTTTGAAGGTGCCATCTATTAGAGGGCCTCTCTCCCACGAGATTAGAGCTTTCATTATTAGGCTTGACATGCCTTAATTCCCATTTAACCATACCCTCGAGGATGATTACTTGGTACATATTGGATTCAATCATATAACACATTAAATTCATGGTATATAAGATATATATGAGTCTCCTTGATCTTGGATTATTGTTCCTTGTTCAAGAGTTACTCCTCTTTTTGCTTGCTCATATGCACTTTGGTTATTTTCCCTTTTGATATGGAAGATGGTTATTGATTCAAACTTCTGGATTTGCATCTATATTTTAAGGGACATTGGAGGTAAATCCTTCTCTTTGAGATATTTCACTTTGTGGAACTTTTGAATAATTAATACAGCTTGAGTGGGCCTAATGTTGCCTCATGAGAGGTCACAACACTACAACAAAACATGCAATTTGTGCTAGATTTAGCACCAGATTTTAGTACATTTTTTTCTCAATCAGGATGAGCATCCTGGCACTAAATCTGGCTCTATTGTACAATTTTTAAAGAATCATTTTTCATGCCAAATTTTCCATCCTTTTTTACGCCAAATTTTGCATCATATTTTGCACCAAGATTTGCATTTGGTTTTACAACATATTTTGCTTCAAGTTTTGTGCCGTTTTTTGCATATATTTTTGCATCATTTTTTGCTTCTTGTTTTGTGTCATTCTTTGCTTCTAGGTTTGTGTCATAATTTGCATCGATTTTTACACCATATTTTGCATTTGATTTAGTACCTTTTTTTGCATCCAGTTTGTGTGAGTTTTTGCATATAGTCTTATGCCATTTCTTGCTTCTATTTTTATACTTATTTTTACATCTATTTTTGCGCTAGTTTTTCTACCCTTTTTTATACCATTTTTTGCATCCAATTTTGCACCATATGTTGAATCTAATTTAGTGCCAAAATTTGCATCCATTTTTGCACCATTTTTTTCATCCACTTTTGTGTTTTATTTGTCTCCCTTTTTTGCATCCTATTTTGCACCATATTTTGCATCATTTGTTGCATCCAATTTAGCATCATTTTTAACACCATTTCTTGCATCCAATTTTGCATCCTTTTGAGCATCTAAATTTGCATCCTATGTTGAACCATGTGTTGCATCCACCTTTGCATCCCATTTTGTGTCTAATGTTACGTTCAATTTTGAGCCATTTTTTTCATCTACTTTTGCATTTGTTTTTGCACCAAGTTTTGAATCATTTTTTGCACCTCATTTTGCATCCAATGTTGCATCCAAATTTGAGCCATTTTTATGCCCATTTTTGCACCATTTTTTCTACTTTTGTGTCCAATTTTGCACCATTTTTTATGTCCAATTTTGCATCCTTTTTGGTGTCTAATTTTGCATCCTTTTTGGCATCCAAATTTGCATCTTTTTTTCTGCCACATTTTGTGTCCACATTTGCATCTCATTTTGCACCTAGATTTTAGTTTTAATTTTCATCTAGTTATGCCTCATTTTTGGCATCCTTGGTTTCACCCTTTTTTAGTCCTATTTTGCATCGTGTTTTGTGTCTTTTCTTACATCCTTTTTGCACCCAATTTTTCATCCTAATTTTACACCGTTCTTTGCATCCTCATTTTGGTGTCCATTTTCTCATCCTTGTTTGTGCCCAATTTGGTATTCTTTTGTATGCCATATTTTGTTCCCTTCTTTGTGTCTAGTGTTGCACCCTTTTTAAATTCTACTTTAAAAAACTTTTTGTGTCATTGTTTGCATCTTTTTTTGATGGCTAGTTTAACATCCAATTCTACTCCCAATTTTTCATCTATGGTTACTTCCACTTTTGGTTTTTTGTTTATATTTTTACTTTTATTTCCATTTATGACCCCCTTTATGGGTTCATTTTACTAATTTCAATTACATAGTGAAATATATTACAGTTTCTAAATATCATTTTACTGTAGGATTTAATGCACGGTTAGATGAACATAAAACCCTCTCAGTTTATCCCTAAAACCTAAGACAAACCGATTAAGAGAAACGTTGTTCTAAGGCTCATTATTCCCAGTAGATTAAGATGTAGAGTATAGATAAAGTAAAAGAGAAGGAATTATTGTGAGCCCTCGCATGCAAGTCTTGTTGGAGTTTTTAGTTGCAACAACACCTCCCCCAACTCCTAGCTCCAAAACTCTCCCTCTCAAGATAGATCTCAGTAGCGTGATAATACAAGAATTCCCATCCTTTTCTCAATGGCCAAGTCTCCAATACATAGGAAACTGAAGGCTATGAATATTTCCAAAATTCCTCATTAGTTCAATTTGGGCAAAATATTTTGGGTGAATAATGTTTCCTCATATAAAAATGGCTTTTTCCACTTTTTAGATGCTTTTGTGCTTAGGAAAAAGATTCCCCATGCTTTATGGCTCTTTCCCGCTTTTGTATGCTTTTATTTTTTAGGAAAAAGCTAAAGATGAGGATAAAGAGATCATATTCCACCATATGAGTTTCTGAGAGTGAACAAGAGTCTCAAATTCTTGTTAACTCGAACTTTTTTCCTCGTTACTGAGTGAGAATTTTGGTAAAAAAAGTTAGATGAAGGGGACAACTTGTTATAGAATAGGATAACGTGGTCCTCAGGGTACATAATTTGTACTATAGTCTTATATAGTCCATGAGAAAGGGGTATTTCAACCAACAATATAGTATTCTCCTCCAAAATGATGAGGAGGTATTTTCATGTATAACACATTTAAGAAGATATCACAATTCAAATTGATAACTTAATACTTGTAAATTTTTTTAAGGGTAATTGACAACATTCATAAAAAAGATAGCAGTATCCTCATACATAACAATTATCCATCAAAAAATTATTGACAATTTTTAGTATACATGTATGACTACTAAATCAACACTTATTGCAAATATCATTATTCCAAGGTAAATTCACAACATTGCATCCGAAAATAGGAATATAATCATACATAATGATTCTCCATAAAAAAGCATTGATACTTTTCAACACATATATAAAGTAACAAGATAATGCTAATAATATCCTCATCATCTTTAATCAAATCAACTAAGATTCAAATGTGTGATTATCAGATCAAAATATTTTATGAACACCATTATTATTAGGTAAATTCACAACATCCATCAAAAGATAGTAATATAATAATTCTCCATCAAAATAATGTTGATAATTTTCAATATATACATAAAATAACAAGATAAAATGATAATATCATCATCATATTTAATCAAATCAACTAAAAGTCAATGTATGATTACCAAATAAAAATGTTTCATATATATCATTATTCTAAGATAAATTCACAACATCCATAAAAAAATAGGAATCTCATCATACACAATAATTCTTCATAAAAAAATGTAAACAATTTTCAACATATTCATAAGGTAACAATATAGTACCGATAGTATCATCATCATTATTCAAATCAACTAAAATTCAAATGTATGATTACCATATTAAGACATCCCAACTAAATATAAAAAATAACGCATGACTAACTAGCACCACGAAAATCATAGTCAAGGTCATCCTCATGATCATTTCCATGATCATCATCCTAACCATCCTAATAATATCATCCACATAATCATCACCAACGCCATTGCCATCCTCATCATTGTCTCTGATATATGATGTAATCTAAACATAGTCTGTATCATCATCTTCGTGGTCATTATGTGTAGTGTTTTGGAAAAAATTCAATATTACATGTTAGTACTAATTCTATAGCACAATGCATATTTTTATTACAATGCTGACCATAAAATGAGGTAGGACATAATAACATCTAATAGTACTAAAAAATAAAATGAAAATATGGTTTAAGATATATTGGAGATACAACTAAGATTATACTTGTAATTCACATTAAGTAGTAGAAGAATTTTTTAATGCATATGAAGTAGGTACCCATTTGTTCTTCATATTATATTGTGAATGTTTCTTATGATGTCCATGCACGATTGATAAAATAAGAGTTACTGGAAGCTTTATTTCAAATTTCAATTGAAATTCAGATTAGAAATAGAAGAAATTTTAACAACAAAAAAATGTCACATGAAAAAGTAAATTGTTTTTAATGAAAATTAAGTCGCATACAATATGAATGTCACATGAAATATTGAGTTTTTTTTAATGCATGTACTTTTATCTATGATAAAATGGATCCTAATGTTTGTTCAAGAACAAATGCTCATGAATAATTACTTCATTTTATCATTAGCACACTTAATCCGTTATACCTATTGACGACAATGATTACATTCAAATTGCTTTGAACTCCCTAAATATAATGTAAAAGAGAAAACTCCACGACCACAACCCCCTCACTTTCCTCCTCCATCATCAAAGGTAATGAAATTGGAGTTATGACCACAATAACAACCCCTCCCTTGCCTTGGAGGCATTGACCTTGGAATTAAGAGTACTCATGTTTTCTTTGCTCTAATTAATCTCCAAGGAATCAAAACTTGATCAATATATCAAGGACTCCATCAAGGAATAGATATATCATAGGTGAATCTCAATAGGCTTTGCGAAAAGAGTGTGAAATAACACTTATCTCTGTTTTATGGAATAACTCGAGTGAGTGGAATGAATGGTGGGAAACACTTACCAGGGAAAGGAATATTTTTGGTTTGTCCTTATTTCTATTACTATTTTTGCTTCTTAGAATGGAGGGAAGTGTTTAAAAAATTTCTAAAAATTATTTTAAATTAAAAAAATAATTATTTGCTTATGTTTTAAGCTTTTTTTTTTAATATATATTTAGTTTAAAAAAATTATTTTCAAAAAAAATATATTTAGTTTTTGGTATTTTTTTTTATAACAAAAATTATATATTGTTTTTATAAAAATGGATTTTAAACATTCCATTGATGCTAAATTTGTGATTTTATGATAGAAGTTTAAATTATATATAAAAAAGTAACTTAATGCCATGTGTTGTGTCACTGAGATGGGTATTATACATCTCTTCCTTGTTAAGTTATAGAATGTGCTTGGGTTTTCTTAATGCAATAAAATTAATTCTACTCTTCATTATATCTTGAGATGTTCAACTTGCACCTAATAAAACAAATAAAGTTAAAATAGGTTTTCCTTTGTCCTTTGTAGATATTTGTCCCCATTAATCTTGGTCTTAATAGATTAATTGTCTGATGGTGGCCTTGAGTGGTCACTCCCATTAGTTACATGCTTTTTAGTTTTCTGTTAGTGAAATTACTTAGGCTTGATAACATGTTATTTAATTTATGAAAACATTGTGTTATTGTCCATATTATTGTTAAATATTAATATTAAATATGTTGGTTTTCAGCATGATTTAGCAAGAAGTTCCCAAAAGGTTTATAGATTGTATTTTATAATGTAACGATTCATTTCTTGATGAAATTGTTTTGGATATTTTTTTTAATGATTCATTGATTTTATTAGATCTTAGGCTTTTGTGATCCATATTGTAAACAAGAATGTCTTTTGGGTTAATCACATTATTATTATTTGGTCAACGTTTCGAACAAACTAATGTGGTTCATCCTCACGACAATTTCATTGATTGGTGAAATTGTTATGGATATTTTTTTTTTAGTATATTAACTTGTATGTGATAAAGCCAAAATTCATCTCTTTTTGAGATTTTCATTGGTCAATTTCCCTTAAGGCCATCAAGTTCGCCATTCGGTCCTAGGTCAAGGAAAACAAAGACTCCTAAGAGAAAAATGGTACGCAAATCACCCATCAATAATGTTTATATAAGAAACAAAAATATTAAGTGAGGTTCTACCTCATATAATAAGCAAATGGGGGAGGAATATAGTACTGATTAATGCTTAGAGATACTTGGGTGGAATGGCTATTATTTGGAATGATCAAGACATCAAGGTTACTAATATGTTTACCTCTTTCCAAATTATGACAATACAATTTTAGTTAATTGACATCGAGGACTACTACCATGTATCCAATGTCTATGAATCCAATATCGCAAATGGAAAACCTCTATTTCTCAGTTCTATTTTCAACACAATTAATTTATACTCCCCATCTCCATGGATTATTGGGAGTGACTTCAGTATTATCAAGTATCTTGAGGAAAAGAAAGGATGAATCACAATGTTTACCAAGATATTTTGTAATCTATACCATCAAAGCCCTAAATTAGTCTTCATTAAAGTTCTCAAGCAATGAGTCTCCAACGCACACATGTGGCTCAATGAGATGTAATACATGTGTGTGTGGTGACTAAATTAATACACTGTTCTAATAAGTCCACAAACTTAAGTGTTTCACTCCATCACATAAATTGACCGTACTGTGACATAAGTAAACTAAGAGTAGACATGAAATCCTTAGGCAAAAAACATTCCCTAGATCCTCAATTAGATGCTTAAACGATGAAGTGAAAAATGCAAGGGGAAAAGAGGACTTTATGATTTAAGCATCACAAACATGTGATCAAGTGTGACTAGGAGTGTATATATTCATATGTTTTCCAAAGAGGGAGTGAATACATGAGTTACCATTCATTGGGCCTTATTTTTATTTCTTTTTATTTTTCTTATATATAGGACTTAGGGAATAAGTTTTCATAAGTTTGGCACAACTCATCGATATAACATTTACATGATTTTTCACTTCAACCTTATCGTTTAGACTTAGATAAATCATTATAGTGTATCTTTAATGATTTTGGCTTTCACTTTTTGATTTTCTTTCATCACAAATGAGAAAAAGGGAAATATTTTGCCACAAATCTATGAATGCTTAATCATAAAGGTGTCATGCAATGAAAACAAATTAATGATGTTATTTTCTATGAAAATGATGGATATTCTTAAGAAAAACTTATGCTTGTGGATGTATCCTCCCTGGTTGAGATGGAGTGAGGGTGGAAACCATATTATCCATGTGTCATGCACTATGGCTTGGACTAACAATCGTAACCTAGTAAAGACACCAATAAGGAGAATGGTGGATTGGATAAACATCTGGGACCAATATTCTTTGAGAATCTATACTTTGACTAGAATTGACAGCCATAATTCAAGTACATTAATCCAAAATAAGAATAGTCATGAGGATTTCCATTTCCTGTTGTCAAATATTATGACAATGGATTACGAAATGGTCATGTGAGGACATACTTGGTGAACATCCTAGTGGGGTAAGTGCCTAGAGAGGCAGTGCCGTCCAAATTTATACCTCCCAACATTGTGCTATGATGTAATGGAGAGATAGAACTTGTTAGTCAAGGCCTTGCTACTTTGACAATCTTGGCTATGATGATATAAATCACCGTTGATGCTTATCAATCTATATCGCTTCTTATATGAATATTTCAACTTGAGAGTACTTTTTTGTCTCATTATGAGTACCTCCCTAGTTTAGACAGAGTGTCATCATCTTCACCACCATCATCATCATCATAATCACCATTCATGTCGTTATCATCATCATCATCATTATGGACATTGCCATCAATTGTTCATAATTATAGGTGCCGTAAGAAATATCATCAACCAAAAAAATGTTACGAATGCTCGAAAATGGTTGTTAGGACACGTGATATATGCAAGAGAAATAACAACTTTATTTTTTAGATATGATCAATGATTATCATCATCACTACCATTATCATCGTCATTATAATTTTCATCATCCCCATCATCATAATTAATGTGATTTCTATCATAATTGTTTTCATCTTCGTCATGAACACCATAATCATCATTCATGCCATTATTGTTGTTGATGATGACCAAGATGAAAATAATGATAATGATGATCAGATGATAATGATTTTGAAGATGGTGCCAAATATAATGATTATGATTATGACCATGACAACATTTAAAAATTAGGAAGATTGGCCAAGGTCATTAGCATCATCATCATCATCATTTCCCTTGTAACCCCCATCATCTTTATCATCATTGTCATTATCATAATAATCACAATTCATGTCATTGCCATCATCTTCATTATCATCATCGTCATAATTATTTACATTGTCATCAATTGTTCATAATTGTCAATGTCATAAGAAATGTCATAAATGCAAAAGTATGATGAGTGTTGGAAAAGGGATGCAAAAGTGAACAAAAAAATGGGGGCAACAATAGACATAAAACTAGATGAAGAGTGGACACAACATAAGTAGATGCAAAACAAGACAGAAAAATTGACACAAAAGTGGATGAAAAACTAGATGCAATAGTTGATGCAAACTTGGACACAAAATAGGATGCAAACATGGATGAAAAAGTGGAAGAAAACATGGGTGCAATAGTAGGCATAAAACTTAGCATGAATTGTGGTGAAACAAATGTGGATACAACAACGAATGCAAAAAAGGACACAAACTTGGATGCAAAAAGGGATGTAAACATGGACCAAACATGGGTGCAATAGTGGGCACAAAATTAAATTCAAAATTGGACGCATCAGAAGTGGATGTAAAAGTAGATGCAAAATAACATGCAAAAAACATAAACAATATTTGATGCAAACTTGGACACAAAAGAGGATGCAAATGTGGATGCAAAAGTGGAAGAAAATGTGGGTTGCAATGATAGGCACAAGATATGACACAAATTGTGGCACAATAAAAGTGGATGTAATAATAAACACAAAAAAAGATGCAAACTTAGATGCAAGACAAGATGTAATAAGGGATGTAAAAGTGGATGCAAACATGGGTGCAACATGAGAAAAAAATTGGATGCAATGGAAGTAGATGAAAAAGAAGATACAAAATGAGATGCACAACCCAACACAATATTCGATGCAAAAATAGATGCAATATTTGATGCAAAAGAGGATGTGAAGATGGATGAAAAATTGGAAGCCAACGTGGGGAAAACAGTAAGTACAAAACATGGCACAAATTGTGTCACAAAAAAGTGAAGATAATGATAGATGCAAAAAAAGAAGCAAATGAAGATGCAAAATAAGATGCAAAAAGGGATGCAAAAGTGGACGTAAACATGGGTGCAACAATGGATGCAAAATAGGATGCAAAAGTTGATGCAACAAAATTTGATGCAAAAGTAGATGCAACATGAGACACAAAACCTTATGCAAATCTTGATGCAAAAGTGGATACAAAAAGGGATGCAAAAATAGATGTAAAAGTCTATGAAAACATAGATGTATATGAGGATGCAAATTTAGAAGCAAAAATGGGTTTAAAGGGAGGTGCCAAACTAGGTGAAAATTATGGCACAAGAATGTTGGATGCAATAGTGGACACAATAACAGATGAAAAAGAGGATGTAAATATGGATGCAAAACAAGATGTAAAAGTGGATGCAACAACAATAGATACAAAATTAGATGTAAAACTACACATAAACTTCGATGCAAAAATTGGCGCAAAAGGGATGCAAAAAATGATGCAAAAATGGATTCAAAAAATGATTTTAAAAATGATGCAAAAGAGGATGCAAGAGATGATGTAAAAGTTGATGTAAGTGTAGGTGCAAAAAGTGGATGCAATAGAGGATGCAAAAGTTGGTGAAAAAAATTAGGTACCAAACTTGATGCAAAACATGGTGCAAAGGATGGCACAAAACTTGGCATAAAACCTAGCATAAAACTTGGTGTAAAATATGGTGCAAAACCTATTACAATACCTTGTGCTAAACTTGGTGTAAGATTTGGTGCAAAACTTGGTACAGAATTTGCATCAAGTTTTGCACCATATTTGATAAATGGACACAAATAACACAAAAAATGGGCTCTAGACACAAAAAAGGAAGCAAAATGGGATGCTAATCATAGGGTTTTGTTGTAGTGCAGGTTCAAAACTAGAGGGGGGTAGAGTATGTATGCCTTCATAAACTTAGCAGTTAAATCGCTGCACGGAGGTGAGTCCCTTGTCCCACAAACAAAGGGGTCTCATACACTAATTTGTGTCTAGCTTGGCAGTGACCTTAAAATTGAATAATAATAATAATAATCATTGAGTCCCCAAAGACTTTTAGTTGTCATATCTCCCTTGAGAGGGAAATCTTCAATCCTTGCCAAACAACTAAAGCTTTTGCTTGGTTATTTTTTTCCTTGCCTAATCCCAAGCGAATTTCGTCCCATTTCTTCATCGATACTGTAAATGACCCATCCCGCTCCTGTTTCCCTCATTTTATAATAATTATTAAATTCAATATACATTTATTTTAATTTCATTTCTAAAATGAATTAAAAAAATAATAATATTAAATTTATATGTACTTGAAAGATAAATATATATTGATTTATTTGATATCATTAAATATTAAAAAAATAATAGTAAATTTTTGTTTGTTTAAAATATCAAGATTTAAAAAAAATTAAATTTATTTATTTGATATCATTTCTTCTTTAAATTTCAAATTATTATTATTATTACAATTTTTTAAATTTCAAATTATTATTATTACCATTTTTTATTTTCACCTCTATTGTTCAATTTATTAACGTTATATTATTTTACACATTTTATTCATATCTAATTTTAAAATAGACTTTACTTTAAAATTAAATATATATTATTATTATTACAATTTTTTATTTTCACCTCTATAATATTATTTTTCAATTTATTAACATTATATTTTTTTACACATTTTATTCATATCTAATTTTAAAATAGACTTTACTTTAAAATTAAATATATTTAAATTTTTGTTATTTATTTTGTTTTAATAAATATGAGACTTTATTTTAAAATTAAATATATTTAATTTTTATTTATTTATTTTATTTTAATAAATTTATATAATCTTATGCATCTTATTCATAATTATTTTATTTTAATAAATTTATATAATTTTATGCATCTTATTCATTCCAATTTTAAAATATATTCTGATTTAAAATTAATATATTTTAAATATATATATTATTATTTTATTTTATTGATCTTATGTTTTATTAACAAAAAATATTCACATTTTATCCTACTAAAACATAAAATTTGAGTTACTCATCTTATTTTACTTATATTTTTCATAATTACCTATGATTTAGTTAAACTAATGCTTATTTTTCATAAGAATGAAGTAAAATATATGATATACATAATGAACACCTAGACTTGTTTGATTCCAAATATATGTTGCAAGGAAAAACTGACATATGTTTTTAATGAATGTTAACGCAAATAGATATTTATCTAACTTACTTTATCTTACTTGTTTAAATTTAAGTGAATGTTTATATTTTTAAATGAATATTTATATTTATGCTTTTTAGATTAAGGATGAGGAATATTATTATGGTTTTTTTTAAAATTATTTTAAGGTTAAGTAAAAAAGTATTAAATATTTCTAGTGAGTTTTTATAACTTAAAATTTAAGTTCGCAAGAGGAATTTATTTTGATAAAAAAATGGAATTATGGATAAAGTCATAAAATATTGGAAAAATCCACTTTATCACTTATTGAATTAGAGAGAAAATCTAAATGTTAGTGAACTAGAATGTTAAATAAGGATTAGAAAATTAGTGAGGAAAGAAAACAAAAAAAATAATATATGTAAAAAAATAGTAAGCAAAGGGATTTGGGATATTGATTCTTTATCTTAATTGTTTGAATTCGTATATATGATGAATTTCGATAATTTTTAGATAACAATTTCGATAAGATTTCCCATGTAAATTAAGATTTTGAATGTAGAATAACATTGAATTACTTGCAAGGTTATTTCCGTAGCCAGAGATGTTAGTGATGCTCATAAAAGGATACTTGATTTCATATTGCATAACTATGGATTGTAGTAATACAAGAAATACACTAAGTGACAAACATTATTCGAATTTTCAAAACCCTAAATTATATTAGCTAAGCATATCTCATCGAATAAAGGAGTTTAAGAAAAAGGATAGTGAACTAATGTGGGATTATGATAAAAGATCTAGGGATTTAATGAGCCACATGACTTATTGAGCCACATGACTTATAGAATCCAAGATTTTTAGCATAATAAGTGGTTCATAGTGTGACATCCTTCCATAATGCGATTCCAAAATCCACAATTTTTTTTCCTTAATTTTTGTTTTAATAATTATTTATTTATTTCTTATATTCACATATGTTTATAGATCTATCAAATGTTTTCTCAAGCTAATTGCATTTTAAAATTTCTTATATCCAATGTTGTTGATGCAGAAGCATGAGGCTTGAAGACAAAAGACTTCGAATTTATTTTAAAAATACAAAAAAAGTTTACAAGCAAAGGAGTGGGATCCTTTAGCTGTCAATTTACAAAGCTTTCTAGATAGGATTTGAGCTAGAATTCAGGGATTTGGATTATCTTGTAATTAATTCGAGTAGTTACGCTTAGTTGAGATTCTTGAGGAGAATATCATGCACATTACATAGGATTAGCTAGTTTCAATCCATTGATTTAGGATCTGGTTGTTGTATGTAATGGTATTTATGTAAGTTTTGAATTAATATAAAGAGAATTTGCTGAGGAGGATTTGACTGTAAAATTTGAAATCTCTCTATGTCTCTAGGTATTTTGCGCATGAATGGTCAATCCTGAAGGTTTTAAATTTCCTTCGAAATATTTCTGAATACTGTTGATTTCCAACTTGGACTCTTTAGAACTAGATTTTATATAATCTTGTGTTATCGCGTTTAAATATTTATTCACTGTGTATTGAATTAATCAGGATGTATTAGAACCCATAGAGTTTAGTTAGTGATATCCTGAATTTAACTTAGACATAGTTTAAATTTGGTGGAAGCACTAAAACCTTGGCGGAATGAGGAAAAACTGATAAACGTCAAAGACACCTAGGAAAAGGTTTGAACCATCTGATCGATAGATCCAATAGATCTAACAGTTATCACGTGCTAACAAGTACAAAAGTTAAACAAAATATAAAAGTTGTCTTCGAAGGAGGAAGCAGTTTCTCACGTGGTCTCAAGGTGGTAAGTTGTATTTGGAATTTTCACGCGATTACACTTAGCAACCGACATGTAGCACGGGAAAACTGCTTTTCTTGTGTGCTCTCGGCTCGTTAAACATCGCGCAAGAATCCACGCGAGGTTGCGTGTCAACCATTAGATCAAGTGGAATTGATCAATGGTGGAGATCATCTGGCTAGGTTGCGAGCGGGGAAAGCGATAACCGTCGGATTGAGTGTTGAGATCGACGACGAAGAATTAACGCGATAAAGGTTTGTGCAATGACGAACGTGACAAGGTTATAAATTGGGGTTTTAATTCTTTTTTATTCCGTGGAAAATATGAAGGTTTGCCGAATAACGGGTAAATTGAACAATTCTGCTATTTTCACAGAATAACTAAATTTGGAGGTTGATGACTGATTCTCCAAAGGAAACCTGAGAAGAAGTTCCACCCGAGCTTGAGGAGATCGTTTCTGGTTTTGAATGATTATCCTTAACACCTGCAACCAACCCACCAGTTGTTCTTGTTAGTTCAAAAATCTACTTAACAATCAAAATGATTTATAAAGCATTATTCCCTACACCTTGATTTTGTGCTCCAATTCTCCAATTTTAGATTGGACTGGTCCCTAATGACATTGTAATGATTAATACCACAAACCAGTTTTTGGTCATCAAATTCCTTTATCAAAGTTAATTATTTTTCCATATCTAGCACCTTGTACTCATAGGCCTAGAATGTTACTTTTTTTCTTGTTTGAAAACCCTAACTGAGGTATGTATATTTTCCATCAATCTTCTATGTGATAATTTTCTATTTTCCACTTTGAGGATTGATGTGGATCCTAATTGTTGGGGTCCTAAGTTTATTTATATAATTCTTTGTTCTTTCTACAAACCTAACAAATTTATGAACATTAGGTACTTGATGTTTGATGTATCTATGCATTACATAACTTATCAAATCCATTTGGTGTTATGAACCTCAAATTCTATTTTTTTTATAGAGATTATTAGATTGTAGGTTGAATTCCATTATGCAAATACCTTTACATAAAAATTCATCTCATGATATGTAAACAAGATATTTATAGCACACTCACTTCACGAACACAAATACTATGTTGAATTTATTTTTGAACTTTGTCACTTGGTTTTATATAGAGATTTCAACCTTTAGACTACCCTCTTCTTGGGTGTAACCTACACACATCAAATTACGAATAACACAATAGAAATCAAGGCAATAAAAATCAAAACTCCATTATTACTCAGTGATTGATAACTATGCATAACTTACTTTAGAAGGATAGAGGAAAATGAATAATGTGGATTCAGGAATTTTGTACTCTGTTTAGGTTATAAGTGTAGCTTCTGCAAAGCTTTGAGTTGTTCAAGTCGAATTTAGAATTATAGACTAATTAATAGAGCTTCACATTAGGGTGACATTCCCAAATAGGTTTATATTTCTCTCTTTCTTCCTGAACTCAAATAGATATAAGTTTCAAAGTAACCTATTTCTCTCTTTCTTCCTGACCTCAAATAGATATAAGTTTCAAAGTTTGTTTCTCCTTTGTCAGATGAGAATTTCCAATGAGTTTCCTCGAGAAACTCTCACATATCATCAACTTGTTCATGGTTGTCTACGTAACAACTCTTCCTCCATTTTACATTTATCTGGAATATGATCAGAGAGTCATCCGAAACCACTAAGGATCTCAACAACGTCTCTCATATCATAAGATAAGACAGGTAACCAAAATCTTTAAAAGAATCTTGGTACATTTGTACAAAAAAAATGGGAAATTCGAATATGACGTGTACATTTGAATACCTTGTTTGTATAAATGTGTAGTCACCTCCTTGTTGAAAAATAAAAAAACATTGAGGAGTTTTGTTTCTAAAATATTGACACTCATATTTGAATTACCGATTAGTGAATATTGAAAACAAAATATTGTATGTGATGACACCTTACGTAAATTTCAGATTCATGCATCCAACATGCATGAGAAAATTTTGACAATTGAGTTTTCACCATGTAAATTGGATGCATGAAATCTATAATCGAGATAAATATGTCTTACAATGACAAGAAGTAATTTCAGTAAAACATGAAAAGATAGATTTCAATTTCTTTGATAATTGTGAAGGAGTATTCCATCTTTAATTGGGTTTTCCCATAGAGAAGATATTACATGCTGAAGGGAGTGAACTATCAAACTTTAGCTGAGACAACTAATTATTTTGAAGGGTGATACTCTCAAAATAATATTATTTTCATTAAAATTTTAATGCTGATATTTTATATGTTACATAATTACAAAATTTGTTTTATAATCCACTGTCTTTTTACATGTTAAATCTCAACACAATCTCTTGATAAAGAGAACATTGAATTATGGGCTGACATTCATTGTATTTTATAATTATGCACGATCTGTATAAGGCCACCTTGGATCTCCAACCAATTCTAGGGATGTAATTTTTATTTTGAATGGTATACCAATCAATGGATTATTAGAATTAAGCATTGGCAATGGAAACTCCATTGAGAATTTGCAATAGACACTTCATGTCAACTATATATTTCACATCTCAGGGTAAAAATCATTTGTTGGACTTTATCAATTGATAATGGAAAAAATGGTTTTTTGAATCAAACTAACAATAATACAAGGAATCTTCATTTGAAGTAGAATTCGATTACAGGGAGCACATTGAAGATAGTTAAGAATACTAATAATCTATACAAAATTTTTAACTCAACCGCATAGACATTCATCATTATAATCAATTAACAAGGTTAAGAGAATTGTTTCACATGAATTACTCACAACTACATAGACATCCAAACACAAAGACATAATGTTTACCTCGGAAACCCAAATAGGAAAACTAACTTTGAATGGTGCCTTAGTTCTCATTTTGACAATCTATGGTACAATGTAACTCTTGGCTTTCTATGTATCTTCCTTTCTTGGGCAACAAAAAAACCATTGGAGAACAAAAACATAGGAACAAATAGGGAGAGTTGGGGGGTAATACGCAGGCTAAAGGGTATGAATTTACATTTCCCATTCCCAAGTCTCTTCTCCTTTTCTATTTTATTTTACTTTTTTACACTCTTTTTTTCTCATTCACTTTTACATTTTCATTGTCGTTTAGATAGATTACTAACCTCCATTGGTTGTTGAAGTAATTTTCAAGTACTACTTATCTTACAACCATCCATTGATTTAGATACATTTCATATAACTCACCACCCTTCCAACCCCACTGACCCTAACTCTGACCTTAACTCTAATGCACCTTAATCCTCATTTCAAGTTAATTAAATCAATGCATTTGAGACTCAACTTGCTAAACTATTACACAATTTTAAGGATCCTTGACACCATACCTAAAATATATAATATATCTAATTAATTTTTGGTGTTTGATGTCACTATACAAACCCCTATTACATATCTTTAGATGCCACCAATACATTGGACATGACTTTTTTTAACAGTTATCATTTATTGTTATGTTCTTCTAAGCAAATTCTGTTAAATTCAACAATTAAATATTGATCTAAAATTCAATTTGAACAAGTCTTCAAAATTATACTCTATTATTTATTTGAATTTATTAGGAGTTCAAGTTTTGAACCACGCGCCTAAATCACATTGTATTATTTGCTGTACAAGTTTGCAATCCATTCTAAGAGATTTGAACTATAGACCTTTTATATGATCTAAAACCTTTGAATTTATTAGAATTTTAGGTTTGTAATTCCTTTTATGAGATTTAAACCATGGACTTAAATTGCATTTTAATTTATTAAATTTATTTGGAATTCAAGTTTGTAATATCTTCTAAATAATTTGAACCATAAACCTTTTAGATGTTGACATTATGATTCAAGTGTTGTCCTTGATGGCAACTCACTCAGAGGTTGGTACAGGTGCTCAGAGGTTGGTACAGGTGATGGCAACTTAATCAGAAGACAGATCTTAGTACAGCATGCCAAGGAAGTTCATATACGCAGGTTCGTTAAGCCCAAGTCGCGTGTACACGCAAGTTGGATTCAGAAAAAGCGCGTGTATGTGGAAAAGTACCTTTGGTCCATGGTGGTTAGTCCTTGGAAGTTGTGCCTATGATTTCGGACCATTGTGTCTCGACGGGCGTGTCGATCCCTAGTTTTGAAGTTGATGGTATTGTGTTACTATGGTTTTGGCTCTTGGTATTGAGCAAGGCCTAAGGCTATATAAGGAGAAGAAGATCATTAGGCAAAAACATCTTTCGACAAGGCTTGAATATCTAAGAGAGAAAGAGATCTGATATGCAGGATCTGGGTTGCTTGATATGAGCTAAGGAGAAATCACATCGGCGGATGGAAGACTAGATCTAAGGATAAATCGGGATCTAATGGTTTGAAATGCACTATTATGATATGGTTAATTATGCGTATTTCTAGATCTGCATACTGTCGCAATATTATGTTCTGGATCTAACTGATGTCTGGTACAGCTGCAAGTTGAGAGAATCTATTTTTAGATCTGTACGCAGTTTGGCTTAGGTAAAAGCGCGTGTATACACGGGTTTCGCTCATTGAAGTAGCGTATATCTCTGAAAGCTTGATTTTTGGGTTTGCAGTTGGATCTGACTGTTATTTCAGAGTTCTGTAGACTGCTCTGTGTTCTGGTATCTGGTGATTGACAAGGTTCAGTGGTTCAGTGATTCAAAGTTTGATAATACTAGTATTGGTTGTTTTATGCTTCAATGATCTGTTGTGAAAGTTGAATGAATTGGGGTCTACAGATTGTAATGTTGTGCTTCAGGAATATCCAGTCTGAAAATGTATGAAAGGTGGTACCTGAAAGAAAGAAGATTGTAGGTCAGCACCTACGTACTAGTATCTTGGCTAGTACAAGAGCAAAGGGGGTTGGAGCTCCCTTCCAAGGAAGCTTGGAGAACGAGAGAAGGTTGTAGCCTTCTGCAGGTTGTAGCCTGCGTACTGGTATAAGGCTGCACCAGTACAAAAGATTGTAAACTGAAGTTTCATATTAAAGAAAGATAGAGACAACTTGCAGCAGGTGGTTTTCACCCACATTGGGTTTCCACCTTACATCTTGGTGTTCATGTGTGTGGCTTTTGATCTGTTCTGTTATACTGCACCTGTTTACTGTTAATGTGGTGAATAATGTCCTGATGAACTTAACTGAAGAATAAGCTAACTAAATTATGAGTTTTCTTCTTATACACTGTTTTATTTAGTCACAGTAGCGTGTACACGCTGGTTCACCTAACTGAAGTAGCGTATATGTTTCTGAGCATTGAAAAAGTTTGATTGATCTAATAATACTGATTCACCCCCCCTCTCAGTATTATTTCCAACAATTGGTATCGGAGCAGGTCCTTCAAAGAAGCTTGATTGCTTGAAGGTAGATCATTCATCATGAGCAACTACGAGAAAGAAGCATCAATCAGGCCACCGATTTTTGATGGGACAAATTTCAATTATTGGAAGGTAAGAGTTACTGCATATCTTCAATCTCTTGGTACAGAAGTTTGGAACATTGTAGAAACAGGCTATGCTTTTCCTTCAGCTACTCCTACAGATCCAGCTGAGAAAAAGCAGTATGAAACAAATGCAAAAGCAGTCAGTACTCTATTAGGAAGTATATCCCAAATAGAATTCATGAAGGTCATGCACTTCAAATCAGCAAAAGAGATATGGGACAAAATGATCACTAGCTATGAAGGAGATGAACAGGTAAAGCAAGCTAAACTTCAAACTCTCAGGATTCAATATGAGACTCTCAAGATGTATAATGATGAAAGTGTGGCTAATTATTTTCTTCGGGTAGATGAGATTGTTAATTGCATGAAAAATTTGGGTGAAGAAATAAAAGAGACTATAGTAGTTCAAAAGATTCTAAGATCATTATCCCCCAAGTTTGAATCTAAAGTATCTGCAATAGAAGAAAAAGAAAATCTCCGTGTTCTCACTATGTCTCAGCTACATGGAATTCTAACTGCTTATGAAATGAGAAAGGGAGGTCCATCTGACAGAAGGGAAGCTGCTTTTAAGGCATCAGGAAAAGAAGATTACTATGAAGCAAGTCATGTTCCAGAAGAAGAGGAAGAAGAATCAAATTTTGTCAGAAATCTTCAAAGGGGTTCTGGAAGGTTCAGAGGTAAGCTACCTTTCAAATGCTTTGCTTGTGGAAGAGTAGGTCATTATGCTGCAAAATGTCCTTATAAGGATAAAGGAAAAGAACCTGCTAGATGGAACAAGAAACAAAGTGCAAATAAGAAAAGCTACTACACCCATGAAGATAGTGATGGCTTATCAAACAGTGATGAAGATGAACAAGGTAATAAATATAAGCTGTTAATGGCATTTGAAGATGATGATTATGAGGATGCTGTAGATGTGGATAATCTCTATAATGAAATTACTAGACTCAAGAGATGCATAGAAGAAAAGAGTGTGATCATTGATACTTTGCAATTTCAAATTGATGAAAAGGAAAAACATCTTGAAAAACTAGAAGGTGAAATTGTTGGTCTCAGAAAAGAAATTGAGAAAACAAAAGCTATTAATCTTAAGTTTGTCAAAGGATCTGAAACTTTGGATGAGATTATCAATGTGCAGCGGTCTCCTCTAAACAAGACAGGTTTGGGCTATAATGGAGAAACCTCTCAAGCATCCACCTCAAAAAGTTATCTTGATGCAGCAAGAAGAAATGAGCAGAAGAACAATGAAGATAATCAGGTAAAGCAGGGACGAATTACAAACAGAAACTATCAGGGACAATCCTTCTTAAGGGTGAACAAAAGCTACAACCAACCACAGGTAAAATCTTCTCAGTTTGGCTCAAGAATAGATGAAAATAGAAATTACAATCAGTTGGCTGGTAGATTCAATAACCGCAGAAGCTTCTTCAATGGACAATGCTTTTCTTGCCATAACTTTGGTCACAAAGCAGCTCAATGTGTTGCATATAAAACAATCATGACTAGGGAAGCTCAAAAACAAAGAAGTATGACAGGGATTACAAAGAGGACCTATAACAACTTTTCGGTTCTTGAAAATGAAGTTGAATGTTCTATTTGCAATAATTTTGGTCATAAAGACTCTGAATGCAGGAGCAGGTTTCAGGAGAAAAAGGAACAAGCCACGAGCACCAAAAAATGGAGAATAAAGGAACCTCAGACAGAAAGATGTGGGATAGCTTTTTATGCAGAAGGACAGGAAAATCTATGGTACATTGACAGTGGATGTTCGAAACATATGACAGGTGATAAAGAAAAACTTGAATCTTATTCTACTTTAGAAAAGGGAAAGAAAGTTTCTTTTGGAAATGATACTCCTGCAACTATAAAAGGAAAAGGTATTGCTCCTTTGAAAGAAAAGGTCAAGGCTGGAAATGTTTTGTATGTTGATGGATTGAAGCATAATCTACTAAGTGTCAGCCAGATGTGTGATCAAAAAACCGAGGTTATTTTCAGATCGAATGGATGTCTTGTTCGTGATCTTGATACAGGTAAAACAGTTCTCAAAGGCAAAAGAACTCCAAATAATCTGTACATATTTGAAGAAGGACAACAACAATGCTATCTTAGCAAGGATGAAGAGCACTGGTTATGGCATCGAAGGTTGGGACATCTAAGCTTCTCACAAATAAGGAAAGCATGCAAATATCAGGCAGTTCGCGATCTTCCAGATATCAAAATTCCAGACAACACCATATGCAAATCTTGTCAGTTTGGAAAGCAAACCAGAACTAACTTTCCAGAGAAGGAAGGATCAGCTAGCTTGCCTCTTGAGCTAGTCCATACAGATGTATGTGGTCCATTTAGGAAAAGGACACCTCGAGGAGAAGAATATCTGATATTATTCATTGATGATTTCTCAAGGTTTGTTTGGTTAGGGCTTATGAAGCACAAAGATGAAGCATTCGAAAAATTCAAATCCTTCAAAGCATTGGCTGAAAATGAATCAGGACACAAAATTAAGTGCCTCAGATCTGACAGAGGTGGGGAGTTCACATCAAATGAATTTTTCGATTTCTGCGATGAACATGGGATAAGAAGAGAATTCTCTACAGCTAGAACTCCTCAGCAAAATGGGGTTGTGGAAAGAATGAACAGAACTATCCAACAAATGGCTCGTGCTATGCTCGATGAATCAGGTACTCCTGCAACCTTCTGGGGTGAAGCTGCACATGCTGCTGTTATTATTCTTAACAAAACAAATGTCCGAGTAAACAGCACTCAAACACCTCATGAGCTTTGGAGTGGTAAAACTCCTTCCGTGAAGCATTTCAAAATCTTTGGGAGCAAATGTTATATTAAGAATACTGATGAGCAACTTGGCAAACTTGAACCTAGAGCAGATGAGGGCATTCTTCTTGGTTATTCTCCACATAGCAAAGCATACAAGTGCTACAATAAAAGACTTGGCAGAATTGTTGACAGTATTGATATAGTGGTTGATGAGAAGGGATATATTCCTAGGCAAGTTCATCATGAAGACATTGAAGAAGATGAAGGTTACTCTCAAAGGCGAAATGATGAAGAAGAAGAACCTCAAGAAGAAGAAGAATCTCAAGAAGAACCAGAGGAGCAGACAAGAATAGAAGAGAAGACTCCATCCAGATATGTTCAAAAGAATCATCCAGAAACTCAGATTGTGGGGCAGAAAGAAGCAGGAGTACAAACAAGAAGGACACTTGCAGAAGCTTCAAGCTACTTGGCACTACTCTCCTCCACTGAACCACAAAATGTGAAAGAGGCATGCAAAGATGAATGTTGGGTCAAAGCAATGGATGAAGAACTTGAGCAAATCGAAAAGAACAACACTTGGGAATTAGTTCCTAGACCAAAAGATAAGAATGTAATAGGAACAAAATGGGTCTTCAAGAATAAATTAAATGAAAATGGAGAAGTAATTAGAAACAAGGCCAGACTTGTTTGTAAAGGGTATGCACAGCAAGAAGGAATAGATTTTGAAGAGACCTTTGCTCCTGTGGCAAGACTTGAGGCCATCCGAATGTTCCTTGCTCTCTCAAGCTTTCAAAACTTCAAGGTATTTCAAATGGACGTGAAATCAGCCTTCCTGAATGGAGACTTAGAAGAAGAAGTATATATTGAGCAGCCAGATGGCTTCATTCTTGGGAATGATCCAAACCTTGTATGCAGATTGAAAAAGGCACTCTATGGACTCAAACAAGCTCCAAGGGCTTGGTACTATCGGTTGGACAAATATCTTCACCAACAAGGCTTTTCAAAAGGATCAGCAGATAGCAATCTCTATATAAAAGTTGAAAATAACAAATTGCTAATTCTTGTTGTTTATGTAGATGATATTATTTTTGGCAGCAATGAAGAGACTATGAGTCAAAACTTTGCCTTGGTTATGCAGAAAGAATTCGAAATGTCACTTCTTGGAGAATTGACATATTTTCTTGGATTGCAAATCCAACAAAATGAAGGAGGTATCTTCTTGTCTCAAACCAAATACCTCAAGCAGATCTTGAAGAAGTATGGCATGGAAGAGTCAAAGCCAGTATGTACACCCATGGTTACAGGATGCAGCCTCAGTGCAAATGATGAATCAGCAGCAGTTCACCAACCCACTTATAGATCCATGATTGGGAGTTTGCTTTATTTGACAGGTACTCGACCAGATATTACACATGCAGTAGGAATGGTTGGAAGATTTCAAGCCAACCCAAAGGAAACTCATCTTCAGGCAGTCAAAAGAATCTTCAAATATCTTCAAGGGACCCAAAACTATGGCTTATGGTATCCTAGAAATACAGATCTCACTCTTCATGCTTACACAGATGCAGATTGGGCTGGAAGTGTGGATGATAGGAAAAGCACAAGTGGTGGTGCTTTCTTCATGGGTTCCAGATTAGTATCTTGGTTCAGCAAAAAACAGAGTTCGATTGCCTTATCTACAGCTGAAGCAGAATATGTGGCTGCAGCATCTTGTTGCACACAACTTCTTTGGATGATGCAGACCTTGCAGGACTTTCAAATCACTTGCACTCCACCCGTCTCTATCTTATGTGATAATACAAGTGCAATCAGCATTTCAAAGAATCCAGTCATGCACTCAAAGACCAAGCACATACCAATCAAGTACCATTTTCTTCGGGAACAAGTGCTTGAGCAGAAGGTCAAGTTGGAGTATGTTCCTTCTAAGGAACAAGTTGCTGATATTCTCACAAAACCACTGCCCAGGGAAACTTTTGAATATCTCAGACAAAAGCTGGGAGTAGTTGATGCTTCATCCTGCTGTTGAAGCTTGTCTGTTCTACAGAAAAGTTGGTATACGCAAGTTACGAAAGGTATATACGCGTATACACGCGGATTTATGCTGGGAAAGTCGCGTGTATGGTGTACGCATGTTGCAGAGATTATATCCGCGTCCATACGCCGTTTCATGCAGGAGGAATCGCGTATATGAAGTTCTGAACAGCAAGGGCAAACTCTGGAGTTCTGAACAGCAATGGGTATGTCAGAATTCTTCAGGCACGGTTTCAGGAGGTGCAGCAGGCACAGGTTCAGGGGGAGCAGCTTAAAAGTCTCATAAAGTATTGTTGGCATTCAGATGTTTTGGTTGTTGATTTCAGGAAAAGGAGCTCAGAAAGAAATCCTGGTTGCTGATCTAAAAAGATGTTTATCATATGCTGCTGGTGACTTTCATAAGTCTTGGTCTAGATCTGTTGTCTCTATGTCATGTATCTCTCTTGTCATATCTCTTTTATGGTGTCAAGGTCATGTAACGGCCTATGTTGGTTTCCCCACTATGCCTGGGATGAATGCTGTAATATAATTGGTTGTTTCTGATATGTCCCCTCTTGGTAGGGAGTATGGATGTATGTATTGAGTCTTTTGGTGATAGGAAGGTCCCTTATGGTGTATAAGTCTTGGTTCTTGTTGAAGAACATCTTTTGCAGATCTGGCCTACTGTCAGGGGGAGCATGAGTCAGCACAGCCAAGCAGAGGTATCAGCATGTTCAGGGGGAGCACAGCCCTTTGCCCTTGATGTCAAAGGGGGAGAGTGACTTGGTGTGGTGGTTGCCATCAAGTCCAAAGGGGGAGATTGTTGACATTATGATTCAAGTGTTGTCCTTGATGGCAACTCACTCAGAGGTTGGTACAGGTGCTCAGAGGTTGGTACAGGTGATGGCAACTTAATCAGAAGACAGATCTTAGTACAACATGCCAAGGAAGTTCATATACGCAGGTTCGTTAAGCCCAAGTCGCGTGTACACGCAAGTTGGATTCAGAAAAAGCGCGTGTATGTGGAAAAGTACCTTTGGTCCATGGTGGTTAGTCCTTGGAAGTTGTGCCTATGATTTCGGACCATTGTGTCTCGACGGGCGTGTCGATCCCTAGTTTTGAAGTTGATGGTATTGTGTTACTATGGTTTTGGCTCTTGGTATTGAGCAAGGCCTAAGGCTATATAAGGAGAAGAAGATCATTAGGCAAAAACATCTTTCGACAAGGCTTGAATATCTAAGAGAGAAAGAGATCTGATATGCAGGATCTGGGTTGCTTGATATGAGCTAAGGAGAAATCACATCGGCGGATGGAAGACTAGATCTAAGGATAAATCGGGATCTAATGGTTTGAAATGCACTATTATGATATGGTTAATTATGCGTATTTCTAGATCTGCATACTGTCGCAATATTATGTTCTGGATCTAACTGATGTCTGGTACAGCTGCAAGTTGAGAGAATCTATTTTTAGATCTGTACGCAGTTTGGCTTAGGTAAAAGCGCGTGTATACGCGGGTTTCGCTCATTGAAGTAGTGTATATCTCTGAAAGCTTGATTTTTGGGTTTGCAGTTGGATCTGACTGTTATTTCAGAGTTCTGTAGACTGCTCTGTGTTCTGGTATCTGGTGATTGACAGGGTTCAGTGGTTCAGTGATTCAAAGTTTGATAATACTAGTATTGGTTGTTTTATGCTTCAATGATCTGTTGTGAAAGTTGAATGAATTGGGGTCTACAGATTGTAATGTTGTGCTTCAGGAATATCCAGTCTGAAAATGTATGAAAGGTGGTACCTGAAAGAAAGAAGATTGTAGGTCAGCACCTACGTACTAGTATCTTGGCTAATACAAGAGCAAAGGGGGTTGGAGCTCCCTTCCAAGGAAGCTTGGAGAACGAGAGAAGGTTGTAGCCTTCTGCAGGTTGTAGCCTGCGTACTGGTATAAGGCTGCACCAGTACAAAAGATTGTAAACTGAAGTTTCATATTAAAGAAAGATAGAGACAACTTGCAGCAGGTGGTTTTCACCCACATTGGGTTTCCACCTTACATCTTGGTGTTCATGTGTGTGGCTTTTGATCTGTTCTGTTATACTGCACCTGTTTACTGTTAATGTGGTGAATAATGTCATGATGAACTTAACTGAAGAATAAGATAACTAAATTATGAGTTTTCTTTTTATACGCTGTTTTATTTAGTCACAGTAGCGTGTACACGCTGGTTCACCTAACTGAAGTAGCGTATATGTTTCTGAGCATTGAAAAAGTTTGATTGATCTAATAATAATGATTCACCCCCCCTCTCAGTATTATTTCCAACATTAGACTATTCAAAATCTTAATAAATATCCTTCACAACAACATAATATCAATAAAAACTTAATTATAAGAAAGAAATAATTTACATAAAATTTATTGAAATATTAAGGTATTAGGTTTCCTAAAAGACTCACCAAAGAACCTCGATGCAAAATACTTAAATTCATCTAACCATTACATAACACCATTAGATAATAGGAACAAAGATTGAGAAACTACAACCACTTGAACTTGACTGTGATTATTATATAATCATAAAATGCAATAGATAAAATAAGATCACTACTTGTGCATAACCACAATTCAAAAACTCTAGGTTGTGAACATTGTTTAAATATTTCATAATCATTAAATTCATAATAATACTTTTTCCAAGGAAAAAGACGCAATTTTCATTAATATATTATGAAAATTACATGTATCTTCAGCATGTATGAGATGCATTCGTTGGTGAAATAGAATAGTTTAGTGTTCGCAACCATATATACAGATTACAACATAAGTTGCAGAGAGTAAATTAACTAGCAGTGATAACTTAAAACAAGTAGTGTCCAAAAACTGATAATGACAAAGCAAAAAACCATGGAATGATCAAGGTGATCATTTCGAGTGATTCCCATTCATCTCGATGAATGGATGACCGAAAAACTGAAAGAAAACACCATCTATGAATTCCTGAATTAACCATTGTCCCATGTTGTAATTCCCTACTTAATCTTATCATGCAAATTTTACTAGTGTTTAAATTTCCTTAAACTATTGACTTATAATTATCAAGAAATATTGGTACATACCTACATTAGTGAAATTGTAAATTTATTACTGATATAAATTTTGTTATTATTCAATTCCCAACTTACCTCCTCAAATTAAAATTTTGATAGGATATGGTCTCCTTCCATTTATTCCAATTTAAATATCCATATCCCCAAAATGTCCTCTCAAATTTACTTGGAAGAAGACATGGTCCTCTCCAATTAATTACCAAATTATATATTCATATCTCATCCCCAAAATATCCTCTCAAATTTTCTTGGGGGAAGACATGGTCCTCTCCAATTAATTACCAAATTATATATTCATATCTCATCCCTAAAATGTCCTCTCAAATTTACTTGGAGAAGACATGGTCCTCTCCAATTAATTACCAAATTATATATTCATATCTCATCCCCAAAATGTCCTCTCAAATTTACTTGGGAGAAGACATGGTCCTCTCCAGTTAATTACCAAATTATATATTCATATTTAATCCCCAAATGTTCTCTCAAATTTACTTGGGAGAAGACATGGTCCTCTCCAATTAATTACCAAATTATATATTCATATCTCATCTCCAAAATGTCCTCTCAAATTTACTTGGAAGAAGATAAGTAAAATGTAAGGATGAGGTGGTAGTTATGACATTAATGATAGGTGGCTGAGGTGGAGAAGAGAAGGGGGCATAAAAGGGAAAGGATGATGGGAGGAGAGGGGATCCTTGGTCTTGGTTTTGGAGGATTTTATTTTGAGAGGAAGGTGGAGAAAAGAGAAGGGAGAGAAGGAGAGTATTTGTTTAACTCGGATACACTACATCTGGTTGGACATGGTCTCGGAGGGATAGGGAAACTGTGGAGGTTTCTTGGGCTAGGAAATACTTCTTAGTTAAAAGGGAGGTAAATCCAGTCGGTAGTCAAGAGGAGCATCCCAGCAAGATCAGGAGCTCAGGGGCATCTCAACTAGTCTATCAGAACATGTATTCCTCTGTTTATAGATTACTCATGTAAGTGATTGAAATGAAATGCTTACTATTTAATTGTGGGAAATAAATTTTAATGGTAAATTATCATCGATTAAATGTTTAGTTAGAAATAAATTATTTCCCGTTTTATTGTATTTAAAATTAGAGAAATTTAGTTTTTGTTAGAGGACCCTAGGATGGAGCCTCACACGTGGTATCAGAGCTAAGTTTCAACTCTTCGGGACTTTATAGGCCCTATGCACTTGATTCAACATACTAAAATTCGTGGCCAACCTTAGCCCCCAGCCCCATTGTTGTAGTCTACCGATCCATGTATCATTAATTCCTGAGATGAGGACACCAAATTGGGCCGAGGCTTCTTAGTCCTTGCTGCTGGAAAAGGATTAAGTGCTACAGATGAAGCTACAAACATCTCAATTTCCCATGGTGAAAACATCTCTGGTCAAGGGACCACTGATGTTTCATCCCACTGGACCTTAAGTGATCTCTACTTTGAATCTGGCTATCTCACATTATCAACCTCACCCATGCCAATAATTGTACCAGTAAACCTTTGCTCAGGAGATTCTTCTCCTTCAAAACACATCTTAAACCTCATGCCAATAGAGAGACTGCTATTCATTGCCTCCATGTATTTATCATAAGGAATGATAAACTTTGACGGACTTGTCCTGCAAAAGAGAGCCATTACTATCTTGCAAACAAGCCAAATAAAAAAAGATGGCAATAGAGTATATTCTCATTAAGTCTACAAGATGCTCATATTAAGCACATCAAACTCGAAAAAATCAAGGACTATAACCATATATTATTTTTGATAAGAGAAAATACCCATCAGGTTTAGTATTTGGTAATATGAACTCATCAACTCTTAAAAGCATGGCACATCTATCCTCTTATTATCTCATGACAACATCAAACATTTTCCAGATCAATTTTCACCGAATTATTTAAAAAATCTCTAGAATAATTATACCTTTGAACTATGAATGGAATTTAAATAGATTAATACTCCACACACCCTTGTTAGCAAGTGCCCAAGGATGACAACTGCGGTAATAAAATAGAATCACATCTAATTTTCAAACAACATACCTAGGTTTGTAATAATCGGTAAAATAAGTCTGAGTTGAAACACCATGTGATGCAGTCGCAATGACACCAAGATGCATGTTGTGACTAGATAAAACTGATGATGGCATGTTAGTCTGCTAACGCATAGCACGCCTAACTCCAACACACAATTCTCCAACACGCAGTTCTTTGCTAGTAGAAATTTAACAACCAACTCATGGGTAGATGCTTGTATAACGTATCTATGTATCCAATAGAATTTTTCATGCTATTTTTCCTTTTGGATAATTCAAACAATAGACACACACTTTCTGGGTTCACTAACTGCACTTCCTACTATCATTGTTGTCCATGAAATCACATCTCTCTGAGACATTTTATCAAACATTTGGCACGCATTCTATAAATTCCCACATTTAGCATACATGTCTATCAGTTCATTCCACATATAAACATCCGATTCAAATCCATCTCCAACATATGATCACCAATCTCCTAAAGCATCATTGAGTCACTCTTAAATGAACCTGATGTATTTTCCATTTGTAGAAAGACCAATGATGACAAGGTATTACTCATAACTTTTAGACCCTGTACTTGTGACAAAGCGTTCCATAGAAGAATAACATTTTCTTGTAATCTAACAAGAAGCTCATGACTTTCTTCCAAAACATCAATTGCTCTAATTGAAGCACTTGTTAGACAAGGTGGCAAGGATGCGGAAAAGCAGTAACCTGCACCACGGAGATGTTGGTGATCAACAAGTTTTTTCACTTCCTGTACAAAAGCCTTCAGTAGTTGCCAAAGCATACCCCATACCAGCAATTATAATATCAATTTTTTGAATCAGAATTCCATAATGTTTGGTAAGACCTCTTCCAATTTTATCCAACACACCAAATGAGTTGCTTTCATCAACCAATACTCTGAACTTATACTTCTCTTTCAATCTTATAATTTCATCCAAGGGAACCATTTGACTTGAATTCTGATATTTAGTGACACCCATTAGAAAAGGTACATGCATCAATTTCAGTGCATTTGTGGTGACAATCTCGTATTTGGCTTGAGAAATATGATACCGGGAGATAGTACATAGGCCCAACACTTTATGCCAGCTCCCAATAACTCATAAAACTCTCCTAGTTGTCATTAGTTCGAATTTCTTGCTTAGATATTGGTCTCTTCTTTGAAAGAATGCCTCACACCTAGCCAATGAAGAAGGGACTCAACTCCAAGTATGCCATTTCCATTCCTCTTTGAAATAATACCCAAGTAGAGATAGATAAGTGCCCACGACTCCTTCAGCAAGGGTACACAACTACCCTAGCAAGCATAGGGTATTTGACCAGTCAAATAAAATGAGTACAGTAGAGCATTGTAGGTAACAACATCTAGTAAAAATACTCTGGCGTGTAATGTACAAAATAGCTTTTCTGCCTCTTCATCCATTCCAGATCGCCCATAAAATGGAATCATCACATTATAAGTCCAGATATCTGGCTCATAACCAAATCACTCCATATCCCTAAAAACATCTGCTGCCTCAGCTGAATTGATGCTTGCCACATAGGCAATGATCAATGTATTGTAAGTAATAGCGTCGGGCCTCAATCCAGCCTTACGCACTTCACCAAGTAGTCTAATCCTAGAGCCATTCTCCATGTGACTGGCCTTGGTGTGGGAGTTAATCAAAATATTGAAAGTCACAAGGTCCGGTTTGCAACCCATGGACTGCATCAGCTGAAGAAATTCCTCCACATTTTCTCTACCACCATGTCTAGCATAGACTCCCATCATTGCATTGTACACATGACCACAATTTCCTATTGTAGACTTGGCTCTCTGAAAGATTTCTTCAGCAAGGGTAGCTTGATTAGCCCTCCCCAACATAGCCAACATGGCAGTGAGCATCCTTGCATTTGGTGTATACCAATACCGAAGCTTAAGCCAATCATAAATCTCCATAGCCATTTGCCAATGTGTCTACCCAACCTATTTCACTACGAGGCAGTAATATGTGGGGGCTAGTTGCTCTATCCAATTCTCAAGCATTCTGCTATTAAAAGTTTACACATCTTCTCAATACCGTCAAAAGCTGAGGGCTTTTGTCGTTGTCAAATTTAGGTATACTCTTAAATTGAGAACTACTATATACAGAGGGCGGTAAGGTTTCCATAGATAACTTTGGTTATATGCCTATATTTAGAACTATTAGAGAACGAGTTGTCCATGTCAGGTCAATTCAAGTTCAAAGTCTGAACATATATGGTTGAAAGAAATAGAAATTGTGATTTTAAGAGAGGAAAGGCATAATTATTATACAAAGTGAGAGATATGTTAAATCCATGTGGGACCCCTTAAATTTGTGACAAGGGATATCATCCATATAACCATTACAATGTGAGGGATGTGTTAAATTGGTGTTAGAATTATTTATTTATTTATTTTGGGATAAGGGATTTCATTTATATAATTATTTTAATATATAATTCATAAAAATCATATGTCTAAGTTTTTATAATTTATAATCTATAATATTTAAACTCAAAATTATTTTGATTTTAGTTTTTCGAGGCGTAATTGTTAAGAATACGTGTTTTCGATTACAAATTTGAATACAAAAAAATATATTAGAGTATGTACACATCATTGCTTGAAAAATTATTCAATAAAATGCATGTCTTTAGAACCTTGTCATACACATTTGGATCTAATAGGAGGACTCGTTTGTGAAAGACGCCCATGGCTTCCTCCAAGCATTAGGTTCATTATAAACTATACATTTTCTGAGTTTCAATTAGTTAGATTTGAGGATAAACAATACAAAATGCAATGGCATTGACATGGTAATGGAGTTTGATTTTGGGATGTTAATTTTTTCCTCTTTGTATCTAGAGGAATTTGGTAATTGGTCTCATTCATACTCTAAAATATACTCATATAAGATGGAGTCGATTGCATTGCACAAAACATATTTCTTTTTTCTCTTAGAAGATTTTAATACATTAAAGTTGTCAAATGTGAACAACAATAGATTTGTATGTTAGAATCACATACAATATACAATACTATTATCTTAAATCATGTAGCACTAACCATTCTATATACATCAATTGGATAGTATATATCTAACAATAGTGTCAATATGGAGTCGATTGAGACAACTAGGCATCCACTTTGAAAACTAATATAACATTGTTGATGCAATTTCTAGAGGACACCTAGTATAATAATGCGATTAAAATGGTAAGCTAATGTTTATGTGAACGCTCAAAATATTTAAGATGGATTTAGGATGGTTGTTTAGGGATATATAAAAATATTTGAGTGTTACTAGCAATGCGTGGTAGAACTTGCTTAGATAGCAATGGGAGAGGATTTACTAGCCCCACGGTTATCATCTCAATATTAGAAATAGTTGTTTACAAGTATAACAAAAGGAAAACTTGCATCTATCATTATGAAAAACATGTGTGATCTGGGTAAGAATTGACAAGGCCCTAAGTTGTGCTAATAAGTCTTACGTATCATACAGATATTTGAACAATTTAAAATGGTGAGGACGCGAAGAAATCAAGGTCAAGGAGGATCATCACAAGGACCTCCTACAAATGACCCATTACCTTCACCAAAGTTGAATTTCATCTTGTGTTCCCTAGAAGCAATTAATGAGATCTTAAAAGGGTGCCAAAAAAATGAAGTGGAAGTGGAGCACCCTCCATCAGGGTTAGGAAATCTCAAGGGATCTAGAGACTCTGATAGAGGACCTCCAATCGAGGACATTACTAGGGAGCCCCAAAAGATTAAGCTCCCAGAGTTTGCTGGAGGTCATGCTAGTGAACGTGCAGAAGCCTGATTAGAAGGAATGAGAAGGAGCTTCACACTAAGGGATTATAATTCCAATTCAAAAGCTAAAATAGCAATATTCCAACTCAGAGATAGTTCTCTGAATATGTGGGGTAACTTATATCATCAACTACACCTCACTCCGGACATAGTTACTTGGGAGTTATTTGAGGAGAGATTCAGGAAAAAGTACCTACCAGCATATTAAGAAGAACAAATGGTAGGAGCATTCCATGCCTTTGTATAGGGAAATCGTAGGGTAGAAGAATATGAAATTAGATTGAGGGAATTGGTCAAGTATGTCTCCTACATGGATACTGACCAGTGTAAGAAGATCATTTTATTTATGGATTGAACCCTAAGATTAGGGCAATGGTGCGGATGTGGAAACCATGCTTAGTTGCAGAAGCCGTGGAATAAGCTCGTTATGTCGAAGAACACTTAGATTTAAAGGGTGGAAACAAAACCATTTTTCCATGCCAACCAAGGTTTATGGGGAAGGCCCCTTGTACCTTCCCCAAGGGAGGAAGTTTGAGGCCACCACCATATGGAAACAGGATTGTACCCAAAGCACCGACAGTGGGGATTTCAATGGTTAATATTGTAGCCTCACTCGTAGCTTCAAGGGCACGTGCAAATCAAGGTCATACACAAGGAGAAACAAGTAGGGGCAGCGGTCCCAAGGGAAGGAACTCTTTCCAAAGAACTCCACAACATTCGGTTCAAGGTCTACCGCGCATCACTTGTTGGGGATGCGGGGGACCTCATTACCAGCATGATTTCCTTGAATTACAAATTGGTAACAATCGTAGAGAAGGAAAAGCACCAATGGGGGGGGGGGGGCAAGTAGCCACCATATAATCTATGCAGAAGTTGATAACCAGCAAGTTGAACACTAGTCTGCCGTGGTAGAAACCTCAGGTATGATAAACAAAGTAAAAGTTAAAATTTTGTTTGATTCAGGAGCTACAGATAGTTTCGTTTCACCAGTTGCATTAGAAAAATGTGGGTTGGCAGCCTATGAGCATGATGACTTTAAGCAAGTTGATATGGCTTCTGGGATAAAATAAGCAGTAGGACCTAGTGTTGACCAATGTCAGGTAAACCTCGGGGTGTGTAAGACTAAATTGAAGGCATACATCACAACGTTGGGGACGTATGATGTAATTATTGGAATGGACTGGCTAGAAGCTCATCGAGCTTTGGTAAACTGTTTCAAGAAGAAGGTGATTTGTTTAGATGATGAAGGTAGGCCAATTGAGATTTTTGGAATCAAGAGAGGAGTGTCGCTACGATTCATATCCATGATGAAGGTAAAACGTTGTCTCTGACAAGGTTGCAAGCTATATGTGGTTGAGGCTGTAAGTGAGCAGAAAGGACCCTACCTAGATCAACAACCAATTTTGTCAGAATTCAAGGATGTTTTTCCTAAGGAATTTCCTAGATTACCTCCTGTAAGAGAGATTGATTTCATAATCGACCTAAAACCTCGTGCAGAACCAATATCTAAGACACCCTATAAGATGACAACTCCAGAACTTTGTGAGTTGTAAATGTAGTTAAAAGAGCTTTTAGACTTGGGGTTTATCAGACCTAGTATTTCACCTTAGGGTGCATCAGTGATTTTTGTCAAGAAGAAGTATGGTTCCTTACGGCTATGCATAGATTATAGGGACTTGAATAGAGCCACAATAAAGAATAGGTACTCAATACCTCGAATATATGACCTATTTGATCAAATGAAGGGAGTAGCAGTTTTCTCAAAGATCGATCTACGTTCTGGATACCATCAATTGAGGATTAAGGAAGAGGACATCTCAAAAGCTGCATTTCAAACTCGGTTTGGGCACTATGAGTTCATAGTTGTTCCATTTGGTTTGACCAATGCACCAGCAGTATTCATGAGCCTCATGAATGGTGTGTTCAGGAAGTATTTGGACCAATTTGTGCAAGTCTTTCTGGACGACATTCTTGTGTATTCCAAGAATGAAAAGGAGTAAGAAAAGCACCTAAGGATTGTATTGAATTGCTTAAGGGAAAATCAATTGTATGGAAAATTGTCAAAATGTTCCTTCTTTCAGAAGAAATTCCATTACCTCTGGCACATCATTTCAGGAGAAGGGATTTCAGTTGACCGGGAAAAGGTGAAGGCCATAATGGATTGGCCAGTACCGAAAAATTCTCATGAGGTGCATAGTTTTATAGGGCTAGCAGGGTATTATCACAGGTTTGTGGAAGGGTTTTTGAGGATTGAAAAACCCATCACCACATTACAACGAAAGGGGGTCAGGTATGAATGGGCATATTAATGTGACACTGCATTCACTTAACTAAAGAGGTTACTAACTAGTGCACCGATCCTTCAAGTACTGGACATGGAAAGAGACTTCATTATCTGCACCGATGCTTCGAAGCAAGGATTGGGTGCAGTATTGATGCAAGAAGGTGGAGTAATAGCTTATGCATCTAGAAAATTGAAGAAACATGAGCAGTTGTATGCTACCCATGACCTAGAATTAGCAGCAGTGATGTTAGCTTTGAAACTTTGGAGACACTAACTCGTTGCAAGAAGATTTGAGTTAAGAATAGATCATTAAAGCTTGAAGCATCTCTTCACTCAAAGGGATTTGAATGCTAGACAAAGGCGGTGGAGCGAATTCATGAGTGAGTATGATTTTGAGATCTCATATATCAAGGGAAAGGAGAATGTGGTGGCTGATGCACTAAGCAGGAGACCACGAACATTCTACCTAGTAGCCTTAAAAGTAAATTTGAGGGAACGTGTGTTGGAGAAACTCTTTGAAGATAGTTGGTATCTAAAGGTTATCTCAGCACTCTAGTTTGGGAAGCAGATAAAAACAAAGTTTGAGGGATATGTCCTTGAACCAGATGGACTATTGAGATTTCAAGGGAGAATGTACATGCCTAAAGAAGGGGGTATAAGAAGGACCATCCTCGAAGAGTCACATAGAGCACTCTATTGTGCACATCCTAGAGTGAGGAAGATGTACGCAGACATGAAGAAACCTTATTTTGGGTAGGCATGAAGCACGAAATAGTCTAGCTTGTCGCCAAATGTCTTGGATGTCAATGAGTGAAGGTTGATCATCACCATCCAGCAGGAATCCTACAACCACATGACATCCCTATGTCTAAATCGGAGGTAATTTCTATGGATTTTGTTGTGGGTGTGCCACTCACGTCCCAGAGGCACAATTCTATATTGGTTATAGTCGATAAATTGACCAAAAGTGCCCATTTCATTCCAGAGGCACAATTCTATATTGGTTATAGTTGATAAATTGACCAAAAGTGCCCATTTCATTCCAGTAAGAGACACTTACGATGTTACTGATGTGGCACAAGTTTTTATAAGTGAATTTATTCGACTACACGGGTTACCCACAAAGATCATTTCTGATAGAGACTCTCGATTTACATCTAGGTTTTGGACAAGTTTGAAGTCAGCACTAGGGACTCATTTGAACCTGAGCACTGCATGTCATCCAGAAATAGATGGGCAGACTGAAAGAGTAAATCAGGTTATGGAAGACATGCTTAGAATGTATGTCATGGATAATCAAACTCAGTGGGAAAGGTACTTACCATTGGTAGAGTTTGTCTATAATAACAATTACCATTATTCAATCGGGATGCCCCCTTATCAAGCTCTATATGGAAGGCCATGTAGGATGCCGTTGAGTTGGGAAACATTGGAGGACTGAGTAATAGTTGGGCCAAAATTAGTTCAAGAAATGGAGGAACAGGTAAAACAGATTCGACAAAGGTTAAAGGAAGCTTAAGATAGACAGAAGGGTTATGCTGATTCACATAGGATTGATCGTAGTTTTGAAGTAGGGGACCAAGTTTTTATTCGTATCCGACCCAACAAAAGAACCATTTGGTTTTGGAAAGGGACGAAGTTGTCAACTCAGTTCGTAGGACCTTTTAGGATCAAGGAGATGTTGAAAATAATACTGAGAGGGGTGGGGGGGGTGAATCAGTATTATCAAATCAACATAACTTTTTCATTTCCATGTTCAGATTCATATACGCTACTTCAGTTAAGGATACTCGCGTATATATGCAACTGTGTTTAATGCAACTAACGTATATCCCGTAAACTTAAGATTCAATTAGTTGATCTTCAATGAGTGCATCAAAACATTATTAACCATATTAACAGTAAACAGGTGCAGTAAAACAGAACAAATCATCACACATAAGGAGCACACATGAACACCATGATACAAGGTGGAAACCCAATGTGGGTGAAAACCGCCTGCTGCAATTCATCTCTATCTTCTTTTAATAAGAAAACTTCTTTTTACAATAGTACTGGTGTAGTCTTATACCAGTACGCAGGCTTCTACCTGCAGAAGGCTACAACCTTCTCTCATTCTCCAGACTCTCCTGGAAGGGAGCTACAACCCCCTTAGCTCTTGTACTAGCTGAAGTACTAGTACGTAGGTGCTGGCCTACAGAAGGCTACAACCTTCTCATTTCTTCCAGGGACCACGTTTCATAAATTTTTAGATTGGATCCATAAATACAAAGAAATCACCACTGTAAGACAATCATCAACTATATCTGAATCATCAATCACTAAATCACCCAATACTGAATCACTGAAACCCTGTCTTCAGAACACAGTTACCAGAACACAAACCAGAGCCCAAAACTCTGCAACAACCACTAGAACCAACATCAACCTGAAACATCAAATCTCATAATGCATACACTAATTGATTGTGTAAAAACCGTGTGTACACGTGCTTTCACCAGAGAGAACCCGCGTACAGATCTAAAGATAATTACTTATACCTTCGCTGCCATTTCCAACTTGATTCAGATCGAGCCAAGCATCACAAACCCATAACCAACATACTAGATCTTCACCCTTTTGTCAGACATACATTTCTTGCTCATGCACCCTTGACCTAATGATCTTCTCCTTATATAGGTTTAGGCTTCTCTCAATACCATGGTCCAAAACCATGTAGAAACAATACCTTGGACCCAATACCTGGGATCAACACTTCAGACCAAATACCACGGACCAATACCAAAATACCATGGACCAAATACCACGGACCAAAACTTAGTTTTCCAACATGTACGCACCTTTCCTTCTGTGAACCTGCGTGTGTACGCATACACGCCTTTTGTTCTTCTCAACCGTGTGTATACGCGCTTTCATCAAGGTTAACCTACGTATATCTCTCTCTTGACCTGCTGTTCTAAGATCTATCCTCTGATTGAGATGCCATCACCAGTATCATACGTCTGAGTGAGTTGCCATCAAGAACAACACTTGTATCATAATGCCAACAGGAGAAGATTGGACTAGTTGCCTATCATCTTGTACTACCACCCCATTTGCATAAAACTCATGATGCTTTTCATGTATCTATTTTACGACATTATGTTTCTGATGAATCTCAGAAATTGGATTTGAGGGAATTGCAGGTCTCGAACATGGGAACCGTAGTGGTCGAACCAATACACATATTGGACTTTAGAGTTCGGCAACTTAGACGTCACATGGTGGACCAGGTTAAGGTCCAGTGGGACAAGTATAGCCCAGGATCTGCTACCTGGGAGGATGCAAAGACTATACATCGTGACTACCCCTCACTTTTCAAGCATCTGTGACGCCCATTTTGACTTAGATAGCTACCTATGTTGAGGCTCTATTTTACAGTTCCATGTTATTTATTTATGAACGTTATGTAATATTGATGCATTTAGTTGGACATGTGAAACTACTTATATGAATCATTAGATGGATTTGGTATTGATGTGTTGGAAATAATACTGAGAGGGGGGGTGAATCAGTATTATCTAGCAATTTACCAAATCTTCCTTATTTGATCTTTTGAATTATTCTTGCATATCAGTACCATAAAACAATGAGCATGAATAAAGAAAATAGACAGTCACACCAAAGAACACAAGATGTAAGGTGGAAACACAATGCGGGAGAAAACCACCTGCTGCAATATGTCTCTATCTTCTTTCAAGAAATTCTTTTTACAATGATTTTGTGCTGGTGCAGTCCTTTACCAGCACGCAGGCTGCAACCTGCAGAGAGCTACAACTCTCTCTCTCGTTTTCCAGTCTCTCCTGGAAGGGAGCTACAACCCCCTACTTCTTTTCATGAAGAATCAAATGATCAACAAGTATACAACAGATACAGTCCACTACAGATATCAGATCAGTAATTACAGAAATAACCCAGAACACCTTACGAATAGAAATATACAGTCAACAGATCATCTCAAGACAGGGACGCATATTTTATTTCTGTGGCCTGCGACTGGACGCAGTCTACCTTCCGCTGCTCTGCGTGCAGACGCACTGTTCCTCTATGCTTAGCTGCGACCGGCGCACCCAAAGACACTGTTGCGCCGCGTCTTTTGCTTCAGAGACGCACCCAATAACACAGTCGCGCCGCGTCTTTTGCTTCAGAGACGCACCCAATAACACAGTCGCGCCGCGTCCTTTGCCTCAGAGACGCACCTGAGCCTTTACTGTACTGCGTCCCGGCGCACTTTCCCTTCACTGAATCTGCGTCCCTTCAGATATAGAAGATAAGAGGACTTCAGAACCAACCCAAACACTCAGATCCACAGATCTGATCATGCGCCATAGAGATCACAGTCCATTAGAAGATTCGCCTTCATAGATCTGGGCTTGATCTCACCAAAAGATATTCAACCAAGATGATTCATAATCCAAATGAATTCCTTTGCTTTATATAGGCAAGCTTCTCCCCAAAACATGGAACAATACCACGAGCCGACACCATAGAAACACAAAACCGTTGGCTAGATACCACACAAGAAACCCCCACGTGCTTTTCTCTGCCTTGAAATGTGTGCACTGGGCGGACGCACCTCCTGAACGGCTGGCCTGTGTCCCTGGACGCGGGTTCTGTATGGTATACCTGCGGGGACGCACTTGCTGAGCATATTTCCTGCGTCCTTCTTGATTTATCACCTGAATGGGTTTGCCATCAAGGACAACACCTGAATCATAATGCCAACAATCTCCCCCTTTGGACTTGATGGCAACCACATAATCTTTAGCTTCATTCTCCCCCTTTGACATCAAGAGCAAAGGGTATGCTCCCCCTATGCTCATGCATCTCCAGATCTGTAACCAGAAATCCATCATGAAGGAGATAGAGACATATTGCAGCTATTTCCAAGATCTCCTTCTCCATAATGCCAACAATGCATTATGTGCTCCCCCTGAGCCTATACCACCAATAGGAAGATGATCAACAGTAAGATGATGCATCAACAACCCCCAGCTTTTGCCTGAGGTATTCAAAAGTGTCCCTGGGCAACGGTTTGGTGAAAATATCAGCAACTTGTTCCTTAGAAGGAACATACTCCAACTTGACCTTCTGTTCAAGTACTTGTTCCCGGAGAAAATGGTACTTGATTGGTATGTGCTTGGTTTTTGAATGCATAACCGGATTCTTTGAGATGCTGATTGCACTTGTGTTGTCACATAAGATAGGAATAGGAGGTGTACAAGTGATTTGATAATCCTGCAAAGTCTGCATCATCCAAAGAAGTTGGGTGCAACAAGATGCAGCAGCAACATATTCCGCTTCAGCTGTAGACAAGGCAATTGAACTCTGTTTCTTGCTGAACCAAGATACCAGTCTGGAGCCCATAAAGAATGCACCGCCACTTGTGCTTTTCCTGTCATCCACGCTTCCGGCCCAATCTGCATCTGTGTAAGCATGAAGAGTGAGATCTTTATCTCTAGGATACCATAAGCCATAATTTTGAGTCCCTTGAAGATATTTGAAAATTCTCTTCACTGCTTGAAGATGAGTCTCCTTTGGATTTGCCTGAAATCTTCCAACTATTCCAACTGCATGCATGATGTCTGGTCGGGTACCTGTCAAATATAGTAAACTTCCAATCATAGATCTGTAGGTTGGTTGATGTACTGCTGCAGATTCATCATTTGCACTGAGACTACATCCTGTGACCATGGGTGTACATACTGGTTTTGCATCTTCCATGCCATATTTCTTCAAAATCTGCTTGAGATACTTGGTTTGAGATAAAAAGATTCCTCCTTCCTTCTGTTGGATTTGCAAACCAAGGAAATATGTCAGTTCTCCTAGCAAGGACATTTCAAATTCTTTCTGCATGACTGAGGCAAAGCTTTGACTCATAGCTTCTTCATTGCTGCCAAAAATAATGTCATCTACATACACAACAAGTATTAGCAATTTGTCATTTTCAACTTTTATATACAGATTGCTATCTGCTGAACCTTTTAAGAAACCTTGTTGATGAAGATATTTGTCCAACCGGTAGTACCAAGCCCTTGGAGCTTGTTTGAGACCATAGAGAGCCTTTTTCAATCGGCATACAAGATTTGGATCATTTCCAAGAATGAACCCATCTGGCTGTTCAATGTACACTTCTTCTTCCAAGTCTCCATTCAAAAAGGCTGATTTCACATCCATTTGAAATACTTTGAAGTTCTGAAAACTTGAGAGAGCAAGGAACATTCGGATGGCCTCAAGTCTTGCAACAGGAGCAAAAGTTTCTTCAAAGTCTATTCCTTCTTGCTGTGCATACCCTTTACAAACAAGTCTGGCTTTGTTTCTAATTACTTCTCCATTTTCATTCAATTTATTTTTGAAGACCCATTTTGTTCCGATAACATTCTTATCCTTTGGTCTAGGAACCAGCTCCCAAGTGTTGTTCTTTTCGATTTGCTCAAGTTCTTCATCCATTGCTTTCACCCAACATTCATCTTTGCATGCCTCTTTCACATTTTGTGGTTCAGTAGAGGAGAGTAATGCCAAATAACTTGAAGCTTCTGCAACTGTTCTTCTAGTTTGTATACCTGCTTCTTTTTGTCCCATGATCTGAGATTCTGGATGGTTCTTTTGAACATATCTGGATGGAGTCTTTTCTTCTATTCTTGTTCGTTCTTCTGCTTCTTCGTGAGGTTCTTCTTGAGATTCTTCTTGCGGTTCTTCTTCTTCATCATTCTGTCTTTGAGGGTAGCTTTCATCTTCTTCGATGTCTTCACGATGTATTTGCCTAGGAATGTATCCCTTCTCATCAACCACTACATCAATGCTGTCAACAATTCTGCCAAGTCTTTTATTGTAGCATTTGTATGCTTTGCTATGTGGAGAATAGCCAAGAAGAATGCCTTCATCTGCTCTAGGATCAAGTTTGCCAAGCTGCTCCTCAGTATTCTTGATATAGCATTTGCTCCCAAAGATTTTGAAGTGCTTTACCGAAGGAGTTTTACCACTCCAGAGCTCATGAGGGGTTTGAGTGCTGTTCACCCGGACATTTGTCTTGTTGAGAATAATAACCGCAGTATGTGCAGCCTCACCCCAGAAGGTTGCGGGGGTTCCTGATTCATCAAGCATAGCACGAGCCATTTGTTGGATTGTTCTGTTCATTCTTTCAACAACTCCATTTTGCTGAGGCGTTCTAGCTGTAGAGAATTCTCTCCTTATCCCATGTTCATCACAGAAATCGAAAAATTCATTTGAAGTAAATTCCCCACCTCTGTCAGATCTGAGGCACTTAATTTTGTGACCTGATTCATTTTCAGCCAAGGCTTTGAAGGTTTTGAATTTTTCGAATGCTTCATCTTTGTGCTTCATAAGCCCTAACCAAACAAACCTGGAGAAATCGTCAATAAATAATATCAAGTATTCCTCTCCTCTAGGTGTTCTTTTCCTGAATGGCCCACATACATCTGTATGTACTAGCTCAAGAGGCATGCTAGCTGATCCTTCTTTCTCTGGAAAGTTAGTCCTGGTTTGTTTTCCAAACTGACATGATCTGCATATGGTGTTGTCAGGAATTTTGATATCTGGAAGATCGCGAACTGCCTGATATTTGCATGCTTTCCTTATTTGTGAGAAGCTTAGATGTCCCAACCTTCGATGCCATAACCAGTGCTCTTCATCCTTGCTTAGATAGCATTGTTGTTGTCCTTCTTCAAATATGTACAGATTATTTGGAGTTCTTTTCCCTTTGAGAACTGTTTTCCCTGTATCAAGATCACGAACAAGACATCCATTTGATCTGAATATAACCTCGGTTCTTTGATCACACATCTGGCTGACACTTAGTAGATTATGCTTCAATCCATCAACAAATAAAACATTTCCAGCCTTAACATCTTCTTTTAAAGGAGCAATACCTTTTCCTTTTATAGTTGCAGGAGTATCATTTCCAAAAGAGACTTTCTTTCCCTTTTCTAAATTAGAATAAGACTCAAGTTTTTCTTTATCACCTGTCATATGCTTCGAACATCCACTGTCAATGTACCATAGATTTTCTTGTCCTTCTGCATAAAATGCTATCCCACATCTTTCTGTTTGAGGTTCCTTTATTCTCCATGTTTTGGCGCCTGAGGCTTGTTCCTTTTTCTGCTCTTGTACCTTTCTTTCCGGAAACCTGCTTCTGCATTCAAAGTCTTTATGTCCAAAATTATTGCAAATAGAACATTCAACTTCATTTTCAAGAGCTGAAAAGTTGTTATAGGTCCTTTTTGTAATCCCTGTCATACTTCTTTGTTTTTGAGCTTCCCTAGTCATGATTGTTTTATACGCAACACATTGAGCTGCTTTGTGACCAAAGTTATGGCAAGAAAAGCATTGTCCATTGAAGAAGCTTCTGCGATTATTGGATCTACCAGCCAACTGATTGTAATTTCTATTTTCATCTATTCTTGAACCAAATTGAGAAGATTTTACCTGTGGCTGGTTGTGGCTTTTGTTCACCCTTAAGCTGGATTGCCCTTGATAGTTTCTGTTTGACATTTGTCCCTGCTTTACCTGATGATCTTCCTTGTGCTCTTGCTCATTTCTTCTTGCTGCATCAAGATAACTTTTTGAAGTGGATGCTTGAGAAGTTTCTCCATTATAGCCCAAACCTGTCTTATTTAGTGGAGACCGCTGCACACTGATAATCTCATCCAAAGTTTCAGATCCTTTGACAAACTTGAGATTAATAGTTTTTGTTTTCTCAATTTCTTTTCTAAGACCAACAATTTCACCTTCTAATTTTTCAAGATGTTTTTCTTTTTCATCAATTTGGAATTGTAGAGTATCAATAATCATGTTCTTTTCTTCTATGCATCTCTTGAGTCTAGTAATTTCATCATAAAGGTTATCCACATCTACAGCATCCTCATAATCATCATCTTCAAATGCCATTAACAACCTATATTTATTACCTTGTTCATCTTCATCACTGTTTGATAAGCCATCACTATCTTCATGGGTGTAGTAGCTTTTCTTATTTGCACTCTGTTTCTTGTTCCATCTAACTGGTTCCTTTCCTTTATCCTTATAAGAGCATTTTGCAGCATAATGACCTACTCTTCCACAAGCAAAGCATTTGAAAGGTAGCTTACCTCTGAACCTTCCAGAACCCCTTTGAATATTTCTGACAAAATTTGATTCTTCTTCCTCTTCTTCTGGAACATGACTTGCTTCATAGTGATCTTCTTTGCCTGATGCTTTAAAAGCAGCTTCCCTTCTGTCTGATGGACCTCCCTTTCTCATTTCATAAGCAGTTAGAATTCCATGCAGCTGAGACATAGTGAGAACACGGAGATTTTCCTTTTCTTCTACTGCAGATACTTTAGATTCAAACTTGGGGGATAATGATCTTAGAATCTTTTGAACTACTATAGTCTCTTTTATTTCTTCACCCAAATTTTTCATACAATTAACAATCTCATCTACCCGAAGAAAATAATTAGCCACACTTTCATCATTGTACATCTTGAGAGTCTCATATTGAATCCTGAGAGTTTGAAGTTTAGCTTCTTTTACCTGTTCATCTCCTTCATAGCTAGTGATCATTTTGTCCCATATCTCTTTTGCTGATTTGAAGTGCATGACCTTCATGAACTCTGTTTGGGATATACTTCCTAATAGAGTACTGACTGCTTTTGCATTTGTTTCATACTGCTTTTTCTCAGCTGGATCTGTAGGAGTAACTGAAGGAAAGGCATAGCCTATTTCTACAATGTTCCAAACTTCTGTACCAAGAGATTGAAGATATGCAGTAATTCTTACCTTCCAATAATTGAAGTTTGTCCCATCGAAGACGGGTGGCCTGATTGATGCTTCTCTCTCGTAGTTGCTCATGATGAACGATCTACCTTCAAGCGATCAAGCTTTTCTGAAGGACCTGCTCTGATACCAATTGTTGGAAATAATACTGAGAGGGGGGGTGAATCAGTATTATCTAGCAATTTACCAAATCTTCCTTATTTGATCTTTTGAATTATTCTTGCATATCAGTACCATAAAACAATGAGCATGAATAAAGAAAATAGACAGTCACACCAAAGAACACAAGATGTAAGGTGGAAACACAATGCGGGAGAAAACCACCTGCTGCAATATGTCTCTATCTTCTTTCAAGAAATTCTTTTTACAATGATTTTGTGCTGGTGCAGTCCTTTACCAGCACGCAGGCTGCAACCTGCAGAGAGCTACAACTCTCTCTCTCGTTTTCCAGTCTCTCCTGGAAGGGAGCTACAACCCCCTACTTCTTTTCATGAAGAATCAAATGATCAACAAGTATACAACAGATACAATCCACTACAGATATCAGATCAGTAATTACAGAAATAACCCAGAACACCTTACGAATAGAAATATACAGTCAACAGATCATCTCAAGACAGGGACGCATATTTTATTTCTGTGGCCTGCGACTGGACGCAGTCTACCTTCCGCTGCTCTACGTGCAGACGCACTGTTCCTCTATGCTTAGCTGCGACCGGCGCACCCAAAGACACTGTTGCGCCGCGTCTTTTGCTTCAGAGACGCACCCAATAACACAGTCGCGCCGCGTCTTTTGCTTCAGAGACGCACCCAATAACACAGTCGCGCCGCGTCCTTTGCCTCAGAGACGCACCTGAGCCTTTACTGTACTGCGTCCCGGCGCACTTTCCCTTCACTGAATCTGCGTCCCTTCAGATATAGAAGATAAGAGGACTTCAGAACCAACCCAAACACTCAGATCCACAGATCTGATCATGCGCCATAGAGATCACAGTCCATTAGAAGATTCGCCTTCATAGATCTGGGCTTGATCTCACCAAAAGATATTCAACCAAGATGATTCATAATCCAAATGAATTCCTTTGCTTTATATAGGCAAGCTTCTCCCCAAAACATGGAACAATACCACGAGCCGACACCATAGAAACACAAAACCGTCGGCTAGATACCACACAAGAAACCCCCACGTGCTTTTCTCTGCCTTGAAATGTGTGCACTGGGCGGACGCACCTCCTGAACGGCTGGCCTGCGTCCCTGGACGCGGGTTCTGTATGGTATACCTGCGGGGACGCACTTGCTGAGCATATTTCCTGCGTCCTTCTTGATTTATCACCTGAATGGGTTTGCCATCAAGGACAACACCTGAATCATAATGCCAACATGATGATGGAAATGTTTGATGTATGGCCTAATGTATTACTTACTTGGTGATGAATTGTCTAGTGCATGAATTATCATAATTATTGTTGTTTGATGTATGGCTCAAGTGGATATGATTTATTTAATGAATGGCTTAGTGAAATTATGATTTATTTCCAGTATGAACTGCAATATTGACACATGGGTACTAGACTTAATAACATGATGTTTAAGATCACTTATCTATATATATCTTGTTGTTATATAAATGGAATAAGAGCTAATCGGTAGATTGGAAAGAACTATATGATAGCCAAGATATACTCTTCCATTGGGGTAAGGTCAAGACATCTCATGAGGAAAGGTATAATGTACATTGTTCTATTACATTTTGTATCTACTTGATATGCACTCTTATGACATGGGTAAAATGTGAATGACAGGTGACAAGACTACCTAATTGGATTATTCGATGACAAGTATCCAACCAGTGCTGTAGTGTGGTCCATATTAGGGATTTAACCCTAGTTGTGAGGAGGGGTGGAGGTATTTCCCACCGTGTAACCTCCAAACCTAGAATCGTGGGAGGGAAGTGGTGGACACACTTCGCTAGACGTGTGATGACGATTGTCAGTTGCCTTGTGGGGAAGTTAGGTCGATATAGTCAACGCATCCACCATATTGGTTTTATCAGTGGTTAGATTGGTATAGACGATGTCACCGTATATAGCAACAGAGGATGGATAGGGTGGGAATGGAAGTAGGTCAAGAAGGATATGAGGATATAGATCAGTTGGAGACTCTTGATGGAAAACGATGTCATTGTCTGACTTATCAAATTTTACTACTATAACTCTCTCTCTATTTTGCTATGCCTTATTGCCAAACTGCTTCGAACTCCTTGTATCTTTTACACTCTAACTTCAGGACGAAGTTTTCTGAAGGAGGAGTGTATGTAATGCCCTACTTAATCTTATCATGCAAGTTTTACTAGTGTTTAAATTTCCTTAACATATTGACTTATAATTATCAAGAAATATTGGTACATACCTACATTGGCGAAACTGTAAATTTATTTCTAATATAAATTTTGTTATTATTCAATTCCCAACTTACCTCCTCAAATTTAAATTTTGATAGGATATGGTCTCCTTCCATTTATTCCAATTTAAATATCCATATCCCCAAAATGTCCTCTCAAATTTACTTGGGAGAAGACATGGTCCTCTCCAATTAATTAACAAATTATATATTCATATCTCATCCCCAAAATGTACTCCCAAATTTACTTGGGAGAAGACATGGTCCTCTCCAATTAATTACCAAATTATATATTCATATCTCATCCCCAAAATTTCCTCTCAAATTTACTTGAGAGAAGACATGGTCCTCTCCAGTTAATTACCAAATTATATATTCATATCTCATCCCCAAAATGTCCTCTCAAATTTACTTGGGAGAAGACATGGTCCTCTCCAATTAATTACCAAATTATATATTCATATCTCATCCCCAAAATGTCCTCTCAAATTTACTTGGGAGAAGATAAGTCAAATGTAAGGATGAGGGGGTAGTTATGACATTAATGATAGGTGGTTGAGGTGGAGAAGAGAAGGGGGCATAAAAGGGAAAGGATGATGGGAGGAGAGGGGATCCTTGGTCTTGGTTTTGGTTTTGGTTTTGTTTTTGGTTGTGGTTTTGGAGGATTTTGTTTTAAGAGGAAGGTGGTGAAAAGAGAAGGGAGAGAAGGAGAGTATTTGTTTAACTTGGACACACTACATCTGGTTCGAATTGGGCTCGGAGGGCTAGGGAACCTGTGGAGGTTTCCTGGGCTAGGAAATACTTCCTAGTTGGCTGGGAGGTAAATCCAATCGGTAGTCAAGAGGAGCATCCCAGTAGGGTCAGGAGCTCAGGGGCATCTCAACTAGGCTATTGGAACAAGTATTCCTCTGTTTATAGATTACTCATGTAAGTGATTGAAATGAAATGCTTATTATTTAATTGTGGGAAATAAATTTTAATGGTAATCATCGATTAAATGTTTAGTTAGAAATAAGTTATTTCCCATTTTATTGTATTTAAAATTAGAGAAAGTTAGTTTTTGTTAGAGGACCCTAGGATGCAGTCTCACACTTGTTCAACTACACAACCTTTTTGGATAGAAAATCAACGATCTCATTCCTTTCCCTGTATATATGAGAGCATAAAATAGAATCAAATTGTGATTTTAGAGTAATGACATCATCCAGTGTGTCCCTGAGTGTGTGCAAGTGACAATGATATACATCATTTATCCAATTTATAACAAGTTGTGAATCCCCAAAGATCTGAATCTTTTGACAATTTTGTTCCTGCGCAAAAAGGAGAAGGTGTTTTAAACTGTGTAGCTTAGAAAAATTATTTGTTCCCCTTCTAAGAACCACTTTGATTCTAAAAGATAGGGTCTCATTTATGTGAAGGACGACACCCGCCCCCCCCCCCCCCCCCCCCCACAACCCTCGGCTTGGGCAGAGCCATCAAAATAACCCCACGGGAAACTATTATCGAAGAGTTCTGGAGTGATGACCCGAGGAGGTTTGCTGTCAGGGATGTCTGGAATCAGATTGAAAATGGCTACAGAGTTGATACAGGTGGCTAACCAGTTGATCGGTGCATCCTGGAAGATCAGTTGGTTCTTGTTTAACCAAATGCCCCAACAAACAATCAAGGGAAGATTTTTGGCTTTTTGGGATGGAGCCTCAATCCACCAACGAAACCATGCTTCCTCAAAATTTTGTCCAACCCAATTGGTCTTTATGTTGAGGGAAGAAATTATAGAGGACCAAAACTGTGCCGTAACCGGGCAGAGGAGGAAGAGATGGTTTGTGTCTTCAGCATTGGATTTGCATAAGCAACATCTGGAGGGACTGTGGAAAGCCCATTTCATGAGGTTTATTTCTATTGGGGCTTTGTTTGTGAGAATACACCACATGAAAAACTTTGACTTTGGGAGGGCTTTTAGTTTCCAGTGGTGCTACCACCAGTTGATTATGCCATTTTCCTAGGCTGTCATAAGAGTCACATAACTTACTTTTCGGGAGTATTGCCCATGAGGGTCAATGGCCTAGATGAGCTCATCCTCTTTCTTTGTTAGCCTGATATTGGCTTCCTCTAGTGCCCCAATGAAGCAATTCTAGTCCTTGCTCCATCTATCTAGGATGTTCAAATCTCTGTGATCCAGCCATCGCCGAGGCACCCAAAGGTCGATTCCCACAACAAAAATTTGGGCAATCTTTGAGATACCTGTCCCTGAGAGAAATTGTCGAAGGGCCCTCGGTAGGATGTGGGCATTGCCACAACCAGTCTAAGCATCAGTGCCTAATCGCACCAGCTCACTGTTACCAATTTTCCATGCTAGCCCATTCTTGATAATACTTAAAGATTGAGAAATTACCTTCCAGATGATGGAGGCACCAACAAAAGATATACTGGGTCTGCAAATCCAATCCATAATTGAGAGGGGGTGGATGTATTTAAAATAAATTACCTCTTGCCATAGACTTTCAAAATTTGATTAATTGCCAACCCATCTTTGTTGCGAGTGCCATTGCAAAGGACTGTAGGTCTTTTAATCCCCAACCTCCCAGTTTTTTTGGCTTCCCAATCCTGTCCCAGTGGACCCAGGCAAAAGTCCTCCCCGCATTCTGACCCCTCCAGAGGAATCTACAACAGATTTGTTGTATCATGTTGAGAATACCTTTTGGGATCCAAGCAAGAGTCATCCAATAAACCGGAATGGCCTCAAGCACCGATTTTATCAGAGTGATCCTGCCCACCCTGGAGAGCTAATGTTGCTACTAGATGTTTATTCTGCTTTCAATTTTTGCAATAAGCCAGGCCCAATCGGCGATGCGATACCCATTTGGTTTCAGTCTGAACCCTAGGTATTTTAGACCAGCATCCAGCTCTTGTCTGACAAAAGCAAATTGTTGGGCCGCATACCTTTCCTTGTTTTGGAGACAGGTCACAAAAATGATCGTGGATTTCCCATAGTTTGGTTCCATACCTGTTTCTTTGAAAAAGAGAGATAGTATGTTCTTGAAAACATATGAGTCACGAAAATAACCATTTAGAAATATAAGAACATCATCAAAAAACAATAGATGAGAGAGAGTAGTCATGTTTGATATCTGGACTCCCCCCAGATCACAAGTCTCACATGCATTTTTTAACAGTCCACTTAGACCTTCCATGATTAAAAGAAAAAGGAGGGGGGAGAGAGGGCATCCCTATCTCAGACCATGAGCCTTATCGCACCAGCCGTATTGCATTTCGCTCCATCAATCTGGAAGGGTAGAAGGAATCGCTCAACATGAAAAAAACCAGAAGTCACCCCATTGATAAGGATGCTATAGGAGACAAAAGAGAAGCAACACTTAATCTAGGAGATAAAGGAGTGGGGGAAGCCGATATGGGTGAGGATGAGCTGCAAGTAGGACCAACTAGCCCAATCAAAGGCTTTGGAGAGATCTATCTTTAGAATGATGGACTTTTTGTTCTGTTTCTTGATCGAGTGGAGGCCTTCCTGGGCAGTCCCTATAGCTTCATGAATCTGTCGATGACTAAGGAAATCAAAATGTTCCCTGGAGAGAATAGGTTTAACATGGAGGGAAATGGTTTTGGATATGATTTTGTAAATGTTGTTGCAGAGGGAGATTGGTCGATAATCATCAAAAGTAAGGGGTTTGTCAATTTTTGGGATGAGGGCCAGGAAAGTCGCATTAAACCCCTCATACATTCTGCTTGTGGTTTTGCATTCCTCAATAGCCAAGAGAAGATCCAACCCAATTAGCTCAATGAAGGTACTGTATAATTCCACAGGCCACCCTTCCGACCCTGGGCTTTTATCTTTGTTGAAACATTTCAGCACTGCTTCAAGTTCCCCCTACGAAACCAGTGCAATTAAGGCCTCCACCTCTTCAACAAATCTAGGGAGTACCTCGGCAATGCGGATAATGTTAGGGAGGGTGACACCCCTTGGGGCCTTATAGATATTTGAAAAGTCATGAACACCCATATCAGCCAATTGATTGAAGGTGTTAGCCTCCCTGCCTTCATGATCATGCAACTCCCAAATGGTGTTGATAGACTTTCTCCCTCGGGCATATTGTTGAAAAAACTTGGAGTTTTCATCATCAGCTTTTAGCCATAACACTTCGCTCTTTAAACGCCAAGACTCCTCTTTTTGTCTCAAGAGTCTAATCTTCTCTGATTCGAGATGGATTAAATGATCCTTCATTTCAGTCGAAGCATAACTAGTAAGCCTAGAGGCTTCCAAAATTTTGAGGTCTTCTTCAATCCTTCGAAGATCGGCCTCATCCTTTCGCTGTTTTTTCTTCACCCAATCAATGGTTTTTTATTTTAGGCAGGCCAAATTATTTGCAATTACCTCAGCCGGGGAGGTTCGGTCGCCCGACCTATAGTGTATCCAAGAGTCACTGACAATTTTGTGGAAATCGGCTTCAGAGAGCCATGTCGAGTTGAATTTAAAAGGCGACTGGGGTTTGAGATTGTCATCCCTAATCTCCAAAAAATTGGAGAATGGTTAGGTATCCCACCCGAACCCACCCACTGGCGAAAACAATCCAATATGGATAGTAGAGGGGCCTTTATCAGAAAACGTTCCAACCTTCTGGCCAACAGATCCTCCCTCGTCTTTTTGTTCCTCCAAGTTGGCATAAATGTGGCTGTATCTATGTTCAGAAGGTCATGGGAATCCATCAATATTTCAAAAAAGGTCAATAGGGGATCACTCTGGCTCTGCTGCCCTAGGATTCCGCCAGCCAAGGGAGAAATTTAAATCCCCCCTGATGATCAAGTTATCTGTTTGCATGAAATTAGCCTCCAGTAATCTACCCCAGAACAATTCCTTGTTATGGTAGGGCCCATAGATGTTGACAATCTTGAGGGGGAGATTGAAATCCGAGGAGATAATGTCAGCACCCAAGTAACCCTCGCCACCCCATACATTGTTCAATCTTATTGATCTTTTATTAAAGCCCATGGCGCAGCCACCCGAACGCCCTCGAACATCCAAGAAGTGGAAAACCCAGTCTGAAAGGAATTTCATGAGCATTTTGTTTACCAGGCTCCCTTCCCCCAAAGTTTCTTGCAAAAAAATGACATCTAATCTCTCCGAGTTACATAACCTCTTTAGAGCCAATTTTTTTCTTGGGCTAGCCAGGCCCCTGTAGTTGAAGGAGAGACACTTCATGGGGTAACCTTTTGAGGGTTTTCATTGGCTCTAAAGACCCATTTAATGGGGGTTTGAATGCCTAAAGCCACTTCGATGCCAACCCTCTTAATGGCTTTAGAAAGATGGGATTGTCTACCTCTGGGGGGTTTCAAGGGGATGGAAGGGAGGGGATCCTCATCTAGTTTGAAGGCCGAGGTCTGAGAGGTAGGGAGGGAGCGAAGGTAATATCTTTGAGAACCACTAGAGGTCGGGCTACCTCCGGGAGTCAGAGTAAGTGGAATCAGGATAATAGAGGGGTTTCTAAGAGGGGAAGGGGAGGAGTTGATAACACAAGACAAATAGGGGAACACATCTTGCTAACCCCAGTAACTGAACCAAACAATAACATAGATGCAGAAGCAATATCAGATATTATACAATCATTAGAAAATAGAGGAGGAGGAGGAGGATTACCCGAGAAATCTGATTCTCTGGCCCAAGCTCTGGTGAGAGGTGCCGCTGAGGTCACAGAGTTTGGCCATGAAGGTGACACCCCAAAATAATCTTGTTTCGGCCTAGAAGCAACAAGAGTGTCCACTTGCGGAAGAAAATCCACCTCCAACATTTGTGTACTTTCCGAAACCAGTGACCTCAGAGGTTCCTGTTGCTTCCCAAACACCATGGGGCAGTCTTTGTATAGATGTCCCACCTCATGACACCACCTGTAATGAAAGGGGATTCCCTCGTAATTGAGAATCTGTCTCCTGGTGATCTCTCCCATTTGAAGTTGATAACTCTCCACCAGGCCCTCTCTGGTGTCAAGGTACACCAGAATTCTAGCTAATGCCATGCATCCAGTATCCTGGTATGCCCTGTCATGGTCAAGATACACCCCCATGTCATCTCCAATACACCAGAATATGTCCTCAGCCCAAAATTGGAGCGGAAGGCCGGGAAGGCGAACCCAAATCAGACCAGCTCCCATGTTTTATTTCTTAAGACAAAAAAGTGATGACCATCGCTTTAGTAGGAATGAATTCATTACAATATGACCATACCTCATCAAGACCCAATCCACTGGTTCTGACTACAGGAAGATGAGCGTGAACCATCCCCTAGATAGAGTGATGACACTTGGAAGTTTCACCATGAGGTTCCCCCAGACTTCCGCGGTCCATTTCCTCAAGCGAGTAGGGGTGTAGTCTCTGTCACGGACCCGACCAACTAGGACAATGCTCTCTGTTAGAGTCTCTTGTGCCATTGAAATACCAACCCTGATCACAAGGAGTCGGTTGCATTCTCGAACTTTGGAGTGCTTTCATTTTTTCCTTTCCCCCGATCTTTTTTGCTGATCAGTGGTAGCTCCTTCAGCTTGTGGGTTCTTATTCGAATCCGAGGATCTATTTTCTTCGAGACCAATATCGTGTCTGGAGATACCGTCAAAGAAATCTGAGGGATGTGCAGTAGTAGTGACCAGGTGGGAGGAGCCCTGAGGCATATAACTGAGAATACCGAAATGGGGACGCGAAGTGCCCCTCACTCCTGGGGCCGAACACTGAAACACACCAATGATACACCGACAACACCTTGAGTAATGGCAATACTCGACTATGCCTGAGACTAGGATTGGAGTTCTGAAGGAGACGAGATGGAGAGGAATGGAGAGTCGAAGCCCTTTCCCAGATAAAACAACCCATTTGAAATCGCAGTGGTTGGTCGCGAATTACCCAAACCCTGGATAAAAACCTCCATATATTGATCCATTAAAGAGGAGAGTTCCGCCACCTGCATAGCCAGTAGAATGGAGTTCTCTGGTTATTCCCCTACTTTTGATGTGTGTTTTTCTTCGACCTAGATGTCTGCTGGGGTCAAGGAGTCAGAGGAATAGTCAAGCAGGTCCTCTTCCATTCAAGAACCAAAATGCCATTGGGTAGCAAGAAAACCGTTCCGAGGAAACTGGGCAAACCCCTTGAAGGTTGCTGACCCCTGTTGAAACCTCCCAATATCCTAGAGACCGGATGGTAAAAGCCCTTTCACTGCGGTTGTAAACCCCGAACCGTCGTGGTAAGAAAACCCCAGGCAAAAACGATGCTGTTCACAACCGATGCTGTTCACAACCTCTGACAGTGAGCCCAAGTGAAAACCTGTGGAGGCATTAATAGATATTAAATTGAACTTGCCAAGCTTAAATCAAGATAAAAACGTCGCACCCTGAGACCGTGATCAGGAAAAAACAAGGAAGGCTTCGGGAGGAGGGTCAAGTTCTTCACGGTGGGTAGAATAGTGAACCTGGAGACTGTGGCTACCTCAAAACATTGAGGCTCAGGTTCTGAAGTAAATTGTAAACCCTAACCCTACCATTGAAACCCCAGAATTTTGCCGCCATCGCCAATTCATAATAATATTATAACTACAACCATTTAACATTATATATGAACTAAAATTATAAAAATAACATCTACCAAATCCATCATAAATAGTGAAAATTGTTTAAATATTTCATAATCGTTAAATTCATAATAATATTATAACTACAACCCCTTAACATAATATATAAACTAAAATTACAAAAATAACATTTACCAAATCCATGAAAATTAGCAATAATTACAATCACTAATATAATTTATAATACTATTTTGAATCAAAAGATAAACATAATTTTTTATTATACAGAAAAATTCTTTAGAAATCTAGAAAATAAAAGAGTACATAAAACCTCAATAACTATAACTATAAAAAAAATCATAAACTTTCATTCTAAAATTCATAATTTTAATCCATAATCATGTGAAAGCAAATACGAATTCTTTGCTATGGAATTCCTTCTCATCATTATACAAATGTTATACAACTGCAATACATAAATATGTGCAACTATATTATATTATAGAAGACTTCTCCAATAATTAAGACATTATCCGTAACATGTTAGTCTAAAATTTAAGACTTATGATTAAGAATTCCAAAATCATTATTAAGGGGTAATCAAATTGGTATGATAAATATTCATTCAATCCTAAAACTCAAGCCAACAATCTTACCTTAGAATGAGATTTGTCTTTTCAAAGCTAATCTATGGCCCCAACAAATCAACTATCATACCCAACAAACCAAAGAAATGAGATTTGAAGACTAAAAAGTCACATGTAATATCAAACTATACATGGGATTTTCTATCAACAAGTAATACGATATTTTTAGCTCCTTCATGAATATTTAAGGCCATAAAGCACAACAATAGCGAGACTCTAAAATATAACATCTAAAATACTTTTAATTAAAAAAGACCAATCAGTCGAAAAAACTATTAATTTTAGGGGATCATTAAGTTGAAGAGACCATTAATTCTGAAATAACCATTCTCAAATCAAGAGGATGCATCTTTCTTGCATATTACAAATTGTCCAAAAAGAATTCAACTTATTTATACCACAAAGTAATTTTTGGAAAAATAAAAGAATAATCACCAAGGCATAGATAACAAATGGACACCTCAATTGTTTTTAATTAGAATTTCTGAGAGCATTATCGATCCACTCTGGTTGTTTTATTCCATTATTGTTTATCAAAATAAGGTGCACCACTTTAAATTTTCTTTTAATCAATTATCATAAATATGTGAGAAATAAAATAAATTCACCCAGCATAGACAATACATGGACACTTTAATTGTATTTAATTATATATTCTCGTAATATTATCGATTCACCATAGGTGTTGTACTCCATTATTGTGTATCAAAATAATATGCTCCACTCTAAGGATTCTCTTTTAATCAATTATCATAACAATATTGATTCAGTCCATAGTCTCTTTTCCATTATCAATTATCAAGATGAGATATTCAATCCAAGGATTATGTTTATTTTCAATTATCGGAACAACATGTACACATTTTAGGGACTATTTTTCATTATCAATTATCAAGACAATATGATCCACTCTCAGAAATCCCTATAGGATGTGTATGGCCATAAACATGCTAGTCATTCCACGACTAGGGTACAAATTAAGGTAGTTAGCATACAACACAAGCATTATGTTATTCTAAAATTTAAAAATATCAATATTACCTTGTAATTAGTTTGGTATGAGCATTTCTCCACCAGAATTACTCATGTTGTGTACCTTGTCATAACAAATATAATATCATTGTAATATGGTCATATTTTTTTCTATTCAGAGATTAAATAGAAATCACACTAATCATATGCATACATGGTAGATATATGTAATGTTACACTCCTTTACATAGCATAAAACCAAAGTGCTAGTTTTGTTTTTACATATGCTATAGTTGGACTTCAGATAATGGTGATTTGGGTGGAGATCGATGGCCACCAACCTCTTCCACTCACTTAACTTTTTCTATCTTCTTGGAATTTTTTCTATGGTTTTTTGGGTTCCAAACTTCTATGATTTTTTTAGACCCTAAATGGCTTTTTTTAGCCATTCAGTGTGGTAGCAATTTCCATGTCATGTTAGGGTTTTCCATGGCATGTCTTGGCCACAACCAAAAGTTGTAATCCTACGATTGTTCTCTCTAATGAGCTATTGTGCACCCAAAACAAAGATTATATGCATAATTTATGCCCCTAGGAAGTTGATGTACCAAATAACCCCTTCAAAGCTTGTAAACATTTTGGAATTTCATGTTGTAGGGTTATGGTTTGGATCCTATAGGGTTCTTTTTTTATGTTAGAAGTCCATTTGTTCAACCTCTTGTAATTCCTTTTTGTGAATGTGTGTAGCTGCCATCTCTCTCTTTAGAGATAGCTACCACCATTTTAACCAGTTTGTGGTATATAATGTTTTTCTATTTTATTTATTAATAACAGTTGGGTTTTCACTATATTATTGTGCTTTCTACTATATTTGTCTCTCTATGTTTCATTTCATTTTGTTCCTTGTAAACATATATTAGTGGTATCATAACAATCTTATCCTTATCTCTTCTTAGTGCATGTCCCTAACAAGGCCAGGGTACAGATAGTCATGTCTCACGCTAATTTTACTTAGAAATGATCCCTCTTACCAACCCAAGTGGTCTCCCATGGTAGAAGAAAAGAGAGACGACAATGTAGGAGGTATTATCAAGTTGTTTCTCAAGGAAGCACTCGTGCGACAAAGGAATGAGATAATGGATAATTTATTTGAAATCCTTCAATAACTTCTGACAATGGTTGAGACACCTTCAACAAGTGGCAATTTTGGAAGTGGGACACCCTTCAAGGTACAAGTTAACTTTGATATCCCATTATTTGAAGGCCAAATATATGAAAATTATTAGTAGAAATCGTTAAATGTGTTACATGGCTATTACTCTATCCAATTTTTTTTTGACAATGAAAATATCACCTTTGCACTCCTAAAATCCCTTCCCCATGTCAAATATTTATGGGAAGGTTATTGGGAAAGGGACAATGAAGACGAGTCTATGATATTTAAAGCAAGACCCACTTGGGTATATTTTTTTGATGCCTTCAAACATAAATTATACCATGTGGGGAACTATGATGACTAGTACATGGGGTGGACAACTCTACGACAAGAGATAAAGTAGATAGTGCCAGAGTATACTAATATTTTTTGTACCTTGCACTCAAATCTAGGTACAGAGACTCCGTTGTTTGAGTGGAATCTATTTTTGAAGTATCATAGTGGCTTACATAGGTGCATCCAAATAGAGATATATTTCTTGAACATCTCTTCATTGGGAGCCACTTATTGATATATTGTTAAAATTGAGCAAAAAATGAAGTAGAGGAATAGGCAGGAGTTCAGGTCTACAAATATTCTATAATATAATCTTGGAAAAGGTGGACCTAACTCACAGAATAAAGGAAAAATCAAGGAGATCTAGCCTCAAGATAAGCAACTCAAGTCACAAACAAACAAAGGTAATGGGAAGTTGAAGAAGGACACTGTAAAGTACTATGCATTTGATTAAATCCTATGGCACAACATTGTTGAATGTTGCTCAAACAATCATTGTTAGTTGAACTAAAAGAAAAAGAAGTAGACTTTGGCTTGGATTTTGGTTTAGAGTAGGATAAAGGAAAGCAGACCATCGATGTAGAACTTGTTGCTACCATTGCGGCACAAATATCCAAACATAAGAGTTAGAGGAGATTAAGGAGGGGGGGCACCTCTTCCATACAAATATGTTAGTGAAGGGGACCCCACTACATTTTATTATTGACAATAGAATCTAGAAGAACCTGATATCAAGTGAGGTCGTCAAGAAATTGAAGCTATTGATAGTGTTGTTCTACTAACCATACACCATTGGATGGTTGACCTATGGATGAGACATTTGCGTTGGCCAATAACGTTGCCTATCCTATGGCATCACACCGTTCAAAAATGAGGTATTGTGTGATTTTTCCCCACTATAATTTTGCGATGTTATTTTCGGACTACCTTATATGTGGAAACATCATGGTATTGATGAGTATTGTCCTTATAGTGCCATTGTTAGTTTAGGAGGTCAACTATACATGGTACTAAAAGTGCTTCCCATTACTGCAATTTCATTGATCTCAGTAAAAGAGTGCCATAAGGTAATATTTCATATTTCAAAGTTTTTCCTCTTCACATTTCGGTCAGAAGCTGAAAGGAAAGTCACTATGACCACCATAGCCTCAACATGCAACGCGTCTAAAAAAAGAAGCATAGAATATATAGATATCCTCTCTTGACCTATGGGGGTGCATCTACACTGCCAGGTCAAACACTCAATTTACTTTATATTTGGTGTTTTTTTTCCTAATGACCTAGTATACATACACTCTCTCTTAGAGAATTAGGAAATAAAATGTCATATTCATGAGCTCATCCAAAATGACCACATTTGATTGAGCTCCTCACCTTGTGGAAGCCCAATTGTGATGGTGTAGAAGGATGGGACATGGAGACTCTGTACTGATTATAGAGCCTTCAACAAAATCACTATCAAGAACAAATACCCTATCCCTTGGATTGACAATATTCTTAATCAACTTAGGGGTGCTAGGTTCTTCAGAAGATTGATACGAAGTTAGGTTACCACAAGGTTCCAATTGAACAAACTAATGTATGGAAGACATCCTTCAAATCTAGAGAAGGCCTTTCTGAGTGGTTTTCCATGCCCTTTGGCTTGAATAATTCTCTAGAAACATTCATTAAAATGATGGATGATATATTTTGGCTATTCACAAACTCTTTTGTGGTTGTATATTTGGATGACATCCTCATCTTAGCCAACCTATGCAAAACATTTGCAACACATTCAACATGTACTGAGAACCCTATGACAACATAAGTTACATGCCAATCTGGAGAAATGCTCATTTGACATGAAAAAAATTATTATTTGGAATATAATATGGATGAACATGGGGTGCATGTGGACCCAACTAATATCCAATTCATTCATGATTGGCCAACCCCAATGACCATAATAGACATTTGCAACTTCTTGGGATTTTCTAACTTCTACCCAAGGTTCATGTTGGGGTTCTCTCATATCACTTAGCGCTTAATTCAAGTGACCAAGAGTGGATATAAATAAAAGTTTTCCTATTATAAGTCACAACGGAAAGAATTCAAGTATCTAAACTACCTCCTTTGCTTTGCACTAGTACTCACCTTGCTAGACTCGAAATAGCCATTGAGATTGAGATAAATGTGTCCACCATGCTATTGGTGCATTCCTCACTCAACAATTAAATATAGTGGCCTATCACAGTGAAACACTCTCTAATACAATCACTTGACTTATGACAAGGAGATCCACTACATCGTGCAAACATGCCAATAGTGCAAACATTGCATTCTAGGGAAGGAGAAAATTATAAACATCGGTCCTAAGCTTCTATAATCCATGCAGACATAAGGAAATTTACAGAATGACTACCATTAGAAATGGTATACATACCTACAGTGGAAATGCGTTGTAGGCTACCTCAATTGACCTGTAGTTGTGGCACCAACCAAATTTCTTAACTCTTATGGGTATGAAACATCTAGGTGGCCACAATTATACAAAACTGACTTTGAATTTGTTGCTAGATACCATATGCTGATCACAGGTAAATAATTTCTATATTTCCACCTCTAACATCGGCTCTTATGCTACTTGGGCCACCTTTGCGTTCCTTCAGGTGAGCATGCTAATATGATTTTGGAGACACATTATAGTTTCATGGAAAGGCACTTTCATGTGGAGAATATAATAGTAGTACTTTTAAAGTATTTCTAATGGACCACACACCAACAATACGTCTAATAGTATATCAAATCATGCACTATCTATGGCATTACTAAGCCAACCATTAAGAAGTACCCATTTTACACTCTTTTACCTACCCAATTTAATCCCTAGGAGTCAATCTCCATGGATTACATGTTAGTTTTTCCCTCCAACAAGCATGGTAATGATTGTATGCTTATGGCTATCAATTGGTTCTCTAATATGTCCATTTTGGCACCATGCAAAAAGAGTATCACAATTGAAGCCATTTATAAAATATTCTTTGAGTGTGTTTGGGTTCATTTTGGGCAACCTTGGACCATTATTTCAGATAGGGATAATAGTTTCCTTAGAACTTCTGGTCCAACCTATGGTCTCTAAAGGATAAAAAATTGAATAAATAAAATTCATTTCATCCTCAAACAAATGGACACATAGAAGTAGTCAACATGACGATTGTGCATATCTTGCACATATACAACTCCAAGAATTCAAATACATCATATGAAAGACTTTCATATGTTTAAAATTTCTATAATATATCCATCCATAGCTCTACTGGTCACAATCCTATCTGGTTGCGCTTTGGGTTCCAACCATTGGCCCTAATTGATGTACCTCTTTCTATTACATCTTCACTATAATAACCCTACCATGATCAAGTTGTGGTAGATAAAGCATCCAAATTTGTTGAATGGATCTAGAACGTCCAACAACAGGTTTATGATATCACACAGAAAGCCAATGTCAAGAAAAATTAGTGATATGACCAACATCATGTTCCACAAAATTTTCATGTTGGTGATAAGGTGTGGTTGCATTTACAAAAATAGTGTCTCACATTACTCCATAGGAAGCTCAGGACAATCTAATATAGGACTTGCAAAATCAAAAAGGATTTGGGTGAAAATAGTTTTGAATTAAGTATTCCCCCTTTCCTTGGCTTATACATAACATTTTATATGGATTTTATTCAACCATATTTTCCACCTCTATTGGACACCTTAGAGGCACTTGAGAGATTCTCCCCCCACATAACTCAATCATGAATGAATTGAACATATCATAGTGGATCAAATCTTGTACACCAAGATGAATGATATTCACTAGCAGGACATACAACTCTACCGTGTTGTCAAAGTAGGATAAATTATTTACTAAGGCATGTGACTCACCAAGAGCCAAATTTAGTAGAAGTTGCTCCACCTAATGAGGGAACTTGACGTAGTGCAGACCATTATTTCCTAAAGAGGAAGGAATAATATAGGTAGATATTATTGGCCACCCACCTCTTCCAATGACTCAATGTTTCTCTATTTTCTTTGCATTTTTTTTTTAGGTTTTGGGTCCCAAAATTTTGAGGTTATTTTTAGGCCCTAAATGATGTTTTCTGGCCATTCATGGGTTAGGATTTCCTATGGAATTCTTTAGCCATAAACAAAACCTATAATCCTTGGATAGTTGTTTTCCAACAAACTATTGTGCACTCCAAATAGAGATCGTATGAAAAAATTTCAGCGATAGAAGTTTATATACCAACTAAACACCTAGGGCCCATAAACCTTTTGGAACTTCATCTTCAATGGTTAGGGTTTTGGACCTCTAGAGTTTGTTATTTATGTTAAAAGGCCATTTTTTTTTCCTCTTGTAATAGATTTTTGGAAATGCATGTAGCTTCCTATTAATTTATCCATATTGGATCATTATATTTTTTTTCATCCATCTCAATTATTTTAGAGTGTAAAAAGAATTAGCTCACAAGACCATTTTTACAGGCGGGGCCTAGTTTGAAAAATTGGGGTCTGAAACTTTCTAGAAGCATTTTGAGGAATCAAACGACATGTTTTTGTGGGGAAAATAATTCCTCTTTAGTGTGGCACATGTTTTTCATATTACCAAATACCTTTTCGACGATGTAAGAAATGCCTCAATCAGAGTTCGCATGCAAAATTTATGCCACTTAGAAGTTGGCCTTCTTGTTTTCACCTCTATAATTTGAGATGATGTCATGTATGCCCCCATTATTCATGGAGAATGGGATAGAAACGTGATTATGGTGAATAAGGATCTAGAAGATTCCATATTGTAATTCTGGTTAAGAGTTAAGTTCGTCAAACCTAACCACTAGTAGGCTGTCGAGTTGTGTTAAAATTGGGCCACTAGGAGGAAAGGGGTTCCGTTCTTTCAAGTTAATTTATTCCATAGATGAGAAAAAATAGCTGAGATGGATAAAAAATAGAGCACACAGAGAGGATTTCTACACTGTAGTATCCCACGGGCCACATGCCATACTTCTTTATACTTGTAGCCATTTTCTATTAAGAGAAAGAAAGCAGAGTGATCTCACCTTCTAGCTAGGTTTTCTTTTGAAAGGGTTTCCTAGGTCATATATTGTGTCAAGTCATGGTTGTGAGTTTTATTTCATTATTATTTATTTTTTGCATAATTTTTATTTTCATGCATACACAATTAACAATAATATATAGATCCATAAATCTAAAGATAAATAAAACCCTAATAGTGTATATTTCATATTTTTAAATATAGTTTTATAAGATTTGTTGTGACAAACTGTCTAATGGAATATCCATGAAAGTTTATAAATCATATTTGTATCACAATAGGTTTCTTTGGATATATTGTGGAGATTTTCAGGGGACCTAGATCAGCCAGGTCAAAAGTCATAAAACCATAATCATGGCTAACTAATATGTGAATGACCCTCGTGATCATGCAGAGGATATGTTTTCATGGATGGAAGGACACGTTGCAGATATAAGTCATTATATGAATCTCCTCATGTTGACCTTGAGCCATAAGCTTGGGATTTTTGGAGAATATGGGGGTTATAATGCAGAGGACAGATTAGAGGGAATATCAATAGATTGAGAAGAAACAAATAACTAGTAGAATAAAGGACCCAAAAAATATCAATATAATTCAAATGTCGCGAATCATTCATAATCCATGTTCAAAATGGAATCAAATGTCGATATCAAGTTGTACCAAGGTGATATCAATTCTCTGAAGCTAAATCATTGGTTGTAGCAATTATTATTTTATCTTAGTGTCAATCATGTTAAGGAAGAACATAATAATTTTTTTGTGTAGTTTAAATTAGAGGGCCATGCCCTCACTTGGTGGGAAATCCACATAGAAACCCTAAGGTTGAAGAGATATCCTCCAATGACTAAGTGGAGGACTTCAAAACTATCATAAAGTCACAGTTTTACCCTATTGGGTATGTATAGGACCTGTGGATCTAGTGGCACTACTTTAGGTAAAAGCAATGGAAAAGCATACATGAGTACACCACAAAGTTATTAAAGAAGGCCATAATGTTGGGTATCTCCCCAAGGAACCCATATGTACTCCTCAAGTATCTAGAGGGTCTACACAACCATTTGAAAAATCAAGTGAATTTTTTCAAGCCTAGATCAGTGGACGAGGCTTGTGTATAGGCACAATACCTAGAGAACATAGGCCTAAAGAAAGGAAATAAAGTGGATCCAAGCAGAAGGAGCATCAAGAAACTTCTAAGGAGGGGAAGAAGAAGCGGAAAGGGGGGAAGATAAAAATACAACAACCATAACACTCTAGTGCAAATATCCCAACAACCACTGCAACAACTGTGTAACATCGAAGGCCATATAGAGGATAAGTTTTGGAAGTTGCATCCAAAGCTTAACTGGAAGAAAAAAAGAATGTAACATTATTGAGTTAAGGATTTTGTGATCCATATCAAGATTTTGAGACATGTTTTTGGGCGATAATCACATCAAAATTCATTTGTCGACGCGTTTCGAACCAACAAGTGTGGTTCATTGCCAGGGCAAGATGAAGAACCAGATCATGACAAAAAGTTAAATAGAGAGACCGATCATTCAAACGGCTAGAAAAAAACTACTTTTGACCAAAGGAAACAGTCGTGGTTAAAAATCCATGTAAAAATATATAAGACCAAGGTCACGGGAAATGTATTCCAAGATGAATGGTGGGAAAAGATATCCTAGTGGGGTGTCACTTCGGTTTATTATGGCTAAGGAAATTGGCAAAGGAAATGGAAAAGGCTTTGGAAAGGAAAAATGACATTTTGGCACATTTATTTATGAAAATAAAGGAAATTAGGAGAAAAGGGAGGTGAAAGGTCACAGGTTGTATGTGAGGATGAAATTGAATGAAAATAATGGAAATTGAAGAAAATAGAGGCCTCGTTGATAAAGATGCTTCCGAGGATCAATTGGCAAGATTTTGACAGGTTTTAGTGGAGCTCTCTTCTATTCTCTCTCTCTCTCATACTTTTGGACACTTAGATTTTTATTGGAGCACTCTTGGAGAGTGTGGCATACTTGGATGCTTGGAGAAAGAAGGAAAAGGAAGAGCAGGAAAGTGCAAGAGGACATCGGGATCAACAACTATAATAGGTTTTGCTTGCAGGTACTGAGTTGCGTGTATGTTTTCCTCACTAGTTTTAGCATGCATGGCACATGCATGTGGTTTATTGGTGATGATCTATCATTGGCATGGAGGATTGCCTGGATTTAAAATGGATTTTCCTAGCCTTGCAATTTCCTCGATATCCATGGTGGTGTGGGTTTATTTCTTTGTTTTTCTAGGTGTTTCTCGTGTTTCCTTTATCTTGGGTTGAGTTACTAGTTCCTGGAAGCCCTAGTTGGACAAATGCTCTGGAAGCCCTGTAACAACTTGGGTTGAGTTACAAGTCTAGGAAGCCTTGGTTGGAAAAACTCTCTGGAAGCCATTGGTGGGTTGAGTTACTAGTCCTGTAAGCCCTCCTGGTTGGACAAACACTCTGGAATCTCGATGACAATTTTGGGTTGAATTACTAGTCTTGGAAGCCTTGGTTGGAACAAACACTTTGGAGCCCTAGAAGGCTTGGTTAGAGACCAATCTGAGGATGGTTTTGTGATGTTCGATCATGAAGTGGAATCATTTTTTGATGGGTTGAGGTGCTTTGGCCTATGGAAGACCTAGATGGTTTTGATTGATGGGTTTCATGAAATCCCACATTCATACTTGGAATATGGCTCGAGGGTGACTGGATGAAGAGAGATTTGGCTTAGCCATGTCTACGGTCGGGTGGAACGTGGTAGTCCCGTACTGGGTTATATTTTTCGTCATTAATATGAGGTTATTTCTCCTTGTTATCTCATGAGTATTATACTTGGTTTATATGTGGAATATATGGTTGTTTTTTCCTTGGTATTTCTATTGTTATTATGCTTGTTATGAATATGTATTATGACAATGGCTATGTATGGATCCCATCATGTTTTTACTTGTATATGAATGAACAATGTATCTATGGCCTAATGGATGAAACTGAAACTAATGTGTTGAGGCATAAATTCTTCTTAGCGATTCTCAGATAAGTATGAGACCCCTATGCTCAAATCTATTGTTTAGACCTGTAGATTACATAATTGTGATATGTTTGATGAAATGTCTGTCATGGCTAGTAGGGGTCCATTCAAGGGATTTTTTAAGTAATTTCATTTATATCATCATTTCCTTGTTATCTTTCTGTTATGAAGGTTCATTCAATTCTGGGCAGTGACCTGGGCTCTAGGCCTAAAAAGTGGCTCAAATCCCAGGGACGCTGGCACAACACTGAGCACAATAGTCCTTGGATGCTGGCATGCCATGCTATGGGAGTGTCCAGAGCCCTATGGATGTTGGAATTCCCATATCCTAGGAGAGTCTGTGAATTAATTGTTAAAAAAAAACTTAGTGGGACTCAGGGGCTGGTTACCTGAGAGGTGGGGATGGTTCTTGAGAGTCTTGTTGTTGTGGAAGGTCTGTATGGTGTGTTTCCATCGGTTCCACTTCCTTAATGTGACTTAGGAGGTCAAATCATATCATAGTAGCTTCTCATCACATGTTTACCTTGGTTGGCTGGTTAGTTGGGTAGATGTGGGAGGAGGGAATTACAGAGTGGTACTAGAGCATGGTTCACCCCTCAGATTGGATGGGTAGTGTGTTGGTCATGCATTCATGTCAGTTGCATATGTGTTCCTTATTCTTGTAGTCCATGTGCATGTTGCATTTGCATGGTGTTAATCGTGGTTATAGTGATGTCGCCATGTGAGTGTTGACAGTGTTGTTGTGGGATGTGTTGTCATGAGTGTATGGTTGTATATACATTTGTTATGCATATTGCTGTCTATATGATTTTATGTATGCATTGTCATGGTTATATTTATGCATGTATGCTAGGTCAGACATGCATTGTGAGGTCATTGTATGCAATTATGCAATCATGATAATATTGGTATGTTATGATGCTATTGTGTTGGCTGAGATAGAGCAGGAGATGCAGATCATTAAAGTGAAGTTGCAACATTGGATCTCGAGGCAAGAGAATGTTGTCATACAAGTTTGTAGGTTGGGCATGCAGGCATGCTAGTTAATGGATTATTAACATTAGGTTTATGTACATGTCTATTGATGTTATGGTTACATACATGATAGGTGATAGTTGATTAGTATAGTCATATGCACATGTTTCAGATAGTCATGAATGATAGTAACCTGTGGTCGTATGCATTGCTATTGTTACTTTATGTTAGATAACTTGATGATTATGTTATATGTTGTTGATGAGTATGTTATAGGTTAGCTTGTTGTTTTTATATGGTGGTTAGCTTGATGATTATGTTATATGTTAACTTATTGTTGATTGTTAGTTAACTTGATGATCAAGGTTATATAATTAATATCTTGATGTGATATGTATAAATACAAATTTGGATTGGTCTATGAAAATGGTTAGGGTTATGACATTTAGGTATGAGTTAATATATTGTGGTATTATGTCATACTAATGTAGAATGATCGTACATATGTGATTTTTATGCATGAACGACAAATGTTTATGACCTTATGATGTGAACATGTTAGTTAGTTGCTGTTGTGGATATCATGATCTTATTTGTGCTTAAGATGATGTGTTGTAAAGTTATATCGTGCTAAGATTCATTGTGTAGACAATATAGCCTCCCCGGAGATACATTAATGTATGAGCTTGCTTATGTCATCTATTTTGTGCTTGAATGTTTGATTATGTCTTCTATTTGACATTTGAGTGTTTGATTATGTCATCTAGTCGATTTATTTAACATGGTATGTTTGCAAGTTGGTTGAATGTTTGATGAATTGCATGATATGACTATGTGTATGTTAGATTGCATGAAGGAATGATTTTGTTTTAAGATGTTTGTACTAACACATATGTGTTGAGACAGTTGATATGTACTTGAGTATAGTAGGTGGCAGTTGTAGCATTATGTCTAATGACTGTGAGTTGACTATGGATTATCAGACATGATTGTTAGTCTTGGTAAAGGTGGATTTCAAATTGATAGATATGATTGTCTTGATATTTGGAACATGTGGTTGACATATGTAAACAATTACATGAAACATGCTTGGTATTAGCGTGACAAGGTAACAATTGATGTGTTTATATAACTAACAGTTGGGTGATGTGACAATACAAAGTAAGCCTCGATTGCAACAAGGTAAAAATGTAAAAGAAAGGAATTTGGCAAGAATTCCTTCAGCTATGTTTGGAAACCCTAATTCCAAATGAATGAGTGCTTTGCATACCTAAAGTCTTATTAACCTTGATTTTGTCTGACATTATGTGGGTATGTGATATATTCATGGACATGTATTTCACAAGTATAACAACTGGTGTCTAGTTATATATAAATCTGTCAAAGGAATTGGAGTCCCTTAAGAGATGGCGTGAATGTGTTCAGTTACAGGTCAACGTGCTTGGCTTAACAAGATAAGGTAACTGGTGTATTGTTATGTTTATTTATGGAATGAAAATTATGTTTTTGTGGAAGTATGATGCAGGGGATTGCATGGAAAAAGAGATTGCCATGAAATTTTAAAGAAGGCTTGGGTTTAGCCTTCACTTGGAGGCATTGAGAACCATGGGGATGGAGTTATGGCATTTGTTGCTCGTCTTTTGATTTTGATATTTTGTGATTTTTTGCACTTGATTTGCGGTTTTGATTACACCTAGTGCATGGGCATGCCACTTTGCTTGTGGTGTCATATTGTTGTTGGTTTTCCATGGTATTCTTCTTGTTTTCTTCTCAGTCTTGCCTCTATTGTTTTGAGGGTCTTAGGAATTTGTTGGGAAAAGAGGAAAATTGGTTGTGTACATGTGGTGTTATGTACATGTCGTGCATGTGTTGTTGTGTACGTCTGGATTTGTGTACACATTGTATAGGTGGTATGATGTACATGTGGCATTGTGTACACGTTGTGTAGGTGTTGTCGTGTACATGCGATGTTGTGTACGTGTTGTGCAGGTGGTGTTGTGTATAGGTGGTATTGTGTACATGCGGTACTATGTATGTGCATTGTGTAGTCATGGCATCGTGACATGTGTATTAGTTGTGTTGTATGTTATGTAAGTACATGTATTGTGTTGTACATCGGGTGTAAGTGTATGTATTGTGTGTTGATGTACACTAGATGTAGGCATATGTATTGTGTTGCATTGTACATTAGGTGTAGGTGTATGTGTTGTATGTTAGGTGTAGATGTATGTATTGCATGGTGTTGTATGTCGTGTGTGGTTGTATGTGTGTGATACACACTATGTGTATGTGCACATGGTTGAGTAGAAGGAAATGGGTGTTTGTTGGGTGTGGAAACCAATCCGGAGTGTGTAAAAAATAAAGACAAAGGTAGAAGATAAGGATTGATTAAAGAATAAGTATATGCATTTTATTTCAATTTTATTATGCATGTGATTAGTGTCTATGTTGATTACATGTGATCTATGATTTTGGTTTATGATGGTTACATGTGATTTATGATTTTGATATATGATGGTTGTGTTTTGAGCTAACTTGATGTGATATGTTTATACATGATGATTTGGTTAAAGATGCTAAATTGACTTGTTGTGACAGGAAGCAAACATAATTGTAAGTATACCATATTAATGGGTCACCAATGAGGTATGATTTGAATTTATTTGAATTTATTTTGAATCTAATGGAAATTATGTGCTTGGTATAGGAAAACATGAAATTCCTAGTTGGGTGGTTGAAATCGACTGCAAGAATTAGCAACAACAGTGAAATAAATTGGAACAAGCAACAGTATGATGGTAAAGCACTTCAGGAGTAGGGCCATTGTGGGACACTGGTACCCAATAATGTCCATTTATTTCCATGAGCATGCTATGACTGGTACGATGATTTTGAGGCAGGTATATGCCTTGGTTGTTTGACCTTCTGATGCAAGGAAGCCTTGCCAAGGTATGGATCACCTAGGATAGGAAATGTTAGAGAACTTGGAAGGTGAGTGACTACACGGAAGGGGTGACCGGATTGCCTGAGGGACTGTGTAGAAGAGAAGGGAAGACCAAGGATGGATTTATTTGGTCATTATCATTACCATATGGAATCAAATGCACATTGGGAGTGAGCCTTGGAACAATGAGCTGGTAAATGTGCACTGAGAGGACAAGTAGCGCAAGATTGTAGCTCTGGACATTGGATGTAGATTTGGCCTTGTAGTGGATTCTAGACTTCCTGGGAAGGAGGTGAATCCTAGTATTACTTTGAAGGTGGAGGTGTGAGCCTCTTGATTCCCTTGTTGCGGATGCAGGCATCGTATCCTTTTATTTGTTGGATGAGCAAATGAGCATATGTGTATATCATTGTTAACACTATATCGAGCTGGATTTATAAAGCTCCATAGATAGTATGGTTATTTGTTGGTTGAAGAAAATATGTATAAGTATATGTGGTTATTATTGTAAATAACATAATGGGTTGTGTTATAAATCTCCATTAAATGATATGTTTGTCATGTTTTAGTAGATGGTAATTGTAAATACTGCAACGAGTTGTGTTATAAAGCTCCATGGGTAGTATGTTTTGTTTTCAACAGTCTTGCTAGTTATAGGTGTCATCATTAGGGGAATTTTTAGGTCTAAAATGGGTCTCCTAAGGAAATTATAAAATAATAGTGGAAATAATAATATAAGATTAGGTTACATCATCAAATTTTAGAGGGAAAAAAGAAAAAAACTATTTTTTCAACTCGTATTTTCAACTTATCTCTAATGGGTTTACTCAAATTTTGAGTGGGAACACTCGTTGGATGAAAAATTTGATTCCTCATCCAAGGAGTACCTATGTTTCATACTTTTTATGGACCTTTCTACATGAAAAAATGAGAAATACATGAAAAACATGATTGCAATAAGGTTTTTTCATTTAATTCTCATTTTTTGTGTAGCAGGGTCCATTGAAAGTATGGAACATGGGTACTCTTTGGATGAGGAATTAAATTTTGCATCTAATGAGTATTCCTGCTTGAAATTTGAATACAAAATCAGGGATATAAGTTGAAAATATGAGTTGGAAAAATAGTTTTATTATTTTATTATTTTTTAATCTTTTTACTTTTTTACTCCAAAAATGGTGAATCATCTCCCATGGTTGACATCATCATCTTGGATCCTATTAGTTCTTATAAATTTTATTTTGGTTGTACATTTTTCTTAAGAGACCCATTTTAGACCTCAAAATTCCTCTAATGTGAACACCGAGGACGATGTTTCCTCAAGGGGGAGGGTTCTGTAATAACCTTGGTTAAAAATCAATGTAAAAATACATAAGACCATGGTCATGGAACACGTATTCCAGGCTGAATGGTGGGAAAATACATCCTAGTGGGGTGTCACTTCGATTTATTATGGCTAAGTAAATTGGCAAAGGAAATGGATAAGGCTTTGGAAAGGAAAAATGGCATTTTGGCATATTTAATTATGAAAATAAAGGAAATTAGGAGAAAAGGGAGGTGAAAGGTCACAGGTTTTATGTGAGGAGGAAATTGAAGGAAATTAATGGAAATTGAAGAAAATGGAGGCCTCATTCATAAAAAGGCTTATGAGGATCAATTGGCAATATTTTAACAAGTTTTGGGGGAGCTCCCTTCTATTCTCTCTCTCACACACTCTTGGACACTTAAAGTTTTCTTGGAGCACTCTTGGAGAGTGTGGCATACTTGGATGCTTGGAGCAAGAAGGAAAAGGAAGAGCAGGAAATCGCAAGAGGACATCGAGATCAATAGCTATAACGGGTTTTGCTTGCAGGTACCGAGTTGCATGCATGTTTTCCTCACTAGTTTTGGCATGCATGACACATTCATGTGGTTTATTGGTCATGATTTGTCATTGGTATGGAGGATTTCCTAGATTGACAGTGGATTTTCCTAGCCTTGCCATTTCTTGGATAGCCATGGTGTTCGGGGTTTATTTCTTTGCTTTTCTGGTTGGTTCTCATGTTTCGGTTAGATTGGGTTGAGTTACGAATTCCTAGAAACCCTAGTTTGACAAATGATTAGGAAGCACTGTAACAACTTGGGTTGAGTTACTAGTCCTGGAATCCCTTGGTAGGTTGAGTTACTAGTCCTGGAAGCCCCAGTTGGATAAACGCTCTGGAATCCCAACGGTAATTGTGGGTTGAGTTACTAGTCATGGAAGCCTTGGTTGGAACAAACGCTCTGGAGCCTTGGAAGGCTTGGGTAGAGTCCAATATGATGATGGTTTTGTGATGTCCAACCATAAGGTGGAATCACTGTTTGATGGGTTGAGTTGTTTTCGCCTCTGGAAGCCCTGGATGGTTTTAATTGATGTGTTTTATGAGATCCCACATTCATGCTTGGAATATGGCACGGGGGTGATTGGCTAAAGAAAGATTTGGCTCACCTATGTCTATGGTCAGGTGGAATGTGGTAGTCCCATATTGGATTGGATTTTTCATCTTTAATATGGGGTTATTTCTCCTTTTTATCTCAAGAGTATTATACTAGTTTATATGTGGATTATATGGTTATTGTTTCCTTGGTATTTATGTTGTTATTATGTTGGTTATGAATATGTATTATGACAGTGGCTAAGTATGGATCCCATCATGTTTTTAGTTGTATATGAATGAATAATGTATCTATGGCCTAATGAATGAAACTGTAACTAATGTGTTGACACATCAATGCTTCTTAGCAATTCTTAGATAAGTATGAGACCCCTATGCTTAGATATGTTGTTTAAACCTGTAGATTACATAATTGTGATATGTTTGACGAAATGTCTGTCATGGCTAGTAGGGGTCCAATGAAGGGCTTGTTTAATTAATTTCATTTGTATCATCATTCCCATGTTATCTTTCTGTTCTGAAGGTGTCATTCAATTTGGGCAGTGACTTGGGCTCTGGACCTGAAAAGTGGCTCAAATCTTGAGGATGCTCGCACAACACTAAGAAAAATAGTCCATGGATGCTGACATGCCATGCTTTGGGAGCATCCAGAGCCCTTTGGATGCTGGCATGAACATATCCTGGGAGAGTACGGGGGTTAATAGGTAAAAAAAAACTTAGTGGGACTTATGGGTTGGTTACCTAAGAGGTGGGGATAGTTCCTGAGAGTCTTGTTTTTGTTGTGGAAAGTATGTATGGTGTGTTTCCATCAGTTCCAATTCCTTAACGTGACTTACGAGGTTAAGTCATATCATAGTAACTTCTCGTCACATGTTTACCTTGGTTGGCCGGTTACTTGGGTAGATGTGGGAGGATGGAATTACAAAGAAGGAGAACCTCATGGCCACTAATTCAAGCAACCGAGTTGAAAGCACCTTAGAATTGGATGAGAATATTGTCTATACGTCAAAGCAGAAGGAGTTGAATATGAGTTTCCTTCAACAACAAGAAGAGAAAGAAATGAACAAACTCTTCCACATAAATATACATGTCAAGAAGACAAATATTAATGTTCTATTTGACTCAGGTTCACAGGAAAATCTAATTGCAATAGATTTGGTCAACAAATTAGGGTTGGAAGTTCATGATCATCCAAGCCCATATCCATTGGGATGGGTAAATAAGGATGCAGGGTTAAGGTAAAAAAATAGTGCAAAATTAGATTTGTTATTACTACTGATATTATTGATGAAGTAGAAATAGATGTGGTTTCCCTTGATGTATGCAGAGTGGTGTTTGGAAGTCCCTACATGTACATACGAGATGCAATATTCATATAGAGAGTCGATGAGTACCGACTCATCAAGGATGGAAAATCGTTTACCATCAACATGCACAAAGGAAAGTAAAAGATTTCATTGGTAAGTTTCAATCACACAAGAAATTGAACAGTTGCAGTAAAGAGTTATGTTTTGCCATTTTTAAGAGAAAATGAATTTGTAGAAGAGTCTATAAGAGGTAAGGCATCCCTAGAAGGGTGTATAAAAAATATAAATAACAATTGGAAGAGTTGCTACAATTTTATAGGGATGTGTTACAAGAGCCTAAAGGGTTACCACCCAAGAGATAAGTGGAGCACAAGATCCAACTATTGTTAGAGTCCCCATTACCAAATATTTTAATGTACATACATGTGTTATAGAAGTAAGTGAGGTGAAGAAATAGTTGAAACAACTATTAGAATAGGGTATCATTTGACTGAGTACATCACTATGTGGGTCACCCATCATCATTGTGCTAAAAAAGGATGGTACTTGGTGGATGTATTGATTACAAGGAATTGACTAAAATCATGCTAAAGAAAAGATACCCCCTACGCATGATAGATGATCAACTGGATCAACTGGAGTAAGGAATTACTTCACCAAGCCAGACTTAAATTCTAGATATTACCAGGTTCGAGTCAAAGAAGAAGATACCTAGAAAACCACCTTCAAAACTAGGCAAGTTTTGTATGAGTGGTTAGTCATGTCGTTCGACCTATGCAATGCACCAACTACATTTATAAGGTTAATGAATGATGTATTGTGCCCTTTTATAGATTCATTTATTATTGTTTACTTTGATGATATATTAGTATACAGTGCTACATAGGAGGAGCACCTATCAAATTTGACATAGGTGTTGGAGACATTAAAGAAGCATTAGGTTCTAGCAAATATCAAGAAGTGTGAGTTTGCACAATAGTCTTTGGTGTTTCTAGGGTATGTGATAGGTGGAGGAGAGTGGAATATAGATCCAACCAAGATGGAGGCCTTGAAATGGACGGTGCTTATTAATGTTTCTGAGGTTAGAAATTTTGTTGGGGTAGTACATTACCTGAGGAATTGTTAAAATTGGCAACCAGGGAAAAAATTCATGTGCGTCATCTTATTCATGGCTGATAATATTTTTATTAGATTTCTCTCATCAAGAGGTGTAGGATTGATATAAAGATCATCCGATTCCGATAAGTATTCATGGAGATATGAATTTATTTTGATTATGGAATTATTATCAAGCCGACCTACAACTCATGTAGGCTCAGAAGCCCAACAATCGCATCTATTCAAACACCAACGTTGTGTATAAATATAAGAGGACTTTTCCTCATTTTCACTCACTCTTCTCATCACATCTCTCTCTCTCTACTGCGCAAAAATGAGTCTCTTCTCTACTGCACAGAAATGGGTCTCTCTCTCACACATGTGAAGCCAGAAGCTGTTGAACCTGAAGCTGCAACTGCAGAAGCAAAGATTTACCTACGTGGCCTAGAATATATCCTCTTTTGAACTGCACTGTAGGTCCATCTGGATCTCCTCTGAAATTCGTAAATTTTGGTGGTGGAATGAATTCAATCTGACGAACGGTTTGCAAGATATCGACTGCCCTAGTTTGAAGCTGGAAACTGCTGAAACTGAAGCTACAACTGCAGAAGTAAAGATTGACCTGCATCGCATAGAAAATCTTCTCATCTAAATTGCGTTGAGGTTCATCTGAACCTCCTCTGGAAGCCACAACTTTTGGTGGTGGAATGAAGTCAATCCAACGGTTGGTTTGTGAGATATCGTCTGCCCTAGTTTGATAATGAAGCCGCTAATGCTGATGCTACTGATCTAGGGTTTGCTACTACTGATATGAATCAGATTTATTGTACTATTTCTCTCTGCTGAATTATTGAATATAAAAGAAGATTTGATCAAAGGGTTTCCCCACACATTGTGGGGTTTGTCCCTGGCTAGCCGCCACATCTTGTGTCTCTTGTCTTGGCTTGTTTTCTGTCGATCGTTTAATGTTCTATCTGCACTTTACTTTATGTACATGTGATTGCTAATCTATGGAATATAATAAGAAAAAGAAATAAACTGTTATAAGCATAGAACATACCATAACTTAACATGGAATTAGAGCTGAGGTGAAGACAAAGCCCGAGCAAGAGCAAGAGAAAACACCGAAGAGAAGATTGGCAAGGCTATCTAAAAGAACGATGGGGTCCTCAACACTCTTTCCTACTGAAGACAAGCTCCGTGAGAAAGATGACTATCATGCATGGAAGATGTCTATCGATCTAACCCTAGAAGGTCCAGGAGTGTTGGACCATGTAAGAGGCAATATTGTTGAGCCTCCATCAAATGCATCTGCTGCTGCATGGAACAAATGGAAAACCGAAGAAGTCAAAATAGAAGATCATCCAGGACTCTATCGATTAGCACTTGGTGGCCTACATCTTTGAACTGGACACCTCCAAGGAAATCTACAATAGACTGGGAAATGGCACTCACAACTCTTGGAGGATTACCATCCGAATGGTACGTGTTCAAGACTACTTTTCTGAACTATAATGTAATTCCTGGTTTCGAGGAATTAATGGCTAGATGCATTCAAGAAGAAACAAGGGAAGAAGAGCAAGAAATGACCATGCCTAAAGGTCCTCCTGCTGCCTTTTCTTCTCATGCTAAGAAAAGAAATAATTCTAGGACTAAATCAAAAAGGTTGGACCTCAGGGTGGAAGAAAATGACGATGTTACATCTGTGATAAAGCAGGTCACTATGCAAGGGAGTGCCCTGATAGAAAGGACTCACACCGGGACGATGATCAAAATCCCTCTGATGGCAATCAAAAGAATGACAAATTCAACAGCAAAGGTAAGAGGAGAGCTGGGGATTGAGGAAGAGGACAACCATTCAAGAAGGCTAGAAAGTCCAGAATGTATTAAATGCACTTTACCTAAAAAGAACCTAGTGTCCATCTTGGCAATGGAAGACAAAGGCTACAAGGTAACCTTCAGCAGTGGCAAGGTATGTATATGAAAAAATAATGTTAAATATGCCTTTACTCTTGGGTTTAGTGTTGATTCATTATATCAGGTCGATGGAAGTCTGATAGGTGTCATGTCTTGTGACACAACTCTTCAGTCTAAACTTTGGCATCAGAGGTTTGCCCACCTTCATTACAAAGCTCTACCCGATGTAAGATAGATGGTAAAAGGGATGCCCGAATTCCAAGTAGAGAAAGAAGGTGTATGTCCGGGATGTGCCGAAGGAAAGCTCAAAAGGGGACCATTCCCCTCAATCCAAAGCAAGACCTCCGATATATTACAGTTGGTTCACATAGGCATATCTGAGGCTGGCATTAAGAGGGAGACTACTACACCACGTACTCCTGAGCAGAATGGTGTGGAGGGAAGGAAGAACTGCACAATTGTGGACGTTGTCCAGGCCACGCTACATGATCAAAGACTTCCGAAGTTTCTATGGGCTGAAACTACAAACACTGTCATATATGTACAAAATCAATGCCCTCGTCAAGCATTGGGTTCCAAGACTCCTGAAGAAAAGTTCACCAGTAAGAAACCTGATGTTTCTCATTTTAGAATTTTTGGAAGCCCTATATATTTTCATGTGCCGAAAGAGAAAATAAATAAATTGGGTGCATTTGAAAAGAAGGGAATTTTCGTGGGCTATGGTGAAAATACTAAAGGCTATAAAATCTATGTAGCTGGTCAATGGGAAGTCGTAATTAGTCATGATGTCACCTTTGACGAAGATATGGCTCTCAGCAAGGTGAACAATCTTCCGACTTTGAGGAGCTCTCAAGAAGCCGACACCAGGGAACCGAAAGAAAAGGATGATGAATCAATGCCTGATGTAGAAGAACCCATGGATCCAATTGATCCTCCTCCACATGAGCCTTCCTCTTCTAGGAAGAGGCCTTCACGGCTTAGGGGGCTACTTGATGATGCTGAAGGACATGCTACACCCCGAGGAACCTTTCGTGAAAGTAAGAAACCTAATAGGTATCAGGGATACCTGACCATCATGAGCACGATCATACAAAATAAGCCTTCATCATTCTCAGACGCCGTCAAGCATCAAGTATGGAAGGATGCTATGACCAAAGAATATGAGTCTATCATGAAGAATGATGTTTGGGAAGTAGTTCCCAGACCCCAGGACAAGACAGTTGTTACTTCCAAATGGCTTTACAAGATAAAGCATGCAGCAGATGGAAGTATGGAAAAGTATAAGGCTCATTTTGTTGCTCGTGGTTTCTCCCAGAAGGAAGGTATAGACTATGATGTGATATTTGCACCTATTGCCAGATATACGACCATCTACTCGATCATAGCCCTTGCGGATTCACAAGGATAGAACCCACATCAGATAGATGTCAAGACCACATTCTTGCACGGTTCGATCAAAGAAGAGGTCTACGTGGAACAACCCGAAGAATTTGAGATTTATGATCGAAAATCTCATGTATGCAGGTTGAAGAAGGCTCTCTATGGGCTGAAGCAAGCACCCCGAGCATGTTATGAGAGGATCAATAGCTACTTGATGAAGCTGGGATTCACTAGGAGTGAAGCCAATCCTAACCTTTACTTTAAGGTTGAAGATGACAAGCCTCTCATACTAGTGTTGTATGTGGATGACCTCTTTCTAACAAGTGCATACCCTCTCATTCACAAATGTAAGAGGGAGTTGGCTTCTGAATTTGAAATGAAGGACCAAGGACTTGAAGTGTGGCAAAAGCCAAGGGAAATTTTCCTATCTCAAGGAAAATATGTGGTAAATATATTGAAAAGATTCGGTATGATGGACTGCAAGCCTGTGACTACCTAGAGGATCTTAACTTTTAGAAGTTATATGGTAGTGATGTCGGACCAGATTTGGGAAATGCCTCTGAGTTTCATAAACTCATTCGCATTGATGTTCTTGGTGAACCTCCGTCTAAACATATGTTTTGCAGTTAGCATTGTGAGCTCATATTTGGTTGAGCCTCACTGGACTGATGCCAAGAATCTTCTGAGATATCTTCGTGGCACAATTACTAATGGGTTAAGATACACTACCGGAGATGTGAGACTACTTGGATAAACTGATGTTGATTGGGCAGGTAGTGTGGTGGACCGTAAGAGCACTTTCGGGTGCTGTTTCACCTTGGGATCTGCTTCGATATCCTGGATGAACAGGAAGTAGAAGTCGGTGGCTTTGAGCACCGCTGAAGCAGAATATATTGCTGCTAGCATGGCCTCCTATGAGGCAGTCTGGTTGCGAAAGCTCTTCAGTGAGCTGTTTGGATTTACATTGGATACCACTGTGATTCTTTGTAACAACCAGAGGTGGGATTCGATTATTGAGGAATCCCGTGTTCGTTGATTTTTCCAGCAGATAGACATCATCTGGGATATGGTAAGACGATGAGCAAGGAGGTTCCATCGCATCAAGACGATGTATAGGTCGATACACCTTGTCAAATCCCCGAGGAAGGATCTAATCTGTGATTTTCCCAAACGACTTGGAGTTGTCAAGAAACCCTTGTACAAGGGTCCTGCATGTTGTATACATTGAGCTCTGGGAGCTCTGAAGGCTTGCGGTTCTTACTAGAGCAACATATGACCACAGGGTGACTCACCCTCCCCTGGTGGTGCGCACTGGAACAAGATGACTCGCTCTCTTGTGGGACAAGATGATTCGATCTCTTGTGGAACAGGATGATTCGCTCTCCTGTGTAGCAGGATTGATGTGTTCTCCTGTGAGGCCTGGATTGATGTGTTCTCCATGGCGATTGTAGTAGGATTGATGTGTTCTCCTCTGAGGCCTGGATTGATGTGTTCTCCATGGTGAGTGTAGCAGGATTGATGTGTTTTCCTGTGAGGCCTGGATTGATGTGTTCTCCATGGTGAGTGTAGCAGGATTGATGTGTTTTCCTGTGAGGCCTGGATTGATGTGTTCTCATGTGAGGACAGGATTGATTAGTTCTCCTATTGAGGCATCCTACCCATGCAGTCTAGGACTCATGGGAAGTACCTCTCATCTGATCAATGAGCAGGGAAATGAAGTTAGGGACCATAGTATTACCGATGGATGCATCATTGTATCTACCATACTCCCTATGCTAGGATGACATGCATTGATCTGGGATCAATGATACTGGTCTGGGACCAGTGGTAGGAGTTGTACAATACTATGACGCTGACTTCGGGTCGGTTGAGACTGGTCTGGGACCAGTGGTACATACTCTGAGACTGACTTCGTGTCAGTGCAGTACTAGTCTGGGACCAGTGAGAGTGGTACATACTATGACGCTGACTTCGGGTTGGTTGAGACTGGTCTGGGACCAGTGGTAGGAGTTGTACCATACTATGACACTGACTTTGGGTTGGTTGAGACTGGTCTGGGACCAGTGGTACATACTCCGAGACTGACTTCCTGTTAGTGCAATACTAGTTTGGGACCAGTGAGAGTGATACATACTATGACGCTGACTTCGGGTCAGTTGAGACTGGTCTGGGACCAGTGGTACACTCTCTGAGACTGCGATACTGGTTTGGGACCAGTGGTAGGAGTGGTACTTACTATGAAGCTGACTTCAGGTTGGCTGAGATTGGTCTGGGACCAGTGGTATGCACTCTGAGACTGACTTTGAGTCAGTGGAGGATGATATTGGTCTAGGACCAGTGGAGTTGTACTCTCTATGACGCTGACTTCGGGTTGGTTGAAACTGGTTTGGGACCAGTGGTACATACTTTGAGACTGACTTTGAGTCAGTATGATACATCCTCGATCATTTATTCTTCTTCATAATTCGGACAAAAGCAGAGCCGAACAGAACAATGCAAGAGCAGAGCAGAACAGAGCAAAACAATACCGATCAGTACAGGGCAGAATAAGACAAAGCAAAACAGGCAGAATAGAGCAGAGCAGGGTAAGGGTCAAGCTGTACAAGGCAGTGCATTTGATGGAAAAATAGTAATGACCGATAGACAGATTGTAGATGAAGTTCTCCCTGGTTGAGAGGGAGTGTTAAAATTGGAAACCAGGGAAAAACTTCATGTGGGTCATCTTATTCATGGCTGATAATATTTTTATTAGATTCCTCTCGTCGAGAGGTGTAGGATTGATATAAAGATCATCTGATTCCAATAAGTATTCATGGAGATATGAATTTATTTTGATTATGGAATTATTATCAAGCCGACCTACAACTCATGTAGGCTCAGAAGCCCAACAGTCGCATCTATTCAAACACCAACGTTGTGTATAAATATAAGAGGACTTTTCCTCATTTTCACTCACTCTTCTCATCACATCTCTCTCTCTCTACTACGCAGAAATGAGTCTCTTCTCTACTGCGCAGAAATGGATCTCTCTCTCGCACATGTGAAGTTGGAAGCTGTTGAACCTGAAGTGCAACTACAATACTTACAGGCCCTTAGTAAGTTGTAACAACCAAACATTACAAGTGGATGGGTTTTCTACAACAGTTTCATTTAGTGATTAATTGAAAGAAGGGAACCACAAACAAGTTGTCTAACATGCTTTCAAGGCCACCCACATCAAAGATCACAACTTTGGGAACTTTGATGCACATGGAGCCATTCACCCATGATGCATACAAAGACTCATATTCAAAGGATGAGGACTTCAATGAGGTGTTTCAACAGTTGCAAATTCAAAGTCATCTGCATGATGACAACATCACTATTGAATACTATCTTTAGGATGGGTTACTCTATAGGCTAGAGAAGCTATGTGTTCCTAAAGGTGAGCAATTGCAGTTGATTAGAGATGCTCACACCTCCAAAGTTGTAGGGTACTTTGGTGTAGGGAAGATAGTGGACAACTTCTAGAGGTATGAATATTGGTCCAAGATGCAAGAATACATAGCTAGGTTCATAAGAGGATGCATGATTTTTTGTACTAGCAAGCCTAGTAACAAGAAATAGGGTCTATATCATCCCTTACATGTACCCTCTCGTCCTTGGGAAAATATTTCCATTGACTTTGTGGGAGGTTTACCAAAAACTAGGAAGGGGCATGACTACCTGTTCATGGTAATTGACCGATTTAGCAAGATGTTTGTTTTGACGCCCTATAAAAAGACCATAAGTGGGAAAGAAGCAAAAAACATATTCTTTGGACCTTTTTGGGTGCAGATTGGGATACCAAGGAGCATTATTTTTGACAGGGACATAAGATTTCTCAACGCATTTTGGATTACAGTGGGAGAAGATGGACACCAAGTTGAAGAGGTCTACAACATTCCATCCATAGACAGATAGGCATATAGAAGTAGTCAACAAAAAATTTGTGCAACTTTTGAGGGGTTATAACCAGAAGCATCTAAAGACCTGGGATGAAAATATGGTATACATACAACACTCTTGTAACCAAGAATTCCACACTTATACTAGTAAGTCCCTATATGAAACTTGTTCTGGATATTTCTCGCCCTCACCTTTAGACATTGCATATATGCATGATCCAAATTGGACCATTAATATTGTTTTTCATCCATATCAATGCTTTTAGAGTGGAAAAAGTGGAGGAATAATCTCTCAATACCATGTTTACTTGCAGGACACAGTTTGGAAAATTAGGGCCTGAAACCTTCTGGGATAATTTTGAGGCATCAAACAACATTTTTTGGGGGTAAACTTTGTCACATTAACATATCACCTTTTTTCCTATTAACACACAAATACATTTCCAACAACGCAAGAATAATTTCAATCAAAGTCTGTGTGCAAAAGTTATGCCACTTAGAAGTTTGCCTTCATGTTTTCACCACAATAATTTGAGATTATGGCATGTCAGCCCCCATCATTCATGGAAAAGGGGCTAGTCACGTTATTATGATGTAGAAGACTCTAGAATATTCTATATTGTAATACTCGTTAAGGGTTGAGGTAGTCAAACTTAACCATTGAGTTGGTTGTCGAGTTGCGTTATAATCAAGCGACTTGAAGGAAAAGGGGTTCCATTCTTTTGAGTGCATTTGTTCCATAGATGAGCAAAATTAGCCAAGAGGGATAGGAGATAGAGCACACAGAGAGGATTTTTTCTTTGTAGAAACCCATGAGCCACAAGTCATAATTATTTGTACTCATAGCCATATTTCCACTTAGAGAAAGAGAGCAGAGTAGACTCACCTTCGAGTTGGGTTTTTCTCCCGAAAGGGTCTCCTAGGTCATATCATGTGTCAAATGTTTGTGGGTGAAATTTTATTTTTTCGTTCTCTATTTTTTGAATGATTTTAATTCATATGCATACACTATTAACAATAATCTATAGATCTATAAATATTTAGAGATATAAAACTATAATAGTGTAGAATTTCATATATTAAATATAATTTTATCAAATCTATTGTGATAAATTGTCTAGAAGAATATCCATGACAATTTATGGATCAAGGAAACAAGGAGTGAGGGAGGATCTTATAGGGGATGCCTTAAGGGCTAAAATATTTGTAGAGAAGATCAAGTAGATCCATATACAAGTACAAGAGACACTGAAGAAGTCACAACAATAATATAAGGCCATAAATGTTCAATGAAAAACATAGAAATTGTTCAAGGTGGAAGACAAAGTATGGCTACAATTGAACAAGGAGAGGCTACAGGGTCTTGTTAAGAAAATCAAGGCTCTGCGGTATGATCCCTTTGAGATACTGGAAAAGGTGGGTCAACTCAATCTACCACCATACACTCATATTTAATCAATTGTGAAGGTAGAGAATCTAAAACTCTATCAACCTTCCATGCTAGATCAGGAAGAGGAATAGGTCCTGTTAGCAGTCCAGGAAACTCTCCTAGGTTGTAGCTTGGAGATGCCTGGTAACATATAAATCTTCAATATCGTTCTCTGAACTATTGGAATGGATTGGGGTTTGGATCAAGTCAGATGACTGTTTCAACTCTGTTTTCACTCAAGACATGCATGAACACCCTCAGCTTGACAAGGCTTTCGACCACTAATGCTCAATAGTTTATAGATTCAATGAATAGGTGGAGAATCCTGACTGTACCAGCAGATACATACATAAAAAAATATGAATGGCTAGCTATAGAGAGTAAATGAAGCTTGCAAATCTAATTTATCAATGCAGAGATAAGTTGACAGTTATCTGGCATTAGATATAGAAGAAAACATGAATAACCTATTCAAGTGCAAGCTTAGAACCGAGGAGAAGATGGGAATTGAACATGTAACAACAAAAGAAGCTTGTATTACTGGAATGAAGATGAGACGTTGGTAGGAATAGAGTATCCATAGTCTCCAAAAGTTGAACCTCTATTACTTTGAACTTTCAGCCATTTATAGGCTTTTTACAATACTCTCGAACTCTCTGAGGCTCGAGATGTCTTATTCTATCCCCCTCTGTCTGCTAACTACTTGATGCCATAACTAAACAAACATGAGCTCAGAGAGCTCTGTTTCTAACAAACACAGTAATCAAATTCTGGTAATTTCGCCGCACTATCAGGTGGTTCACTCGTGCCAACACGTTCTATGATCATTTCTGTTGGTTCAGCTGCATCGTGTTGTTGTTTTTTCTTCTTTTCAGCCATGCATTATGTTATTTCAGTTCACTGTCTGACTGTCAAAAACATTGACAAAGCCAAAAAATTTCCTCCCCGGGTGACTAGTGGGAAGTGGGGTACGAGGGTTGTTGGATGGTGTGGATCGATGGTCGGGATGTTGGTCAGGCGGCAGAGGATGAACTATGGTGATCATGAACGAGGGCCATTGGATCGGGAGGAATGGATGGAGGAGATCAATCGCTGGAGGCTTGAAGTCGTGGTGGGAGTGGAATAAGTATGAGCCATCAGATCTTAGATGGGTAGATTGAATGGCTATCGGGCAGAGGAGGTGCTTGAAGGATAACGCCCGAGAGCGGTTTTTACTCAAGCAAAAATGGTTTATATCGGGTTGTCATCGGGCGATAAGTGGTAAAGGTCGGAGTGGGTGAGGATAAATTTTTAGTCGGATGAAGTGTGGACCGTCAGATCAGTGGAAAGATTGATGGTGGGGATTGGAGAATGGAGAGCGTAGCGGAAAGGAGATGAACTGAGATCGGACCCACCGATATTTATAAGCGTGGGTGCATAATTTTTGAAGTCTGGCTTATGGCCAAAGTAGAGCAAGAGGAGATGTGGAGCATCGGAGCTAAAACAAGGGAAATTTCTGTTAAAATAGCAGCAATGCACCTCAGGGCTAACACTGGCTCCTTCTAGGGATGAAAGCCTCCCTGTGAGGTTTCAAGAATTGCAGATTACTGCCTTTCCAGTAACAACCAAAACAAACTTATCTCTTGGTGTTCCATTGGGCATGGAGTTTATTTGCATAAGAAACAAAAACTAAAAAACCTATTACAATATTAAGGCCTTAAAGCCTCATATGAAGTAAAGTTTCAAAAACCGCCCATTGACTGGGCCATCAAAAACACCTTCCCCCTCCAAATTGTGCAGAATGAAAGTATTGTTCATCTGAACTTGAGCAATGACAAACGGTCTCGTCCATAAGGCATCAAATTTACCATGGTTGCCCTTATTTTCCTTCAATGCATCCCATTTGAGAACCCAATCACCAACCTGTAAACTATCCATTTTTTCCTTTCTATCAAAGGTTTCTTTGATCTTCTTATGATGAATTCTTGACTTCCTAACTAGTTGTTCTCTAATCTGCTGTAATTCAACCAAGTTACTCATTTTCCTCTCCATGTCATTCTCTTCATCCCGTTCTTCTTGCAAGAATTTGGCCACAGGGAGAATCAGCTAGATAGGAAAAACAACATCAGCACCATAAACCAGCTTAAATGGAAAATTTCCTATAGACTTCTTGTTGGTAACTCTGTCAGCCCATAGTGCAAAATTCAACTTGGAATCCCAATTCTTTTTGTTGTCCTCCAACAATTTTTTGATTATCCTTACAAGACTCTTGTTGGATGATTCTGCCAGGCCATTTCCTTGAGGATAATGAGGTAGAATGCACCAATTGAATGCCCATGGATTCACACATGTCCACCAATTCTTTTTCCCCGAAAGCTGCTGCATTATCAGTGACTAGTTTGGTTGGTCAACCAAATCTAGTGAAAATATTCTCATTCAAGAACTTTATGATAACCTAATGATTAGCATTTTTAGTGGGTATAGCCTCAATCCATTTGGTGAAATAATCAGTGGCCACTAAGATCCATTTGTGATGGACAATGGAATGTGGATTGATCTCACCTATGAAGTCCAAGCCCCACTGTTGGAAGGGACCATTGGCGTGTACTGGCTTCAAGGGCAGAGATTTTAGTTATTGGCTTCCTACAAACCTCTGAGATTTGTCACAAGACTTCACAAAAGAAAACACATCAAAGAACAGAGTAGGCCAATAATACCCAGCTCTCAGGATCTTGTGGGCTGTGGTTTTCCAATAATGATGCCCTCCACAGATGCTAGAATAGAACTGGTGCATGACTTCCATAGATTGTCCTTTGTCTAGACATCTCAAGAGGATCCCTAATGGGTCTTTCCAATAAAGCAGGTTTTTATTAATGCAGAATTTGGTTGATCTGAGCTTAATGGCCTGGGCATGACTTTAGCTATGCCCTGGAGGGACTTCCAGCTTCTGCAAAAAATGAAATACATTGAAATACCATTCACAGGTGGCTAGATTTTCAGCCAAAGACTAATTCTGGTCTTGCTCTTCTGCTGCTTCCTTTGTCCACTCATCACCTGAATTTGACTCATGCAATTGATGTCTAACAAACTACAATTTTCCTCAGCCATAAGCTTAACCAAGCCCTGGCCTTTGACAAGCTTGGTGGGCTTCACCTCTATGTTGAAATCTATGAATTTTGCAATCTATTTAGCTCTCTTTCCATCAATATCCGGCTGAGTTAAGACATCTTTTATTGAGGCTGAAGGTACATACACAACCACTTTGGAATGCAGAATATAAATTCTGAATGCCTTTAAAGATTTTATCAGAGCGTAAGCTTGTTTTTCAATAAGGTCATACCTTAGTTCAGCCTCCCTCAGAGTTTTGCTGAAAAAGGCCACAGGGTGCTCTACACCTTCATCATTTTTTGCAATAGAACTGCTGCAAGTGTATCATAAGAGGCAAAAGAGAAGATATAAAACTCCTTGGTATAATCTGGACTGATTAGAGTGGGAGCTTCCATGATAGCTTTTTTGATGGCTTCAAAAGAGCTTCTTGCACCATCTTTCCATTTTATTTCTGATCCTTTCTTCAGCATAGAAGTGATGTGCTTCACTAACTTTGCAAATTTTGGAATAAAACTCCTGACAAAGTTAATCTTACCTAGGAAAGATTGAATGTCCCTTTTTGACCTTGGGATGGACAATGTCTGAATTGCTTGAACTCTTGTTGGATCGATCTTCACTCCTTCAATAGAAACAATATGTCCCAGAAGTTTGCCTTCTTCTAGATAAAACTGTGACTTCTTTGGGCTCACAAAAATTCCAAAGTTATCGTCTGCATTTTAGAAACACCTTCTTCAAATGCTGCAAATGGTCCTTGTGACTACTGGAAAAGACAGTTATGTCATCAAGGTAAATAAGGACAAACTTGTCCCTCTCTCCCACAAAGGCTATGTCCATGGCCCTCTGAAAAGTAGCCCCAACATTCATCAATCCAAAAGGAATCTTGGAGTACATGAAAGTGCCAAAGGAGTAGTGAAGGCGGTCTTTTCTTGATCATCTGGATATAAAAAATCTGATTGTAACATGAAAATCCATCTAAGAAAGACATGACTCTAGCCCCCGAAACTTTTTGCAGCAAGTGTTCCATCTTAGGCAGGGGGTAGTTGTCTTTTTAAGAGCATTTGTTCAGATTCCTGAAGTCAACACAAAGCCTGATTTCTCCATTCTTCTTTCTTACTACCACAAGGTTAGCTATCCACTTTGAATACCTTAGGGGAACTATGATCTTGGCATCCAACAACTTCTTGTTTTCCTTTTCAATCAAAGGCAATAAGAGAGGGCTGATAGGTCTTAATTTCTTCTTAAAAGGGATGGTGTTCTTCTCCAGTGGAATCTTATGCTGAATGATGTTGGTGTCATAGATCCTAAGATCATTGTACTCCCAAGCAAAAATATCATCAAATTGTTTCATCAGGCTGCAATACTCAGAAATTTGGGCAGAAGACAAGTGAGTGGACAGATTTATGTACTTTCGATGGGTTGAACTCCCTACATTATGTCTATGAATTGCAGACTCATTTTCTTTTTTGGTAGGCTTATAAGGTACATCATTATGATCAAACATCTTCTCTAGGGGCACCAATCTTTGGGTATATGGTTACTAGGCAACTAAACAATGTTATCTTGACAAATCTCGTCTTTTAGCTTGTACTGGTTGCATTCTCCAATGGTTTTGTTTTCTTGGTCAATGTGCATTTCAGAAAATTCATCGATGACTTGTAAAAACCTATTAATTTCATCATCATCTTCAAAAACTTTCCAGTATTTGACATTGTCAGGTAGAGATGGTCTATATTTCACCTGAACTTCATAAGTCAATTTAGGAGGCAAAGGAGGAATAAACGTGCTAGCAGACACAGAAAGGGAATTAGCAAGCTGGTTCTTCATTCTAGGGATGTAAGAAATGTTGAAACTATTAAAAGAACCCTTGAGCTTCCATACCTCATCTCTGTATGCTTTCAGCCTTGGATGCTTTGCTTGGAAATTTTTATTCACCTGCTGAATGATAAGGTTTGCATCTCCAAACACCTTCAGACCTTTGATGCCCATTTCTTTAGCAACGTTTAAGCCCAATATGAAGGCTTCATACTCTGCTATGTTATTTGTGACCTGAAAAGTTAACTTGAAAGATAAATTAATGCATTCCTGTGTGGGGGACACAAGGACTACACCTGCCCCTACAGCTTCCTTAGAGCAAGCTCCATCAAAGAACATGTCCCAAATTTGTGGGCCTTCTTCCTCTGTGATGTGGAAAATCGGTTTCCTAAGTTGCATGGAGGCCAACTAGGATTCTTCAATTTGAAGAATACAGGCTCCAAAATCAATGTTTAGATGGGATGATTAGTGGGATTCCTTTCATCACTGATGATATAAGCCAACTGAGCTTCTCTGTATAATCTCCTACTCTCACCTCCAAAAACTGGGACAGTAGCATAGGAAAAATCATTTTTCAATGTTCCACCTAATCTCTTGATCCAACCTCTGGAAAGCAACATGCCAAACTTCGGGGGTACATGTGCTACCACAATATCTGTTGAGCTAATTTATGGTCCTAAATTAACACAATTATTTCTTATCAATCCGGGTTGTTTATGCTTTGAGGCAAGTTCACTATATGTGAAGATCAGATATAACCAAACCTTGAAAGATAAGTTATTCAAAAGCTAAAAGTAATACATCTATAACTCTAATTCAATCAGTTTAAAAAGAGAGAAATATTGAAAGGGTTCTTGACCTCAAGAAGTCCACCTTCACCTCAATTATCACTTAATGAATCAAAGATTGAAACCAAAAGCTTAAGATGGATAAATTATTAATGAAAGAAGCTCTTAACTTAAGAGACACATAAGATATTCCATCATAATTCATTCATCTCAATATCCAAATCTTAATGAAAATAAAACTACTTGCATGCAAACAAAAGAAACTAGTTTTGATTCATCATTTTAGCAGAAGGGATACCCAACTTGAACACCTGTTTTTCCAACTCAATAAAGTGATGAATAAGCTATTAACCAATGAAATCAATCACTATGCATGAATCATAAAGCAAACTGAAATAAAGCTTTGAAAAACTAGTGCTACAATTAACCAGATTACAAGGAAATAAAACTAGTTAACAAGGAAGTGTACTTAGCTTGGAATGGGGGCCCTCCACCCTTGCCTTGCACACTTTGAGAGATGATATCAGAAGCTTAAATCAGTCACACATCCATAGTATTGAACAGCAAAATAATAATAACACAAGTCTTCAAATTAACTCAATCCAAAGATGTCACAGCATAAAAGTATATCACAAAATCAATACATAAGCCATCAAATTTTTGGCTTTAAATAAGAAGTCTCATGAACAAACTGATCTATATTCACTCAAACAAACCCATCTACTCTCATCCACCTATCCAAGTCGAATTCATTATCCCCATCCCGAGAAAGATGACCATTCCTATGAAATCTCAAAACTGCCCTATTTCTATGGGATTCCTGCATGACTAGTCATGGTTGACTAGCACCAAATGGGCCTAATAAAGCTTGTTCTGTTCGAACTAAGCATTGATGGCTTAGTCCTAGTTCCCAAGCTGTCCATCCATGCATTCCATTGGTGCCCAAGTGTCCTGCAACCATATCAACCATAGAGCTATTACGGGAATTTCTGAATCTGCCAATTTTTCACTAAAAACCAAATTTTCATAAAAACTTTAGAAATTGAAAAATAAAATTAAATACTTGAATGGATATCAAATATACATCAAAATGGGATAAATGAAGGGAAAATGGATGGAAAATAGATGGATAAGTAAGTTTCTTTGAGCAAAAATAAGACCAAAACTAAGGCTCAACATCTCTCCCTTGCTTATCATCAAGCATGTCCCCATGCTTGCTTGCTCCTCTTTGACCTTCGCCTTTCTGTAGTAGATGTTGTACCTGTAGATGCTTCCTGTTGTGCTGCCCTTGCCAAACAATCCAAACCTGTATCATGTCTCTCCCTAAACAAAGCTGCTTTGACCTTTTGTTTTTCATATTTTGCCTGCCACATGTTCTTTTCCTTTAGCCATTTAAATGCTTGCTTAGAAAGTAGATCATTTTCCCTTTTCAGCCTCCCCAATTCTTCATTCAGTTTCTCATTTGCCTTGACCAATTTAGCATTATCTTTCTTATTTTCCTTGTTTTCTTTTTTAATTGCTTCTTTAAGATTTTGCTAATTTCCAATTGGTCAGTTAAATCTCTGATTCTTCCTAAATTAAGTTCTCTCTCAAAATCTTGTGTTGTTTTCATTAGTGATGCTGCTGCTGCATCATCATATGAAGAATCCTTCTCAAATGCCTCTTGTACAAGATCATTTTCTTCTTGCTGTCTTGGGGAATATGTTTCTACTTCCTTCTCTAAATCAATGGGACTCTTATTCCTAAATCGCCTAGGAATAGACATAACAGATGTTTCATTTTCTTGCATGGCCATGTTGTTCTGTTGTTTGGCTCTTGTTCTAGGATACAAGGGTGAGTTCATTAATCCTCTGTTTTCCTGTTCTGTTTTATCCTGTACCTCATGAACCTGTTCAATGAATTGATTTTTAGACATGAATTCTCGCCACACTATGCCCTGTGATCTCACCTGATACTCAACTAGGATGTTGATTAATCCTTGGTGGTATATCTATCCTGCTTTAGGCATGTTTTCATGTTTGACTGTTTCAATCATTCTCAAAAGGCTCCTATATAGGAAATAAGGCAAGTTAATCCTATCCTCCCCTTTTATATGTTGCAGAAGTCTGACATGATACAAGTGAGCCACGCTATACCCCCTATCACAGGTCAAAAACTTTTGGATAACCAAAACCAACTCACCCCATGGTTCATTAAACCATTCTCTAGGTATCCCTTTTGTTCTGTCAAATGTCCCTTTCCGGTTCTTCTCAAGAAAGAAAGTCTAGGCTTTCTCCTTGAAGTGCAGGCCTTTGTAATACTTCTCACCTATCATGGGAAGATCTAAGGCTTGGGAAAGATATTCCTGGGTTACAGGAATAATGAAATCTCCCACCCGTGTCTGGTCTTGATTGAAATTGTTGATAAAATCCCTGGTTATTTGTTCAGAGTGGCCATAAAATTTTTGTAGGAAACTTATCATCCCTGCTTGGTAAAGTTTTTCTATAGTTTCCTTCCCCCAACTCTCTATCTGGAATTTTGGCTCTACTCTGACTGACATTGCTTCTGTAAACCAATGAATGAATTCCTCTGCTGTTACTAATTTCATTTTGAAAGAAAGATATAATTATTTGTTTGATTTCGAAATGAAATTTTTGAAGGCAAAGAACCTTACCTTCCTTTTTTCAATCAACTCAATACACCTCTGTTTGACTCTGCCCTCAGCAACAACACTGTTTTAATCCCTGTTCAATGCAAACAAATGCCTGTATACTCTGTCAATATGTTGCTCTCTGTTTTTGAAAACAAAAATACACATACAAACAATGTTTATACATGCTTCTGGCCTTATTTTGTTTACCAAAATTCAAATGATTGATTACTGTGTATGTTTAACCAGGAAAACTGTGTAGTGCACAGACATTTGGCTCTCGGCCTTATCAACAAATATTCAAGATGCTCTCGGCCTAACCCAATATATATTTTTTTAAAGAACTTTTGACTGAAAAATTTTGACTGTGTAATGTGCCAAAATTATGCACACGGCCTCAATTACCAAATCAAATACCAAACTACACTCAGTTGCAATAGAACTATGAGCACGAAGGCACTTAGCCTTAGCATGGTAAATAGAGGACTATTCACATACGCTTAGCCTCTAAACACAAATGAACACGGCGCATTATAGCACTTGGAAATTGAAATCATGCTTTGCGGCCTCATAAAAACAATTTGCAAATACTCCTGGCCATAAAAATTTGCAAAACACAACCCTCGGCCCATCAAAATTTTACAAAAATTGCTCTCGGCTATCCCATAAAAACTCTCGGCCTCAAAACAAAAACAAATAATAGCACATTCAAATGAATTTTTAAATGGCTTCGACATGCAATCCTTCAATCAGAAATGGCATTATGCATTCAATCCTTAAAGCATATCAATCTCCTGTTTTGGTGTAAATGAAAACAACAGTGCGCAGCAAGGGTATGGATGTTGTTTTGATTGTTTGTTTTGCGGTTTAAATCGGCGCACAATCAATTAACTATGTGACAATACAAATGCAGTGCGCATTCTACAGCGCTTTACATTGCCATTCACCGCCATTCAACATGCAATAACACTGAACTGTCGTGCCTGCTTAGTTCATGGATTTCATTATTGACACGGCACGGCATACAACTCCACATACAATGCCAAAATCTACGTGTTGACCATGCAATACATTCGCATTTAAGTGAGTCCTGATCCACTAAGGATTCATACCAACATTCACGCAGCAAATCAACGAGTTGGGGCTACAATTTCGGCTTACCTTAGATCACCGAGCACCTGGAGGGATATCGACGCTCGAAATCTTGGTTTAACCGTTCAATTTGACTGGTGGCAAGGAAAAACAATCGTTACCATTAATGACTGAGAGTTTCTAACTTTGATTCACTGTGTCAAGCTTTAAACAATTAACGCCTTACCTTATTGAATCCCTGAAAATCCGTTATCTCAAAACGACAAACCCGGAACGATTTGCCTCTTTAAATTCTCCCAACTCAGTTCACTTTCCTTTTCACTAGGCTGCAGCTTCAAACACCATTTCTCTGAGCTTATGCGGCGACGAAGATTATGGTTTAACATGACACAGAGGATTATTGTTTGAACTGCACAAGAGCTCGGTCAATGTTCATGACCGTTTCAGGCTGTACTGCAATGTATATCCATTGGTGTTTTTAAAATTCGTGGCTTACATGGCCGTCCTATTGACCAGTCACCCAACTGTGTCATGAGGATGGCCAAGTCATGGCTTGGTACGCATGATCCTTGCGCAGCGTATCATCCAATGGATAAACGAATTGCCATGCCACCGTGTTAAGTGCTGGCCGGTTGTCGTATGGGATTACTTGTTTAATTCATTGCAATGGTTTATCATCATATCCACCGCCGTATGCTTGCACTACTATATATTCACTGCTTGCTGTGTAATGATATGTATGCAATGATGTTTGGATACCATTTCCCACCGTAATGTTCTAATGTTTGTTTATTCACAGCCGTCCACCATATTCCATAAACTTTGATGCATGAACCTTTGCTTGTAACTATGTTATATTCCATACCTTATACCATATGTATGAACCTTTGCGCGTTTATTTATGTGCAACATATATATACCTTTTACCATATACCATATGCGCGTTTGGTAATAGAAACGACTTTAGCGCATTCACATACTTTATCGAACTATGGTATATATGTTGTTCGATATAATATCCTTTGATTTCCATATAGCGCATAAGTTTATTGACTTTGTATAACATAGTTTTATAATTTTAAAATGACCATTGGGGTCATGTTTAAAATTATTACCGTCACTAATGCTCTGAGTTGCCTGAATTTGTATGTGCAGGTTGAGAGTTGTCCCAGTTTGGCCTTTTTAAGCTTGCAAAAAAAATACTTAGGGGTAGTAGGGTTAATGAAAAGAGGAATATGTATGGAAATGAAATGGAATAGGGTTATAATGTATAAGGGTTATAGGAATATAGGATATAGATGATAATGAATATCCCCAAGTACTAATTTCAACTTAACAAAAACTAAAAATTTCTAAGAAAAATTTGAATTTTTAAAGCACAAAATGACCACATATACTCCCCTGGATGATGGATGTACAAGTAGGATGAAATCAATTTGATCAGATATTGTAGATGGATTCAAATGTAGACTTTATTGCTGCTCCTTGTTCTTCATGTTCTAATTCTTGAATTGATAATCAGGTGCCTCTGTAATGATTCATTGTTTCAGGTCCCTTTTTCTGCTTACAAAATATGCACATGTTGTGTTGACATTGGCAGGTCTTTCAGGTCCCTTGGCAATGATTTGTTATATCAGGTCCTTCTATTGACAATACAGTTTATATTCCAGCATTCCAGCTAAAGAGCTTGATGTTTGCAACTTGAGCTGTCTACTTAAAAAACAAATGCAAGTCTCCCCCCCTTGTGGAAGATATGACTTGTCCTCAAGTCATTGATTGGTGGAATGTACCTGCAGTAAGAGAACAGTAGAACAAGTAGGAAGAATTCATAGAGTCCAAGTTGCCCTGGTTTTCCCCTATGAATTCGTGCTTGCAATGTGCCAGTTGCCTGGTTTTCACTTGCAAACAATTTATTTAGTTTTGATGTTGTTTTTTTTTTCTTTTGTTTTTCTGTTTTTTTTTTTTTTTTATTCAACTAGTAGACTGGAAGATGGCTCATCCTGTGCCATGAGTTCCAGTTCTATGTCTTCGATCAGTTCTTTCATAAATGCTTCTTTACTGATAGGCCTATTGTAAACTTTGAGCCTATGTCCATTCACTATAAAAGAGGTGGAATCATGGTCGATGGTCTTAATCCTTACTGCTCCATTGTCAAAGATTTCGTCAATTTCATATGGGCCTAGCCAGTGTGTTGTGAACTTTGCTTTGAAATCTTTGAATTTGGAGTCGAAAAGCAATGCCCAGTCTCCCTTGTGAAATGTCTTTGTTTTGATATATCTATCGTGCCACTTCATTCTTTGTTGTTGCACCAATGTAGTATGTTCCATAGCTTGCTGATGATGCTCATCTAACTGATTCAGTTCCATGATCCGCTGCTGTTGTGCTTCTGTCAAGTCGAGTCCTAGTTCAGCTGCTACTCTGTATGTATGTATCTGAAACTCTATAGGTAGTAGAGCCTCCTTCCCATATACTAATTGGTATAGGCTGAAACCAGTTGTTGTTTTCCAAGTGATCCTATAGGCCCAGAGTGCGTCTTTTAATTTTTCAGACCAGTCTTTTCTATTCATCTGTACTGTTTTTGTCATAATATTTTCCAGGACTTTATTTGTTGATTTGACTTGACCATTTGCTTGTGGATGATATGGTGTAGATTTCCTATGCTTGATCTTGTATTTCTCCGTTAGATCTCATACCAGCTTTGATGTAAACTGTGTGCCTTGATCTGTTACAATTTGTCTAGGTACTCCATATCTGACAAAGATTTCTTCAAAAAGAAAGGTGACGACTGTATCTTCTGTTGCTCTGTTAACTGCTTTTGCTTCTGCCCATTTGGTTACATAGTCTGTACATACTAAGATGTACCTCTTCCCATTTGATGGTGGATTGATAGGTCCAACAAAGTCAAGTGCCCACTGCTCAAATGGTTCTATGAGAACCTGTGGCTTTAGTGGCATTTCATCTGATGTTTTTGGTCGTCCTGTTCTCTGGCAGCTATCACATTGCTTGACATATTTCTTAGAGTCTCTGAAGATGGATGGCCATTAATAGCCTAGTTGCAGCACTTTATATGCTGTTCGTTTATCTGCAAAATGGCCACCACAGGGTTCATCATGACATGCTCTTAAAATGTCTAATATTTCATCTTCTCGTACGCATTTTCTAATTATTAGGTCTGAACCAATATAAAATAAATCACCATTGACCCATGTATATCTAGAGCTTGCTCTAACAATTTTGTGTTTTTGCTTTTTAGTAAATTGAGCTGGAAACCTTCCAGATGATAAATAGTTTGCAATATCTGCAAACCATGGTGTTTTGACTGTGATGGAAAACAGATGTTCATCAGGAAAGTTATCTACAACTGGATTTGGATCAGGGGGTGAGTGTATGCGGGACAGAAAGTCAGCCACTTGATTTTATTTTCCTGGCCGATCTTGTATTGTGATATTAAATTCCTGCAGTAACAGTAACCATCTTGTTATTCGTCCATTGGTGATGGGTTTATTCATCAAGTATTTGATTGCTGAATGATCAGTATGAATGAAAACTTGATATCCTGTTATATAGTGCCAGAATTTATTTACTGCATGTATAACAGCTAACGTTTCTCTTTCTGTGACTGTGTAGTTCATTTCTGCAGGTGTTAGATTTTTGCTTATGAAGTATATTGCATAAGTGAACAAGTTCTCTTTCTGTCCAAGAGAAGCACCTATTGCAGTATCAGATGCATCAGTTGAGATATGAAATGGTAAGGACCAGTTGGGTCCACGAAGAATGGGGGAAACTGACAATTTCTCTTTCAGAATTTGAAATGCATTTTGACAATCATTTGTCCAGTGAAATTCAATGTCTTTTGTTAATAATTTGAACAGAGGTTGGGCTATTTTACTAAAATTTTCAATAAATCGTCTATAATAGCCTGCATAGCCTAAGAAACTTCTAACCTCTTTCTGTGTTGTAGGAGGCATTAAGTTTACTAAGACTTGGATCTTGGCTGGATCCACCTTTATTCCTGAAGCAGAAATGTGGTGTCCCAGAACTATTCCTTCTGTCAACATCATATAGCATTTCTCATTGCTTAATGACAAATTTGTTTCAATGCATCGTTTCAAAACTTTCTCAAGGTTGTTTAAACAATCATTGTATGTGTTTCCGTAAACTGTGAAGTCATCCATATAGACCTCTACACATTCATGAATTAAATCAGCAAATATTGCAAGTACTGCTCGTTGGAAAGTTGCAGGTGCATTGCATAGACCAAATGGAAAAATATTATATGCATAGGTTCCCCATGGGCAAGTAAATGTTGTCTTGTCTTTGTCTTCTTCTGCTATTCTTATCTGGTTGTATCCGCTAAACCCATCTAAGAAGGAGAAAAATTTCTTTCCAGCTAATGAGTCTAACACTTGGTCAATGAAAGGTAGAGGAAAATGATCTTTGAGTGTAGCTTTGTTTAATTCCCGGTAGTCCACACATACCCTCCACTTTCCATTTTTCTTTGGCACAATAACTAGTGGAGAAACCCATTGACTATCTGAAATAAGATAAATGAATCCAACTTCTAACAATTTTTGCAGTTCTTCTTTCACTATTTCCTTCATCATAGGATTCATTCGTCTTTGTGGTTGTCTTACAGGTTTAAGTTGATCATCTGTATAGATGTGGTGGAGACATGTGCTAGGATGAATTCCTTGCATATTAGTATAATCCCAGGCAAAAGCTTTTGAATATTTCTGTAATAGTGCAATTACTTCTTGCTCTTGTGCTGGTTGCAATTCATTTCCAATGTTTAGATGTTTTCTAGGATGAACCTCAATTGTTTTGATTGTTGGCTTGGAGACTGTGTTTACAGGAAAGATGTCTATAAAAGAATTCTGCAAAGTTTGAACAGTACAAGTTTCCTGAAAACATTGATTCAGAAGGTTACTTGCAGCTTCATATTGAGCTTTCCTAAGCTGCTCTGAAATACTTGGTTCTGAAATGAAAAGATCCATTAAGTCCTCATTCCCTTCTTCTTCTCTAAAATCAAAGAATTGATTTATAATTAAAACTGATTTTGTTTGCTGTTTTTCTTGAGTTTCAAGTATTGATTCTAAAGAAGTGGATTGTGCAGGTGAATAAAGAGTGATATGTTTCCTTTCATCTCCATGTGAAATAATCATGCTTCCAGATCTACATCCTATGAAGGCATCAGCAGTGGCTAACCATGGTCTGCCTAAGATTAGAGGATGTCCTCCCAAGTTTGTCTTTGGTTGCAAGATCAGGAAGTCAATAGGATAGTCCCATGAATCCAAGGAGACTATGATATCTTCTAATATTCCTTCAGGAACAACTTTAGATCTATCTGCTAGTTCCAAGATTGTAGAAGTTGATCTAATGTTGTTTAATTGCAAAGTTTTCATTGTCTCCATTGTCATTACGTTTATAGCTGCTCCCAAGTCTATTAATGTATTTGGTACTGAGAAATTATTGATTGATATGGTAACCATTGGGATACCAGGATCAATATATTTTTCTACTATGGTTTGTGTAGACATGAGGCTTGCTAATTTACCAATGACTTGGATTGTTGTAGGATCCTTTTTCTTTTTCTCTGATTTCCGAATGCACAATTCCTTTATTGTTTTAGCATATATTGGTATTTCTTTAATTGCCTTCAACAAAGGAATTTTTACATAAGCATTTTTTAACTCATCTAAGATATCAAATTCAGGAAGGATTATTTTGTTTTGTTGTTCCACTAACCTTTCAGGATAAGGTGGTGTTTGTGTTGTAACATTTGTTCCTTTCTGATTTTGTATCTCAGTTTGTGATGTTTCAGATGATTCTCCTTGTTCAGTTGGTTCTTCTATAATTGGAGGAGAATCCTTTTTAAGCACTTTTCCAGACCTTAGATGGACATCGTTAAGAGGAAGGATCGAATATGTAGGAAAACATGCTGCTTCCTCCACAGTGTATGCAGATTTTTCCACCTTATTATTTGGATTGGCCATTGGTTGGGCTGGTAGTTGAGTTGGTCTGGGTTGATTTGTAGGTAGCTGTAATTGTTGTGGTTGGGTCAACAACGATGGTGGATTCTGCTGTGGAAATGGGATGGATTGCGGATATACAGAATGTTGTTGTTGAAAGGGTATGGATTGCGGATATTGTGGATATGCAAATGGTTGTTGGTATTGTTGTTGATATTGTTGAGGCTGTTGGTTGCCATAACCATATCCTCTCCAACCTTGTGCAGGTTGTTGTGAATACTGTTGTGGAGGCCAAGCTTGCCATGGCATTGGAGGGGTCCAAGGATTATAAGGTGGATAGGCATAATTTTGTTGAGGGAATTGTTGCTAATTTGGTTGAGGTATCCTAGGTTGCCATGGTCTTCGTGGTGCAACATAATAGAAACCTTCTGTCCCTGGCACTTCTTCCATTGAGTTCATTTGTAATTCTTTCAATGTTACACAATTTTCTGTGGAATGATTGCTTGTACAAAGACCACAAACCTGAATACTATCCAAAGGACATTCTCTCAAAGGATGTTTCTTTTTACATTTGGAACAAAAGATTGCTAAAGCTTGTTCTTGTTCTTCTTTCTTCTTGTTTGCCTTTAGCACATCCACTTGTGTCCCTAATGTACTCAAGAGGTCTGTTTTGAAATTTTCCAATAGACTTCCTATTTCAGCTCTTGTTATCCCTCCTGCAGCTGACTTTGCTTCTTTGGAATTCACTTCCCTTCTTCCGGTTTTTGATCTTCCTCTAGAATATTTATGACATAACTCGACAATTTCATCGAATGGAAGGTTTGAAATATCTCCTTTACCCATCACATTCAAAATGTCAAGGTATTCATCCCTTACACCTTTGAGGAAGATTGTGTGAACAGTTTCTTGATTTAGAGAATGTTGTTTAGATTTCTGAAGATTATATGCGAATCTTTCCAAATATTCTTCTAAGCTTTCATCTTCTTGTTGTGTCATTCTAAAAACATCTTCCTTTGAATCTCTAGATCTACAATAAGCTTGATATTTCTTAAGGATGACAATTCGCATATCATCCCATGAGGCTATTGTTTGTTCTCCTAAACCCATAAACCATTTTAAAGCTGCTGCTTTTAATGTTGCAGGGAAAAGACGAAGTTTATGAACGTCATCAGTATATCCGTATGTTCTACATAGGATATCAAATTCAAACATAAATGCATCAGGATCTTCTGTAGACATTCCATAAAAGTTTGGCAATACAGAAGGTGGAATATTTTTCATTTTTACTTCTTCTCCCAATATTTCACTTGTATCTACTATTGGAAAACCAAAAGTAGTTTCTTGATCAATTCCATCTTCTTGTCTTTTCCGGTCGTTTTCTAGCTTCCTATCATTTTCTTGTTTTGCCTCTTCCTCTCTCTTTCTTCTCCGTTCTCTTTGTTTTCTTTCATATTCAGCCCTTTGTTGTTCAGGATTGAGATGAACGGATCCATGTCCCTCTTCTGCCATTGTTTGATTTATTTCAATTTCAAGTGGAATTTCAAGTTGTTGGAAGATAGGAGGATTTATGGATGGAAAGACAGGTTGTTTTCCTTTTTCTTTTTGTTTTCCGGAAGTGGAGAATTGCTTTTGTTTTGCTTCCCAAGATAACAAAGTTTTCCTTTCAATTAAAGTTAATCTTTGGCTAGTTCTTTGTTTTTCTACCAACTCCTCAATTATTGGATTAACAGTAACTGGAGTGTGTGATGATCCTATTTCTACTTGTGGGGGGTTTTTGATAAATCTACCTTGAGGATCTCTATATCTAGGCATAAAGAAACATAACTTAAAATGGAATTTAACTAATGTTTTTGTGGTTTTGAAATTTATCTTTTCATTGACTATGCCGATATTTGCCTCCCGGCAACGGCGCCAAAATGTTGAGCTAATTTATGGTCCTAAATTAACACAATTATTTCTTATCAATCCAGGTTGTTTATGCTTTGAGGCAAGTTCACTATATGTGAAGATCAGATATAACCAAACCTTGAAAGATAAGTTATTCAAAAGCTAAAAGTAATATATCTATAACTCTAATTCAATCAGCTTAAAAAGAGAGAAATATTGAAAGGGTTCTTGACCTCAAGAATTCCACCTTCACCTCAATTATCACTTAATGAATCAAAGATTGAAACCAAAAGCTTAAGATGGATAAATTATTAATGAAAGAAGCTCTTAACTTAAGAGACACATAAGATATTCCATCATAATTCATTCATCTCAATATCCAAATCTTAATGAAAATAAAACTACTTGCATGCAAACAAAAGAAACTAGTTTTGATTCATCATTTTAGCAGAAGGGATGCCCAACTTGAACACCTGTTTTTCCAACTCAATAAAGGGATGAATAAGCTATTAACCAATGAAATCAATCACTATGCATGAATCATAAAGCAAACTGAAATAAAGCTTTGAAAAACTAGTGCTACAATTAACCAGATTACAAGGAAATAAAACTAGTTAACAAGGAAGTGTACTTAGCTTGGAATGGGGGCCCTCCACCCTTGCCTTGCACACTTTGAGAGATGATATCAGAAGCTTAAATCAGTCACACATCCATAGTATTGAACAGCAAAATAATAATAACACAAGTCTTCAAATTAACTCCTCAATCCAAAGATGTCACAGCATAAAAGTATATCACAAAATCAATACATAAGCCATCAAAGTTTTGGCTTTAAATAAGAAGTCTCATGAACAAACTAATCTATATTCACTCAAACAAACCCATCTACTCTCATCCACCTATCCAAGTCGAATTCATTATCCCCATCCCAAGAAAGATGACCATTCCTATGAAATCTCAAAACTGCCCTATTTCTATGGGATTCCTGCATGACTAGTCATGGTTGACTAGCACCAAATGGGCCTAATAAAGCTTGTTCTGTTCGAACTAAGAATTGTTGGCTTAGTCCTAGTTCCCAAGCTGTCCATCCATGCATTCCATTCGTGCCCAAGTGTCCTGCAACCATATCAACCATAGAGCTATTACGGGAATTTCTGAATCTGCCAATTTTGCACTAAAAACCAAATTTTCATAAAAACTTTAGAAATTGAAAAATTAAAATTAAATACCTGAATGGATATCAAATATACATCAAAATGGGATAAATGAAGGGAAAATGGATGGAAAATAGATGGATAAGTAAGTTTCTTTGAGCAAAAATAAGACCAAAACTAAGGCTCAACAATATCCATCATCATGCTCTTCATGGGCAGCTGAGACAAGGTGATGGCTAGGTCGTTGATTAACCCCAAACATTTCACTTTTCTAGAGTCAAAATAAAACAGGTCATGATAAGACTTGGTAATGTAAAGACCCAACTCATCCATGACAGCCTTGGGCATTAGATTATGGCTGGCTCCTATGTCGAGAAGGAAGTTGTGAAGTATTTTGTCATGAATAGTCAAAGAGACATATAATGATGGGGAGTTGTCATCACAACTTTCAATCATTGGGCTGAGAACAATAGCTAGTTTGTCGTCTTATAGATTTACATAGTCAATGGAGGCTTGGATGGCTTTAGGCTCAAGGGCCTCGAGGATAGATCTCTTGAAGGATTCATTCTTCACTAGTTCAATTAGAGGTATAGGTATGCTTAGCTTCTGAATTTCTGATTCAAAACTGAAAGGAGAAGGAGACTTGTCAAGGCTTCTTACCTCGTGAGCTGGAGCTTTGAGGATGATGGGATCAACTGCCGGTCGTTTCTGCTTATTAGCTTGCTGTATTGCAGGGACAACTCTCCGAACAGGATTTTCCTTGGCATTATTGATCTTCGACCAGTTTGCAGAACAACTCCACCATCCCACTCTTGACTGATCTGGTCATTGAATAATGACTTTTCATAGGTAGCTAAGGTAAAAAAAGAGGCACTGCCTTTGTCTTCCAGACAATGGATCTCATCATCTTCTTCAAATTGCTCTTCTTCCATGACTACATTCTGGAATGTGGCCTTCACCCTTTGGTCTTGATTGGCCTCTTTGCTTCTTTGCAGAATCTGCAACTGCTCATTAGTTCTTCTATATGGATTTGGGTTTCTAGGAGAAGAGATATTAGGAACTCTTCCTTTCCCACGGTGCTGCTCAACCTTTAATTTGGAGATTTTAGAGGCTAATGACTCTATCATCTTGGTCATTTTATCTATCTTGGGATCTGAAGATGATGAAGATTCGCCCCTCTGTCTCCTTCTATCAATATTCCCCTTGAGCTTCTTTGCGGCCATGATGTTTGATTCTACTTCCAAGGCTGCATCCTGCATATCAACCAAGGTAGCACATCTTCTCTCCCTCAATAGTAGACAGAAGTCAAAATCAAAGGCACTGGCATAGGTGAGTTTAGCAGAGGTAGTGGTGGGTTTTACTTCAGCTAGTATCTTGGTGTACATGCGGTTAAACCTGTTACTAAAATCGGACAACAACTCACCATTTTCCCTCTTTAAGTTCCCAAACTCGGTGTGGTAGTACTAGAGTAGATCCTTCTTATCCCCCCAATGCTTTAGGAATGCATCATCTAAAGCCTCAATATCTGCTATATACCTTGGGGTCAGTTCTCTGAACCATTTTCTAGCCTCTCCATCTAAACTTTGGATAAAGACTCTCATCCATACATCATTTTCACTAATGTCCAGGTTATCAGCATAGCTATAGAATGATTCAAGATGTTCCTCAGCTGTAACACCTTCAGTCCCAGTGAACTTAGGCATATACTTCTGATATTCTCCTTAGGCATGGCATTCAAAGGAGTGGGCAGTACTAGAGGTCCATACCTAGCAGCTATGATTCTTTACATTTTGGTAGGCGTTGCCATAGCTGTGGTGGTTATAAGGGTACTGGAAGTCTGAATGACAAATGGTTGAGGAGTGACTGATAAGATTAAAGGAGTATGATAGATAGGAGGAGATGCTTCCTTTGGGCTTACAACGAAAGAAGAACCTAAAGAATAAGTAGCTCTATGAATCTCTGAGATTTTTTATTCACTGCTAGTATTAGATGTTATACTCTCAACATGTATTTGTTCTATTACAGGATTTTCTCGAAGAGATATAGAATTTTGTTTAGAGCTACCTGAACCTGATGCTCCTTTTTGCAACGCCTTTCTTTCTTTGATGATTTTTCAGGGTTAGGTACTGGGTCAGCTCGTGGCTTCTGACGATTTCTCCAAGTATGCCTCACAAACTGAGCCAGAACTATGGAGTGGAGTCACCAAGAGGTTCGTCCTCCAGTAGAGTCACCAAATAGATGACTACAACCCAAATAGTTTCCAGACTTTGTCTATCATAAAAGCTGGATCTGTGTCGTCCCCCAGGGAAGCTGAGCTTCAATCTCCTCTCCCTGACAAAGATGCAAATTATGTTAGCACTCTAGGAAACTCTCTTAGGTTGTAGCTCGGAGATGCTTGATAACATATAAATCTTCAATATCATTCTCTGAACTATTGAATGGATTGGGGTTTGGATCAAGTCAAATGATTATTTCAACTCTGTTTTCACTCAAGACATGCATGAACACCCTTAGCTTGACAAGGCTTTCGACCACTAATGCTCAATAGTTTATAGAACAATGAATAGGTGGAGAATCCTGACTGTACCAACAAATACATACATAAACATATATGAATGGCTAGCTACAGAAAGTAAATGAAGCTTGCAAATCTAATTTATCAATGCAGAGATAAGATGACAGTTATCTGGCATTAGATACAGAAGAAAACATGAATAAACTATTCAAGTGCAAGCTTAGAACAGAGGAGAAGATGGGAATTGAACATGTAACAACAAAAGAAGCTTGTACTACTGGAATGAAGATGAGACGCTGGGAGGAACAGAGTATCCACATTCTCCAAAAGTTGAACCTCTATTACTTCGAACTTTTAGCCATTTATAGGCTTTTTACAACACTCTCGAACTCTTTGAGGCTCGTTATGTCTTAGTCTATCCCCCTTTGTCTGCTAACTACTTGATGCCATAACTAGACAAACATGAGCTCAGAGAGCTCTATTTCTAACAAACATGGTAATCAAATTCTGGTAATTTTTCCACATTGTCAGGTGGTTCACTCGTGCTAGCGCGTTCCATGATCATTTCTGTTGGTTCGGCTGCATCGTGATGTTGTTTTTTCCCCTTTTCGGCCATGCATTATGTTATTTCAGTTCACCGTCCAACTGTCAAAAACACTGAGAAAGCCAACAAATTTCCTGCCCGGGTGAATGGTGGTAAGTGGGATACGGGGGCCGTTGGATGGTGTGGATCGATGGTTGGGATGTTGGTCAGGCAGTGGAGGATGAACTATGGTGATCATGAACGAGGGTCGTTGGATCGAGAGGAATGGATGGAGGAGATCAATCTCTGGAGGTTTGAAGTCGTGGCGGGAGTGGAATAAGTCTGAGTCATCAGATCTTAGATGGGTAGATCAGACGACTATCGAGCGGAGGAGGTGCTCGAAGGATAACACCCAGGAGCGGTTTTTACTCAAGCGGAAATGGTTTATATCGGGTGGTCATTGCATGGTAAGTGGTAAAGGTTGGAGTGGGTGAGCGTAAATTGTTAATCGGATGAAGTGTGGACCGTTAGATCAGTGGAAAGATCAACGACGGGGATCTGAGAATGGAGAGTGTAACGGAAAGGAGATGAAATGAGAGCGAACCCACCATTATTTATGAGCGCGAGTGTATAATTTTTTAAGTCCGGCTTATGGCCAAAGCAGAGCAAGAGGAGATGTGGAGCATCGGAGCTAAAACAGGGGACATTTCTGTTAAAATAGTAGCAGTGCACCTCAGGGCTAACAGGTCCTACCTTATGTGGAGGATTTGGCATGAAATGCTAAGGAAGAGTTGAAAAAAGATACAATTTTGTAGAAGATGTCTAGAACTAAGAGATATGGGCAACATGACATTTGGCAGATTGGGTTGAAAGAAAAACCTCTGGGCAAAACTAAAGGGTACACCTGAGAGAAGGTGAAGGAAAAATTTCCTTAGCCCATTTAGTAGAAGATTTTTGGGACCAAAAGCATCCCAAAATGGGGAGGTGTGATCCATATTGGATCATTATATTGATTTTAATCCATATCAATGCTTTTCTAGTGGAAAAAGTGGAGGAATAAACTCATAGTACCATTTTTACCGGCAAGATCCAGTTTGGAAAATTAGGGTCTAAAAGCTCCTGGGAGCATTTTGAGGCATCAAATGATGTTCTTTTGGGGTAAAAAATTGTTGCTTTATCTCAACACATTTTCTTCATATTCTACACACATATACATTTCCAACAGTGCAATAATTGCCTCAATTGGAGTCTCTATGAAAAAATTATGCCACTCAGAATTTGACCTTCCTGTTTTCACCACCATAATTCAAGAGGATTCCATGTCATCCCCCATTATTCATGGAAAAGGGGATAACCATGTGATTATGGTGAATAATAATCTGTAAGAGTCTATATTTTCATTCTATTCAAGATTTGAGTTAGTCAAACCTAACCACTAGTAGGCTACTAGGCTATGTTATAATCAGACCACTAGGTGGAAAAGGGGTTCCATTATTTCGAGTGTATTTGTTCCATAGATGAGAAAAAATAACTGAGATGGATAGGAGACAGAGAATACGAAGAGTATTTTTGCATTGTAGTATCCCATGGGCCACATTCCATACTTCTTTGTACTCGCAACCATTTTCTATTCAGAGAAAGTGCATAGAGAGACCTCCCCTTCTAGTTGGGTTTTCTCTTGAAAGAGTTCCCCAAGTCATATATTGTGTCAAATTATGGTTTGTGAGTTTTATTTCATTTTTCTCTATTTTCTGCATAATTTTAATTTAACAATAATGTACAAATCTGGAAATCTAATGAGAAATAAAACCCTATTAGTGTAGATTTCATATTTTTAAATACAATTTTATTAGATATATTGTGAGAAAATGTCTAATGGAATATCCATGACAGTTTATGGATCATTAATGTAGCAACAATCCCCTCTTTTATAAAAAAATGAAAATTTTAAAGTCCCTTCTTTGAAAACTTTATTTGACTAGTTTTCCTTTAAAAATGGGTTAAGTTTTTAAATTAATTTTTATTTTTACATTTTTGGTTGTCAAAATTTTAAACATAAAGGTTTTTCTTAGCCCATGATTGTTTCATTGTAAATAACCAATAAACCTAAATCCATGATAAAACCTTAAAATTGTAAATCATTTTACCTTTGACTAGAAATAAGGAAATATCGAAGATTTTATATTCTTTTCGTTATTTTACAAAGTCCTCATATCCCTATGTTGTAGGTTTTAACACTGTACAATGAGTTTCTAAAAACAAATTCTTAATTAAAATAGAAAAGTTGCAATGACAAACACACACATTAACACAAATCTTTTTATCTTAGAAACCCAAATCTGGGAAAAATAGCAATATTTTCAATATATATCTTCTATATAGTATTACAATAGAATATATATCTCGTACCATAGATGAACCTGCAATCCATTTACCCTGGATTAGAGTACAATTATAGTTCCTTAACTAAAACTACAAAATCATGGGAAAAACCACCATGCACCACAAAACCACTTTTAGCAAAAATCATGTGCCGAAAACAACCAAACACATATGAAAAAAACTACCCATTTTTTTGGGGTGCAACCCCCCAACCCCTTCATAAGGGGAATTTTTCCCGCCTTGTGAACTATTAATGCTCACAACTTTTTTTTTAATGAATCGACAAAATTATTCAAAGTGTCCACTTTTTTAAGCAACAAGTTCTTTTCTTCAATCATATCTCTCATGAAGTGATATTGAACATCAATATGCTTTGTCTTCGAAGGAAAGGTTGGGTTCTTCACCAAGAATATTTCACTCTGACTGTCACAATCTATCCTCACACCTTATTGTACCAACCTAATACCTGGACACAATATTTATAACCATACTACTTCCTTGCTTGCATGGGTGGCTTCCATGTGTTCAACTTTTGTAGTTGAGAGTGCCACTAAAAATTATCTTTTTCTCTTCCAATTTATTAATCCCCAAATAGGTTAAACACATATTAACTTGTATATCTTCTGCAATCCATATCTCTAGCTTAGTCTACATCAACAAACCCATGTATGTCCAACACTTTATCCAATCCCGCTCTTCCTTGGTAGCACAATCCATAGCCAATAGTGCCACACAAATACCTGAAAACCTTCTTTATTATTGCCCAATGCAACTTCCTTGGTTTTGAGATATACTTGCTCAATACTCCCACTACATGTGCAATGTATGGTCTAGTACATACCATTGCATACATCAACTTCCAACCACACTAACATATGGAACACATGACATGTCCTCTTATTCTTCTTGTGTCTTGGGACACTAATCCACAAATTACTTTACACCTACAGGAATATACACCTTTACCTATTTACCATTCCTGCATATTAAACCTATGTAATATTGTCTCTAAATACTTCCTCTAACTTAACCAAAGTTTCTAGTTTACTCGATCTCTTTTAATTTCCATGTCCTAGATAAAATTTGTAGCACCGAGGTCCTAAATGTCAAATTTAGAGGACAACTAACTTTTCACTTCTTGGATGATTTCCCTATCATTTCCAATCAACAACATATCAAATAAATAAAATTATCACCAACTAATTTGAAATACACATAGTGATTTTCTTTGCTCTTTGTGAAACGAAGTCTTAGTATATAAGTAACAACTTTTTGATACCATATCCTTGGTGATTGCTTTAACCCATACAACGAATTTTTTAGCCTGCATACTAACTCTTTCTTTCCTTTCCCCAAAAGCCTTATGACTGCTTCATGTATATTTGTTGTTCCATATCCCAATATAGAATGTTGTTTTCACATCAATATATTCTACTTCAAGATCAAAGGCAACAACAACAGATAAAATACATCTAATAGAAGTTAGCTTTCAAACAACATAAAATATATCACCAAACTCAATTCCATTTACTTGGGAGTAACTCTTTGCTACTAACTGAGCTTTGTATTTCTCCACTCTTCCTTCTACATTCAACTTCTTCTTAAACGACCATTTTCTTGCAATGGGACTTCTTCCAGCCAAAAAATCCATTAGGTCCCAAGTCTTATTGATTTTGTCCATGGCTGCGATTTATTTAACCATGGCCTTTTTCTAGAGTTTTCCATCCTCTCAATCCACTACTTCCCTAACATTTCTAGGATCCTCATAAGTAATAAACAAAGCAAAATAAGAATGGAAATTAGGTGGAGTATACCTTCATGGATTCCTTCTTTATCGAGTTGATATCCTTAGTGATGTAGTCTATGGTTATTATTCTTCAGATTCTTGTTCTCCTATAGAGTTTGATTCATCATCCTTCAATTCAAACTGTACCTTTTGATAGTTCTTTCTCCATTGGCTAGACTTGTTGTTTGACAACATATGTGACTTCTCTAAATACCAGATCTTGACTATAAATGGTTGTCTTAGTTTTTGGGTTCCAAAGCTTGTAACCTTTCAAACCATCTTTATATCCAATAAAAATACAATTTTCAACTTTTTTATCCATCTTAATCCTATTCTCCTTTGGAACGTGTACATAAGAATCACAACCAAATACCCTAAGATGTTTACAAAAAGGTTTCTTACTAGTCCCTACCTAATGAGGGTAATCTATTTACCAAATAACATGCAGTATCTACAACCTCTACCCAAAATTCTCGGCCTAACTTGACACTACTAAGATTTCTCCTTGCTTTCTCCATGAATGTCCTATTCATCCTTTTTACAACTCCATTCTAATGATGTGTGTATAAAGTAGTCTTATTCCTTTCCATACCACGCTTTTTATAAAATTCTTCAAATTCATTCCCACATAATTCTTCACCATTATCTATCCTTTGCACCTTAATTTTCTTCTTTGTCAGAATTTCCATAACAACCTTAAACTCTTTGAACTTGTCAAAACTTTTAGATTTCTTCCTAAGGAAATAAACCCATGTAATCCTCAAGAATTCATCTATATATGAGACATAGTATACATATTTACCCAGTGATGGAATCAATACAGGTCCAAACACATCATTGTGCACCAAATGTAATATTCTCTTTAACCTCATAGTATTAGAGGAGAATGTTACCAAATTTTGCTTCCATTCACAGAAATAAAAATCTAGAGATAAATTAGACGTAACTTTTACCATACCTTATTGTTTAGTACTCGAAAGATCTTCTCTCCAACATGTCCTAGTATTTGATGAACAACATAGTCTTTTCTTTAGAAGTTGTAGGAGTTTTTCCTTCTTCTACTACACTCTCAGGAACAACAAAACTATTTCAATTGAGTCACTAATAGTGCTTCCCAACAAATTATATAGAGTTCCAATCTTAACTCCTCTTAGTAATACATTTTCTCCTAAAATCATCATACAAGTATCCTTCTCAAACAATGTAGATTACACCTGCGTCAATCATCTTACAAAAATCACTTTTTTAGCTAATCCTGGGATGTATAGAACATAAACGAGTATTCTAATTGTTCCATCCATGAGCTTCAATTCTATGATTTTTTCTATCAAGTCATCTCCTAATAAAACAACACCACCATAAAATATTTTGTACTTGAAAAACCACTCCCTGTAAGGAATCAAATGAGAGGATGCACCTGAGTCAACCAACCATCCTCATGATCTAAGTGTCTACTTGAAGAATCTAATTACACATCCCCTCCATCTAAATAGATTTTTGTTTCTATAGTAGGAGCATATTTAGATCCATTTTGTTTCTTGGGAATTTTAAATATACAATCTTTCTTGTAATGACATTCTTTTCCACATCTCCAACATACCTTTACAAAGCTTCTTGTAGATTTAGATATTCCTCTATATTTATATCTCCTACTTGAGCACTTATTTTTATTTCTATTCTTGGAGCATCCCGTTGTAGATAAGGCATCTCCATTATGGATTTCCATGTCTTTTCATCTTATCTCTTACGATAACAAGGATGAGAATAATTCATCAAAATTTAAAGTAGTTGCATTACTACCTATGTAAACAACCAGATTATCCCACAAGTTTGACAAAGATCATAACGAAATGATTATCTTATCTTCAATATAAATCTTAATATCAACATATAATAAATAACTTACCAAAATATTAAAGGTTTTTATATGATCTACCATTAGGTCTCCATCCTTCATCCTCGGGTTATGCAATTTCTTCCCAAGAACATTTTTTTCACTGAGGATTTAGATTGATACAAAGCTCCCAACTTGTCCCACAAAAAATTTATTGTAGCTTCCCCTAAAAAAATATGTAATACTGAGTTTGAGAGACATAATTGTCATGTTCTCTTTTCCTTTCGGTCCAACTTGGTCTAGTGTTCTATTGACATCCCTATTGGTGTAGTGCTTAGATTCATGGGAATCCATTGATCCATGTCCACAAAAAAATCTTCCATTTTGAGCTTCCACGTCTTGAAATTCTTCCCATTGAATTTCTCGATCTATAACTTTTAACTGCTTAATATTTAATTCTCACCATAAGAATTATTTCTACATATCTCCTAATATAACATGGTATACCATAGGCCCGATCCAAACCCATTAGCCACAAATGTGTCCCCTTGAAGCCAAAGTTGTTATAATAGAAAATGTAGGTTTTAACCATATATAATATTTTATGTAAACAAATTCCTAATTAAAACAAAAAAAATATGCAATGACAAACACACAAATTAACACATAGATTTTATCTTGGAAGCCCAAACCCAGGAAAACTAACAAGAGTGTTCAATATATATATCTTTTGAACAATATTACAATACAATATGTATCTCATGGCATCCATGAACCGCCAATTTGTTTACCCTAGAATAGAGTAAAACTACAGTTACTTAACCAAATGATCAAAACCAGCATGTTCCATAAAATTTCTTTTAGCAAAATATGTGTGTCGAAAATTTCCAATATGGACGCAAAAAACTGCCTTTGTTTTTTGAGGTTGCTATTCCTGAAATCCTATGTACAAGGGATTTTCGCCCCATGTGAACCCACCAAATAGGGGGGCTTCCACCCCCTTATGAACCTGTTGACATTGGTGGACCCTCCAACATTCAAGGGGTCTCCCCAATATGTGGTCCCAATTAGACCTCACACCGTTTAGGATAGGATCCCCATCTAGAATATGGCCTAATTTCCAGTTTCTTAAATATTTTCCTTGGCTCTAACTGTCAGTAAGAGAGAGGAATACAAATGTGACTTCGAAAAACAAGTGAGCGTGCTTGGTGAGTGTTCGGTTGTAAGTGTGTCAAGTTTTTTCTAATGCAGAGGGAGAAAATAAAGTGAGCCTCTAAGAGAGAGGTAACAATACCACCCTAGTAGAGACAAACACAACCAAGAAGGATCCGCTTAACATCTAGTGGAATAGTCCACAATGATGTGACAATCATTGCAACCAATTAACAAGAGATATTTGTTTAATATCCAGCGGAATAGTCCACAAGGATGTGACAACAATAGTAACTATTAAAACACATTCTCAAATAGTTGAACTAAAATAGTTCAACTACTTTAGCACATATGAAATCAAAGATGAATTACAAACATCCACAGAATAGTTTTACTAATATTCATAATCCGTGCATGAAGAACATGTTGGTCGTGAGGCTTCTGCTATTAAGTAAAGGTTCCAAGACACATGTATACAATGAACACCACGAAATTCGATAGTGGAGTGTTGGAGCCACTTCTTACTCCCCAAAAGACCTATCTTGTCTCTCTAATGCTTTGCATGAGGAGACAAATTGAAAAGTCCTTTGTTCATACAATGAGGGTGTATATATAACCAATGAGGTGATGCTTCACCTTCCTTGTGAATCTTTGATTACCCTCTTGACTCTTTGATTTCCTATGACTTTTCGACTTTACGCGATTCTTCATATTCTGAATGTGTCCCTTAGACTTCTATTTTACAATACATTTTGAATAAGTAATTACATAATCCACAATAATGATGTGGCATATGACAAGTCGTGACATGACATTATTGGTCAATAATTGTCATTGATGGAAAATATGTCGGTTGAACTCTCCTATACTACACCATCACTGCACTCCTTTCGTGATGACTTGACTTATATAACAAGATACCTTGTCCTAATCACTCTCCTATGGATTACTACACCATTACTGCACTACTTTCATGATGACTTGAATCCTATAACGAAGCCACATTGTCCTAATATTCTTCGACACTAAAAAAATCAAATTACAATGACGAATAAAATTATTTTTCACTGCCTTAGAGGCATCTCTTCTTAATAATTTCCATGCCATCTGAAAGAGGATTTTTTCCTCTTTCTTATGAGCCCTTACTCGCCTCCAAACTCTCGGTGAATAGTGAGAAAATTAATTTTTAAGTCAAAATTTATATATTTACTTACGAGCCAACCTATACACTGGGGTACTCATGTCGGCATGTTTGTAAAGGCACGTCTCTTCATTTACCATTAGAGAAACACTATATATTAGGCATTTGAATTCATTATTCTATTGTTAGTTCAATAATCAACGAAGATCAAAGGCAGGTGTAGGTTCACATCTCGTGAACTCTTCAAGAAGAAGAAGAAGGGCTATATCTCAATGACTAAAGAAACTACTTCTCGGATTTGTGTTTAGCCTAGAATAAAATACCAGTCCTTGGATCAACACATTGCAAGATTTCATGCTCACCACAGGATTGTCTTTTGGACTGGTTCTCGGACCCATTGCAAGACCATTTCCCGGGTCTCCTTCAAGACTGTTTCCCTGGCCTCCAACAGAACTAGTTCCCGGCCTCCTTCAGGACTGTCTATTTATCGTCCTGCTTCATAATTGATTCTCAGCCTCCTACATGACCATATCTTTGTATCCTATAGAACTAACTGTCGGTCTCCTACAGGTCTATCTCTTAGTAGTGATTGTTATGATAAGAAAGGCAGATTGAAGGTTCTATAATCTTAGCTCCGTAGCATAGATCAATTTATATACTTGAAGTGTGGTGCCTATATGCTTGAAGTGTGTCCACAACTCCATTTTGAGCATCTTCTTATACACAATGGAACTCAAATTCTTGTGAATAGTCAGTTGATTAAGTGAAGTCCAGAATTGAAGACAACTCAGTGAGAGCTCACCTTTGAACAATGAAGTAATCTCTTGAATAATGGATTGGTAAAGAGGAGCACGTTGACATAGTACACCAAGGTGATTGAGCAGCAAAGTCTTTGGAGCTGATTGTACAGTGAAGAATTTGTCAAAGACATTCAAGTAAGTATTATTCTTATTCTCTCTAAAAATGACAAACGGATTGGTTTCCTAGGGGTTGGTGCCCCTAAACAGAAGGTAGGAGCCTTAAAAATAATAGGGTCGAAGCCCTAGAGGTTGGAGCCTCATTAAAAATCCAAGTTGGTGCTTGGCTACAGGTTGGTGCCTGGAAAATTGAAGGGTCGGTGCCCTCAACAATTGTTGTATTTAGTTATTTATACTTAATAAAATTATTATTCTACATTTCTCTGATGAAATTGTGAAGAATCTAACTGGTAAAATTAACAATTGAAAAGATATATTGATTCACCTCCCTATTAGTATTTCCAATCGTTGGAATCAGAGCCATCTTTTTCATTATCATCCTAACAGCTGGAAGAAGGATTCACAGGTCACAATGAAGAAACATGAGATGACAGGAAGGATACCTTTGTTTGACGGTACAAATTTTGGTTTTTGGAAAAAGAGGATGTCCTACTATTTAATGTCTCTTGGACCTAAAGTATGGAAATTTGTTTTGGATGAGTACAAAACCCCTCCCACTCTTCTAACTGATCAAGATGGAAGGAAATTTTACATTGCAAATTCCAAAGCATTGAATTCCATAACTAGTGGAATCACTGACTCTGAATTCACAAAAGTCGTGGGTTGTGATTTTGCAAAACAAAAGTGGGACAAGCTCATTGCGTTATATGACAAGGACACCAAAGTTAGGAAGGCAAAGCTCCAAACTCATAGAAGGAAATTTGAGATTCTTAATATGGATGATGAAGAAGATATTGCATCATTCTTTCTCAGAGTGGCTGAAGTTGTCAACTCACTTAAAGGCTTAGAAGAAAATATTGAAGAAAGCACAATTGTTCAAAAAGTATTCAGATCTCTTCCAGAAAGATTTGATGCTAAAGTAAGTGACATAGAAGAAATGAAGGATTTGGATAATTTAACAATGACTGAACTTCATGGAATTCTAATTGTCCATGAAATGAGAAAGGGGATCCCAAACTCCAAGGAAGCAACATTCAAAGCTTCAAAATAAAAATAAGAAAAACAAGGGGAAGAATTGGAATACCAACAGTGACAACTCCGATACTGAATTTGAATTTGCACAATTTATACGAAAGATAAGAAAAGGATCCAGGTTAAAAGGTAAGTATCCTCTCATCTATTTTAAATGCAAAAGGATAGGTTGTTATGCTGAAAAATGTCCACATAAATATGATAGCGATGACGAGGGGGAATATAAAAAGGGTATGTTCAAAAAGAAAGGATTTAAGAATAATAACTTCTTCTCCAAACAAGACAATTATGATGAATATGAATTCATAATCACCAAGAAGAAATCAACTAAAAATATCTATTTTCACAAAAGAAATGATGATGAGTCAGATGAGGAAAATGACTATGTTGGGTGCAGAGAAGTACTATTCATGGCATTTACAAATGATGATGACTCTAAACAAGAAGGCAAAGGAATTTTGGATGAGTTACTAATAAGTGTCATTGAATAAAATGAGAAATTACAAAATAAAATCATTTCTCTCAAAGTAGAAAACGAGGAAGCAAAAAGGAGGGAAGATTTATTGAGAAATAAGCTAAAAGAGAAAGAAGAAATTTGTGTAAAACGTGAAGCTGAAATTGTTTCCCTAAGAAAAGAATTGGATCAAGTTAGAAGGAGTCGACAAAGCTCTCAAACACTTGATAACATCCTTAATACTCAAATACCTCAATATGACAGATTTGGGATTGGTTTCAAAGGAGAATCATCATATACAAAGAAGAATGTAAATGAGAAAATCCAAAGAAGCTATGTTGATATTATTTCTAGCCATCCAAAAGAAGAGAAGTCATCCCACCAAGAACAAAGGTCCAATCCAAGGAATGAAGGAAGGAAAACTCCAAGGAAGAATTGTACCTCAAGTCAAAGATATTCTAATAAGTACCAAATAATCTTTTTGGGTTATTATTTTTATTGTAAAAACTTTGGTAATCAAGCCAAGCATTACAAGGCTCATAAGGACAATGCTTTAAGAAATAAGAATAAACAAAGCAAGCCACTTAGGCTTAAATAAAAAGGAAAATAAGACTTACAACTCTTTTGACCCTTTGGCTAAGTATGATCCAATTTTCTCATCATGTAATGATTATGGTCATAATGAAAAAAGTTTCCCATTCAAAAAGGAAGATCTACAAAAGGATGAACCTGCTATTGACAAATGTGGCCTAGACCTATGTGCTCATAGTGATGAAAATCAATGGTTCGTATATAGTATCGTATATAGTGGATGTTCAAGACACATGTTAGGTGAATGAAATAAATTTACCTCCTTAATCAAGAAAGATGGAAATGTATCTTTGGGAAGTGGGTCTGCCAAGATAGTTGGAAAAGGAAATGTTGCTCTCATCAATGGAAAAGGAAACCCCAAAATGCATTGTTGGTGGAAGGACTCAAACACAATATTTTGAGTGTAAGACAACTTTGCGATCAAGGACAACAGTCTACACCTTGAAATGAACTCAACTAAGACCAAATAACGACAAGACACCATACGAACTATGGAAAGGAAGACTTTCTTCGGTAAAGTACTTAAGAATATTTGGAAGAAAATGTTTTATGAAGATCAATGATGACTCATCAGGAAAATTTTATTCTCTAGTCGATGAAGGAATTCTCCTTGGATATTCTACAAGAAACAAAGGCTACAAATGCTACAATAATTGACTACGAAAATAAGTAGAAAGCATAGATGTAAAAATTGATGAAGCTCTTCCAGAAAAAGAAGTTGAATTCCATGAAGAAGATCCTATCTTTGAATAATTTGAAGAATAAGAGTCAACAAAAGAGGAAAAATCTCAAGAAAAACAAAAAGAACCATCTCAAACTCCTTCAAAAGTGAAATTCCTCCAAAAATATCATCCATAAGAGAAGATTATTGGCAATGTAGATGAGGGAATACAAACTGGAAGAAGGATGAAAAGTAAACCAAGGAAAAATGATGTTGTTCTCTTATCTATGATAGAACTAGAAAATTTTACTAAAGCAAGTAATGATCCTCATTGGGTAGAAGCCATGGAAGAAGAAATGTCTCAAATTGAGAAGAATGAGACATGGGAGCTGGTACCTCATCCAAAAGATAAAAATATAATTGGAACCAAGTGGGTGTTCAAAAACAAAATTAATGAGGATGGACAAATCATTAGAACTAAGGCAAGGCTTGTTTGTAAAGGTTATTCACAAATTGAAGGAATTGACTTTGAAGAAACCTTTGCACTAGTAGCACGTATGGAGGATATAAGGATGGTATTGGCATTTTCTTGCTAAAAATATTTAAAGTGTATCAAATGGATGCAAAGTCAACATTTCTGAATGGGGAACTCAAGGAAGAAGTCTACATGGAGAAACTATAAGGGTTTGATCTAGCAGAATGAAAAGAATCTGTATGTAAGTTGAAAAAGGCATTATATGGGTTGAAACAAGATCCTAGAGCTTGATACACAAGATTGGATGGCTATATACAACAACAAGGCTTCAAAAAGGGGGTGGCAGGAAGTATTCTCTACATGAAGATGAACAAGGATAATTACTAGTCACTCTTGTATATGTTGATGATATGATCTTTTCTAGAAATGATGATGAGATGAGCCATGAGTTTGCTCAACATATGTCAAAAGAGTTCGAAATGTTGATTATTGGTGAGTTATTTTACTTCCTTGGACTACAAGTATCTCAAACCATAGCATGCATGTTCATATCTCAAGAAAAATATCTAAAAGACATGCTTAAAAGACATGGGATGGAAGAATGTGCACCTATGAGCACACTGATGACCACAAATTGAAAATTAAGAAAAGGTAATGAATATTCCTCAATATATGCAACTCTTTACAGGTCAATAATTGGATTTATCCTATACTTAACTGCTATAAGACCCGACATCATGAAAGTAGTAGGAATGGTGTGAAGATTTCAATCAGCTCCTAAGCAATCACATTTATTGGTTGTGAAAAGATTCTCAGATACTTGAAAGGAATCCCTGACTTTGGTATTTGGTACCCCAAAAAAAAAAATCTTACAGTGACAACTTACACCTATGCTGATTGGGCTGGAAGCGTGGATGATCGAAAAAGTATCAATGGAAATGAATTCTTTATGGGAGATTGTCTAGTATCTTGGCTCAGCAAAAAGCAATCATCTATATCTCTTTCCACAGCTGAAGTTTAATATATAATTGTTGTAGTTGTAAACAAATATTATGGATGAAGGAAGATTTGAAGAATGTCAACATAGAAACTAAACATCCAATCACCATCTATTGTGACAACATTAGCACCATCAGTCTCTCAAAGAATCCAGTAATGCACTCAAAAACCAAACATATTCCAATCAAGTATCACTTCCTCTGCGAACAAGTTGCTGAACAAAACATCAACTTGGAATACATCAATACAAAAGAACAAATTGCAGATATCTTCACAAAGCCTCTTCCACGAGAAGCATTTGAACATATTTGCCAAAAGATGGGGGTTATTTCTCTTACATCACATTAAATAATCATCTTCACAAGAGTAGGAGTGGCATGTTAGGGGTAGCAACATGAAAAAGAAAAGAATTTGATAGGGGGAGTACTTGGGCACCCATTTTCCATTGATGTTAAAGGGGGAGAGAATGAAGAAATATTTCCATCAATGACAAACGGGGAGATTGTTGGTCAATAATTGTAATTGATGGAAAATATGTCGGTTGAACTCTCCTATACTACACCATCACTGCACTACTTTCATGATGACTTGACTCCTATAACAAAGAAACATTGTACTAATCACTCTCGTATGGATTACTACACCATCACTACACTACTTTCATGATGACTTGACTCCTATAATGAAGCCACATTGTCCTAATATTTTTCTGCACTAAATACCTCAAAGGCAATGACAAATAAAATTATTTTTCACTGCCTTAGAGGCATCTCTTCTTAATAATTCCCATTCCTTTTGAAAGATTATTTTTTCCTCTTTCTTATGAGACCTTACTCACCTCCAAAATCTCGGTGAATAGTGAGATTATTTTTTTAAGTCCAAATTTATGTATCTACTTATGAACCGACCTATACACTGTGGTACTCATGTTGGCCTGTTTGTAAAGACACGTCTCTTCATTTACAATTAGAGAAACAATATATATTAGGCATTTGAATTCATTATTATGTTATTAGTTCAATAATCAATGAAGATCAAAGGAAGCCGCATGTTCACATCTCATGAACTTTTCAGGAAGAGGAAGAAGGGCTATATCTCAGTGGCTAAAGAAACCGCTTCTCAGATTTATGTCTAGCCTAGACTAAAAGACCATTCCTTATATCATCACATTGCAGGCTTTTGGGCTCACCACATGATTGTCTTTTGGATTGGTTCTTGGACCCATTGCAAGACCATTTATCAGGCCTCCTTAAGGACTGTCTATTTCTTGGCTTGCTTTAGAATTGACTCTCGGCCTCCTACAGGATCATCTCTTTGTCTCCTGCTGTTAGGTCCCTATACTACTAGTGTAACCCCTTATTGTTATTAGTACAACCACCTTATTATATTGTTGTGCCCATGTAGTCCCCATCTTGTTATTATTGTGCCCCATAGAAGCCCACTATTGCTATTATTATGCCCTTACATTATTATAGTTATGTCAGCTTTGATTATGTTATGACCCCTTAGACTCCTATATATAGAAAGGAGGCCTTGTCATTTGTAATCATCCAAGAATTGTTCATTTGTGTAATGTAAAGGAGGTTGCCCCCTCGAAGAGGCTTATTTCTAAGGCGTTTATCTATCTTTTCTATCTTTTTGTGAGATGGTTTCCTAAAATTTGGTATCAGAGCTTTGGATTCTAGGGTTTTTCTTCTCCAAATAGGTCATCGTGGCATTTTCGCTATAAAAAAATTTCTACGACGTTTCAAAAGCTAAAAAAAACCCATTTGAGCTGAAGTCGTTCTAAACTTCAAGTCCGAATTTCATATCTTGTATCGCTATATTTTCGAAGATATGAACTGAGGACGTTAGGGTTTTTGCAGACTCCCGAATTACATTCCAAATAGGTGACCTGGAGAAAATCGTCATAACTTTTGTTCTGAGCATCAGATTGAAATTTTGTAAGAAGTTTTAAAAGAGGACGGCCTGTAGTTTTTTGTATATCAATTTTAGATACTAAAGTCGAAACAGTTACACGTGGAAATTCATACAAGTTCTCTCTACTCAACTAATCTATAATCAGGTCACCGTGGTCCGTGGGAGATTTGGCATAACTCTTCCTTGGAGAATCCAATATTGATCAGACTTACGGGGTTAGAAAGAGGACTTAAAGGGCTACTGTAGGATGCAATTTCAGAGCTTGGAGATCTGAAATTATAGAGTTACAGTCTTTTCAAGATTGAGCTCCTAAAATCAAGAAAATTCGATATGAGGAACTTTGATGGCAACGATCCAGTAAATTGGATACTACAGATGGAGCAATATTTTGATCTACATGAGGTGCAATTGTTAACAAAGGTACATATTTCATATTCATATTTAGAACCCAATAAATTTTTGTGGTATAAAGGGCTCTGTTCTTGTAAACCACTTGTTACGTGGTAAAGTTTCACGGAGGAAATGATAGCACATTATGAGGATAGAAAGAGCAACACCTTCTTTAGCCAATTGATAAATCTAAAACAAAAGTGGTCAATGGAAGAGCCTATTGAGGAATTTCAAAAATTGAATATAAGGGAAAATGATATTCCAAAGAGGCAGAGGATTGATGTCTCCATAGGGACTTTAAAGGATAACATTCAACATGAGGTTTGTCTCTAGGAACCTGATTCATTAGAGAAGGCATTCATGTTGGCAAGAAAAGTGGAAAGAAAAATTATGGCAACAAGGAAGTCTACACCTCACAACTATAAAGATGGAAGTGTTGTTTCTCCTAGCCTTCCTCAACCTACGAGGTTGACACCACAACAATTGGAAGAAAAAAGAGAAAAATGGCTTTGTTACAATTGTGATAACAAATACATTAAAGGTCATAAGTGTGCTGAGAATAAATTATTTTACATTGATTGTGGAGAGGAGGAAGAAAAGGATCAAGAAATATCAAAAGAAGAGGATATACACCAGGAACCAACCCTAGAGAAAGAAGAAATGAATGCGACCATATCTTGTAAATCATTGGCAAGAGTTACCACTCCTCAAACTCTCAAGATAGAAGGACATATCAAGAAGAAAAAAATTGAAGAAGTGAAAGATCACATCGAGCATCAAGAAATGAATCTGACCATATCTTGTAATGCATTGGCAGAAATTACCATTCCTCAAACTCTTAAGATAGAAGGACATATCGAGAAGAAAAATGTTCAAAAAGTGAAATATCACATTGAGCATCAAGAAATGAATTCGACCATATCTTGTAATGCATTGGAAGAAATTACAACTCCTCAAACTCTCAATATAGAAGGACATATTAAGAAGAAAAATATTCAAGCAGTGAAAGATCACATCGAGCATCAACAACAAGTTCTCCAACTTTTAAAGGATAATGCCACTTTGGTGCAAAATCGAATGAAAGAAGTTTTGATGTAAGCGATTGGGTATTTTTATGGCTACATCTCAAGCAAGCTATTTATGAGAAGGAGATGTTGGCAATACTACATGCACTTAAGAAATGGCGACCTTACCTAATGGGAAGACACTTCAAGGTAAAAATGGATCATGATAGTCTTAAATACTTTTTAGAACAAAGATTATCTTTAGAAGAAGAGAAAAAATGGGTCACAAATATGTTGGGTTATGACTTTGAAATCATCTACAAAAAAGGGAAGCAAAATGTTGTTGCAAATGCACTCTCAAGAAAGGATGAGGATGTGGAACCATTGTTTTGTGCTATTTCTATTATCCAACTAGATTGGATAAACAAAGCAAGGGATGAATGGAAAAAGGACGAAGAAGTGTGGCCACTCATTCAAAAGTTACAGAAGATCCCAGTTCAAACAATATTGCCAGAACTTGACAAGGAAGGAAAAATCATATTGGAACCTGGAGCAGTCACAAAAACAAGAACCCGACAACTATGAAATCGATCAATTTCAGAGTATCTCATCAAGTGGAAGAACTTACCTATTGAAGATTCCACATGGGAGGACAAGAATTTTATATAGAAGCATGAAGAACTACTCAAGCATTGAGGACAACACTTTTTGAAGGAGAGGGGCATGTTAGGTCCCTATACTGCTAGTATAACCCCTTATTATTATTAGTACAACCCCCTTATTATATTGTTGTGCCCATGTAGTCCCCATATTGTTATTATTGTGCCCCATAAAAGCCCACTATTATTATTGTTGTGCCCTTACATTATTATTGTTACATCAGCTCTGATTATATTATGACCCCTTAGACTCCTATATATAGAAAGGAGGTCTTATCATTTGTAATCATCCAGGAATTGTTCATTTGTGTAATGTAAAGGAGGTTGCCCCCTCGAAGAGGCTTATTTCTAAGGCGTTTATCTATCTTTTCTATATTTTTGTGAGCTGGTTTCCTAATACCTACAGAACTATCTCTCGGTCTCCTACAGGTCTATCTCTTGGCAATGATTGTTATGATAATAAAGGAAAATCGAAGGTTCTATAATCTCATCTCCATATCGCATATCACTTTCTATACTTGAAGTGTGGTGCATATACGCTTGAAGTGTGTCCACAGCTCCATTTTAAGCAACTTATTATACATAATGGACCTCAGATTCTTGTGAACGATTAGTTGATTAAGTGAAGCCCAGAATTGAAGAAAACTCAGTGAGCGCTCACCTTTGAACAATGAAGTAATCTCTTGAATAATGGATTGGTAAGGAAGAGCACGTTGACACATTACAACAAGGTGATTGTGCAGCAGAGTCTTTGGAGCTGATTGTACAGTGAAGAATTTGTTAAAGACATTCAAGTAAGTATTATTCTTATTCTCTCTCAAAAAGAAAAAATATCGGTGTCCTAGGGGTTGGTTCCCCTAAACACAAGGTAGGAGCCTTGAAAAGAATAGGGTCGAAGCCTAGAAGTCAAAACCTCACTAAAAGTCCAAGTTGGTTCTTGGCTACAGGTTGGTGCCTGGAACATTGAAGGGTCAGTGCCCTCAACAATTATTGTATTCAGTTATTTATACTTAATAAAATTATTGTTCTACATTTCTCTAATTAAATTGTGAAGAATCTAACTAGTGAAAATAACAATTGAAAAGAAATACTGATTCACCCCCCTCTCAGTATTTCAAATGGACATGATATGACACTACTGACATGGACTTCTTGATTACATGGCAATGTCAAGCCACTTCTGCTACTGCTTGCTACATGTCTTCTTCAGGATGCTCTTTTATCCATCTCCTTATGGCTAGAGTTAATGAGTCTTCAATTATATCAAGTCTTGAGTTGTGGTCGCAAACTGGTGTCCCTTTTGTCTTCTCTTGATTGATCAACTTGTACAATCAGCTATAAGGATGTCCTTTAACATGTTTCCATTTTTCATCTCCTACATCATCATCTTGTCATGGTATAGTAAGATACCAACATTTGTACTTCACTCATGATGAGATGGCATTAGTCCGATAAACCCCTAGTTTAAGATGGTACATGTTGATCCACTGACAGAGACGAAACCAGGTTGCAGGCTGGGAGAGAGGCTCAGTGATTATGCAATTGCACAACTCAGGAGCTCAAGGGTGAATCTTGAGCCTTGAGACTATGTAATGCATAGTTCAGGCTAGAATGAGGAAGGAAATTGCACAGTTTAGGAGGTCAAAGTGACAGGCCGAGGGGATGGGAAATAGTTTAGCCTATTGTGCAGTTCTAGAAGGAAAAGGAGGTTGGGTGATTGTGAAATTGCACAGGTCAAGATCTCAAGAGATGAGCTTGATCTCAGAGACTGCGCGATGTGAAGTTAAGGTCATGCTGAAGGGATGGATGGTGCAATTATGGGGGCCAAGGTCTAGGCTTGAGCACTGGAACTGCACAATGTGTAGTCCTGGGAGGAAGTAACTATGCATTGCACAGTGTCAAGGGAGAAGGATGCAAATTGGGGGTTTGAACTGCACAATGCGTAGTTTGGGAAGGCCAGATGAGGCTAAGTTGCTAGGAAATTTATGAAAATTGGTTAGTGTGGGATTGGTGAACTGATGTGATAAATTACATGACTTGACTATGAACACACACTTAGAACACTTGACGAAACAACAACATAGATAATACGTGACACATGAACCACACATTTCCCTCATTGTGACAACTTTATGATGAATTATGACAAGTGCAATACCAAAGATACACTTTGTGACGACCATGACAACACTTGTGCGACAGTGCCTAAAATTTTTGGAATGAGTACGACAAAGGTTTACATGGTTAGTTCAAATAATTCACACAAAGATAACCCCTTGAAACCACCAAAACAACAATATACACATTATGTGACAACTTTCAGCGAAAATACAGCATTTTTCCTTTCTTTCAAAAGGGACCAAAACACTTAAAGAAAACACATGGAATGGACTTCAATGTTTGCGACGACAATATACAAGACAAAGTTAGGCTCCAAAATTTGGTGTAGGCCAAAATTTTGGAGGGTGTTGTAGAAATGAAAACACTTGGAAACACACTGATGGAATTCCAGCTTCTCTGTCTTGGTAAAAAAAAATTGTGCAGGGTCTCAATTCTTTAGGGAGTATCGATTCATCATGCAAATCACTTTGGCTTCCCCACTTACCCTACGAATAAACAAGGTCCCCTTTGTTCCTTTCTTAGTTGAACACAACATAAGATTCAACAATATCATAATGTTTCGAATTAGAAATGGTAGTGAAGTTCGTGAACTTTATATTTTAAGATTATATTTTTTCATCTCTGGTGTTGCTATGCTGCCAACATGCCTAGAAAGTACCCTGACGGAGTCGCTATAGAAACACAAACATTGCTCCGCTGCTAGCAAGCCTGGAAAGTACCCCAGAAAAGTTTCTTTCCCCACCTCTCTGTGTAGGAATCCTTTCTCTTCCTTCGCCTTTATTTATATATTTAAGAGGATTGTGCATTGAAACTTATTCATTTTTGTGGGCGGAAGAGGGATCTTGAATTATTGAGAGTAGGAGAGGTTGTTACTTTAGAGAAGAATATAGAGACCTCTGATTTAGGTTTTCTCATTTAGATTTTTCCCCTTTTCCTCATATACTGATTGGATAAGTGTGAAAACACCAAAACATAAGAACCAAGTGTGGCATAAGGTTTCTAGAATAGACACAAGGATCATGGTTTAACAAAAACTCTCCTTACAAATGGATCATATTTTTTGTCAGAACTTCATCGAACAAAAGATGTGACCCAGAAAAAAGGTTGAGGATGAAATTTAGCCAAATGTTTCGGTGTCACAATAATCTTTTCAATTTATCCACATGCAAAGAAGTTAGAAAACACGTTCACACATGACGCTTATTTACACAAACAAAACAAGGAAAGACCAACAAACAAACAAGCCAGAAGAAAAAAATATGTACATAGGGAAAAGCATAGCCTGAGATCATCATTGAAAATAATGTTTTAAATCTTGGCCATTAACAAGAAGAGATTCATTCCCCCTGTCTAGTGATTGTAGACAAAACGTGTGTTGGCCAAGATTTTCGTGGATAGTGAATGATCCAATCCACATGGATTAGAACTTAGTGTGTTTGCCTTTGTCCTTGTGGGCTTTGTCCCACTTCAATACTATGTCACCCACACTGAATTCATTCTTCCTGACATAATTCTTGTTGAAACACCTCTTGATATGACTCTGGTGAAGTGAAAAAAATTATTTTGCTTTTTGCCTTTCTTCCTGTAGTGAAGGGTGTTTATCCTACGTTGAACCAATAAGTATGGCTTTCCCTGGGATTCTTGTGAAAGTTGAAGGGCAGGAAAGTATATGTTCGAGGGTAGGATGGATTCTTTTTCATACACTAGAAAGTAAGGGGAGGTGTTCATAGAAGGTTTTAGCATGACTCGGTCATCCCATAAAGCATACACCAAACTAGAGTGCCAGTTCCTCTGTTCATAGAAAATGGCCTTCTTGATAATGTTGGTGAGGTTTTTGTTTGTTCATAGAAAATGGCCTTCTTGATAATGTTGGTGAGGTTTTTGTTTGTAGACTCAACAAGATCATTTCCCTACATATAGTAGTTAGATGAATGTTTCAATATGATTCCATTTTCCAATGCAAAATCATATAATTTTAACGATGAGAAATACATTTCATTGTAAAAAACAAGTGAAGTTAGGATGTTGAACCTAGAAATGACATTCTACTTAAAGAACCTGATGACTTCCTGATCGTTCACCTGTTTGAGCAGAACTTCTTCTAACCACCATGTGAAGTATTTTGTATAAATGAGGATGTAGCGGTATTTATTGGATGAGTATGGAAAATTTTCACTAATCACAACTAAGTCACATTATTGAAATGGTTCTTCCTCTGCAATAGGTTGCAATGGGGCGACTGACCTCTTTCCTCTGTTAGCACACCTTTAAAAAACAGAAGACTTGTGGGCATGGGTGTGAGCATCTTTGAATAATGTGGGCCAATAAAAGTTGACCCACATAACCTTGTGCACAGTTTTGTTACCCACAAAGTGTCCCCCGAATGCTTCATCATGGAGATCACACAATACTATCTCTGTATCGTGCATTTCCAAGCATCTGAGAAAAAATCCGTTATGGTGCTTTCTGAAAAGAACCCCATGCACCAAATGATAAGATAAGTCTTTGATTCGAAGTACCCTCCTCTTTCATGCGGATAAGTGAGAGGGAAATGTGCAATGCTCAATATATTGGTGCACATTTGTGTACCAAGATTCTATGATGGTAGTGGGGGAAGTGTGCTCAACATTGTATATTTCAATTTCATGCTCCCAACTAGACGAATCTTCTTCTTTAAGATCCATTTCTTCTACTACTATCCGATAAAGACCATATCCCTTGATCGTGTGAATTGGTTTGAACTCCAAGTCATACTCTTGCAAGTCGGTCATCCAATTTTCTCTTCTTTCACCCAGTTCTTTTTGAATAAGAAATGAAATGACTACTGGGTGCGACACAAAGATAATACAATGATTTTTCAAGAGATAGGGATGGAAGTGCTTCACCACCTTGTAAACTATATAATCTTGTTTTTTAATGGTGAGGTAGTTGAGTTCAGGTCCTTGAAGGCTGGCACTCATGAAAGATATTAGCCGCTCATTATTCTGATCATCCTTTTGCGTAAGCACAGTGGTGAGAGAAATATCATAAGTGAAGGTGTAGAGTATAAAGTATTTGTTGAAATATAGGTTGTACAAAGAAGGTTCTTCTACAATAGATTGCTTGATATGGGAAAACACGTCCCTTTCCCTTTTATCCCACTTGTATATTGCATCCTTCTTCACCATCCCTTGCATGGGTTTAAAAATCTAAGCATAATCAGAGATAAACTTGCCGAGGAAATTGATATTTCCCAGGAAGGACTGCATAAATTTCTTGTTCACTGGGAAGGGAATATGCGTAATGGCTTTGAACCTCTCAGGTTCTAACTTAATCCCACTTTTTGTGATAATATGGCCCAAGAGATTTCCCTCAGACACTGTGAAAATGATATTTTTGGAATTAAGGGATATCTCATATTTGTGACATCAATAGAAGATAGATGGAATAGGTGGTCATATCTCCTTTTATAAAAGAAATTAGCATTGTCCAAATATACGACTACGCTCTACCTAATGAGTCCATGAAATGTGATGTCCATGGTGCATTGAAATATCACACCAACATTGACCAACCCAAATAGCATTATTCTAAATGTGAACGTGCGGAATTTTGTTTCTAGTTTGTCAGGTTGTAAGACGAGAACCTGGTTGTAACTTGAATATCTATTTAACAAATAAAACATCTCTGACCCTAATACTATTTGCAATATCTGATCCATAGACGACATAGGGTAGTTAACATTTTCTAAGGCGTGATTCATGTTGCGAACATATACACACAAGCAAATTTCCCCAGATTTCTTTCTTACTAGCACCATATTTGACACCCAAGTAGAATGTCGCACTTTATATATGATTCGAGCATCCAACAACTTCCTTAACTCCTTTTGAATCAAAGGCTCGAGCATTGGATGTACCTTTTTCAGCTTCTATTGGAAGGCTTGGCCCCTTATTTGATTGGGATAACATGTTGGATTATTTGTGTGCCATACGCTTTGAGCTCGTCATCCGTCCACGTGAAAACATCTAGGTTCTTCTTGAATAAGAGGATGAAGGCTTGCCATTCCTATATTGCACAAGTACCAAGATTGAAAATTTTTAGATATTTTTTTGTTCCAAGATTTATTTTCTCATCGACAACGTTGAGCTATGCGTTTTTGCGTTAATTGGCCCTCGAAAGCGATTATGCAGGTCATACTACTTCTCAAGTGATACCACACCTTTTGGAATGGTGTTTTACTTGTTTGCGTCGGTTGCATCCTATAATGATTTCTCGTGCTTGTCTTCGTCGATAGCTGTGTCCTTCAATACATCAACGTTCACCATAAAGGATGGTATCTGTTGGTCATCATTAAAATGGGTAAGTTAGTTATGTTGTTAGAGATAGATGGTTTATAAATAATATCTACAGAAAAACTGAACCTAAGCTGTAACAACCTAGCAACAACATTTTCTAATGCATCTGCAGCTGCGTTACACATTCTTGCAACATAAATAATATAGAATGCGTGGAAATTAGAAATAAAATGTCATACCTCTTGTTGAAGACCTTTTAGATGAGGTGACACATAGTGTATAGTATCATGTACCTGTCAAACGAAATTTTTTGAGTCACCTACTGCTTTGAGAACTGCAACATTAAGGTCAATGGCTCTTTGCAAACCCAAGATGAGTGCTCCATATTCTGTGGTGTTATTGGTGCACTCAAATTCTAAGTGGTTGGAGATCATATGTTTCCTTTATCACGTGTCTATTAAAACACAACCAACTCGAGAGCCCTATTGCGTCTTAGAACCATCAAAATATAGTGTCCAAACATCGTATGTACAAGGACTATGTACTACACTAGTACTACTATTACTACTACTACTAACTGTACAAATGTCATTTTTTCCAGTTGGACTAGGAAGGAGATCCAACTGTGTGTCAGGTGGGACTAGGGATGGTTGAGCAAGATATCACCCCAGATCAATTTCCAAAAGCTAAGTTTTGCAAAAGAAATTGACTCATTTTTTTCCTTCGAAGGGAGTAACAATGTGTTTCATGTATGACTCTGAGTTCACTCAGATCTGATTGTCCCTGCCCTTGTACGGAAGCCACAAATGTGACCATTTGGTAGCAAAATACCCCTGTAACTTGTTGGACCATTCTCTACTCAACAATACATTGTATGTTTCTGGAATGTCCACAATTACTATATTTATACATTGGTGAACTCGTTGGTTAGATTATAAGTGAATAAGCACATTTCTACATTCACCAATTGCATAGAAAAGAGTCCTATCCAACTGAATGAGATGTTCATCTATTTTATCCCATTTTGCATTAATTTTATTTTCTATAGATAAAGGCATTACGTTTACATATGCACTAGAATCAGCTAAGGAATTATACACATTATAATTAAAAATTTCAAACGTTAATAGAAATGGAGGGTAGAGTGTGTTTGCATCTAACGTTAAAGCATTGAGTACATATTTGAGGGAACCAGTGGACTTAACAGATCCCTTCTGTGAAGAAGCACTGTTACCTCAGGTGGATTGTTCAAGTGCATAGACAAGCAATTCCCGATGGATCACAGTATTTGTCAGTTCAATGAGTGTTGGGAACGGGTCCCTTAGGGTCAATTTTGGGGTTAAAAGCCCAAGTGTTGGGGAATAAAGCCCAAGTTTTGCATAAGAAATGTAAAGTCTCCACATTTTGTGGCCACAGAGTGCGAAGACGTAAAGAGTCAATAAGGGTTTCTGCCCTTAGTTTATGTAACTTATGTCAGCTTTAAGAGATCCACCCATGGTCCGCGGACCATGGGATTATATAAAAGGGGAAGTCTTACAAGATTCTAAGGCAGTAGTTGGGAGTCTTGTTATGTTTTATGTAATGGGTCTGTGAGAGCTAAGAGTGAAGATTCTTAGCGTAGGAAAGAGGCTTTGCAGTTGTGTGCACAGAGGCCTAGGATAGAAGTTCACAGCTGAGTGTGTGGACCCCTACAATTGTGTGCACAGGGTAGTTAGAGTCTGTAAAGAAGATCTGAACATCAATAAATAGAATCATTCTGGAATTATCTATGTATGAGCTATTTTACTTATGTTATAAATGCATGCGATTATGTTATGTCGAATACTGGGTTTACGTTTTAATGCTATATTGATGTGTGAATCTATATGTTTTACTTTGTTGTATGAACTCAAGTAAGAAAATATGTTTACGCAAAGATAATCATAATACATGTTAAATTTATCCACTACTTAAGCTAATATGGGTAAATACAACAGTGAAATTAATTACAAAGGCGCGTAGGTGTCTGATCCGCCTATCTAGGGTATGCGAAGGACGATCATAGACCTTCGTGGAGGTCTAAAGAGCGAATGAGGGAAGTATATCGATAAGAAGCTTATCAACCTGCATGAAGGAAGACTTAGAGTAATAAAATGACATCACTACCATCTCTGGGTGCAGAAACTTGGCTCCTGAATCGCCCCATACTGCCTCGGGTGAGACTTTAGTTTGCGCTCCGCAGGTTGATGTCGAAAGGGCCAGTAGTGTAGGGAATTTCTTGGCTAATTAACGCTAATCTTCGGTCAAGGCCCATCAAGCCAACAAATGTTCCCACGATTAATGTTGGATACATACCAGAGGTATCAGATCATGCTCAATTTGAAGAAATGTTTGTTATGTGTTCCCTTTGGAATCTTGTTGGGCCACGTGGTGTGCAGACAAGGACTAATGGTAAACCCAGCTAAGATAGCAGTTATAATTAATTTAGGAGCACTAAGAAGTGTGAAACAGCTACACACAACACTGAGGCATACGGGATACTATAGAAAATTCATTAAGATTTATGCCCAAATTACCACGTCGATGGAGAAGTTGCTAAAGAAGGATGCTACATTCTGTTGGAATGAAGAATTCCAGCAAAGCTTAGATGTGTTAAAGGAAAAGATGGTCACCACGCCGATCCTAGCCTTCCCAGACTGGAAGAAGGAATTTCATGTGCATGTGGACGTGTCATGTATTGTGCTCGGGGCAGTACTAACACAAGCCGGTGAGGGAGAGTTGGATCACCTTATAGAATTTGCGAGTAGGAAGTTGTCTAAAGCTGAGAAGAATTATTCAGCGACAAAGCACGAAGGTTTGGCTATGGTGTACGCACTCTAGAAGTTCAGAAACTACTTTCTAGGTGAACACTTTAAGATGTATACAGACCATTCTACATTGAAGTACTTGGTTAACAAGCCTGTGTTTGGGGGGAAGATATGCAGATGGTTGTTATTGTTTCAGGAATATGATTTCAAAGTTATTGTGAAGCTAGGACGATTGAATGCCGGATCAGATCGTTTGTCACGCATTGAAACAGGAGAGGAGCCTAATAATCTGGAGGAAGGATTGCCTGCCATGTAGCTCTTTGCATTGCGTGTCGCAGACAATCACTTTGCAGATATCACACACTTCCTGACGACGGGGACAACTCCATAGGAGTATACTAGTCAAAAAAATGAGTTGGTGGTGCACGCAGTAGACTTCTCTATTATTGCAGGGCACTTATATAGAATGGGGTTGGATGAAATAATACGACATTATGTGCCTAAGTTCGAATGAAGTGCATCCTCGTTGAAGCTCATGGAAGAGTTGTGGGAGGACACTATGCAAGAAAAGAAACAACGCAAAATATTTTACGCGCTGGGTTATGGTGGTCGATGCTTCATAAGGATTCCAAGGCTTATTGTAAGGCATGTGATGCATGTTAGAGGACAGGCAGGACATCACGGAGGGATGAGCTTCCTCTCAATCCGCAACTGTCACTACAACCATTTGAGGAGTGGGCGATTGCTTTTGTGGGACCAATTCAACCTCCAGGAAAGAAGACAAGTGCACGGTACATCATCACCGCAATAGAGTATTTGACCAGATGGGTAGAGGCACAGCCTATGAAGGACTGTACTAGGGCAACAACAACAAAGTTCATCTTTGAGTATGTACTAACTAGGTTTGGTTGCCCGAAGATTTTGATGAGAGATTGTGGTACGCATTTCCTTAATGAGACAACCAACACATTGACGGAGAAATTCCAAGTTTACCACCAAAAGAGCACGTTGTATCACCCGTAGGCTAAAGGGATGGTTGAAGCATTCAATAAGATATTGGAAAACAAGTTGATGAAGGTTTTCAATGCACAAAGAAATAACTAGGATGTGCACGTACCCGCGGTGCTATGGGCTTACAGGACGACTTACAAAAAGCTAATTGGACAAACGCCTTTCAGGCTAGTTTATGGCATAGAAGTTGTGATGTCGATGGAATACATTGTACCTAGTCTACACATAGCGGCATTTACAGGAATGGCGAAGCGCAGAGCCCTAGAAGAAAGGCTCGCGTAGCTGATAGAGCTGGAAGAGGATATATTTTTGGCTAGATTCCATCAGCAAGTTCAAAAGGAGCGTGAAAAGGCATGGCACGATCGGCACATCAAACTACGCACCTTCAAGGTAAATGATTTAGTGTTATTATATGAAAACAAGTTTGATAAATTTCTAGGATAATTCTGGATGCATTGGCTGGAGCCCTATGTCATTAAGGAGATTACTGATGGTGGAGTAGTTCAACTGGTGAAGTTGAATGGAGAGCCATTTCCAAGGAAGGTGAATGGAAACCGATTAAAGCCATGCACCGAGGATTCGTCTAGATGACTATATGGTGGAGGCACAGTCTTAGCACTCTAGGCAACTGAAAGGAGGCGTGGGACTATAAACTACATTGCCTGGTTTGTAGAGTTGCGCAACTGGGCACTGCGAGGAAAGGAGGAATGTCACAATATCAACAGAAGAGCGAAGGGAGCTACGCTATTGAAGGAGAGACTACGCAAGGCAGCCAAAAAGTGACTGCTATGGTCATTGTTCATGATTTGATAGTGAGAAAATGGCTAGGTGGAGCGGGGGCCAACATTTAAGTCAGAATTTAAGAGTGAGATCTTTGAAAATTTGCTGCCAATCTAGCATTTATCAGAGGATTTTGGGGGGAACGGTCGGATTCAAATTCGAATTTTCCTATAAATTACCGATGGTCACCCAACAAAAAACACTTTTCATTTTGAGAATTGAGGTGTTAAGCTATCAGGCGCACATGAGCATTGAGAATTTTGAGGGTTTGGTGGCTAGTTCAGTATTTGACAAGTTGCCTAAAGCAACCTAGGAGCTTCTTACTAGACTCATGTCAACACCCGTGGAAACCGCAAGTGCTGGAGGATCAATGGCATCTAAGGGAGTTGCCCCGGAGGTTGTGAGTGTGGAAATTCCCGTAGAAGTGCGGAAGTCACCAAGGTCACCCAGGCCGAGGCCCACACTGACTAGAGAGGGTCCTAAGACAAAGAAGGATAAGCAAAAAGTGACACATCTGGTGTGCAAGTCACCAAGGAAACACCAGAAGAAATAGAAGCCCACCACATAGGAGAAGGGCAAGGTCATAGAAAAAGAACCCAGTGAGGACATATAAAAAATTGATATGGGCGCATAAGACATTGAGATTGAGGGTGTAGACCCTACCTCAAAGCTACCAGAATACGTTCCTCTACGTCGAGGCAAGGTGAAGGTCCTGAAGGACTTAAATGAGGGCAAATTTTTACTCAACACACCATTGCTGCCAGACAAGATCACGTTTGAAGGACCACACTTGGTGCGCATCCCCCACTTAAAATTTGAGGATTGGGACTTGGCGGACACTGAGCGGTTCCCCCACTTGGCGATTGATACATTTATGCACCGCGTCTTCTATAAAGACTTTGGTGTGACTACGCTGAGCCGAGACAGTGGATAAAAGGGGTGGACAAGGCCGGTCTATTGAACGTGCTATGGGTGCCACATTACAACCGCGCGCCCATAACTTTGATAATAATCAAAAAACTGTTATGCTTGGTGCACGATGGGTGCCTATGGCTAGGAGAACCGATACCGATCACCAACATGCTGATCCATAGGATCACACTGCTACCACACTTAGGGCTGAATCTGGCCAAAGAATTTGGTGGAAAGACAGGCGAGTGCAACCTCGCTGAAAGAATGAAGGACAAGTTCAATCTTGCCAAGAAGCTGCGCGGATACTCAATTTCCAGCATAACCGACCCTGCGGTTAAGGTAGCCACCCAAATCCTGGCTGGGAAAATAATGAGGAAGTGTCATGCAGATGAAGTGTCGGCACTAGTTGTGTCATTAGCGGCCCAGTGTGAGGAGCGCGTACAATTCAATTGGTCGCACTACAGTTCATCCCGAACTGCAGAGAAGCATAAGACCAAAGTAACACCTTCCATTTTGCATGGGTTCTACTGTCAATTGTATTGGTCGCATGGGAATTACTAGAGGACAGTTTCCTCCAATCACATTGGATCTACCAGAAGCAGTGAAGTTCGCTTCGCTCTGGGCCACAAAGGACCTCGAAAGGGTGTTTTGGGAATTTTTAGTGTCTACGGATAAACACTTAAACCCCTAGACTAGTAGCTAAGTCTAGAACAACAATGCAAAGCATTCTCTAACTTTTCTATAATCAATAGATTAAATAAGACTGTAAAGAAGCCAACCTGTAGCTTTTGCTTACTCCTTATCTCTCTTGACCAATTCTGTCGCTCCTTTCCATACTTAATCCGCTTGAAAAGTACCTGCACACAGACAGAAGACAAAAATTGATCTAAGCATATGATAATGATCTATTGATTAAACATAGAATGGAATAAAGTTCATAATACACATATGAAAGCATCAATTAACAATACAAACATATGGAAAAAGCTTTGAACACTTTATTAGTAAAAGGAAGAGTTACAACCCAATTTGCTTGATTAAGTGTCACTCCTCCAGTTCAATCCCATCATCTCCTCATAACAAGCAAGACATTTTGACGTCATTACAATACTTGAAACCAACTCAAGTCTCATACTAACAGCATCTCCCTATAATTCAATGATTTCTAGCCCCTGATCACTTAGATGAGTGGTCTTTTTATAGGTGAATGAAGGAAGTTATGCCATAAATGGTGATAATGAATGCCCTCCCAAACTTAGGATTTAGTTCCATGGAGGAAGGGATAAAGGGATTGATGTTCCTTAACTCCCTCCCTCATCCAATTTCAAGCCCAAAGGAGTGGATAGCCTTAGGAAACTTCTAGAGGCATCCTATGGATAAGAATATTCCAAACCCCAATGCAGATTTCACTCAAATTTGCCCAGCACACCCTGGTAGTGTACTGGGTTGCACTGCAGTGCACCCTGGTAGTGTACTGGGCTGCACTGCAACGCACCCTGGTAGTGTATCTACCTGCGCTGATCCTCTTAGAGACAATTTTTGGATGATTTCAGTCATAGAACTTCTTGGGAAGCTAGGCATTCTGATGGTTGACTTCTTTAGGGCATGTAACAACTAAATTAGGGTTTGATGGGCCCTAAAGCACTGATCTATAATATGGGAGTGATGTGCCCAAATGGATCTGTAACAGTTGCCCCTTAAAGCATGAAGTCAAAAATATATATGTCGAGTGAAATTCTTTACCATGTGGAGAGGAGGTTTCGAAGTGGAAGGTGACCTACATCAATTACAATACATATATCATGATAATTTGATTTTTTCTCATGAACTGTTGAGGGAAGGCATACCCATGCTCAACATATAAACTTTCATTACATGTACATAAATCAGATGTTGGAACTACTTCCAGTGATGTTGGAATTTCTCAAAACATGTTGATTTATGTGAAGAGGTTGGCTAATAAGACCACTCATTTCAACTGTTCCTCGAAAAAGGTAAAACAACCAAGTGAAAGCGTATGATCGGCCAAGAAGATGGTGGTGATGGAATGAAACAACCAAGGCTCATCTGATAGAAAAGGCTGATAGAATGGCAATCACAAGGGTTAAAATGGAAATGGGTTCATTTTTACACAAGCTTGAACCATAGGGAACTATGCTTGGGTTCAGTTTCATGTTTACACAATATTGAAACAAAAAACTATGCTTGGATTCAATTTCATTTTTACACAAGCTTAAAACAAAAACTATGCTTGAGATTCGTTTACATGCCCCCAACATGATGAAAGGGAGAGTCTCTTGTAACCAGATGGAAGTTGCTGTGGTGAAGCAGAATGGTTTTCCAACACCTTTTTGGCTTCGTCCAGATAAGGACAAAGGTGAATGGGGTGATTCCCTTCACATAACCTACAAGGAAACTTAACTTTACCACTAGGTGCATGCCCCAAAGCTTCATTACATTCACTTAAGTAGACTACTTGTGGCTATTAAGTGGATGGAATGAAGGTTCTTTTATGAGATCAAGTGAAAGACTCGACTGGGATTTTATGAGATCTAATCAAAGGCTCGGCTTGGAACTTTGCTCCAGGGGACCTTGTTTCATTTTTTAATGAGCTTGACACAAGACAAGGAACTCTGCTCAGATTCCTTATTTCATTTTTTAACAAGGTTAACACAAGACCAGGAAGTATCCTCATGAGGGTTGTTTCATTTTTTAGTGAGGTTGACATAGTAAAAGAACTATCCTCATATCCTTGGTTTCATTTTTTAGCGAGGTTGACACAAGACAAGGAACTATCCTCTTGGACCTGTTTCATTTTTTAACGAGGTTGACATAGTAAAATAACTATCCTCATACTCCTTGTTTCATTTTTTAACGAGGTTGACACAAAACCAGGAACTATCCTCATGGGAGTTGTTTCATTTTTAATGAGGTTGACAGAGTAAAAGAACCATCCTCATATCCTTGGTTTCATTTTTTAATGAGGTTGACACAAGACAAGGAACTATCCTCATACCCTTTGGTTTCACGACCCGTACGAGGTCATGAAGGAGAGATCTGGTTCCAATGCCCCCAATACATGATGTACATGATCACTGAATTGATCGTCAGTTGATGTAGGTATGGAATAGGTTGCCACATAATTAACCCATGGCGGGGATGATACCATTAGTACAAAAGGACCAATTAGGGAAGATGGTTGACTAGGATCTATATTTGCATTGGGAAATGAAAGCTGGTCAACGGTGACAATTATGCCTTCATGCGGGAAACAAATCACTCGAAAGAGTGTGGAAACAATAGCTCCCATGTCATAAACATAGTCGTGCCCAAGAAGTAGATTGTAATCTAAAGGGCCTTTGACTAACATCACGTTCAGATAAACGATTTTTCCTCCCAAAGTAATAGGTAACTGAGGAAGGATCCCAAATGGTCAACTGGTTTCTCTGTTAAAACCCAACAAATTCTAGGTAACAGGCACAAGCGGCAACGAACCAAGCGCTTGCCAAGCAGTTGATGAAAGGATGCTCACTGATGCACCTTCATCTATAATAGTGCTAGATACAATCATTACAATCATATTACAAACTTGTACTATGATTTAGAAAGGCACATAAGAAGGAAGGCGGAATGCTGCCAGTCGATTCTAATCAAAGGAAGTGACTAGACTACTTGGAGTGGGTACCATAGAAACGGGAGAATTAACCCCTTGAGTTATGACAACATGAGGATTTTCCTCCTGTCTTGATGGAATAGGAGGATTGTCCTCCTGTCTTGATGGAATAGGAGGATTTCCCCCAAGCTCATTAGAATCTGAAGAAACAAAAAGAACTTGAGTGTTATCATGTTCACTCTCTTCGGGAAAGGTATGATTAGATGAAGGTGAAATCGGGTCAATTGTTACCTCGACCTGTTGATTTTGGTTATGTATAGACTCATAGGATTCACTTTCACATAGAGTGGGTTTGACAGACGGTTGATTTTGGTCAGTCAATTCATCAACTAGTGAAGGATTTAGGGAGAGTTTCCTGTAACCAAATGGAAGTTGCTACGGTGAATTAGGACGGTTATCCAACACTTTTTTGGCTTCATCCAGATAGGGACAAAGGTGAATGGGGTGATTCCCTTCACATAACCTACAGGGAAACTTAACTCTACCCTTATTTGCATGAACTTTACTACCACTAGTTGATGGTTTGTCACCAACATGATCTTGAGAAGTCGATGACACTGGATGATGTGAATGGGAAGACCATTCTTCTAAGATCTGAGGAATATCAGGGCCATTTCAAAGAAGATGGTCTCCCGTACAAAGTTTGCATGGATATCAAAATTTGTGTAGCTTGATGGACAATTTCTCATCAGATGTTTCATTCAAATCAATGGTTGCTTGGTTGCCCCTCTGCTGAATTTGCTTCTTCTTCTTCTTCTTCTTCCCTTTCTTCTTCTTCTTAGCCACCTGGTTACTAGTACCAATACTTTCACTAGGCGAAGAGGAAGAAGGGGAGGAAGAAACAACCGAGGAAGAAGGCAAAGGGTCAACGTTAGGATCAACTGGAGGTTGATTTTGTCCAGTTGGAGGAGTACTCGATTGCAGAGAAATCATGACATTTTGAACCAAGGAGGTTGAAAAAAACCATGCTGGCAAGCCAATGGTAAATCCCAGAAGGGACAATGTAGCCATGTAAGGAGCACCAATATTTCCGAAAGAAGGAAAAGGACTAGGATTCCCATCAAAAGGAATTCCTTGATCGGTGGACTCCGGATTTCTCGCCATATGATTCAAACTAAGATCAACTAAGGAGTGAGCGTGGAGGATGTTACCCGCGGTCAATTAATTTTATTTTAATCAAAGTAACATAACAAAACAAAAGAGGGATAATCTAGGCAAAAGGTTTACCAAGCCACTGTGAACTACAGAATACCTCCTGGCGAACCAAGAAGTACGGGCAAGCAATCTCCCTGGATGCTATGTTCGGTGTATCACAGTTTACAAGGCGGCCGACTCAGTTACCTAAGGATGGATAGCAACCTAGTGTTGTCCTCCCATATATACATGAAAGTACATGGAGGCCCAATCCGTATAAGCGTTGTCTAATGCAAAATGCACAGTGAGAGCATTCCCATATACTTTACATACTGTAACACCACCCTATATACCCGAAGGTACGTGGATGAGCTACATATACTCACGTACGTGGAATGAGGTATCACATTCGGGATGATTGCAGACAAGTTAGCAACAACTACTTTGTTTTACGATGCCGGAACATGTCTCTAGCCTAGATCTCTAAATGTTTTTCGTTAGGTGACAATGCTCCATTAGGTAAATTCAGATAAATTTTAAGTTGATCTTCTTTAGAATTTGCCTTTCAAGGTTCACCATGTGATGTATGTTTGCAATTCCTAAAATGCAACTAATATGATAAGCATTCTTTCCATTCAATTTAACAATGAAAATCCTTAGCTAGTAGGGATAGAGCAATCAGATCTTTGACAAAGAGCAAAGAGCACATCTAATGCAATTTCCCTAGCTATTCCGTTCAAGCATTCACAAACTTTTTCAATGCAACATGCATGTATTTCTTTTCGATTTCCCTTAATGTGAATGAACAAAAAGGAAAACTAATGCACAATCAAACAATGAGTACTTTTCACGTGAAAGGAAGACTTGCGACAATTTCTTTTCAAGGAAAGGAAGACTTTACGACACTTTAATTTTCAAAGAAATGAGGAATTACGACACTTTAAATGAAAAGACTAATCAAATGAACGACACAACCAATCAATCTTTCATGAATGAAGACTTTACGACAATTCAATTTCGAAGAAAAGGACGACTTTCTGACACTTTTCTTTTGACAAAATATCAATTGTTTATGGACTAACTTTGATCGTCGTTTGATAATGATAAAGAAAATACATAAAAAAAAATTAATCAATTCAGTCGAAGTAGGGCTGGAAAAGGAGATGAAAACCTATTTTCTGAGACATGACATCCATTTACAATCAGCAAACAAGCTATCAAAAGAATTTTGGCAAAAAATTTAATTCCAAGGGTGGGAATCTAACCCTAGGAAGATCAACGCAAGCCAAAGAGGGAGTAACTCCGCTACAGTGCACTATCTCTAACTAGAGGGTGCATTGCAGCACACTATCTCTAAGGCTAGTCTGCGCTGATTCCTATGAGGCCACTCAAAAGTCATCTAACCTCAAACTTTGACCAAAATTTAATGCAAAAGGTTGAATTACAAGTAAAGTATGTCAAGGTGTCTAAGAGGATGATAAGATACTAAGATGGATAATCATTCCCCAATGGAGTCACCAATTTGTTTTGGGAAGTTTTAGTGTCTACGGATAAACGCTTAAACCCTTAGACTAGTAGCTAAGTCTAGAACAATGGTGCAAAGCATTCTACAACCAATAAATTAAATAAGACAGTAAATAAGCCTACCTGTAGCTTTCGCTTACTCCTTATCTCCCTTGACCAATTATTTCGCTTCTTTCCGTACTTAATCCGCTTGAAAATTCCCTGCACACAGACAGAAGACAAAACCCGATCAAAGCATATGATAATGATCTATTGATTAAACATAGAATGGAATCAAGTTCATAATACACATTTGAAAGCATCAATGAACAATACAAACATATGGAAAAATATTTGAACACTTTATTAGTAAAAGGAAGAGTTACAACCCAATTTTCTTGATTCAGTGTCACTCCTCTAGTTCAATCCCATCCTCTCCTCATAACAAGCAAGACATTTTGACATCATTACAATACTTGAAACCAACTCAAGTCTCATACTAACATCATCTTTCTATAATTCAATGATTTCCAGCCCCTGATCACTTAGATGAGTGGTCTTTTTATAGGTGAATGAAGGAAGTTATGCCATAAATGGTGATAATGAATGCCCTCCCAAACTTAGGATTTAGTTCTATGGAGGAAGGGATAAAGGGATTGATGTTCCTTAACTCCCTCCCTCATCCAATTTCGAGCCCAGAGGAGTGGATAGCCTTAGGAAACTTCTAGAGGCATCCTATGGATAAGAATATTCCAAACCCCAATGCAGATTTCACTCAAATTCGCACAGCGTACCCTGGTAGTGTACTGGGCTGCGTTGTAGTGCACCCTGGGAATGTACTGGGCTGCACTACAGTGCACCTTGGTAGTGTATCTACCTGCGCTAATCCTCTTAGAGACCATTTTTGGATGATTTCAGTCATAGAAATTCTTGGGAAGCTAGGCATTCTGATGGTTGACTTCTTTAGGGCATGTAACAAGTGAATTAGGGTTTGATGGGCCCTGAAGCACTGATCTATAATATGGGAGTGATGTGCCAAAATGGATCTGTAACAAAGGCTCAAGGACAGTAAGATATTTTGGGTACTGATGGAATCAAGCATCCACACTATAATAAGCCACAAGCCACGATTATCACCAACTATCTTTGAGCAGTTTGCAGAATATGTGGAGTTCAAGGCGGACTTCCACTATGTCTCCATGCAGGCACGAAAGGACCTGAGCAGAAATGGTATGATCTTCCATCCTTGGTGACAGACGATGCAATCCTAGCGGTCCTCAATCACAGCCTCAGATTTATCCACGGGATCTAGCAAGTCCAAAGGAAAGCAAAAGAAGGAAGAGGCCCGATTGAAGATGCAGCAGTTGGTCGACAAGAGGAAAAAGGAGGCTGAGGAAAAAGCTAAAGCAGAGCGCAATGCTAAGGAATAGGTGGAAGAGAAGGAAGATGAGGGAGAGTGCAACTCTGATAGAATTCAGAAGTTCCCTTCGCCACAGACGAAGGATGAAGAGCAGCAATCAGGATAGGAAGGTGCATACCCAAAGACTACTCCATTCCGGGTTGAGCGCACCGAGGAGCAGGAAAAAGAAGGGTCGCGGAAGAAGTCCAAGACCAGTAATTCCTCCCTCGACCTGATCACGTTGACGAAAGGTGATCTAAATAACATTAGGGACACAGTCAAGGATGCGACTACGGAAATGCTGCAACAATTTGAGCAGCAGCAGAAACAGTCTTTGGTCACCATTCAGGTGGGTCTATGTGAGCTGCAGATTTAAGCTACTCAAACTGGTATAGGGTGGGGCACCGCAACGTCGACTAGCTTGGTGTCGGGAACCTCAGAAGTAATGGAGGTGGTTCACTCTATGGATCCCCTGGCTGTCATGCTGTCGGATGGAGTGTTGACTATAGAAGCAGAATTTGACAAGGCCACCCTCATCGCTCTAAAAAGGGTTGGATTGAACTTGGCCGCGCTTCCAAGTGAAGCCCTTCACACCCTGCAGGATGATGTGATCGCAGAACTTCAGGCCCGAGAATAGTGCACACTGAATGTGATCAGCGAATAGAAGGTCAACAATGCACAAATGTTTTTAGAAAAGACTTTCGTAATCGATCTCCTTAAGAAGTTTATGGAGAAGAATGAGTGCACTACAGTCGTGGTAGTTGAAGCATGCAGAACTGCTCTAGAGCTGCATATCCCAGAAGATGCGCTTGTCGACGCCAGGATTTGAAAGCTCGCTGTAGGTGTGCACGATTCTAGGATAGAGCTAGATAAGGTTCAGTTTGAGCTGAACCTTAAAATCATCGAGCTTGAGTTAAGGGCCCAACCCACTACGCTCTTCGAGCAGTCGCTCGAAGTAGTTAGCAGTATGCAGGAAGATACCAACTTGCAGAGATTAGAGACCGAGGCGAGGAGATTACAACAGAGGTATGATGAGTTCAAAGCGATGACGTGCACCATCACCCTTACACAAAGGTTGGCAAAGCTGCAAGAAGCAAAGACAATGAAGGAACAGGTGGACACAACACAGTGCAGGGAGGCAATACTGAAGGCTAGATTAGGGCCTTGGCTAGCTGAAACCTATGTCCTCACAATGACCATTGAAGGAAATTTGGTGAGCCCGCAAGCAAAACAACAACAAATCATGACAGATAGTGCAGGACTAGCAACGGAGCAGCTGGTGGAATAGGTTAAGCAGGCAGCGACGCAGTGTGCCACCGAAGTTATCGTGGTATAGGTGGAGCTGGGAGGTCTTTGCAACAAGATCTTCACGCTAGTAGAGTGACTCAGGGGCGAGTCACCATATTTGTGTTGGGGGCTTGTTGGGAACGAGTCCCCTAGGGTCAATTTTGGGGTTAAAAGCCCAAGTGTTGGGACAGAAAGCCCAAGTTTTGCATAAGAAATGTAAAGTCTCCACATTTTTTAGCTGCGAAGCGCGAAGATGTAAAGAGTCAATAAGGGTTTTTGCCCTTAGTTTATGTAACTTATGTCAGCTTTAAGAGATCCACCCATGGTCTGTGGACAATGGGATTGTATAAAAAGGGAAGTCTTAGAAGAGTTTAAGGAAGTAGTTGGGAGTCTTGTTATGTTTTACATAATGGGTCTGTGAGAGCTAAGAGCGAAGAGTCTTATCATAGGAAAGAGGCTCTGCATCTGTGTGCGCAGAGGCCTAGGGTAGAAGTCCACATCTGAGTGCGCGGACCCCTGCAGCTATGTGCACAGGGTAGTTGGAGTCTGTAAAGAAGATCTGAACATCAATAAAGAGAATTATTCTAGAATTATATATGTATGAGCTATTTTACTTCTGTTATAAAGGCATGCGATTATGTTATGACAAATACTAGATTTATGTTTTAATGTTATATTGATGAGAAAATCTATATGTTTTACTTTATTGTATGAACACAAGTAAGAATATTTGTTTATGTGAAGATAATCGTAATACATGTTAAAGTTATCCACTACTTAAGCTAATCTGGGTAAATACAACAGTGAAAGTAATTACAGAGGCGCGTAAGTGTTTGATCCACCTATCTAGGGTATGTGAAGGATGATCATAGACCTTCACGGAGGTTTGAAGAGCGAATAAAAGAAGTATATCGATAAGCCCTAAAAGGCTTATCGACCTGTGTGAAGGAAGGCTTAGAGTAATAAAACAACATCACTACCATCTCTGGGTGCAGAAACTTGGTTCCTGCATCCCCCCATGTTGCTTCAGGTGAGACTTCAGTCTGCGCTCCGCGGGTTGATGCCGAAAGGGCCAGTAGTGTAGGGATTTTCTTGGCTAATTAACGCTAAACCTGGGTCGGGGCACATCAATCCAATGATGAGTGAAATATTTGCATGAGATTTATTCATCTCATCCACTATGTTATAACACAGTGCAGGAGACATTGTTGAAGCTTCTAGCGAAGTCGCTTTATCTTCTACTTTTAAAATGATGGGATTACTTTTTTAGTTTTCGGAAGTACTCTTTGTTGTATATGCATTTCCAGAATTGTTCTGAGTGTTCTGGGATGACTTGATGGGTGATGTGATCTTCCTCAATAAAAATTTTCTTTCAATTTCTACTTCATCAACTCTTGTGCAGAGGTTGGACCTTAGCTTCTCAAGTTGTATCGAGTGTTTTGCTATTGAGTGGGGGCCTCACTCAATGGATTTTCTTCAACACTCTTCTTCTTAGCTACAAAAAAAAACTAAGTGTATTCACTGCGTGTTCGACATTCGCAGTTTCTTGGGTAGCACATTCTCTTCCTTCTCTCCCATCGGCTCAATATGGTTATCTAAAAGTACTATATCAATAATTTGTGCAACAAAAGCATTCATATTGTGGTTCCATTGCGGGCATGTCTTTTTTGAATGATACTCTTCATGAAACAAACAATATTGGTCCAAGCCCATACTCTCAACATTCAACATAGCATTTTAGCTCTGCGTGGACTTGGATGGATGGTTGTTGTTGCTGTCAGAGTTAGTATCTCTTCTCATAATGTTGAATCTAGGAGGCTTGTTGCTCACAGTTGTCTCACTTGACCTTTGTTTCAATTCTGCAAACTCATTTGACAGAGACTTGATGGTGTGGGTCAAGGTCTCTAGATCAGTTGCTTCCTTCTCCTTGGCCTTACTTATGGAGGCCTAAGACCTTTTACCCATGTCTCTGGAGTCCTTTGTTGGTTCTTCATCTACGATGATTCCAATCACATTCAAGTCTTTTTCAACTACAATTGCATCTTCGAAATTTTCAGTAAAAGTTGGTTTCATAGTTCTTTTCACAAACTGTGCAATGCTTGTAGGTAAGGAAAATGTGTAGTAATCGATTGTGATGGAGTCATGAGGTTTTGTGTTTGCTGGAAATATATTCAAGATATAGTTAAACCTATGATTGAAATTTTTCACTTTCTTTTTCTGCTCCATCTTAAGACTTCCCAGATCTCTTAAAATCTTGGCGGGGGTTTTATCATCAGCAAATTTCTCAAGAAATAGTTTCTTAAAACCCCTTGAATTTTGGATTGAGTTCAGAGGAAGTTTGTGATACCATACATCTTCTTTTCCATCTAAGGTACATGAGAAAAAGTCTACATGCAACACCATTTTAACGTACCTCAAGCATTTGTAGATGCAGGTAGAATTTGACTAGGTGGTCCTCTGCCTTCACTGCTTTGTCAGGGTCATACTTGGTTAACAGCTTCTTCGGGTGCCTCGACAGATTGTGTAACACACCCAACAGTGGAAGTGGGCCCTGATTCATCCAGTCCAAATCTTGATCGATCATGTCTTCATCATCATTCTCCTCCTATTTGTCAGAATATGATGGTTCTTCTTCTTCTTCTTCATTTCCTAACCCATTGAAAGTATCGTCCGAGAGTACCATGTTATCACCATCACCATTATTGAAAGATGGAGACTGCTTTATATTTTTATAAATTATCTTCATAGTGTGCTAACTCTTCAAGGGTGGTGTGAACCAAATATTTATTTAACTGTTGAAACCACTATCCCAGTGGGGGTGGTTGGGTTCTTCTTTGGAAAATATGGAAGATTATGTACTTTGGGTATCAATCCAATAACTATTGCAAACTTACAGGTAACAGGGTGAATGGCCAGGATATGGTCATAAGAGATATCACAAGTTTGAACAGTCTTGAGCTGAGAAGGATTACCAAATTCAGGAATATTCACAAGGGAGGCGTTGGGAATATTACTGCCTTGATCAAAGGAAGTAGGATTTGGGTCGGTGAGGTTATTAGCCATAAAAATATGGTTGCCGTCCTTCTAGTGCCAGAAATGTTGACAATGTTGGACCCACCAATGTTCAAGGGTTCTCCCTGATATGTGGTCCCAATTAGACCTCACACCGTTTGGGATAGGAGCCCCATCCAGAATATGGCCATGTTTCTGATTTCTTAAATATTTTCCTTGGCTCTAACTGTCAGCAAGAGAGAGGAATGCAAATGTGCCTTCAAAAAGCAAGTGAGTGTGCCTAGTGAGTGTTCAGTTGTAAGTGTGTCAAGGTTATTCTACTACGGAGGGAGAAAAGAAAGTGAGCCTCTAAGAGAGAGGTAACATTACCACCATAATATAGACACACACATCCAAGAAGGATCCACCTAACATCCAACAGAACAATCCACAAATATGCAACGATCATTACATCCAATCAACAAGAGAGATCTGTCTAATGTCCAATGTAATAGTCCACAAGGATGTGACAATAATAGTAACTATTACAACACATTCTCAATATGATAAGTACTAAAATAATCAAAATATTTCAACTACTTTAGCATAGATGAAAGAAAATAAGAATTACAAACATCCACATAATAGCCTTACAAATATTCATAATCCATGCATGAAGAATGTTCTACTATGAGGCTTTCTGATATTAAGTAAAATTTCCAAGACACATGTATACAATGAACACCACTAGCTCCAATAATGGAGCGCCAGAGCCACTCCTTTCTCCCTAAAAGAACTAGCTTGTATCTCTAATGTTTTGCGGGAGGAGCCAAGGTTAAAAGTCATTTTCTCATACAATGAGGGTGTATATATAACCAATGAGGTGATGCTTCACCTTCCTTGTGACTCTTTGACTACCCTCTCAACTCTTTGACTTCCTATGACTTTTCGAATTTACATGACTCTTCATATTATGAATGTGTCTCTTGGACTTCCATTTTACAATACATTTTGAATAAGTAATTACATAATCCACAATAATGACATGGCATGTGACAACTCATGACATGACATGGACTGCTTGATGACGTGGCAATTTCAAGCCACTTCTACTATTACTTGCTACATTTCTTCTTAAGGATTCTCTTCTATCCACCTCATTATGGCTAGAGGTAAGGAGTTTTCAATGATATCAAGTCTTGAGTTGTGGTCACAAATTGGTGTCCCTTTTGTCTTCTCTTGATTGATTAGCTTGTATAATCAACTACAAATATGTCCTTTAGCATGTTTCCCTTCTTCATCTCCTTCATCATCATCTTGTCATGGTATGTTAACATACCTACATATACAATTCAGTCATGACGAGACTACGTCAGTATGATAAACCACTAGTCTAAGATGGTACATGTTGATCAACTAACTGAGCCAAAATCGGGTTGTAGGCAAGGAGAGAGGCTCAGTGACTACATAATTACACAACTCAGGAGCTAAGGGGTTAAGCTTAAGCCTTTAGACTATGCAATGCTTTTTTCAGGTTGGACTGATGAAGGAAACTGCGTAATCTGTAAGGTCAAAATGACAGGCTGAGGTGATGGGCACGGGCTCATCCTATTACATAGTTCTGAAAGGAAAAGGAGGCTAGGTGAATACCAAACTGCACAGCTCAAGAGCTAAATGGATGGGCTTGAGCTCAGAGATTGCGCAATGCATAGTTAAAGCCAGGTTGAAGGGCCGAATTGCGCAATTATGGGGGCTAAGGTCCAGGCTTGAGCACTAGAACTACACAATGCGCAATCTCGGGAGGTAGGAACTGTGTATTTCGCAATGTCAAGGGGACAAGGTTGTAGCTTGAGGGTTGGAATTGTGCAATGCGTAGTTGGGGAAGGCCAGATGAGGCTAAGTTACTGGGAAATTTCTTAAAATTGGCTAAGTGTGGGATCGGTGAACTGATGTGATCAATGACATGACTTGACTATGTCCACACACTTAGAACACTTGATTACACAACAACATAGATCATCTGTGACACATATTCACGCATTTCCCTAAGTGCGACAACTTTGTGATGACTTACGACAAGTGTGACATCAAAGATACACTTTGCGACGACCGTGACGACACTTATGTGATATTGCTTAAAAATTTGGGAATGAGTGCGACAGATGTTTACATTGTTAGATCAACTCATTCACACAAAGATAACCCCTTGAAACAAAAAAAAACAAGCTTATACACATTATGCGAAAATATGACATTTTTGCATTTCTTGCAAAAGGGACCAAAACACTTAAATAAAACACATGGAATAGACTTCAATGTCTGCGATGATAATATAAAAGACCAAGGTGGGCTCTGAAATTTGGTGCAGGCCAAAATTTTGGAAGATGTTGTAGTAGTGACAACATAACCCCTCGTTGCTTCCAATGCAACATACAGTGTGTCAAACTAGTTGTGCATAGAATATGAACACATAACTAACATATCCCCTACTTTGTTTTCATTTATTTTGTTTGAATATAAAATTTCCCCTTCATTGGATTTTTCTCTAGTCTATTTCTTAAACTGTGAATTTAAAGTTATATTGTCCCTTTTCATCATGCCTATCCATTAAACTCCTCAAGTACCAATATTCGAGTTAAACAATAATTGTACACATCAAATGCCACATATATTCTCATTATTAAATGATAGTATCAAGATATCAAAAATTTCTATGCAACATGTAAAACTCTTATACCCCAATATGGTTGGGTTGTCAATAGTCAATATGGCCATATCCTGGTGTTTCGATATTGGTAATTAGAAATTATATTACTAAATCATTGTGAAATATGATACTCTGATATGCTGATATGCCACATCATCATCAGGTATCTAATCATGCTTTTCCACGTGACACCATGATGACCTGACCCATGACACGTTTCAGTGATTTTATATGTTTATACAAGCTCATTAGGCATTTCTTCCATGCCATTTTTCACTTACATGGCATCACCACGTCACTCGCTATGACGTCACAAGGAGGTAATCTTTGTTATTTGAATATCAGATATCGGTGAATTGTACAATTTCATAGTGAACCACACTTGGAAAATCCCAATATTTTGATACTATATGTCATTGAAAGACTTATTTAACATTAATTAAAGATTAATTAAACGATCCATTAGGGTTACCCTTAATGTGATTTAAACGCTGATTTTAGGTGGTAAAAAGATGAATTAAATGAATGGTATGCCCTTAAAGTCTCAATTAAAACTCAATAATAAGTTCCATCTATTGCTTAGAATGAATATTGGAAATAAATTAACATCCATTTATGGCATTTAAACTAGAATACAACTCAAGTTTACCCCATTCATTATGAATAACATTCATCTTTATGTATGTATTACTAGTGCTATAGGTGTCCAAAATTAACTAATTTCATACAGGCCATTCTGTAATTACTACTAAAGAGGTAGGTTCTAGTGCTTAAGCAATTAAATGTTCACAATTGTTTGCATTATGATGCTTAAGTTTAATTCTATTTTTTATTATCACTACAAATTCTTAAAATTCCTTCAAAGAAAGCAAAAAAGGTACCGAAGGTGGTCGATCCTGTAGAAGATGAGGACAACAACCCGAATTCACATTGTTATCTGGTACATCCTATAAAATGGGTAAAAAATCAAGGATTTAGAGAAAAATGTTTGATTTCCTTTAGTTGGGTGTCTTTTTAGATGAACTTCAAGAGGACGTAAACATATTTGTTGATGTCTGCAAATTATCCCTTCATAAAGTAGGAGCCATACATGTTTTTATTCAATACGCATACATGGTATGTTGCACTGTAACTCATGTTAAAAATTGTAGAATTGTGAATGATAAAAGATAAATAGTAGGATCATTTAGGCCTCAAGATATACAAGTTACTTATAAATTGTCAAAACCAGAAATAAAATTTGACAGAGAATTCCTTGAAACCTTCATGGTCCAAAAAGGTATTGAAGTTGAAAGGGAAATTTAAATCTTAATCAAAGACTAGTGGTATGATGATGATTCCTTCAAACTAAAAGGAAAAAATATATACCCCATTGAGAGGATAAAAGAAGCCATGGAAACCATTTTCGGCACACTGTGCAAAATTTATGGTGAGATTTTTTTTTTACAATTCAAGATAGAGTGAGTTCTCCTCTTACACTAGGTACTAGACGAGGAGAAATTCTTTGATCGATAAGTCATTTTGTCAAACAACATGACAAATAAAATTGATAAGTTTCTAAGTGCTCCTCCAAGATTTGTGCCTGAATTCTTTATGTCATCCTTTCTAATAGACGCAATCTATGCTAGGATGTCATTCTCTCTCATGCAATGAAATTGACAACCAGAATTTGAACCAATCCATATATATTGTTCTAAATTATGGGGGAAAAGCAAAAGATTACTTTTACAAGGTATGAAACAACTTTATAATCCTGTTACACCAATTTTTATTTTGATATCTCCCCCCGCATGATTAATAATGAAGCCATGGAATTTGTTTCTCTAATTGGGGACTGGTTCATTGATGAAACATCCACTTATATCATAATATTTGGTTGTGAAAATCCACCACATTCCTTACACAAATATGCTCCAAATAGGTTGGCTTTAAAGGAAATATCCTATCAAACTATTTTTGCAGTTATTTCTAGAGCCCTATTAGTTGGATTTAAGAAAATATAGCCTCCTTTCCAATTAAATTGGGAAATTTTTCCTTATCAAATCCCAAGCATGCTTAGAAGGAAGTAACCTACTTAGAATTACTTAAATGATCTTACATAGACTTCAAGAAGCATGAACCCCTAGACGTTGTAAAACCTAGAAAGGATTTAGAACATAAGCATATGAAAATTTGTTGTTTGATAAAGTTTTTTAGGGTGCTAGATCCTATGAATAAAGAACAAAAATAATTAAGGAAATACCAAAGGGACCTGGTAAAGAAAATTTATTGGCTTTTCAAAGATGAATAATGTTAGCTCTAGGCAAGAAATTCACGATAGAAGAATAAATATAGAATACTCAAGTTGAGTCTATATAGGTTGAAGAGAGCAATATTGAACTTCAAAACTTGAATATGTTCATTCCATATTATTATTGTCACAATAAATGAAATCCAAGGAAATGAAAATTGAAGGAGTTTAGATTGAGGAGATGCAAACAAAACTGTGTTGATACTATAGTGTTGGCATTGATGTCAACAATTTCATGGTGTTGCTTGTTATATGCCTTATGATGTTAGTAGTTCTCTTTATGTGTGATGAGTGCTTGGCTTGGTGGTCCTATCGGTTGGCATTGATGTTAATATGGATTTGGGGGCTGAGTAGAGATGGTTGATGCTAAATATTTTGAATATGTTGTTGTTGCAGGTATTAGAACTATTGCTACATGTGTTGCATATGCTTCTACATGTGTTGGAAGCATTGGAGTTGTTGATACATGTGTTGAGATTTTGTTGCATGTGTCGAAGATGTTGCTACAGGTGTTAGAGATTGTTTGATGGCTTGATGTTGTTGTTGCAGTTGTTGGAGATGCTGCCATAGGTGCTATAGATGTTGCTACATGTGTTGGAGGTGTTTGGACAAGTTGTTATTATTGCTTGTGGATCTGGAGGTGTTGGTATTGATGAGGGGCTTGGCATACTAGGGCCTACATGCCATTAACTTTTTGAAGATGTTCTTGGCCAATGTAGTCAGTTGCAGAGGTGTCAAAGTGTGTGTGGAGGTGTGTCATCATGTCCCCAGCTTACTCATGGAGATCAACTCCAAGTGATGGCTTAAACATATGTAAAACTTGAGTTTTAAGGGATATACATAGGTTTCCTTCACAATAGTCATGTATACCCATAAATATATGTAGGTTTCCTTCACAAGAGTTACATATACATCCTAGAATTGTTTTTCTCTGCATTCCTCATGCATCTCACTTTAATTTATGGTTTTTCTGACTTGTCTTGTTCAGAACTTTTCATGTAAAGATCAAAATAGGTCAGGGAGCTTCTAGAAAGTGATTAACATTGAAAATATCTTTTATGAAGTGGATTGAGTGGCTTGATCAAGTCAATGATTTGAATCTATATTAAATCAAGCATATGAATATAGATTGTAGAGCATAGTAGTTCTTGGTAATTATTGAGGTGAGCACCTCAGTTCATCTATTTAGTGAAGAAATATAAATGATAGTTGGGTTGATTCTCTTGATGTGTTGAGTGAGAGTGAGAGTGGAGAAGATTGTGCAAGTTGTGTGAGGGTTGTATGATGTATATTTTTTGAAGCAGTTTGCAGGTGTTGCAATAGTTAGCTTAAACATGTTTCAACCAACATTTTGAGCATAGGATGAGGAGATGAAGTAGATATTGATTGTAGATATTCTTGGTGTTTGGTAGAAACTTGTTTTATTCAATAGTTTTTTGGGTGTGTGCAACAATTATTTGTGAGCAACTTTTCTATTACAGTGATGGTTTTGCCGATGCATTTTTCAGATCATTTTATACCAAATTTGTGTTGATTCATTTTCATTTGGAATTTTTATTTTATGCTTTTAAGAGATTGTTGTTGTGGTATTCATGTTGAGTAGTTCTTGGTTCCAATCTAAAAATGTATGAAATGAGAACCACATAGAGGATTGGAGTTGGAGGACTCCAGTGAAATCAATATAAGTGAGAAGTTTTCTCAATCTAGTGGTGGTTGGATAGTTCAGAAGAAACTAAGCGAGGCTCATTGGTTGTGGTGTGTGTGAGGGTTGTATGATCCATATTTTCTGAAGCAGTTTGTAGGTGTTGCAACAGTTAGTTGAAGCATGTTTCAGCCAACATTTTGAGCAGAGAATGAGGAGATGAATTAGAGATTGATTGTAGATCTTCTTGGTGTTTGGTAGAAAATTGTTTTATTCACTAGTTTGTTGGGTGTGTACAAAAATTATTTGTGAGAAATTTTTCTATTGCGGTGAGGGTTTTGCTGATGCATTTTTTAGATCATTTTATGTAGAATTTGTGATGATTCATTCTTATTTGGATGTTTGATTTTATGCTTTGAAGATATTGTTGTTGTGGTGTTTATGTTGAACAGTTCTCTGTTCTAGTCTAAAAATGTATGAAATATAAACCACATAGAGGGGTGGAGTTGGAGGACTCCAGTGAAATCAATATAAGTGAGAATTTTTCTCAATCCAATGGTGGTTGGATAGTTCGGAAGAAAATGGGTGAGGCTCGTTGGTCGTGGTGGCTTCTAGCAAATCAAATTTTGTAGAGTCGTTTGATAGTTTAGGAGTAACCAAGCGAGGATTGTTGATCGTGGTGGCCTTCAATGGATGGTAGTCCGTAGATCTACATGAGAAAGAGATCTCCATTTGGTAGTAGCCACCTAAATCCCTATGTAAAGAATTTTCTTAGCATAATAAAATATAGTGAGCAGTGCAACAACAACAAGGGTAATTTTTTTCCCAGAGAAGGGTTTTCCACTAGAAATATTTGTCTCTTTTGTGTTGCATTCTGCATGCTTTTATGTGTGTTTGATGCTCTAATCTTTGCTTATGTGCCTCAGTTTCTGTATGGTTTAAAAGAATAATAATTTTGAGAAAATTGTATAAGTTCCCTCACTATTGATTCATCCCCCCTCCTCCCAGTAGTGCTCTAGTTTCCAACAACTGGTATCAGAGCGGGCTCTCGGTTGTAGCGTGATCGCTGGGGAGTAGATCTTGGAGTTTTTGGCAAAATTTTGCAAATTTTTTGACATGTATCAGCAAGGAATTCCAATGCTTCATGTAGGTAAATTTTCAACTTGGAAGATGACATTAGAGTCATATTTTTTTTTATCTCTTTATGAAAATATTTTCTATCAGATGAATATGGATTTAAATATGAATCTAATGATTTGGCTAAAAGGATTATTTTGCATACTATTTCAAAATATGATAACATGTATGTGAGACACTATGAGACTGCAAAAGAGATGTTGGACATGTTACAAAGTTTGTATCTTGGAAGAAAATTGCAAAATTCAAAGATGGAGAAAAATGCAAAGGAGTCAAGACATATTGTAGTGATAAATCAAGCCTACTCACAAGATGAAGATGAAACCCCTAGTGATAGAAATGATGACTCAAGCGTTGATCTAAAGGGACAACAAGAAGAAATCGGTAGCAAAGATGAATAACAATCAAAGATAATGGTCCTAGAAGCAAAGATTAAAAGGATCACAACTGAAAATAAAGATCAACGAATGTTGTTGCAAATGTTTGATGAAAAGGAGTGTGCATTCAAAGAAGAAATTTCAGATCTGAAAAATCAATTGGAAGAGGGAATAAAAATTGAAAGTGGAATGAGGAAGGAGTATAAGGAGCTGGAGGATGAGTGTGAAAAATTGAAAGCTAAAGTAAATTCTACAAGAGAAGAATTAGAGAGAATCATATCCAATGCTCAAGTATCAATAAGAAAATTTGAAAATGTTGGAGAAACTAGTGGTAGCAAGAAAAAGGAGAATCATCAGCAATATCACTAGCCATGCAAGAAGCAGGAGAACAAGCAAAGAAGTCCTAGTAGGAAGAATAAAATTGGTAGATGTTATAACTGTGGATTTTGTGGACATATAGCAACAATTTGTAGTAATGGAGAGATCAAATTCTCTCATCAAAAGGAGAATCCAAAGGAGAAGCTACATCAATCCTGCATGCAAATAATATCTCCATATGTCAGGTATAATAGTCCATTTTATGGTTCTTGTTTATCATGCAATGATTCATCCATAGCGCTATTGACTACATGGCACATGCAAGGAATACAATTCATATCAATAAAAGACATCAACCTATTCCTCTATTCCATGGTCACATAATATGTTTTGTGTGTGACAATATTGGACAGAAGGCCAAGGATTGCAAGTTTCCAATGTTTTACAAGAGATTCAATCAGAAAGAGGAAAATATGCAAGGCCAATTGCGCAAGAAGAAGAAGAATCAGTAGATGAAGGTTTGGAGGAGAAAAGAGAAGCAAGTAACTCCCACCAAAAATTGAGGTCTGCATGGTCTCAAGAGGATCATATGGTTGCATCATGAGTTGCATGTAGATTCTTGGATGTGCAACCATATTGGAAAGTTTGAATGAAGACAAATATGCATATTGAGAGATACATGTGTTCAGGGGGAGTTCATGAGGTTTGAAGTACATTTTTCATTTATGATATATTTCTTTCAGTTTGATTATAGATTGTATCAACTATATTATTACTGATGGTTTTGGAGCAGTTGCATATTGAGTTCTTGTTGATGTTTTTGGAGATATGACAGCCACATGGTTGTATTATGTGCATGGTCAAGGAGTGATGAAGGATCACACATTCATGGGGAGCATTGTTGCTTCCTAATATAGTTGTAGATGGTTGGCATTGTGTTCCTATGTAGGAGCATGCAATGCATATGCTTGGCATTGATTTGAGTTAGATTTTTAAGATTACTTCCATTGAGATCAGTTGATGTGTTGGCATATTAACACTTGTGTCTTCTATTTCTAGATGCATCATGTTGTTGCTCTCTTATTTTGTGCTTGTGCCTTATTGACAATATGTTTCTCACCTATGATGAGGAGATGTTGAGTTTAGTGCTGCAAATAGTGCTATAGTGCCAGATCTTATGCTATTGATATTGTTGCTACATGTTGATGTGCTGCTCATGATTTGAGTTGATGTTATATTATGTTGATGGTTGATGAGCCTCATGATGATGAGGATATGCATTTTCTACTATTCTATGACATATTCCTATGTTGTTTCTATCAGTTGCTTTTCTTGTTGATTCACATGTGGAGCATGGTGGTGGTCGCTATTCGTTTTCATGATATTGTTGCAGGAACTTCATTATTGGGATGGTGATGGCCAAGGTGTTGAGTGGCCATACACTAGAACATGATATTGCTAGTTCTTCTATTGTTGCTGCTACAAATTGAGAGAGTATAATTTCTCATGGGGACCTTATACTTGATGCACATGCCATGGATTATATTATTGTTTTTGCTGCCATATGGAGCATATATCATTGCTCATTGATGCCATGTACTCATGTTGTTTCATGTTTTGGGCATGTATGGAAGAGAGAACCATTGTATGTAGTTGTAAAAGACATGTACTATCATTTTGTCATCTTTTGGGTGTATTTCTCATGGAGAGATCCATTGTGTCTAGTATGTCTTGTCTTTAGCTATGTATGGGTCAATGGAAGTCCAAGTCATGTATCATTTTGTATATCATTGATGTAGCCCTACAATATTGGGTGCATGGTGTAAAATTGGGTCCATAGAAGTCTTGGTTGGTGATAGGAGAGTTCATAGAGGATTCATATGTAAGTCCTATGTATTTGTCACAAGCCAAGTATTTTCTCCTTGAAGCATTGTATATGTATTGTAATTCATTGTATATCTTGTCCAAATTTAGTTGGAGTCATGGTTCATGAGGAGTAGTCTCTTGCAATTGGAAAGAGGTATTATTGTAGTGAAGAGGATGTGTTACTTCGAAAACAAAGTGATTGTTATTGCATCTTCATTACATGCTTGGGGGGGCATGTTCAATTTCAGAGATTGCATTCCATCAGCTGGAGGTGTTGGCAGCATAGTTTCTTGTTTTACATGCTTACTTTTCAGGAGATACTTCTTGGTTTTTATCTGCATCACATTAAGTATGATAGGGGGAGAACATCTCGCATCCAACACATTATTAGCATTTTCTTTAGTGTTGGTATGGCCCTTTTCCATTGATGTCAAAGGGAGAGAGAATTTGGATGGATAAAGATCAACTTTAGTGTTGGACATTGTATGGAGATAATCCTCAGATGTTAGAGATCAGATTGATGTTGACATCAATGCCAAAGGGGGAGATTTTTGACATTGTAGTGTTGGCATTGATGTCAACAGGGTCATGACGATGTTTGTTATATGCCTTATCATGTTAGTAGTTCTCTTTATGTGTGATGAGTGTTTGTCTTGGTGGTCCTATTGGTTGGCATTGATGTCAACATGGATTTGGAGGTTGAGTAGAGATGGCCACTGCTGCATATGTTGAAGATGTTGTTGCTACAAGTGTTAGAATTCCTACTACAAGTGTTGGATATGCTTCTACATGTGTTCAAAGCATTGGAGTTTCTGCCACATGTGTTGAGATGTTGTTGAATGTGTCAGAAATGTTGCTATAGGTTCTAGAGAATGTTTGATGGCTTGATATTGTTGTTGTAGGTGTTGGAGATGTTGCTACATGTGCTAGAAATGTTGCTACAAGTGTTGAAGGCGTTTGGACATGTTGTTATTGTTTCTTTAGGAGTTGGAGGTGTTGGCCTTGATGAGGATTTTGGAAGACTAGGGCATGCATGTCATTGACTTGTTACAGAGGTTCTTGTCCTATGTCATCAATTGCAGAGGTGTCAAAGTGTGTGTGGAGGTGTGTCATGATGTCCCCAGCTTACTCCTGGAGATCAACTCAAAGTGGTGCCTTAAATAGATGTAAAAATTGAGTTTTAATGGATATACGAAGGTTTCCTTCACAAGAGTCGCGTATACCCAGAAATATACACAGTTTTCCTTCACAAGAGTTGCATATACATCCTGGAAGTGTTTTTCTCTGCATCCCTCGTGCATCACAGGTTAATTTGTGGTTTTTCCAACTTGTCTTGTTCAAGACTTTTCATGTAAACATAAGAAAAGGTGAGGGAGATTCTAGAAAGTGATTAAATTGAAAATATCTTTTATGAAGTGGAATGACTGGCTTGATCAAGTCAATGAGTTGAATCTAGATCAAATCAATCATATGAATAAAGACTATAGAGCTAAGTAGTGTTTGGTAATTATTGATTTGAGCACCTTAGTTCATCTATTTACTAAAGAAAGATCAATGATAGTTGGGTTGATTCTCTTGATGTGTTGAGTGACAGTGAGAGTGGAGAAGATTGTGTAAGTTGTGTGAGGGTTGTATGATGCATATTATTTTAAGCAGTTTGCAGGTGTTGCAACAGTTAGTTGAAACATGTTTCAACCAACATTTTGAGCATAAGATGAGGAGATGAAGTAGATATTGATTGTAGATATTCTTGGTGTTTGGTAGAAACTTTTTTTATTCAATAGCTTATTGGGTGTGTGCAACAGTTATTTGTGAGAAGCTTTTCTATTGCAGTGAGGGTTTTGTCAATGCATTTTTCAGATCATTTTATGCAACATTTGTGTTGATTCATTTTCATTTGGAATTTTGATTTTGTGCTTTGAAGAGATTTTTTTGTGGTGTTCATGTTGATTAGTTCTTAGTTCTAGTCTAAAAATGTATGAAATGAGAACCACATAGAGGAGTGGAGTTGGAGGACTCTAGTGAAATCAATATAAGCAAGAATTTTTCTCAATCCAGTGGTGGTTGGATAGCTCAGAAGAAACTAAGTGAGGCTCATTGGTCGTGGTAGCTTCCAGCAGATCAGAGTATGTAGAGTCGTTTGATAGTTCAGGAGTAACCAGGTGAGGATTGTTGATCGTGGTCACCTTCAATGGATGGTAGTCTATAGATCCGCATGAGAAAGAGATATACATTTGATAGTATCCAACTAAATATCTATGTAAATAATTTTCTTAGAATAATAAAATATATTGAGTAGCCCAACAACAACAAGTGTGGTTTTTTTCTTGGAGAAGGGTTTTCCACCAGAAATATTTGTGTCTTTTCTGTTGAATGCTTGCATGGTTTTACTTGTGTTTTATGCTCTAATATTTTCTTATGTGATTCAGATTGTGCATGGTTAAAAAGAATAATAATTTGGAGAAAATTTTATAATTTCCCTCACTACTGATTAAACCTCGCCCCCCTTTCAGTAGTAATCTAGTTTACAACAAATTGCCTATAGAGACACCTCAGACAGTAGATGAATACACAACACAACTATAACCTGAGCTTGAGATGCAACCTTATCTAGGACCAAATTTGAAATTCCATACACATGTATCCATAGACAATACAAAGGATAAACTTGATGAAATGGTAGGGATAATAATAATAGTTGCAATAAGAAAAACACCAATATCGGTTTATCCAAAAATTAATTCCTCTACTATCATTCATGTAGATGATATTGAGCAATTGAGGAGGAGCAAATCCCTCTTAGTGAATATTTCTTCAGTAGCACAAAGAAATCAATTTTCAAGGTAAGGCCCAAAAGGATAAAGGTAGGAAAAACTTAACATTTCCCTAACAAACAAGATATTATTTGGGATGCTTCCAAATTAGGCCATGAAAAGTTTGTAGATGAAGAGGCAAACTCTACTAGTTCCTTTACAAATACCAATAAATGGTTAGTAAATAATTTAAGAAATGTTATTAAATATCAATGGGAAAACATTGAGGATCTTGAAGCCACACTTGAGCATAAAAAATATATTATTGAAGAAGAACATCAACAAAAGATTTGTTTCCTTCAGCAACAACATAAAAAACAATTACAAAATTTGGAAAATTAATTTTAAAGAAGAAATTTATTAGTCTTAGGAGAAATATACAAGCATGATTGCAAACATTTCAGTAGAAAAGGACCATTTATTTCCATGGGTAAAGAACTTATAGGAAAAAAAGTCTAATCTATATTTTCTTAAGAAAGAATTAGTTCAAGTCTATGAACAATTGTGAAAACCCCAAGAGGAGTTTTACCAAAAATTATGTCAAATTCAATAATATCATAAATCCTCACCTATTTTTCTAATTGATTTATATCCAAATTATCTGTGCTGAACCAATAAAAAAATTATTTTCAAAATCTAAATATTTCGCAAATAAAGTATCAATTTGCTCTAAGTACACTATCAAGAATATCAGAGGTAGAGAAATTAAAAATGTAAATTGCATTAGAAGATTGGCCTTGAAAAAATAATTTTAGTCAAGAATTAATTACAAGATCAATAAATCTATGCTCAAGCATATGGGAAAGCTATATGGATGTAATAATTGAATTTTACATGCCTAATGTACATTTTTTGGTAAAAGCGATACTTAATGACTCATGCATCACTGAAATTTGGAAACAGAGGAAAGAGAAAGAAGATCAGTTAGAGCACATTGACAAACGAATATGGCAAAATATTAATCAATTCCTTGTTAATCCATTTAATTTTTTTGAAATTAATTAATAATATTCTCTTGAAAATGAAAGGATAAATTATGAACATTGTTGAAAAGGTCTATTCATGTGAATTAAATGTGGATGAGCATACAACTCCAACAAATTCAATCCCAATGACAGGTTTACCTTGATGGTTATGAAGGAAAAAAACATCCATTCAAGAGGGGACATGGAACCCTTAAAATGTGCAATAATATTCTCTATTATAGAAAATGTCTAGTCTACTCATTAAAGGAGGCCACTTTGGGATCCCTATTATTATTTTTTTTGTTGAAATTTAGATATTTATATAGAAATTCTCCATTCGAGAAAATGGTTGGAAATTATAGATAACATACTTTGTACGCTATTGTCAAGTCTTTTGTGGAGTAGAAGACCAACATTTGGTGATTCATTTTTGTATTTCACTATTTCATATTATTATGCTTACATTTGAATACATAAATTCATCCATATCATCTTTCCTTTAATTTATGTCAGTGGAATGATTTGTAAGTATGTACTCTATTTTCTTGCATTGTCGTTAGGAGGATTGATTTACATTACTATTCATGTTCCAATTTTATTGAATTTGATGTGAATGACCTCTTATTAATCTGAGAACTTAGAAGTACATTATTCAATTAACATGTTTGAATAATTAAATTATAGTGACTATTTAAATCATTGATTTATTTTAAAACTATTTAAAAAACATATTAGTTTTATTTAAAATATCATATTTAACCATTATATTTCTCATGTGTTAGGTTAAATGTAGTCATAAATGATAGTTAGATTGCATACATAGATAGTTTCAACTTCATTAATTAGAATTTTCCCATATGAATAACAATTTATTTTGTGGGGTAAATAACCACAAGGGATTTGAACTAGTGACATTTTCACATGGAGTGCCTTAACAAAACACCCATTCATAGTCAATCCAAAGCCTCATGGAAATCTCATAGGAATATTGTTAAATCAAAATCATATCAACAAAATATTTATGCCAAAGCCCCTTTTATGGAAATCGAGCCCACATATCGATGAGAATCACCACACAAAATGAGTATAGGTTTAACTCGTGACCTTTATTGGGTGATTTCTCCATATTATTGACTAGGGATTTTCCTAGGGCTCAACAATTTTAGTGCTTGAAGGAGGGCATCCAATAATGAATGAAATGGAAATCACACAAATCTAAACCCCATTCTCTATTATCAACTCGAACCTTAATTTCCACTTTAGAATATAATTATAGGGAAGTTGTTTCGAATATTCAATCAATGCTAGAACTTGGTGGTCCACCCTCAGTGATTGAGAAAATTGTGAAGTTTCCTTAATCATTCGTTCAAGAATATTTCAAGACATACCAACCTTTATTACCAGATATTAAATCCTATGACGTCATTAAGGAAAGTAATCATGTTTTACCTCCAAAATTCATGCATTTGGGAGATTTAACTAGATCCCAAGCGAGACAACTAGTCCAAGAACTAGTTGAATACTTTGTTTCAACAAAACAAAACAAAAATCTAATGAATCATCTAACCAATTTCTTTTTTCGAGGAAATATATGGGCAGATCCAGCTGAAGGGATCACTTCCCACTAGCTTATTAGTAGAGCCTAACCTCGAGCGCGTTGGAGATAATTGACCCTGTGACCTCCCATTAGTGAGGTGGTTTAACAATAGGAACTCAACCAATTGAGCTAACACTCGGTATCTAATCAACTTTTCTCTACCAAAATCAATCCCATTTTCAATTGAGAAGAATACTATTAAAAAGCTTACATTTCAGAAAAGCAGTTTGTTTTATCATAAGGATTATCACCAAGATCAAATCCCCTTGATAGTCCCCATATCATACTTTACCATCTGACTCAACTTGACTTACCAAAGAATCCTATGAAGTTCCTTCCAAAATTTAATCTGGATACTAAATAATCTCCTAAGGATCATAGTAGTTCACGTATGTTGTAAACAAATCTCATGGGCATACAACATGAAGATGTTATATGTTGATTTTTCCCTTTTACCTTTCAAAGGAAATCTTCTGTATGGTGTTCTGCATTGCTAGAAGCATCTATAAAAAATTGGAATGATCTTGAGGAAGAATTATGAAGAAATTTCGTAATGATAAATCACCTGCAACATTAGTTCTTGAACTTTCTAGGATTAAATGAATCCAAAGGAAAAAAAATAAAGGAATTCAATAAAAAAATTTAACTTTATTGAACAAATCCCTATTGGGTCCACAAGTACCATAGATGTTCTGCTTGAATTTTATAATACTAGTTTTCCCTCATCAATTCCATTTTCATTAAGAGAACAAACAAGACCACATTGAATGAAACTATGTAGGAGACTCTAGATGTTTAAAAAGGGGTGAGGGGTCTTATGATTAAATCACTATTAGAAGAGAGGAAAACATTTTCAACTGCCAAGAACAAATTAAAAAAAAAAAAAGCAGAAGAAAAAAAAACAAAAGAAGCACTAGACATGGAAAGTTTGCTCAAATTAGTTAAAAGAATTTATAATGATATAATTGATCTAGAAAAAAATGTAGCAAAATAATCATTTTCTAGGAGACCATGGAGGCATTTTAGAAGGAATCCTCCACTTCCTGAAAATAAATTTTCTTCTACTAAAAATGAAGAAGAAGAATAAAGATAGGATTATGTTGAGAATAGTCAACAAATGCTCGAAGTCAGTATAAATTGTGATGTCATAGAAGGTATCGATGGTGAAGAGGATCGACAACCTAAAGAGGTACATGTTGTTTAAACTAGAAGTAAAGTTCCTCCCTCCACTTCTCCAAACACTCCAATTCCTCCTTATTTTGCACCCAGAAATCACAATCTTTTGATAAAACAGGTACCTGAACTTTAGTTGGGTCTGATCAAATAGATTATATATCATCGAGGACATGGACAAAATTAGGGCCAATATTTCCTTCTTTCAATTATCAAAGGGTAAACAACAAACGAAGGAATTATTTATACCTTTAGATATCAAAAGCATTGTAGATCAACCATCTACTACTATAGGTAAAGAAAAATCTAAGTAAATTCTTGGTTCCTCTTCAAAACAAAACAAACAAACGAATGCAAAATATGTGTTAATTGGGGAAAATTCAAATTCTCAAACACCTCCTTTTCTATATTAAAATTCTTTCAGAAGAAATCACATAATCATTTCAGAGTCTACATGTTTCAAACCATCCAGTGTGGTTCATCGTCAGGACTAAGATGGAGAGTTTGATCTAGGTAAGAGCATAAATAGAAAAAAACAATGTAGAGAGAGTTCAAAGATAGGAATAAAAATAATATTAAAAAATATAACAATGAAGAAAAAAATTATTGATTCAAAAGGTCAAATATAACAAACCGGAGCATATGGCTAAATTAAATAATAAAAGTAAGAAAGAATTAAATAAAGTCAAAAAAAAATGTTTTAAACAACTAAAATATAAAATAATAAACTATAAAATATCAAGAAAATAATAAAAAATAAAACCTTTATCCTGAGGATGAACCACATTAGATGGTTCAAAATGTCGACCAAATTTCAATGATGTGATTAATCTGAAAGACAATCTCACTATCAATATGGATCACAAAAGTCTGAGATCTAACAAAATAAAAACTAAATCCAATAAAATACAATAATTAAATAACTAACTGAAAACATAATTATTCGTAACATCTACCCGTTAGAAATCCATTTAACTAATAAAAATAAATAAATTTACAAGGTCAAAACTTAAATAAAAAGAGGTCAAAGCTAACAATAATTAAGCCGATAGGATTTTTATGGTGGGGTTCCTCCTCACGACACTGTAGCATATTCGTCGGCCTTCAAAGAATATACCATTTCGACGGTGCGATTGATCGTGGACCTTCAATCTCTGATTTGATCCACCCGAGGTTCTTTGACTCTTAATAACTGCATGCCAGCCACATGGTGGAGTATGACATCATGAATGTGGATAGGATGTTATGCCATAAATCCAATGAGCGGTGTCATAAACTTAATCTTCTGGGGCTAATCCCTTTAGCTTGGGACAGGGGGGTGATTATTTAGAATTCTACACTACAAATGGTTCCAATGTGTAACGCAAGGGACCACAACACACACACCTGGGTCTTTATAAAATCAGGGAATTGCAATTGACGATTTCACAATGTACCATTTGGTTGCAGTCCCAAAACTTGCGATCTCAGATGAGTGATGTGGCATGATCTACGTGGAGACGCTATGAGTGAAGCCCCCCACGAAATTTTATCATATAAAACTTGAGTTAACCCTTCCCGCCCAACTTTACATAAAAACCTTTATTAACCTATGTCTGCCCAACTTCATGATTTAGATAGATAGAACAAATATTTAAATTGTCATCGCCCTTCGATGCACTAATAGCCCTTGATTCCTTTCAACTCTTTGTGGCCGTTGTAGTAGGCCCCAAACCAGAGCCCTCTCTATCGGCGATTTCCAATCAAAGGTGTAACCTTGGTGCACAACATGTCAATTCATTGATTGTTGATCACCAATCACCTTCTACATTTGGCCCTTGGTCGTGTAGCTCTTCACGTGACAGCAATTTAGCCCCCGTATTGGATCCCATCAATCGCAGGTTATCAATCAAAGGTTTCACTCCAACGCACAATACGCCTGAACCTTAATTTGTCGATCTCCGACACATGACACCATCATTTCCACGTACATGCCACGTGTCACCTTGTGAGTGTTGACACCTGTCACATTTTTTGGCCTATTGTGAGCCCTGAAACTTTTGAATCCATCTGCCACATATCAACCATGCTGCCACATTGCGGTGACGTCAGTCTCCACATGTCATTTGTCAGAACCAACTGTTCGCTGCCACGGGTCCCTTGTCGCATCCAGTCGTTGTTTGTCGTATGTCTCTTATCGGATCCAATTTTTTGCTACCACACGTCCCTTTTGGAGGAAAGATAAAAGGCTCAAGCTTCTTTGGTTTTGCACACAAATCGTTTGTTAATTTGTTATCATCCATCCCGACACTTTAACACTAGCGGCCCATTCTCGACGATTTCATTGCATATCACAACTCGCATATCGACATTTTTGAAATGTGGTCACTCTGCCTCAATAGAATCTCATCAATCACTAAACGTCGATATGCCTGGACCCCCAAATCCCAATTACCGATATCACAGGACCTTTGATTGTCGATATGACCAAGCACCTCCGAACTGCGAGATCCGGGATTTTGGCCTGATAGGACTATCAAAACAATTTACTTAAAATATCGCATCCATTAGAGGTCAAAGTATGCCCTGGAAATGACAAGTGGCAAGAGCTGAGCAGTATCAGAAAAATGGAAATCGGAGGTTTTAACACTGTCTACAAACGAAAAACGTTGACTCACTAATATTGGGAGGCTTCGATATGCCACATATGAGATATCACAATTAAATTAGTTTTACTTTCAATATCGCATCCATATTAACAACGATTTTAAATATATGTCATTACGAAATTTTTGATAAGCGAACCTTTGATATCCGAACTACCGATATGTGCACCCGGTCAATTTTATTAGAACATCTTAAATATAAAATTTCATCCACCCTTCATCAGAGCTTTTAGAATGAGACCTTTGCTTAGATCCTTCGATTCTTCGATTTCCGATTGCGATATGTCTTGCGGACTTGATATCTCTTATATAATAATAAACAAATATCTAAACTCCGAACGGTGCTATGGACCTCCAACCACCAATATGAATACCCGATTGTTTTATCATATCAAACTTAAATGTAAAATTGCATCCGCCCCTTATCGCAACTTTTGGAATACGAGGTCCGATAAGATCCACTGTCTATGCACGTATCTTGCTCTCGCTGTCTATTTTATTCATTAATTAAGCCTGATTAACCGACTATGTGCATTTATTGTCGTTTTATTCTCCCTCATACGAAGATCGTATGTTTTATGCCCTTATACAGAGCCACATTAATACGATGGATCAGAATTTTGGTTTCGTATATTTCCAAAATATTTGTTCTGATGTCAAGGTTTCAATGCCCGAAAACTCTGATATATATTTAATCAATGTGCCACATTGTTTAACGATTGTAACTTAAAACCTATACACGCATCTTGGTCTTGGCGGCTATTCTATTCATTAATCTAATTAATGGACAGTGATGCAGGAGCATTGGAACTAGCCAGCAATGTGAAAATCTGTTCACATGTTGTGGCTTGACGGTGTGAATTTCATTTACTGATGGTCAATTTTAGTATTACTATGGAAGTCGATTTCATAAATAGTTTGTTATTATTGTAATAAGTGAAATTTCTTTATTTAGATTTAGTGATAAGGATGTTAAATAGATGTGCACGGGAGTTAAATGATAGGAGATCTTATCTGTTAAGAGTTTTAAAAATAGAAGATTTATTATCTATTTGTTAGAGGAATTAGGAAAAAAAATAGAGAAATTGCAAAAAACGAAGAGATTCTTCGTAGAAGGAAGGGAGGAGAGTGTGGTTTTCGGTGTGGAGCGAGAGCTCCGTTTGGAGAAAGGACTGTGTTTTTTTTAATTATTATGAGCAAAATTGTGTGTCTCTTTGTTTGATGCGCCTGGAGTGGAGTTATAATTTTTGTGAAGTTGTTTGAATGAGTGAATGACCTGTGTATGTTTGAAATTGTGAGGATTCTTGGGATTGAGGCAAATCGGCGTGTGAATTTAGTGAAATGGAAAGGTTTGTTTTTACAGTGAAACTGTTTAAAAAGGCATTATAAATCTGGGTGATCGTAATGAACTTACATTATATTTAAGTTTCGGAGTGAATCGGGTCCGAAATCTGTATCGGCGGTTATTAAAACTATGGTGATGATCTGATCTCCGATCAATCGGATCGGAGCTATGAATTATTGACTGTCGGCATTCATTTGTCGCGACCGCCGATTGGCATCATGTCAAGTTACAGTGAATGGTGACTTCCAATCGGATCGGATCGGAACAATTGTTTGATCGATATACATATATAAACGTGACTTGTGTTAATCGCCGATCGATTGCGACGGAGGATTTGGTAAGCGAAATATATATGTTATATAATTGTGAAGACCGCTGATTGCAATCTGTGTGTTTTTGCCAATTGCGATTATTTCGTATCGGTTTTAAACAATCTGTAAATGGTTGGTATCCTGTTTTAATTGCACCGATGCAACATATGTATGCCTGCGAATGTTTTTAAACGCATTTTATTGTGTTACATTTTTTAAAAGGTATTGAATTGGCTACGCTCTTTTTGAATAGTCAAGAAGTTCGGTTCCAAAGTTTTCATAAAAGGTTTCTATTGGTATTCATTGGGTTACGCCAAGCATTTGCTGCGTCACTTTTTGGTATCAGAGCCAAAGAGACAGGTTTTTACAGCAAAAATGCCACCGAGAAGGGGAATTGGTCGCGGGAGACCATAACCAAATGCAGTTTTGATAGAGGAAGTGCAGAGATTGCGTGAACGAATGGAGGCAATGGATACAGCCCAAAGAAGAGCGCCTGATGAGGGAGCTGAGAGTTCTTCAGAAGAATCTGATGCAGATGTGGAAGCAGAAGAAGAGAATGACAATGTCAAAATCATCAAGATGCTGGCAAAGGCTGGAAACAAACCCAAAATGGAGATTCCTATGTATGAAGGGAGTCTGAATGCCGAGGAGCTCATGGATTGGATTAGATCCATAGATCAATACTTCGATTATGAAGAGATTGAGGAGAATAAGAGAGTGAAGTTTGCAGTCACTAGACTAAAGGGAAATGCAGCCATCTGGTGGGACGAGTTACAGACATCAAGAACAAGAAAAGGGAAATCTAAGATTAAGCAGTGGGATAAAATGGTCAGCAAACTAAAAGCCAAGTTTTTGCCTAAAGACTATCATTTGAATCTTTTTAAGCAGATGCAAAATCTGAAGCAGAAAGGAATGTCTGTTAAGGAGTATACAAAAGAATTCTACAGGTTAAGTATCAGAACAGGGCATGTAGAAGATGATTTGGAGAAAGTAGCTAGATACGTTAATGGGCTAAGGTATGAAATATAAGATGAGATTAGCCTGATAAGTTTGAAAATTGTTGAGGATGGCTATCAAGCAAGCCTGAAATCAGAGGAGAAAATATTAAGAAAACAGAGTCAAAGAAACAGAGGAAAGAGCTCAGCGAGAGGTAGAGGAGCTGACAGATCTAGAGGAACACAGCATCAAGTTGAAACAGGAAGTTCAAGCAATAGATCACCACAGATGGGTGAATCTAGTAGAGGGAGATTCACGCCCAGAGGAAGAGGGCGAGGAAGAGATGTTAGGTGTTATACCTGTGGAGATTGGGGACAAATGTCGTGGGACTGTCCTCATAACAAATCAGCAAGCCAAAGGGGTGAAAATGTGGCTTAGGCGGAGCTGGAACCACCTCGACTTGTAGAGAAAGAAGAACCACCGGAAGAAGGTGGATCATTGCTGCTCAGAAGAACTTTGTTGAGATCAGAAAAAGAGATTGGAGAACCTGCGCAAAGGAAGAACTTGTTTAGAACTACATGCAAATCGAAGGGTAAGTGCTATAAGGTTATAATTGATAGCAGAAGTACTGACAATCTTGTGTCTACAGAGATGGTGGAAAATCTTGGGTTAACAAGGAAAGCGCATCCTGCACCTTACAAAGTATCTTGGCTTCAGAAGGGTCATCAAGTCATCGTGACAGAACAGTGTAATGTGGAAATGTAGATTGGCACACGCAGAGATGTGATTTTATGTGACATAATGCCCATGGAGGTATGTCACGTGTTATTGGGGAGACCGTGGAAATTTGACCGGAAGGCGATTCATGATGGGAGAAGAAATACATACACCATAGAGAAGGATGGAATTAAACATACGTTGTTGCCAGTGAAGAATGATGTTGATAAAGAGCTGCCTGAAAATAGTATTATGTTGATGAGTGGCAAAGAACTGCTACAGGAGGTTGATAAAAGTGAAGAGGTGTATTTCGTTATCGTGGGAAGGCAAAAGGTAATTTTAACCTCCACAAATTTAAATGATTTACCTGAAGAAATTCAATCTGTGTTAAATAATTACATGGACATCATTGTGGATGAATTGCCGAATGAATTACCACCGATTAGAAGTATAAGTCACCATATCGACTTAATACCAGGAGCAAGTCTACCTAATAAAGCTGCATATAGATTAACTCCTCAGGAAAATGCAGAAGTTGCAAGACAGGTTCAAGAGCTGATGGACAAGGGACTGATTCGAGAAAGTCTGAGTCCGTGTGATGTGCCAACGGTGCTTAGTCCGAAAAAGGGAGGAGAATGGCGCATGTGCACCGATTCCAGAGCTATCAACAAGATAACAGTTAGATATAGATTTCCTTTGCCTAGAATGGATGATTTAATGGACTGTTTAAGTGGATCCAGGTACTTTACTCAAATAGATCTGAAAAGCGGGTATCATCAGATCAGAATTCGGGAAGGCAATGAATGGAAGACATCATTCAAAACAAATAGTGGACTGTATAAGTGGTTAGTGATGCCTTTTGGGCTCACTAATGCACCCAGCACATTCATGAGACTAATGAATGAGGTTATGAAAGAATATATAGGTAAATTTGTTGTTGTTTACCTTGATGATATTCTAGTTTTCAGCAAAAGTAAAGAGGAGCATTTGGAACATTTGAAGTTAGTCCTGAAAACTCTGCAGAAGGAAAAACTACTAATTAATTTGAAGAAATGTAGTTTCATGAAAGAGGAGCTGGTATATTTGGGATTTGTGATTTCCAGAGAAGGTTTAAAAATGGAAGGTATAAGCAATCAGAAACTGGCCTACTCCCAGGAGTGTATTCGAGGTAAGAAGTTTCCATGGACTTGCTAGTTTCTACCGAAAATTTATAAAGGGGTTTAGTCAAGTTTGTGCACCAATACTTGAGACAATCAGGGAGGTCAATCAGCCATTTCAATGGACAGAAGCAGCTGACAGGAATTTTAATTTGCTAAAAAAGAAGATAACAGAAAAGCCTGTTCTAGCATTGCCAAATTTCGAGAAAGTCTTTCAAGTGGAAACTGATGCAAGTGGAGAAGCAGTTGGTGCGGTGCTGAGCCAAGAGCAAAGGCCGATAGCATATTTCAGCGAGAAGTTAAATGATGCAAAGAAAAAATACTCTTCCTATGACAAAGAATTTTACGCTATTGTGCAGGCATTGAAAAAGTGGAGGAATTACTTGCTGCCAAAGGAGTTCATCTTATATTCAGACAACCACACTTTGCAGTTTATTAATAATCAGCCAAAGTTAAATCAGAAGCACGCCAAGTGGGTGGAATTTCTGCAAAGTTTCACTTTTGTAATAGAGCATAAAAGTGGTAAGTCTAATAAAGTGGCGGATGCATTAAGCAGGGTAAGTTTTCTTTTGCAAGAATTTAAAGTGGGTGTTGTAGGTTATGATGAAATGATAGAAATGTACAAGGATGATGAGGATTTTAAAGACATTTACACAACAATGCAGAATCCAGTGAGCCATAACAGAAGTCAATGGATGGATTACCTTATTCAAGGAGGCCTGTTATTTAAAAGCAACAAATTATGTATTCCTAAATGTTCAATGAGAGAAAACATCATTAAAGAGAAGCATTGTGGAGGATTGTCTGGTCATTTTGGACAAGACAAAACTTTCGCTCAGGTGAATGCTTTTTATTATTGGCCTAAAATGCAGACTGGTCTTAAAAAGTTTGTTGAGAAATGCAGGGTATGTCAGTATGCCAAAGGAAGGAGTCAGAATATAGGTCTATATCAGCCATTGCCCATACCAGATCGACCATGGGATGCAGTGAGTATGGACTTTGTTCTGGGTTTACCAAAAACTTGGAGAGGAAATGATTCTATTTATGTTGTTGTAGACAGATTTTCAAAAATGGCCCATTTTATTGCTTGTAAGAAGACTAATGATGCCACACACATAGCCAATTTATTCTTTTCTGAGATTGTAAGATTGCATGGTTTACCTGTGAGCATTGTATCAGATCGAGATACTAAATTTGTAGGGCATTTCTGGAGGACACTTTGGAAGAAGCTGGGAACTAACTCAGTTTTAGTTCAGCCTACCATCCTCAAACAGATGGACAAACTGAAGTTGTGAACAGAAGCTTGGGAAATATATTAAGAACTCTGGTTCATCAGAATCCCAAACAGTGGGATTTGGCATTAGCTCAAGATGAATTCGCTTACAATGACACACCAAACCGAAGCACGGGAATGAGTCCATTCCAGATTGTCTTTGGCATACATCCGAGAGGAGTGTATGAGCTCAGAGATTTGGGAAAACAGGGAGCCAAGGGTGCAAGTGCTGAAGATTTTGCTGAACAAATGCAAAAGCTACAGGAAGAAGTCAAAGATAAATTGCAGGAAAGCAGAAAAAGATACAAACAGAGAGCAGATCTGAAAAGGAGAGAAAAGGAGTTTCAAGTAGGAGATTTGGTCATGGCATATTTGAGGAAAGAGAGATTTCCTACAAAGACTTATAATAAACTCAAACTGAAGAAAATAGGACCCTGTAAAATCAAAAGGAAATTTTCAGCCAATGCATATGAGATTGAGTTGCCGGAAGGGATCGGAATATCCCCCATTTTTAATATTGCAGACTTGTATCCATTCAGAGAGGCAGAAATAGAGTTGCAAACTGAAGCTACAGGTGATGAAGTTCAAACTGTGGACTGGGAGGAACAGGTACCAAAAGCATCCAAGAAGGAAGTGGAAGACATCTTAGATCAAAGAATATCCAAGAAAACTCGAGGGCAAACATATTTCCAGTATCTTGTCAAGTGGAAGGAGCGACCAATGGAGGATTCCAGTTGGTTAACAGTAGTTGAATTACAGAAATATGGAGTCAGTCTTGAAAAGGTTAAAGAACAAATTTTTTCTTCCCCGGGAGTCTGATGCAGGAGCATTGGAACTAGCCAGCAATGTGAAAATCTGTTCACATGTTGTGGCTTGACGGTGTGAATTTCATTTACTGATGGTCAATTTTAGTATTACTGTGGAAGTCGATTTCATAAATAGTTTGTTATTAGTGTAATAAGTGAAATTGCTTTATTTAGATTTAGTGATAAGGATGTTAAATAGATGTGCACGGGAGTTAAATGATAGGAGATCTTATCTGTTAAGAGTTTTAAAAATAGAAGATTTATTATCTATTTGTTAGAGGAATTAGGAAAAAAAATAGAGAAATTGTAAAAAACGAAGAGATTCTTCGTAGAAGGAAGGGAGGAGAGTGTGGTTTTCGGTGTGGAGCGAGAGCTCCATTTGGAGAAAGGACTGTATTTTTTTTAATTATTATGAGCAAAATTGTGTGTCTCTTTGTCTGATGCGCCTGGAGTTGAGTTATAATTTTTGTGAAGTTGTTTGAATGAGTGAATGACCTGTGTATGTTTTTGTTTGAAATTGTAAGGATTCTTGTGATTGAGGCAAATCGGCGTGCGAATTTAGTGAAATGGAAAGGTTTGTTTTTATAGTGAAACTGTTTTAAAAGGCATTATAAATCTGGGTGATCGTAATGGACTTACATTATATTTAAGTTTCAGAGTGAATCGGGTCCGAAGTCTGTATCGGCGGTTATTAAAACTATGGTGATGATCTGATCTCCGATCAATCGGATCGAAGCTATGAATTATTGACTGTCGACATTCAATTGTCACGACTGCCGATTGGCATCATGTCAAGTTACAGCGATTGGTGACTTCCGAACGGATCGGATCAGAACAATTGTTTGATCAATATACATATATAAACGTGACTTGTGTTAATCGCCGATCGATTGCGTCGGAGGATTTGGTAAGCGAAATATATATGTTATATAATTGTGAAGACCGCCGATTGCAATCTGTGTGTTTTTGCCAATTGCGATTATTTCGTATCGGTTTTAAGCAATCTGTAAATGGTTGGTATCCTGTTTTAATTGCGTCGATGCAACATATGTATGCCTGCGAATGTTTTTAAACGCATTTTATTGTGTTACATTTTTTAAAAGGTATTGAATTGGCTATGCTCTTTTTGAATAGTCAAGAAGTTCGGTTTCAAAGTTTTCATAAAAGGTTTCTATTGGTATTCATTGGGTTACGCCAAGCATTTGCTGCGTCAGATAGACTATGTGCGTTTATTTTTGCTTTATTCTCGCTCGCACAAAGTTGATATGTATTATGCCCTGGACACTTTATGGTATGTGTTTATTGAAATGACCCACATTCATATGTTGGATCAGATTTTCGGCTTCCAAGATTTCCAAAAGGATTCTTGTCATGTCAATGTTTCAAAGCTTGGAAACTCTTGTATATACTTAATCAATATGTCACATTTTCCTTTGATTGAGGTTTGAAACCTATTCAAACATCTTGGCATCGAGGCTTGTTCTATTAAATAATCTAATTAATGGCTCGACTATGTGCATTTATTCCCACTTTACTCTCACTCGGACGAGCATCTCTGAAATTGTCTCTGTCATTGGTAGATCCTCAATCTTTGTCTTTTGTCATGACTCTCATTTATTGCTCCCTCTGCTTAGTTTCTAGATGGGCATGTGATCTATTTAGCCTCTTCACCTCACATTATTCCGCTGTTTTTTCTAGTTGCAGATTTTGTTGTTGTTGTTGTGCTATTGCTGGTCTCTTGTTATTTTTGTTGTTGTTGCTACTGCATGTTGTGTTGCTTCCTTCAACTAGATAATTGTCTAGGAATTTCATTAACAAGCAGGTGAGAATCGAAAACCTGCTAATCATATCTCCTTGTACACTCAAATGTGCATAAAGGATTCAAATATTCTATTTTGTTTAGAAGGAAGAAGAAAAAACATATATATTATATGTAAAGGTAAAAGATGGAGAATTGTCCAAGGGTGTAAAAGCCCCATCGAAAAACTTCTAGTAAATTTTTGCCACACATCCCTATACTGGATTGATCTCTTTACTTATAGCTTCTTTCTAGGGCCAATCCCTTCAAAATATGAAACAATCTACACCACAATTTCTCTCACATCTACCACTTTATGTTCAAATATCTTGGAATTTTGGCATCTCCATATGCCCCAGAAAATATAAAAAGGAAAAGCACAAAATTCCTTATATGTTCCAAACTAGTGGGAGAGACAATTCTCAATCGAGTTCTTTACCCAAACCGCATCAATATTGAGTAATTGTATGACTCCACCCCACATCGAGGTCATGAAAGGGCATTTGATGAATAAATGAATGACGTCGTCAGAGTCATTCATGCAAAGTATACATTTACCTGATCCCATGAAACCTTTGTAGAAGAGATTCTCCCAAGTGAGAATTTTGTTATGAATGACCAGCCAGCAAAAATATTTAAGTTTTTGTGGAATATCCCATTTCCATGATTTTTGAAACCATAACTTGCTCTTCAACATGTAAACTGGAGAGAACCTGTTTTATACCTCTCTCACTGAAATTTGTCCCTTGATTATGCATCCATCCCATGTCAATTGATCCTCATATTTTGAAAGAATGCCCGCTAAACATAATTGAAATATGTAGTTCTCCCATTTTGCACCTAAAAGTCATGAAATTCCAATCTCACCAAACTTTGAGACATAATTTTACTATTTAAATGTGTCTAGGTTGTGCTTGTATTCTATACATTCATCTAACCACACCACAATATGCTATATATCTTTCACAGTTTGCTAGAGAAGTTGGTTCTAACCACACCATAGTACGCTAAATATCTTTCACAGTTTTCTAGAGAAGTTGGCCGTGAATAATTAGGTAAAGAATGATAAACAATAAGCCTCTTTGGAGACATCCGATAAAATTGAAACAATACAGAGAAGATTAGCATGGTCCATGCGTAAGGATGGCATGCACAAATCAAGAAATAATCCATTTTTTTTAATTTAAAGAATGATAAACAATATATTTAAAAATTGAAGGGTCCAAACCACTTCATTATTTAGTTTGAATCCACCTAGATTGCAGGGAAGGGATATGTTTAGCTGTCATGCTATGAGTTGCTTTTTATGTTGCACTTGATAGATGAGTGAGTTGTCTTCGCTTTAATATGTGGTAATCATCCCAATTATATTTGGTTAAACAAATAAAAAGAACATCTACAACATAGATGGTAATTCTTTAAAATATTAATAAATAAAAAAACTCGAGAATTAATAAGTAATAAACTTGATTAAAAAAAAAAACTAATAAAACTAATATATTAAATAGTTAAATATTTATTTATTCCTTCTACTGATACCAAATGCACACACAATGGAGTACTCTAGATGAGTCTCCTCTGGAGTTTGATCGGCTTGAAGAACCTAGGTATGTTGAGACTTTTTGGTTATATACGTTCTTAATTCTAGTTCTCAATTTGGTCCACTTTCTTCTACTTCATTTTACTTCAGTTGTTTCAAGTCTCAGGGAGGCTTAGCCTCCTCCTCTGCAACTCTTGGGCCCCTCATGGTTGTCACAACTCCCTCCTCCTTTTGGTTGGTATCCATGCCCTAACAAAGAGCCACAGTAAGGAAAGAAGCAACATATTACCAAGAGACTTCAAAGCTTAGACCCGCGTTGAAAGCTCAACCACTAGTTATAGGGACTTGACCCCTCAACTAGACTTTTAAGAATAGATCACTCAAGTGGAAAGGAAGCTCTCAAATGAGCAATGAAATCTTACCAACGCCGAGGTGTTTGCTGAAGTGGTAGATTGGGTTCTTGATGTAGGGCATACTAGGGGTAGGTATAATCAATACATGTACACAATGAACATCTACTGGCACACCAAGTTTATCTTGGGAAGAGTGCTTGTAAATCAAAATGAGATCGAAGAAGACATCATATTGACTTTGAATCAAATGCAATGACTTTGAATGGAAATGGACCACACACTTGCAGGAATTGAATGACAAGTGAGACCACCTCTCGACCATGGGTTCTCTTCTCACAACAATAAAGAGTCCATCCCCTTCAAAGCAACTAATTCAAAGAAATAGGCATACATGTTTATCTACTTCTCTACTTAAGTTCTTTTTATGTTTTCTTGTCTTAGTTTCTAGGATGAGAATGAGAAGAGCCTCTATGGCCAAATAGCTCAAACTTATGTTTTTTTTTTGTGGAGCCAAAAACTCTCTTTTATTTTGATATTTTGAAACAACTGAAGTTCTGTGTCAAATCTGGTTTCCCAATAGCAGGTCAAAATAGATTTCAACAACTATGCATGCAAATTTCTAAACATAGGCAATCCAAAATTTTACCTAAAAAAAGTAAATATCTATTTATTTGTTAATGTAAAATACTAAGGAAATACATTTTTATTTTTGTGATATATTAAAAAAAATTATATAATTTTATTGGTGGAATAATTGAAGTAGAAGATGCTCACTCCTACAATTGAGTTGGAAATATAAAGATACTTAGGAAATATCTTCTTCTTCCTTTGAAAAAGAACCATAGCAATAAGACCTCCAATTAATTAAGCACTCACAAAATAGATAAATGAAATTCAAAATTAAAATAATAATAATAACTAATTTATTAATACCCCCTGATGGGGGTGTTTTAATGGATGGGACAAGGTCTAGGGCTTTGATCCCACCACCCTCGAGCTCTTAATCCCTCATTAAATGATGATGGTACATGGATGGTATTTCGCATACATGAGCACACAATTATACAGTTGGTGGGGGTTATTTGTTATGGCATGGAAGGAAATTAAGTTTGTTCATGAGGAGAGAGAGAGCATCGAGGGGAAGACCTTGGCTACCTAGAGTTTCTTGTATGTGAAGGCGATGTGGTTAACAGTCTTGGTGTGGAAGGTTTCAGTGTTTTCTACAAGGCATCGATAAATTTCAAGAGCTCTTGCCCTATGGTATGCGGTGGTGGTGGTGACCATCATAGCTTGGTCATGTTGGGTGGTGGAGGTCGACTCTTTTCAGTCATGGTTGATGCGCTTAGCCTATAAGTTACTTTCTTTTCTTTTGGTCTCCCCTCTGGTCTTTGTTAGTGTCTTGCGGTGTTTTCTGGTGAATTGGACTTTAAGAGTCGTTCATCTCAGTCATTGTGCATCAATTGCTTGTTGAAGTTTGGTAAACTTAGTGAATTTTCTAGGGTTGTTTAGTGTCTGGGTCTATTTTACTTTTCCATCAATGGTAGTGGTTTTCACTGATTAAGTTGGCAAGGTTTGATTTGGGTAGGTTTAATTGTGTATCACGACTGGTGCAGTGGGTGGGGTTTGGATTTTGGTCTTTGTTCGCTTGGTCTTCATCGTTCTGCATCCTTGGGGTGGTATTTCCTTTGTTCAATAGTTGAGGGAGTTAAGGCTATGGATGAAGTAGGGTTGCCTTCTGCCTTCTCTAGTAGATTGGCGTCAAAGTCTCAATCCTATGTTTGGTGTTATTGTGACAAGACTGTTTGCTAGTACTCAGGCTTTGTTGAGGGGAGTTTAGGTTAGTTCATGTGCTATTTTGGAGATAGGGGAAATCCCCACAGGGAAACATAGTTGTCTCTTCGCAAATTAACAATGTTGTCAAGGCAACAACAAAGGAGCAGGAAGGGAGGGGGTGGTAGAGCCTAGCCTTGACTGAAAGGGTCAAGGATCTTTGCCCATGACTTTGTGGCAACATACTTCAATTCAATTCCCCCTGAAACACACCAGGAGATAAGGGATCTTAGGGAGGAGAGGCAATCTATGTCCGACTTTGAACTGCTTGAGGACTTAGTAGGTTGGGCACCAGACCCTGAGCACACCAGGGGTAGAAAGAAGCAGTACCTAAACTCAGTTTTGCTTCATTGGCAAATGAAGACATTGTTGGGCTTGGTTCTGAGGGATAAACATGTAGAGAAGTACAACATTTTCGCTTCTCTAGAAGATGTAAAAGGAATGTTGAGAAATTTGAGGTTTTGCAGGGATATAATTGATGTGCAACTCATGCATGTGGAGAGCCATGTTCCTTGTGAATCTGATGACAAGGACAACAGGGAGCCCCCTAGCTCAAGTGCAAGAGCTCTGGCAGCTATGTCATCTTCAAACAATGAATAATGAATTAGGGTGGTGGTTGAAAATCTATGGCTCTCTTGAAGCTCCTATTTTTTGGCTCTGGTAGGCTCGTGAATGGGCCTCTCAATCTATGGATTACAACAACATATCAGAGTCACGACCATGTGTTTTTTGCATTGGGTTCGTATCATTCTTCGGACTCTAGTGAATTTTATCTTGTTTAGGGCTCGTATCGCCAATGTTTATATGACAGAGGTGTTTTGTGATGACTCTCTTTTGTTTTGTAGGCTAGTGGTGGTGTCTCCTTCACAGTGGGATGATGGTTTCAATGATGCCCTCGAGGGCCTTCTTCCACAACTCTTGGGTTGGCTCTCGTTGTTGACCAAGGACCTAGTTTGGTGGGGTCTACTCCAGATTCTCTAGTGTGGTTTTTGCCTAGGTTGCATTTTTGTTGGGAGGGGGTCCAAGCCTTGAAAGGCCAAGATGCAATGGTTTTGTTTATCTATGTAATTAGTGGTGCGTATAGGCGATAGGGGTTGAGGACTAGGTCTTGGTGCTCCCTTTGTATGCGTGATGCTATCTATGTAATCTAATTCTCTTAATTAATACAAAGCTTTTAAAGTCTAAAAAAATTATTAATATAAAACATTAAAATTTTGTGCAAAATACTTGATTAGGACAAACTATACCAAGTCAAAGAAAACTAATGTCTTATATATCTGAGTAGCTATAATTATTTTTTTCTATCATATTGAAATTAAATTGCTATATATATCTCAGTAACTATTATTTTTCTTTTTTTCTTCTCTTTTTAATTTTTTAAAATAATAATAACATTATTTTTCCATATTATAATTTTTTATTAATTTTATTTGTAAATGAATAATAAGAAATAATATATTGTTGATGAATAAAGATGATTATAAATGAAAAATTTTAAAATATTAAAATTATTACTAAATATATTAGAATGTGAAAAGTTTTTATAATAAATTTATACAGTTATTTCTTATAACATAATGAAATAATTATTTTATCCATACACATTATTATATAAAAATAAATTATTATAAAATAAAAAAATTTATAAAATATTATTTGTATTTCTTAATTTATTATATATACAAGTTTTTTTTTTTTTTTTTTTTAACTTAATATTAATGATAAAAAAGAGATTTTGATTAGAAGAGTGTATCTCATTTTCTATTTTATTTAAATCAATACATACATGTATATGTATGATTTATAATGTAATTTTTTCCTATAAATTCATTGATATATACATGTATGCATATTATAATTTGAAATTCATATATGTGAGGGTATATATCTAATTTATATTGCATTTTATAATTTTAATGGAAAATATAATGGATTGGTTGTTCAAAGTTGTTTATATGGAAAAGAAAATTTGATATTATTTATAATTTGAATGGAAAATATAATGGATTGGTTGTTCAAAGTTGTTTATATGGAAAAGAAAATTTGATATTATTTATAATTTGAATGGAAAATATAATGGATAGGTTGTTTAAAATTATTTATATGAAAAATAAAATTTGATATTTTTTTATAGTATTAAAAAAAAAATTATAAATAAAATTAATTCTAAAATAATATAAAAAGTTAATTATTAAAATAATATAATTAAAAGAATAAAAAAATTAATTATTAAAATAATATAATTAAAAGAATAAAAAATTACAATATCATTAAAAATATAAAAAATCATAATAGAAATTTTATTTATGAAATGGAAATATCATTATATTTGGAAAATTTTCTTATGAAATTGAAATAACACAGGGTCTCCCAGGGCAACGTATCCCCTGTGTTTGTCAATTAGGTAAAAGTCTGTATAAAAAGAAAATAAATTCATTGTCATGGAAGATGGGCCACACTGGATGCCCCTCGCATACTTTTCTTTCGTAAAGATGTTTCAGCCCTTTTTTGTTTTACGTGAATGCAATCGTGCCTTTTTTTAATTACTTAATTTATGTTTTATATGCAAGTTGGTTTCTGCTCTAACAGGGGCAGCTGCTTCCTAACCAACTCCTTCGAGAAACACTAGTTACAGAAATCCAAAATACGTTGTTGTTTTTGGGTATAGAGGTCCATTTCCAGTCACTGCAACGTACCAATGTTGGGCTATTCTGGAAGCATATATTATAAAAATAATTACAAACATTTACATTTCTTCATCGTCCTCTGTCAAGATTTTAGGTCATTGAGTTATGGTCCACTTAATCATTCATTTATTCCAAAATAAGAACTGTTATGGATCGATTGAGCAAGCTACTATCCATTCCCATTGACATAGGTATTATTCTCTATTGCTAGAGTAACCAAGTGCTGAGTATCTCCAGTCATGAAGGTGTGAACTCCTGGAGATAAGATCCTTCTCGCGTCTTCTGTTACAGTGCTCAGATGGTCACATGGGTTGACAAGAAATTGAACTTCAATAGACCTTCCAGATTCCACATGAACGCGTTTAAAGCCTATCAGCTGCCTCTGTGGTGCTCCTCGGTGAGTTGCAGGGGATTTGGCAAACATTAAGACAGCGTGACTTCCATCGATGCGACCATGATTATGAACGGAGATCTGTATGTTAAATTTCCCTTTTTCACATGATACTGTATCGTCATCAACATAGATGTGGTTTGAAGCCATTTCTGTGTTTCGTGACACGACTTGATTGTTAGAAACTGGAAGAATAATCCTATAAATAGACGTTGATGCAAAAGTATAAGAGTAATTTGAATAACTGAGTCCATATCCGAACTGAAATACAGTTCTCCCTGTATAGAATCTGTACGTTCGGCCTGGGTATCCTGTGGAAAGATTTGGACGCATATTCATGACGTTCATGGGGACTTTTGTAAAAGCTTGAGGATACCATGTCATAGGTAATCGGCCACCTGCATGCATCCAGTTTTTAGTTTCAATGTCAGCTATTTAACAAGAAGAAATAATTTTCTAACTGATATTGCACACAAACAGAATACTGTGTCAGCCCAGCAATGCAATTCAAGGTAAAGTGGGTTGTATCTTAACAATATTTTTATGATAAATCTAATTTCTCTCATACTGGATGATAAATATAATGCATCTAGACACCAGAAAATGAGACTATACTATTGTAGTTTCTCGTTCCTACTATTTCACTCCGCTAAAACTGTTTATAGTCCTTTGAACCGGTGGATTCATAATATCTTATTTCAAGAGAAGACTGCATGCAGCAGGGAAAACTGAAGTCCTATCTACCATGATCCATTGCTGAATTAAACGCTGAAGCATTAATGTGGAAATATATATTAATATAGAACTTTTTTGGGGCACATTGATAACCTGGATTGTAATCTCCAAAAATGACTTGTGCCAGTGCCTGGCCACCAGCTTCCCCGGGGTACCCAACCCACAAAATACTGGAAATGCTAGGATCTGTTTTGGCAAATGAGACATCAACTGGCCCTCCACTCATAAGAACAAGCACCACTGGTCCTTTTGAAGCGCGTGTAACTTCAGATACCAAATTTTGTTGTTCTCCAGGAAGATTGAGGCTTACCCGATCCTGACCTTCTGTTTCCTGTGATAAGTCCAACCCAACCACCAAAACCACAGCATCAGCTTTAGCTGCAATCCTTGCAGCTTCACCAAAACCCTCTTTGGAAGAACAATTGACATATTCACATCCCGGGGCATATAAAATTGTCTGGATGTAACTCTGAAGGCCTAAAAGGGGAGTTGTGATTTTGCAAGGAACGCCTGCATATATGCATCAGAAATAAATAAGCAAACAATATTGGCCTCAAAGGGACTATTTTTTCGATTAGTTTGGGAAATTTTAATGGGAGCTGTAGAAAAGCTTTTCAACAAGTGCTGAAGTATCCAATTCTTGCTGAGGTCATATCAATGTGGAAGAAGTGAATATCAATTACAAAACACAATCAGCCTTAAAAAAAATCTTACCTGGTCAAACAAATGTTGAAGAGGTTAATATCAGTTATAAAACAGAAACAACGTTAAAATAAGAATATTTTATTATATTCTAATTTTAAATATTGAGGGGTGCAGTGATCCCCAAGACAGTAAATCATGAAATTCTTCTGTAGGCAAACCTGGATAATCTCCAATTAAGGTAGCAGGAGCATTTGCATTAGGTCCTATGACTGCTAGAGAGGCAATCTGTGATTTTGATAGCGGTAAAATATTCCCACTATTCTTCAAAAGTACTATCCCTTCTCTTGCAGCTTCTAATGCAAGGTGGCGGTGTTCGTCGGAACATACATGCCGGGGCCCCAGATTACCATACTTTTGAAGCTTGGGATCACCATCAAAAAGGCCAAGACGCATACGCACTGAGAGTAAATTGAAAAGTGCTCTGTCAATAGATGATTCCTCGACCTTCCCTTTCTTGATTGCTGATATTGTGTGCCGAAGCAAATATGTTCCACAGTTAATATCCATGCCTGTGAACAGACATATCGAATATGGGTATTTTGTATTTATTCATGAACTTTCAATAGTGCTTAACTCATTTCATGAAACAAGCGTTACAGTTATCTTGAAAGCTAAAAAATACTTTTATCTATTGTTTTTTAAATGTACACAGCAGGCAATATCCTGCAAAACCAAGATGAGTAATACATTAATTCAACGTTAAGGAATCTTATAATATTGCACAAAGAAAATGTGGCTCTAATTTTGGAGTCAATTCATTGTTGTGCCAACCAGCTTTGAGAACAGCAGCGACTGCATCTTCAGGAGTTTTCCCATAGCTTTGTTTCTCATGAATGATTTCGACAGCGTCACAGTCAGAAGGAATGTACCTGAATGGTTTTTATATTTCTTTAGTGGCCATGAGAAGATAAGTGCATGTTATCATATAAAAACTATTTCCATAATGTCTTGTATTGCCCATCTTATGGCTATCCCAGTGCATGTAGTTTAAACTTTAAAACAATATGCTAGCTGAATTTATGTACAAGGATCAAAATATGATGGTGTCACGTGAGAAAAACTCACCCTGTAAATCGCCAGTCAGATCTTGCTGTTTTATAAAGATCATAATGTGCACACGCAGGGACTCCATTCACCTGATTGTAAGAGCACATCATACAACTTGCATGCCCTTCTTCCACACAGCTCTTGAATGGTGGTTGGAACGTATCTTTTAAGTCCTGTTGACTAACCTGCAAATACAGGCTTGTGCTCAAAGAGTTGCCTTCAAAGCCCACATCTCAATTATCTCTGTATGAATTAGCCAAACTGTAAAGTTTAAACGAGGCTCACTAAAAAACAAAATATTTGCACCTAAACAAACATAATACTGGATATTTTAATATCAAAATATTTTCCCTTTTCCGTACTAACATAAATATAACAACTTTAGCCAAGCAATTGAGAGAAGAATGAGTGACATCTACGATTTTGTCATACAAAAACAAAATGACCTGAGGATCTTTACCACAAAAGAAGACCAGAGACGGATTCATACAGAGGTATTAACCCTGGAAATATATAGAAACGAATAAAACTTAAAACATGGGAGAACAAATAACCCGATCAAATTTGCCCCACCATTACCGGTAACCGCAATAATGTTGGGCTTGCTTGATTTCATCCACGGCTATTTTTCCATCATTTAAAAGTCGGGTCTTTTAAGCAACATTAGAATTCATGTCTCACTATTCACATTGAAAGTTGATACGAGACATAATGTACCAATTTCTTGGGGAAATTGCCCAGTGAATAATTGCAGGGGATTGCTTTAAAGTGAAATTATTTAGTTAGCACGACATAAAATTCATGTCTGTCCATTCACATTGAAGGTTGATATGGAAATTAAGCGTGCTCAGTTCTCCAATTTCTTGGGGAAATTTCCCATTGAATTGATTGCAGGGGATCGTAACGGTAACAAAGCTACAACAATGGAAGAAGCTAGGAGGACTAGAGCCTGAAAGTTAATTGGTATGACTGCTAAGTTTTGTGATTTGGAGAGTGGCCAGAGGCTTTCCAAATCTGCTAAGTTTTGTGATTTGTAGAGTGACCAGAGGCTTTCCAAATTGGTGCCCAAAGATTATAATAGTTATAATAGTAGACTATTAGGTTCAAGATTACAACATTCACAGGATTGGCGGGAATCCGTTTTTTCATTTTATCAGGGAACAAAGACTATTGGGACCTATTTTTCCAGGTCTTGCATTTTAGTTTGAGAGACTTTTGTTTTTCTTCATCGTAATACAATATTCTTATAATAGAAATGGCAGCTTAACTGGCATGATAGTATAAATGAAATATTATGTGTGGGGAGGTTTGGTGTAACTCAGATCGGCAGGAAAAACTTATGTATACACCTAAAAGTTATAACTGTGGTGATTCAAATTGACTTGTGTGAATAAAGTACAATATTGGCTCAGTTGCAAATTCCTCTAGTGGAAAAAAATAAATAAATAAATAAATTATTCCAAGAACCTAGAAGTTTCTTACAAAGCTGATTGTATGACACATTTATATAAATTAAAGATGGTATGTCATCCAACTCTGAAGAAATTACACATCGAAGTTAATTATTTGACAAATCAAGCATTTGACTTCATACTACACACGTTAAGTTGCATGCTTATATCTCAAATGCTTATTAACTTATTTTTAATATTTATTATTTTGACAGAGAGCAATTTAAGCTACTTCAAATATTCCTAGAAATGGTCTTTCAGGCTTCTTCTCACTACCATGCAATTGTATTACCTCTCGAAAACCAGAAATAGAGTCCATACTTTTCAGGTGTATTGTTGTTTCTCTGAAGATTCGAGTCTGGCAACTTTGTCACAGTGAAAAGAGGCAGTGTAATTTATGATTAGATCCAACTTGAATATCTTGGAACAGTTATTGAGTTTATATAGTATATTCCTTGTAAATTAGTTTGAGGATAAATGCCACACATTGAGCTCTAAGAGTTTACCGAACCCATCTGGTATGGCTCTTGGGCCTGATTGTACGACATATCTAATATTGTGATGTTTCTCAATACACCAAGATTGGGAGATATGTATCCTTCCAAGACCTTCCTTTTCATGCCCAGATTAAAAAAAATCCGGTGTTTACAGAGAGACTGTTTCGTATTGTCCATTCAGATGATTATGGTTGATAATCTCTTTCCAAGGAAGGAGAACGCCCGACCTCATATGGAAAGGCCCCTTCGAAAAGGTTGACCCCAGGGTCCAACAATGTCGGCATTCCTCCTGCCTAGAGGTGAGGGGCTGATTTGCAATTCAGACGATGCCTTGTCATATCTATTACTTTTTGGCTAATCTCAAGGAATGCGAAATTTTGCAGGCTTGCAATCTAAGCAGGTATAATGTATTGCAACCTAATCAGGTATTCTGTCACATAGATGGTTAATGCAAAAGCAGGCTGCTCTAGATGGTTTCGGTGACCAATTTCTGTTGGAACCAGTCTTAACATTTTTAGAATTACTGGTAGCTTTAAGGGTTAGCTCAGTTGGTCAAAATCAGTGTTAGTGTTAGGGTTAGCTAGTGGGCCATGGGGCTAGATTCCCTTTGGGGCCACCAAAATTGTTAGAATCACCAGTCAACCAAGCTACAGAGGCATTACACCATGCAGAAAATTACCTGGGCGCTGGACATCAAACAATGAAATACAATTTCCATTTTTCCGTGGACGTAGCCACCAAAATTTTTAGAATCGCGGGTCAACCAAGCTACAGAGGCATTACACCATGCAGATAATTGCCAAGGCGCTGGACATCAAACGATGAAGTACAATTTCCAAGTCCAGTGGCAATTGCCCATGTACCCGTGATGTTGTATATATATGAAACAAGCTAAGTTGATTTAGGGTGCCTAGTGAAGTCGGTATGGAGCCAATTACTTTAGTTAAGACAGTATGGAGCTAATTAGATTGTTTCGTCAGATCAAAGTGGTGGTATTGCCAAAGAGAGGAAAGTATATCATTATATTTCAAAAGTATATCCAACAGTGTACAAACTAATATGTCAATAACTAATTATTTAACAAGGTTAGAGATATCTGGAAACAAACCCAACTGGTTACCACTCCTGGAGCATCTACCCTTATAGTAAGGACGAAATGTCTCATGAAAGAATTGAACACAATAAGTGTGCAAAGTCTACCTTTCGACCATTACAGCTATTAACCCTCTTTGTCATCCAAAGAAAGGACAGGAAGACCGCTTAGAATTCTTTTTAAGTTTTAAAGATGGTCGTCACCAGATTATTCCAATTAAGAAATAGGTTTATGACACAGGTTACTGTCCATAAACTTGAAGATTTGGTGCCTTCCGGCGGATAGTTAGGAAAACAAATATCAGTAAAGATTAACACAAAATCCTAACGATGAAGATCTGGTGCTTCCGGTGGATAGTTAAGAAAACAAATATCAGTAAAGATTAACACAAAATCCTAACGATGAAGGTAACTTGCCAATGTTCAGGACTTCGCAGTAAAGATTAACACAAAATCCTAACGATGAAGGTAACTTGCCAATGTTCAGGACTTCGCCGTTAAGATTTTCAGTGTTCAATTCAGCGTCCTGAAATTTTGGGAGGGAAAAGTTACATGGACTAAGCCCCTTAAGTATTTATGCGTCCAGTTATTCTGAACTCAATCTGAGATATTCCAATTGTACTGAATCTACCCAAATACATGTCTTTTGGGAGGGACAATGTATCTGATAGGTTTCTCATATATCCGTGAATACAATCTCATCAAATAAAGGTAAGTGGATCTCTATTAACCCTCGTGAAACTGTTTTCTGTTTTGTTTTCTTTTGCATGTAATTATGAACGAGAAATTTGGCAATTATATAGTCGTCTGGGAACTTGACCTTTCAGACTTTTTAGTTTTTTTATTTCAATTTCTCAACAAACATGATCATTTATTGCATGGGGATAAACCTGATTAAAACAATAATCATATAACAGTGAACAATGTATGGTGCCATAGCTAGGCCATCGAACTGCCTTTTCTACTAATATATAATCGAAGTTACATTGAAACGGATACGGTAAACAATAAATTTTCAAAAATTCTGGATATGATACAGCAGGAAATATATATATAACAAAATAAGTATTTCATATTATCATTCATTTTTTAAATCTAGATTTTATATTTAAAAATACATCATGAATTATCATCTATCATCATTATTAATTCAGCGTAAACATTGTCATCATCATTAATGATTATTATAATATTCATTATTCAATATATCATCAAGTTTAAGTTTCAAATTTCAATCATCACCATGAAAATTTACAACATCATCACCAAAATTAATAATGCACACTACATAGTACAAAGTACAAAATGAACTATCACTGTCAATCTACTATCATATTCATAATTCATTTAGTTGTTCAAAAGTTTAAAAGTTAAAAGTTAAAACACCATCATAAATTACATTTACATATCATCAAATATGTTTTCATTCCCGTCACTAAGAAATTTCACATCATCTCCAGAAATGGGAGCATTGCTTTCATGTCCACTTGGAGATCCACCTATTGGTGACTTTGCATCAAACAAAGTCATATGAGCCCTGGCATTCAACGTCATATCCAAGTCAGGGAACTCTGGTTCAACATCCCATAATTTGGTGGCTCCAAATTTGTATTCGTCTCTCTTGTGAGACAGAAGGCGAAGGTTTGAATGAACATACACTAGTTCCTCAGCCTTCTTAGAGTCCAATCGGTTTCGCTTCACTGAATGGATGAAACCATATGTACTCCAGTTCCTTTCTGCTGAAGAGGAACTAGCAACCTGTGACAAGATCCTGATGGCCAATTTTTGGATATGTGGAAGTTCCTCACCATAGTAGTTCCACCAATCAATTGGATTCATTGTCCTCTTGTCCTGCATACAACCAAAATCAAAACCCCAACCCTGTGATCCCACAAAATGAGCAAACTCTACACGAATCTGAAGCCCAATTTCAGGATCTACCCAAAGCTTTCTAAAAGCCTTTTGAAATCCTTGTGAGACTTTCGGGTCTTTGTTTGGTGCGGTTTTTTCTGGATCACTTAGCAACTCTGCAGTATAATATTTTGGATTCATTGCATAGGCCAAAAGGTGCAATGGGGTCATCATCTTGTGCCACCTTTTGGTCAACACATCTTTTACTTCTCTGTAAAAGCATTCATCTGGGTCATTCTCTTTGGCATTTATAACCACCCTTATCTTCTCTATCATGGAATCAATGCTCTCATACACCTCTCCCAAATTAGGCATATCTGTCTCAAACATACGGAGCAAATCCACAATTGGCTTAGTAAATGTCAAAAGGTACTCCACCCTATCCCACCATTCATCATCAACAACCAACAGTTTCACTACTTGTGCTCTATCATATTGGGATTGCCTCCATTGATTCCAAAGAGAACTGCATACCATTGATTCTAATGCATCTTTCACCTGCATAAGCCTTGTTAAGACTATGATGTGATAAGCAAAACAAGTCTCAGCAACCTGCAAGTGCCAAATTGCCAATGTTTCAATAAATTAAAAATCATAATATTATTGAAAAACTATTATGATTCACGAATCATGACATTTGAAAATCCAATTTACATATTTGAATTTAGAGACATAGAAATTAGAATTTATGAAATAAACTTTAAAATTTAGGTACCTCAAGGAGCTCCAACTTCGCAAATTCCTTGTAGATGCCTTGGGACATGTGGTGGTTTGTGATAAAGGCTTGAATTTCTTTTGCCTCTTCAAAAATAACTCGAATCCACTCAATTTGCTTCCCCATCTTGCTCAACATGAGGTTCAATGAATGTACAACACAAGGGGTCCAAAAGATGTGCTGATATTTGCCTTCAATAATTAGGCCTGCTGCTCTACACACCGTTGCATTGTCAGTTATTACCTGGACAACATTTTCTGGCCCCACCAATTCAATTGCTTCAATCAAGATGTCAGCAATGAATTGAGAATCTTTCATCTGCCCCTCACAATCCACTGCCTTCAAAAACATTGCCCCCTTTGGGCTTTGAGCAATCACATTGATCAAAGACCTATTCCTTTGATCTTTCCATCCATCAGAAATGATGGACACCCCTGAAATGCACCATGAATTATGAATGGGGCTTAATTTAGCCTCCAAATCTAACTTTTCAGCACTCAACATTGTGGTGCAGACCTTCTCATATCCAGGGCTCTTGAACCCTTTTGGGGCTTCATTCACTGCTTTTATCATCTTTGCCCAGTAAGGAGATCGCACAAGGTTAAAGGGAAGGCCATTTGCATAAATGCATTGACCTATAGCTGCATTTGCCGTCTCTCGAGCATCATTATTAAAACTCCTTTCAAGCAGTCCCAAATTAGACCGCTTTGAACCAACAATTCCATGAGAATGAAGTGGAGGCTTTGATGAAGATGCTCCCAACCTTGTTGGTTGTTTTAATTGAGAGGCAGGATTTGCCTCATTTGCTTTAGCATCTGCCTCGTCTTGTTCTTTTTTATATTTTGCAAGTTTTGCCTTGCTTAAACCATTTCCATCTGTCCCATTCTCTTTAGGTGGGCCACTGCATATTCGAACCCCATTGCCTTTTAACCCAAGTAAATGTGCTTTAACCCATGTATATGATCCCTTATACTCCTTTTTACACTCACTGCAAACCCATGCCAATGATCCCCCTCCTTGGATCTTTCCAATAGTAGTAACATATTTCCAAAGTGGTGACTTTGGATCAACTTTAGGGGCAGATTCAATTTCATGTTCCACTTCCTCTATCTCTCGAATGACTGAACTTGAAGATGCCATAAATGATGATGATGATGTAAATGACACTGCAAAATAAAATTTACAAATATGTATTTCAAAACAAATTACATCTTACCAGCCTTGAAAAAACAATCATTATTAAAACCAGTGATTGGACATGTAATCTATGTGACTTATTCACTATGTCTCTAAAGCTGCTTTCTGTAAATCTCTAAGGCTCACTTTTGTAAAAACTCTATGAAATGCACCCTAAGTTGTTTCGTGAGTTGTGGGACAAGTTTCACAAAATGGGGAACTTATGAGTGCCCCAACCCCCTCATTTTTTTTTGAAAATGCATTGAAAAAATTCTAAAGCTGCTCACCTAGGAATAGATTTTATGTGAGTTTAATGCCACAGTATAACCTAGGAATAGATTTTATGTGAGTTTAATGCCACAGTATATGAATGGGATTTGGTACTTCATTCCAACAAATTAAAGTCACAGTCAAGTTAGTCACTAGTATGATTCATCCCTTTTTCATATGACGAATAAGAATGTTAAATTTCCAAACTTCGTATACTGAGATTATTAGTACGCATAGGTTTCTCAGATCAATGGTTGGTAATGGTAACTGTAATGCACAGCGTTTTTCTTCCAGATTTTTGTGAGGATCACTCAGATACGGATGATTTACTGAAAGAATACGTTTAGAGTGCATCTAGTCACCAAAATAGTAATAGACATTTTCACTTTTTGAGTTCCCTACATTAACAATGTTAAACTCATCAACTTGAGGGTTCTGTCCTTAATATCGATATTCCATGCGCCTATGATTTAACATTAAACATACACTGCTGTGAACTTCGAAGGAAATAATGATAATTTTTCTGGATTATTTTTTCTGGTTGAGTACATTGATATCCATACAAAGGGAGGGACGGAACCAAATAATCTCCTAACAAAAGATACAAAATCAACTCAGTCCAAGCTTGTGCAAAATCAATTGCCATACATGCCCATTTAGGGTTTGTTCCCGGCGGCCACATTGATATAGTATTAGACATTTTCAGTTGGTGCATTCGGAGCTTACCACAGTCAGCGAGTGCGACGGCCACAGTGCTTCACAGTCGGCTCCTCCAGTGAAAATGGCACTCACAGTCGGCGGCTCCTGAGTCCTCCAGCGAAAATGAGAACGAGAAGTCACAAAAGGCAAACCTTAAAGGTAATAGATTAGGTTACCGGCTCGGTATAAATATTAATATGAAAACCAAAATCGAAATCCGTTTCCGGGGACCAGCAATCGTGATACGTTTTCCTTTTAGGCGGATCCGTTTCAGCAAATTGGAATACGTTTTCTTTTGGGGCGGATCCGTTTCAGAAAATCGTAAAACGTATTCACTTTTAACGGAAACGGGTCAATTCTCCCCAAAAACGCCTGCTGCCAACCACTCTTTTGACACAGAGAATTACAAGAGATGTGCATGCCTAGGAAATTCAGTGCTCAAATTATCACAATCTATCAGTGATCCAATAAAAAGGCTCTAATGTTCAAAATATTACAACTCTACTTATATGAAAATTGGGGTAATGATGTCCAAAGCTATATCCGAACAAAATTTGGGCCAATGAAAAGCTTCAATGCTCAAAATATCTTTCACTCCACTTCAGATAAAGATGTTTAGCCATGAAAAACCCTGAAATGAGTGAAGAACAGAGCACTTGTAATCCAATTGCCAGAGGTGTTGTTCCATGGTCCAATTTTTTAGAGCAAAACAACAGAATTCAAAAATTGTTTAAAGCTCTGTAATTATTGCTCCAGAAAACCTTGCATTGCTACGTTTGTTACGAAAATGTAAAATTGGCATCAACGACAATCAAAACATTTATTACTCCACCTTAAATAAAGATGTTTAACCATGAAAAAGCCCTGAAATGAGCGAAGAACAGAGTATTTGTAATCGAATTTGCCGAAATGTTGTTCCATGGAAATTTTTGGTACAAAGCCACGAAACTCAAAAAATTCTTTAAAGCTTTGCAACTATTTGCTCCGGATGACCTTGCAATGCTACGTTTGTTACAATAATGCTTCCAGTGCGGCCACTTTGAGACTGAATGGAATAAGCTCTAAATCCACTAGAAAGAAAATCTTTAAAAACAGAGAATTGCAACTTCCGCAGTAAATGATTCCTGTACTGATTTTGGTCGAGGAACTAATCAAACTTAGCTTATGCATTAACGGTTTACTCAAATTTGTTCATGCTAAATTTTATAAAGGCATATAAACCATAAAAGTTACGTTCAATGACCTTGACCTCTCCAGACCCGTTCGTCCTCTTTACAACCTATATCAATAACGTCAATACCAATTGAACCAGTACCAGTTGGACCACCTATAAATAGGTCAGGCCATTTATGGATGTACTTAACCAGTTGGACCAACTATAAATAGGTCAGGCCGTTTATGGATGTACTTGTAATTGTTTTTTAGGCACAGGGTGAATCGGTAACTGCCAGACCTAATTTAATTTAAGGAAGACTCTAAGATCAATTCTCGTAGCTCGCACACCATAGCGATATAATATACTCAATACTCAATGTGATTTGACCCTGACCTCGTGAGTTTCACCCAACTAACTCAGCCACGACACCACGCATCACTGTATTAAGGTAATTGTTTTTAAACTAGGTAAAGACTCTGAAATAGAAGGATATTAGGTTTTCAAAGCAAGAAGAATAAGAGAATGTAGTTGAAGAAAATTCAAATAGAGAAAGCTCGAATAAGTATTGTTACTTACCACAGCATTGAAAGTAGAGCTATCATAACCTTCCCATTTGTCCAGATCATAAGCAGTAAAGTGCTTGCAACAGGCGGAAAGCATTAACCTACTAGGCTCCTGCGTATGGGCCACAATATCTTCCCCCTGAAATCCTCGTACATATGCAACAGCATATCTAGCAGCAGTGAAAGGATCTTCACCAGGAGTCTCCTGCCCACGTCCCCATCGAGGATCTCTGAATATATTTACATTAGGAGCCCAAAATGTAAGGCCTGCCTGACCAGAATTGTACATCGCTCGAGCTTCAATACCCACAGCCTTGGCAATGAGAGTCCACAATGTTTCATTGAAAGAAGCCGCGGTTAGAATGACTTGCGGAAAGTTTGTAGCTGCCTTTATGGTACCGTTGAAGCGAACCCCTGGCCCATCGGTTCCAATGCCGTGCAGGGACTCCGACCACCATTCGTAACTAGGTATTCCCAATCTCTCTATTGCTTCGGCTGTAGAGGATAGCTGGCCCACTTTCTCGCGCAACGTCAGGCGTTTTATTATGTCTTGGACGCGGATTTTGATTGGCAGGGAAGTGTTGCAGAATGCATGGGATCTACTGAAAGTATCGCATGCGAACTTCAGATTGTTGGGCTTCGGAGCTGTTTCTTCCTCCGTTAATGCAATCGACGGCAAGCTTATGCTTGTGTGCACAACTATGACTATGACAAGCCCAAAGATTATTGATATGGCAAATGGAAATGGACATCGATTAAAGCTCTGAGAGATTTTTCTAATTACAGGATTGGATTTGGCATAATTTCCTAAAACCCTCATGACTCACCAATAGGTAGTTGCTGTTTTCCGAAGAGCTGTGGAGTGTCCTGAATCATGAAGATGGGATCATTTTAACCCTAATGCCGAGGGCAGGGCACGCACTTCGTAAGATGCGTTTCCTCGCCACTGCCGCTGGCTCCTCATTTTATATTTATCCTTGTATACAGGTTCACAATTTTCGACATATATGATACATATTTATTTATCAATGTCAAAACATTTACGAGGACCAACAGAGATAACCACTGTAAAATAATTGAAGAACGTGCATACGCGACTCTGGTACTAAACGAAAATGTTTAGCTGGTTGAATTGGGTCAAAAGTACCTCCATATATTTTTGGGGAAGAAATAGGGTCCAATGTATTTCTGCTCACCATGGCTAATCTCAAGCAATCACCTTCGGACTAGTGGATAGGATAGAGTTGCAGCGCTCCCCATTGCATCGCGCGATACATGACCTCATGCACAAGCCGAGGCCTATCACGACCTATCTATAAAATCATGTCCTTACCCGACCATGATGCCCTTGCATTCATTCACTTGTAGCCATGACGCTCAGTCATTCGCAACTTTCATTCGGCCCTCCCTCTGGAGGATGCATTTGGGAATTTGCTCTACTCCATTCATCTACTCGATGTTGCTCCCCGTTTCGGCTTTATTAAGTCCACTACAAATGAACTCTTCTACAAATTCACTCTTCAACGCCATTACAAAAGCCTGAAAAAGAGTACTAATTTGAACAAAGAAATAGATAACTCATGGGTGCAAAGTAGGAAATTTTGTGTATGTCTGCTACTGATACCTACTTTTCCCGACCTTGTGTATTTGAGTTCAATCCGTCCCTTTGTTTATCAGTGTCATTAGCCCTCCCCTCTCCCCATTTTTCACTCGTTGCTGCTCTTGGTTACTGTTAGACGTTTTTGGTTTTTTCCATCGACCACCCTTTGCGTCGGGAAGGGGTTCTGGAACGCTGCTGGCTAAGAAGCTATAGGGGTTTCTGCAGATTTCCTCTGCCCTGCAATAGGACTATTACCGGCTCTTGTAAGAATTTTTGGAATCTTAAGTTTTAGCGATATAAATTGCAGAATTGATGGTAGAAATCTCAGTGTCCCAGGATTTTTCGTGTTACGGAAAAACAAAAACCTGTACTGGTTTGGATCAGGCAACTAATTAATATCTCCCACTTATGTAAGGCAAGTTTATATTCTGGTTTACACGCTATGGACTAATTAATACTCTTAAATGACAGGTTCAAACCATATATCCATGGATCATACATTTGCATTTTACCCGTCACATGATGTTCTTTAGTATTTGCATACTCAAATCACAGCCCAATCACATTCAACGTGGAAATATTGGTGGATTCTCAACCCCGCCACATTTTCCTCACAATTTACTCTTCTTCGCCTCCTTGATTTAATGGTTTTGATTTGTGCTTGCAAATTTTCAGCGCTGTGGTTCGAGCTTCATTGGTTTTCTCCTCTCTCCTTTGACAATAGGTACATCGCTCCAAAAACTCGCGATATGATCGTAAATTGTGCAAAAAATCGTGATATTGTTCAGTGTTGATTGTAAATTATGTAAGGAGCAAGCTTTAAAGTTATTCCAATGGTAGAATCAAACTGTGAACGTCCTTTCCTTTAATAATCTGAAGGCACCCATGAAATAGATTAAAAAACAGAGTAACGAATTAGAAAACAAAAATATAATAACTAGGCTCGATCATTGTCATGGTTTTAATTTGATAATGTCAAATATATTAATGAGGTCAGATTATTGTCCTGGTTTTAGTTCGATAAAACTATAAATTTCATGTCCAAAGACTCTCAATTAAATTTGGGTTTCATTCCAATTCTTAGTAAATTTACGCATGTTGGTGCACAGATTGTTAAAGTTGGGGCATTCATTCAAATTATTAGTAACTTTAACTGTGCTCGTGGAAAGAAGTATTTCATTCATCTTTTTATTAAATGTAAGTTTTGATATTCATCTAATAGATCACACAGATGTCAAGGTGGCTAGAAGCTAGTGGAGCTTGCAGAAAATTGCTCATAGATCCATTCCTCTATTGCTTTTCTAGTCAGTTTGGAAGAAAAGGAACAATGCCATATTCCGAGAGGGGAAAGATACAAATTTGCCTCTGTTTGAACAGATCACTTCGATGTATCTCTCCATTCCAAAAAAAGGGTCTTCAGGCAAATCTCACAGTGCTGGCATCTATTCAATGCAGTCGATGGGTTATCCAAGGGCATTTTTTGATGGAGCTGCACAAAGAGACATGTGTGCATGTGGTGTTTTTATATCGATGTCGGAAGACCTTCACTATTCTATATATTGGCATGGTGGATGTGGATCTAACAATAAGGCGGAGGCTATGGCATTAGTGGGTCTTTTACAGTTTTCCTCCTTCCTGAATATTCAACGGCTGCAGATATATGGGGATTCAAAAAATACAATAGGTCTGGCCACAGGGAAGCTAATTAACAAGAATCCCATACTTTCAGGATGGATTAATAGGATTAAAATATTATGGAACAGTCTTCAGTGTTATTCCATCAGCCATGTGGACAGGTCTCTGAATTCTGTGGCAGACAACTTATCAAAGAAGGGACTCACAATTGATCCTGGTATATGGAAATTGGAGGTACAAATGCAAGACTCTATATATCTTATAGAGGATTTCTCCATTCCAGGTACCTAGTTTCTCTCTGATTTCTGCTTCCCCTATATTCTATCACCTGTTGCTCTCTTAGAGGTATGTCGTCTTTCCCCTGTCTCTTAAGGATGATGGATCCGGTACATTTTTGTGTTTGTTTTGGATCCTTATTATCTGTCTATCTTCTTGATCCAAATCATGTTCCTGAGAATTGAGTTTCTACGCTTTTATGAGGTTCATGATGAATATGATCGTATTTTATCTTTCAGCAATATCTACAGCATTCAAATATGATATTGCTCTTTAAAGCAGTACTATATGTATACATTGCTCATATTAATATAGATCTTGTTTTCTTTCGCACTGAAGAAAAAAATAATAAAAATAAATAATAAATAATAATAATAATAAATAAAATAAAATAAAAAATAAAAAATAAAATAAAATAAAAATAAATAAATAAAAAATAAAAAATAAATGTGTATTTGATCAGAAGAAATAGTGAAGTGTATTTGATTAGAAGAAATAGTGAATTTAAACTTTTGGTGGCAAAAGGCACTGAATTTCTGGAATTTCATTCAACATTTTAAAGTGAATTTTGCAGAATTTGGTTTAAATTGAAGTGTGTTGAATCTTTTTTCGCTGGTTGTACATGTAGCTCTGCATTGTAGTTTTTTGCCCTTCAATATTTCACCTTACAAAACATTGTCATGGATTTTAATTCAATAATGTCAAATATAGTAACCAGTCACAATTACTGTCATGGCTTTAATTCTATAAAACCATAAATTTCATGTCCAAAGACTCTCAATCAAATTTGTGTTTCATTCCAATTCTTAATAAATTTACGTCTTTCGTTGCAATGCTAAATTTGGGGCATTCATTCAAATTATTAGTAACTTTAAGTTTGTTGGTGGAAAGAGGTATTTCATTCATCTTTTTATTAAATTTAAGCTTTGTTGTTGCAAAGGTTGATAAATCTAAGGTATTTGATTAGAAGAAATAGTGAATTTAAATTTTTGGTGACAAAAGATATTAAAATTTCCGGAATTTCATTCAACATTTTTAGTGAATTTTGCAGAATTTGGTTTAAATTGAAGTGCATTGAATCTTCTTTGATTGGTTGTACTTGTAGCTCTGCACTATAGTTTTTCTGCCTTTCATGTATTTCACCTTACAAAATACTTCAAGACACTTATGACTGCTTGGAACAAGCATATATCTGAATTCAATCCAGATAAATTAGCCTTTTACCTAAAATAAGTCAAGGCATACACAAAAAAATTGTTTTTATATTTATACCTTAGAAATGACTAAAAGACTATCACATTTGATAGATTTTACCGAAATTAACCTTAACTAACTAACAAATTACATGTAATGACTACTTGTCTCAATCTCAATATGCAAAGTCTAGTTGTGGTCAAACATGACAGAAGAATATGTCAACGTCCATATGAAGGAACAACCATCCACCAAAATGCATGGGTGCCCAATTGCTACAACCGCCAGTCTACTAGGATGCCCTTCGCATGCATGGTTCTGTCAACCATTATAACTGCATACATGTACCTATACCTGCAAATCCCCCTCCATCATCATCATCAGGGGTTTTCTCAAATTACCCATAACCATGTTCTGAGTTTTATCAGCTTACCCTAAACCATATCGAGGGTTTTGTTGGCTGAATCTAAACCATGCCTACAGGAATCCCTATCCACTTCACTCTCACACGTGGTTTCTGGCTTACCACAAACCTACATTGCAAAGTGGTTTCTGGTTGACCACAAACCTGCATTTGCATACACTCTCACAAGTGGTTTCTGGTTGACCACAAACCTGCAATTACATAGTGGTTTTAAGATTACTATGAACTTTATGGGGTTACATATGACTCATTAGGCTTACATTACACACTCCAACTCTTGGAGTTACCATGTACATACTTTCCAAGGACCACTACAAAACCTTTACATTTTCTTTGCTTACAGTTAAGATCTGTGACTCATAATACAACATGTTGGTGAGTCTATCCCACAAACTCACACAAAATCGGTTGTCGATCATCCTTATGCTACCATCTTCATTGTCATGTCTTCATTATATCTGGTAGTCAATCATTCCTGCAAATTTTTGTAGTGTTGGAATGACCAGTTCCAACACACACTTGTAATTGTGACAATAGTTGGTCAGATCAATGCCACTGCAACAAACATCCAATTTCTTGAACCAGATCTACATTAATGCATTTTTACATGAAATACATGCATAATGCATTTTTACATGAAATACATGCATCTTGACAAAATCAAGGTAGGAGTTAAGGCACCATGTGATTGTCTGTAGAAATGATAAGATACGATGAATATACAATCCACTAGAATCATAAATGTTCACAAAGTCAAAATCAGATTTAACGTAGTCTCATAGGTCCATGCAGCAGCTTATCCCAACAGCCACACCACATGACAGATATCTGCGCTCACTGCACCAAAGTCAGCTCTCCATCATCGTCCACTGACATCTGGTACCGGCACATGGGGCATGAGCTGTGCAGCATCAACCACGGATGAATGAAATCATAATGGAACATGTGGTTACATGGCATCTGACATGCCTCGCTTCCCAGTTCAAACTCCTCCAAACAAACAGAGCATTGCAAAAAGTTAGAGCTGAGGTGCTCCTCAAAAGTTTCACGATAGGCATGGCCTCAACAGAAGATATCGAAGTCGACGATGTGCCATAATGATTTGCATCGCTCTCTATTAGGCGTTGGATCAGTCAGTCAAGCCCTGGTCCCATGATTCACCGAAGACCTTAGGCATGGGCACAAAAAAAAAACCCTTCCTCATTCTCTTCGTGCTTGACAGCAAAGGTGTTCATTAAAAGAACTCTTTCAGTACCTCCTGAGACTCGATCCACGACCATAGAAGTGCCCAGGGTTCTCTCCTCCTGCAGCAAGTGACAAACAATGAAACAAATTTATACTGGAGAATTGAGTGGTCTCCAACACATTTACAGCCAAACCCACGACATGCAGCTCTAGGGATTGCGATGTCAGGTTTTCCTTGGATGGTTTCACCCAATGTATCTCACACGCAATGCTTTTCACGTAGATTCTAGGGAGCGGAGTACAGCCTTTGAGATAGAGAGAACAATACAAAACTTTAAAAAATGCTTCCAATGTTGCTAATTGAGCAACGTCTCCCATACATCATACCCACAAGATTACACAGGTTCTCACACAACCACACATCTAGGGATGTGCCAAACATAGTTAGCCTTCGAAATTCCTCTTGCACAGACTAGAACAACTCTTCCACTCCAGACTTGCGGCCCTCAACAAATCTCAACGGTTGATGCCCCATGGTGGGCGCCACCGATACAACATATTTCTCTAAACAATGTATCAAATACAAAATAGACGCTAAAACAAAGGTCGAGAGAGGCAATTTAGACTAGTTCAAATTTCCAAAGTCACAGATTTGCAGTTGGGGCAAGATGCAGATAAAACATCGCTCCCTAACTACCTAGCTCATCAAGCTCACAACTCCAGCATATCGCTCACTACTCTTTCGAACACATGGGTTTCTCACAGCGTTCTTTCTCGTCCACACCTCGCCAAGCTCTGACTGAATGAATGGACAAACAAAAACTAAAAATAATACATATATACTATTTTCTTTCCCTTGCCCCAGGAGGGCCAAGGTCTCAGGGCCAAACGGGCTCTAATACAAACTTAAAATTGAATAATGCACACTAAACTTACAATGATCAAATTACATATATACATAAAGTGTTGTCTCAAGATAGGTAGACTATATTGTTGGCATTATGACATAGGTGTTGTCCTTGATGGCAACTCACTCAGATGACAGATCACAGTACAACAGGTTAACAACACAAAGTTACAGATCAGACTTCACAGAATGAAGAAAGAGAGGTATACGCAGGTTCACCATTGGCCAAGCCACGTATACACATGGGTTCACTGTATAACAAGTCGCGTATACGTACACATGCACTTTTACAAAAGGAAAAGTGCATACACCTTGGAAAACTAAGTTTTTGGTCCAAAGTATTTGGTCCATGGTATTTTGATCCATGGTATTGGTCCAAGGTATCGGGTCTGAGGTATTGACCCTAGGTATTTGGTCCAAGGTATTGGTCCTAAGTGGTTTTGGTCCATGGTATTGAGAAAGGCATACAAACTATAAAAGGATGAGAAGATTATTAGGCCAAGGGGTGCAAGTATCGAATATCTGATGAGGTGTGAGATATAATATGCAGGTTATTGGATTATGGTGTTGTGCTTGATCTGAACCTTAGGGTTTGATGAAGGATAAGATCTAATGATGTATCAGGATCTTAAGGCTTGAAGTGAATTATCTTTATGTGGTTTGAACATGTATTTGAATAACTGGCACATGTTGTAGTCTGTAAATATGATGATCTGGGTATGACTGAAGTCTAGAATAGTTGTAATGTTTAAATCATCATTTACAGATCTTTACACAGGTTCACTATAGAAAATGGGTGTATACATGTTGGTTATGCATATCAAAGCAGCGTATACGCTGGTTCGCTTTGAGGAAAGTGTGTACGCACGCAGTTTCGACACATGGAAGTAGCGTATACCTTATAAAATATTTTTTAGTTGCTTCTGTTTGCTGTTGCAGTGTTTTGGGTTCTGGTTACTGTATTCTGGTGACAACATTCTGAAAGATCAGATTGATGGGTTTTCAAAGCAATTGATTCAGTTTTGGTTGGTTCAAAAGGAGATTGGTTGATGCAGATATATTTGATGATTGAATGAGGTTGTTGATGGATCCAGACTGAAAATTTATGAAACGTGGTCCTTGGAAGAAAAGAGAAGGTTGTAGCCTTCTGTAGGCCGACACCTACGTACTAGTAAACATATTAGCTAGTACAAGAGCTAGGGGGTTGTAGCTCCCTTCCAGTAGAAGCTGGAGAATGAGAGAAGGTTGTAGCCTTCTGTAGGTAGAAGCTTGCGTACTGGTATAAGATTGCACCAGTACAAAAACTGTAAACATAATTTTCTTATTATTAAAAGAAGACAAAGACGATTGCAGCAGGTGGTTTTCACCCACATTGGGTTTCCACCTTACATCTTGGTGTTCATGTGTGTTTCTTATGTGTGATGCTTTATTCTGCTTTTACTGCACTGTCTAATGAATTCCTGATATACTGGTTAATGTTCAATGCATGATAATTTGGGTAAATCAAAAGATCTCTGCATATACGCTGGTTGCATTAAGTACAGTTGCATATACACACTAGTTCACTAAGCTGAATTAGCGTATACAAACTAGTTTTGAAAATTAAATTATTGATATGATAATATTGATTCACCCCCCCCCCCCCCCCCTCTCAGTATTATTTCCAACAATTGGTATCAGAGCAGGTCCTTCAGAAGAAGCTTGATCGCTTGAAGGAAGATCCATCATCATGAGCAATCAAGAAAGCGGGGGATCCATCAGACCGCCAATCTTTGATGGGAGCAACTTTGTTTATTGGAAGGTAAGAACTACAACCTATCTTCAATCACTTGGAACAGATATCTGCGAAATCGTGGAAGGAGGATATACATTTCCATCAACGATTCCTACAGATACAGCAGGTAAAAAGAAATATGAAACCAATGCCAAGGTTGTCAATACATTGTTGGGAAGTCTGTCACAATCAGAGTTTGTCAAGGTTATGCAACTCAAATCTGCGAAAGAAATATGGGACAAAATCGTTCTAAGCTACGAAGGAGACTCTCAGGTAAAATGTGCTAAATTGCAAACTCTCAGAATTCAATATGAAACTCTCAAGATGCATAATGATGAAAGTATAGCTAGTTACTTCTTACGTATAGATGAGGTTGTTAATTGCATGAAGAATCTGGGTGGAGATAAAGGAAGTTACCTTAGCTGAAAAAGTTTTAAGATCCTTGTCTGCTAAGTTTGAATCAAAAGTATCTGCCATAGAAGAAAAGCAAGATTTACAGACTATTACTATGACACAACTGCACAGAATATTAACTGCCTTTGAGATGAGAAAAGGAGGTCCATCAGATATGAGAGAAGCCACATTTAAAGCTTCAGAAAAAGGAAAACAAGAACTTGATGAATCAGGACATATTTCAGAAGAAGAAGAGGAAGTAAACTTTGTCAAGAAACTTCAACAAGGTTTTGGAAGATTCAGAGGTAAACTACCTTTCAAATGTTTTGTCTGTGGTAGAGTCGGTCATTATGCTGCTAAATGTCGTCATAAAGATAAATATGATAAAGGGAAGGAATCTACAAAATGGAATAGAAAACAAAGTGTAAGTAAAAAGAGCTACTATACTCATGAAGATAGCGATGGTTTATCAAATAGTGATGAAGATGAAAATAGTAATGACTATAGACTTCTGATGGCTTTTGAAGATGATGATTTTTTGGATGCTTTAGATGAAGATGACCTTTATGAAGAAATATATAAACTCAATTTTTTTTTAGAAGAAAAGAATATGATTATAGATACCTTGACATACCAACTTGCTGAAAGAGAAAAACACAATGAAAAACTAGAATGTGAAATTGTGGGTCTAAGAAAGGATCTTGAGAAAACAAAATCTCTCAATCTTAGATTTTCTAAAGGATCAGAAACCTTAAATGAAATTATCAAAGTGCAACGTTCTCCTTTGATAAAGACAGGTCTTGGATATACTGAAGAAGCATCTCAAGCATAGAAGTCGTCAACCTCCACTAAAAGCTATCTTGATGCAGCAAAGAGCAGTGAACAGTTTGACAATCGTCAGCAAAGGCATAAAGCAGACCACTAGGTAAATCAGGCTCAATTTACTTCAAGGATGAACAAAAGCCACAACCAACCTCAGGTAAATCGTACTCAATTTTCTTCAAAGATGAATATCAATAGAAACTACAATCACCAGGTCAGTAGATTTGATAATCGCAGGAACTTCTTTAATGGTCAATGTTTCTCATGTCATAATTTTGGACACAAAGTTGCTCAATGTGTTGCTTACAAAACCATCATGACTAGAGAAGCACGAAATCAAAGGAATGTGACAGGGATCAAGAAAAGTTCCTATAATAAATTTTCTCTTCTTGAAAATGAAATAGAATGCTCAATCTGTAACAACTTTGGCCATGAAGAATCTGAATGCAGGAGTAAATTTCAGAAAATATCTCAAAAGGAGCAAACTCCATTAAATCCCAAAATATGGAGAAAGAAAAAACTGCAAACAGAAAGATGTGGTATAGCCTTGTATGTAGAAGGACAAAAAAACTAGTGGTACATCGACAGTGGATGCTCAAAACACATGACAGGTGACAAAGAAAAATTACACTCATATAATGCCTTAGAAAAGGAAAAGAGTGTCTCATTTGGAAACGACACTCTTGCTATCATAAAAGGTAAAGGCTTTGTTTTCTTGAAGGAAAAAGTTAAAGCTAGGAATGTTATGTATGTTGATGGCTTAAAGCATAACCCGTTGAGTTTGAGTCAAACGTGTGATCAAGGAAATGAAGTAGTGTTTCGATCAAATGGATGTGCTGTTCGTGAGCTTGATATAGGAGAAACCGTGATTAAAGGTACAAGAACTCCAAACAACCTATACACACTCAAGGGAGGACAACAACAGTGCTATCTAAGCAAAAATGATGAAAACTGGCTATGGCACAAAAGATTGGGACATCTAAGCTTTTCTCAAATAAGAAAAACATGCAGATTCCATGTTGTTCATGATCTTCCAGATATCGACATTCCTGAAAATACTATATGCAAATCATGTCAATTCGGTAAGCAAACTAGATCTAAATTCATTGAAAAGGAAGGGTCAGCTAGTAAGCCTCTTGAACTTGTTCATACTGATTTATGTGGACCATCAAGGAAAAAGTCACCTCGTGGAGAAGAATACTTTATATTGTTCATTGATGACCTTTCCAGAATGTGTTGGATAGGTCTTCTAATGCATAAAGATGAAGCATTTGAAAAGTTCAAAGCCTTCAAAGCTTTGGTTGAAAATGGATCAAATCGAAAAATCAAATGTCTCAGATCTGATCGAGGAGAGAAATTTACCTCGGATGAATTCTTTGACTTTTGTGAACAACATGGAATAAAAGGGCAGTTCTCTACTGCAAGGACTCCTCACCAAACTGGAATAGTAGAAAGAATGAATAGAATTGTTCAAAAAATGGCTCGTGCTATGCTAGATGAATCTGGAACTCTTGTAACCTTCTGGGGTGAAGCTGCATTCGCCGCCGTCACTATTCTCAGCCAAGAAAATGTTCGAGTAAACAACACTCAAACTCCACATGAACTTTGGTATGGTAAGACTCCTATTGTAAAATACTTCAAAGTTTTTGGAAGCAAATGTTACATCAAAAGGACTGATGAAAAACTTCGTAATTTTGAACCTAGAGCAAATGAAGGTATTCTTCTTGGCTACTCTTCCCGAAGTAAAGGATATAAATGTTATAATAAAAGACTTGGGAAAATTATTGAAAGTATTGATGTTGTAGTTGATGAAGCATGCAAAAATCCAAAACAAATAAAAACCGAAGATTATGACAATGAAGAAGATGAGGATCATTTTCCCACATCAAATCACACTGATTCTGAAGAAGAAACCAATGAAGCACCAAAGGAAGAGATAATGATAGAAGAAAAGACTCCGTCCAGGTATGTTCAGAAAAATCATCCAGAAACTCAAATTTTAGGGGGAAAAGGGGCAGGTGTGCAGACAAGAAGAACTATTGCCGAAGCCTCAAGCTATCTAGCATTACTATCTTCCATTGAACCTCAAAATGTAAATGAAGCATGCAAAGATGAATGTTGGGTCAAGGCCATCAATGAAGAACTTGAGCAAATTGAAAGGAATAATATTTGGGAATTAGTTCCTAGACCTCATGGTAAGAATTGCATAGGAACTAAATGGATATTCAAAAACAAGCTGAATGAAAATGGAGAAGTTATTAGAAACAAGGCCAGACTTGTTTGCAAAGGGTATGCTCAACAAGAAGGCTTAGATTTTGAAGAAACTTTTGCACCTATTTCTAGACTTGAATCCATAAGAATGTTTCTAACTCTTTCTAGTTTTCAGAAATTCAAAGTATATCAAATGGATGTAAAATCTGCATTTCTTAATGGAGACCTAGAAGAAGAAGTCTATATTGAACAAACAGAAGGATTCATTCTTGGAAATGATGCAAAACTTGTATGCAAAATTAGAAAGGCTCTCTATGGTCTAAAACAGGCTCCAAGGGCCTCGTATTACCGTCTTGACAAATATCTCCACCAACAAGGTTTTTCAAAGGGGTCAGTAGATAACAATCTATATACAAAGATTGACACTCGTAAATTGCTAATAATTGTTGTTGATATCATTTTTGGTAGCAATGAAGAATCCATAAGTCAGAATTTTGCTTCAGTAATGTAGCAAGAATTTGAAATGTCCTTGCTTGGTGAGCTTACCTACTTTCTTGGTCTACAAGTTCAACAAAATAAAGATGGTTTTTTCTCTCACAAACCAAATATCTCAAACAGATCCTGAAAAAGTACAACATAGAAGATTCTAAACCAGTATGTACCCCAATAGTAACAGGATGCAATCTCAGCTCAAATGATGAATCAACAACGGTACATCAACCAACTTACAGATCCATAATTGGCAATCTGCTTTATCTAACAGGTACCCGACCTAACATCATGCATGCAATAGGAATAGTTGGAAGGTTCCAAGAAAATCTAAAGGAGTCACACCTTCAAGCAGTCAAAAGGATTTTCAAATATCTTCAAGGAACACGAAACTTTGGTTTATGGTATCCTAGAGATATAGATCTTACACTTCATGCATATACAGATGCAGATTGGGTAGGAAGTGTTGATGACAGAAAAAGCACTAGTGGTGGTGCATTCTATATGGGTTCCAGGTTAGTGTCTTGGTTCAGCAAGAAACAAAGTTCAATTGCATTATCTACAGCTGAAGCAAAATATGTGGTTGTTGAATCTCGCTGAACACAACTACTTTGGATGATGCAAACCTTGCAAGACATTCAGATCACATGTACTCCACCCATCTCCATTCTATGTGATAATACAAGTGCCATCAATATTTCAAAGAATCCAGTCATGCACTCCAAAACCAATCACATACCCATCAAATATCATTTTCTACGAGAAAAAAGTGCTTGAACAAAAGGTCAAATTGGAGTATGTTCCCTCCAAAGAATAGGTTGCTGATATATTCACTAAACCACTGCCCAGAGAGACATTTGAATATCTCAGACAAAAGCTGGGAGTAGTTGCTGCATCATCCTGCTGTTAAATCCTATCTTCTTCAGAGAAAGGTGGTTATACACGAGTTTCATGAAGCGTAGTGATGTACATACGCTGGTTTCTATGGGTACAGTCACGTATATGTTGGTTTGAGGAAAAGCAGTGGGCCAAACTCAAGAGAAAGGGGTTTGATATGGTTTAGTGAATTATCTGCTTTGCCTGATGGTGGTTACAATCTGTTGATGACATGTGGAAATATGTTGGCTCTCATAAGTTGTTGATAACTTGATATATATCTGATTGATGATGATGCCTTGATAACTCTTCTGATATATGAAATGATTAGATCTGACAATGAACATCTAGCATAGGTTCAGGGGGAGCATATGCGTCTAATAATGCATTGTTGGCATTATCTTAGAAGATCTTGGTACAGATCCACATAGTTGTTTTTGATTTAGGTGGAACAAGTTCAAGGGGAGAACATGGTTGCTGGTCTGGATGCTGATTGACAGATGCTGCTGATGATAGTTTTTGATGACTATCATGGTCTTGTTTAAGATATTTGGTCTCTATTATATATGTCATGTATATTATTTAATGTAAAGGTCATGAAAAGACCTAATTTGTAACCCCACTATGCATGGGACGGATGATGTAATGTTTCTTGTATAAACAATTGGTATATCCCCACTTGGTTGGGTGGATGAGTCAAATTTGGTATATCCCCATTTGATTGGGAGATGGATGTATGTATGAGTCTTTGGTGATAGGAAGGTCATTGGTGATGTATGTATAGAGTCATGTTATCTTTTTGCAGACCTTGCTTGTGCTTAGGGGGAGCATGGACTCGATCATAGGAGCTCAATCAACACACTTCAACATATCAGAGAATTCAACATGTACTCAGGGGGAGCATGACCCTTTGCACTTGATGACAAAGGGGGAGAGTGACTTGGTGTTGCCATCAAGTCCAAAGGGGGAGATTGACGGCATTATGACACAAGTATTGTCCTTGATGGCAACTCACTCAAATGACAGATCACAGTACAACAGGTTAACAACACAGAGTTACAGATCAGACTTCACAGAATGAAGAAAGAGAGGTATACGCAGGTTCACCATTGGCCAAGCTGCGTATACACATGGTTTCACTGTATAACAAGTCGCGTATACGTACACACACACTTTCACAAAAGGAAAAGCGCATACACCTTGGAAAACTAAGTTTTTGGTCCGAAGTATTTGGTCCATGGTATTGGTCTAAGGTATCGGGTCCGAGGTATTGACCCTAGGTATTTGGTCCAAGGTATTGGTCCTAAGTGGTTTTGGTCCATGGTATTGAGAAAGGCATACAAACTATAAAAGGAGGAGAAGACCATTAGGCCAAGGGGTGAAAGTATCGAATATCTGATGAAGTGTGAGATCTAATATGTAGGTTATTGGCTTATGGTGTTGTGCTTGATCTGAACTAAGGATGAACCTTAACGTTTGATGAAGGATAAGATCTAATGATGTATCAGGATCTTAAGGCTTGAAGTGAATTATCTTTATGTGGTTTGATCATGTATCTGAATAACTGGTGCATGTTGTAGTCTGTAAATATGATGATCTGGGTATGGCTGAAGTTTGGAATAGTTGTAATGTTTAAATCATAATTTACAGATTTGTATGCAGGTTCACTTTAGAAAAGGGGCGTATACATGTAGGTTCTGCATATCAAAGCAGCGTATACACTGGTTCGCTTTGAGGAAAGCGCGTACACATGCAGGTTTGACACATGGAAGTAGCGTATACCTTATAAAATATGTTTTAGTTGCTTGTATTTGTTGTTGTAGTGTTTTAGGTTCTGGCTTGGGTTATGGTTACTGTATTCTAGTGACAAAATTCTGAAAGATTAGATTGATTCGGTTGTGGTTGGTTCAAAAGGAGATTGGTTGATGCAGATATATTTGATGATTGAATGATGTTGTTGATGGATCCAGTTTGAAAATTTATGAAACATTGTCCCTGGAAGAAAAGAGAAGGTTATAGCCTTCTGTAGGCCAACACCTACGTACTAGTAAACATATCAGTGAGTACAAGAGCTAGGGGGTTGTAGCTCCCTTCCAGCAGAAGCTGGAGAATGAGAGAAGGTTGTAGCCTCCTGCAAGTAGAAGCTTGCGTACCGGTATAACACTGCACCAGTACAAAAATTGTAAACATAATTCTCTTATTATTAAAAGAAGACAGAGACGATTGCAGCAGGTGGTTTTCACCTTACATCTTGGTGTTCATGTGTGTTGCTTATGTGTGATGCTTTATTCTGATTTTACGGCACTCTCTAATGAATTCCCGATATACTGGTTAATGTTCAATGCATGATAATTTGGGTAAATCAAAAGATCTTTGCATATACGATGGTTGCATTAAGTACAGTTACGTATACACGCTAGTTCACTAAGTTGAAGTAGCATATACAAATTAGTTTTGAAAATTAAATTATTGATCTGATAACACTGATTCACCCCCCCCTGTCAATATTATTTCCAACATATATTAGACACACAATCACTTGGTTGAGAGAATACCTCAACCACACACCAATCTAGGAAACATTTATATCTTAACAACTCCTAAGGAATAGGAACAGACTCCTTTACATAGAAATACTCACAATGATACAAGTAGGAATTATATTTCCAAGTAGAAATACTACTATATGGATCCAAATTTCTCTATAATCTTAAGAAACTCTTGATAATATTAAGCTAGATCTAATGCAGAATAATTGCCAAATATAGGCATCTCCATTGAAGATTTTTCATAGTAGAAAGAAGACCATTGAGGAGGATTGTGTAAGTTATCTACATCTAAGTAAAATGTTACCATTGTAAATGGAACCTTGCAAATAGGAAGGTCAAGAGTAACTCCAAGGGTTAAAAGATCAAATCCAACATAATCTTCTGTAGCACTTGATTCATTGCATAGATTGGAATTCCTTTCACTACTTTGTAATCAATGATAGAACCATATCTATGGAATTCCTTTCACGACTTTGTAATCGTTGATAGAACCATTGTTAGACATCCTCTTGTTTGACTTTTGCTTCTTCTTTTTTGCCAATATATTAACCACATGTATAACATTTAAGGCCCGAAGATTAAGTTAAAGGAGAAGCTCCCTAGTGGTTGTGTCAATTATCTCTCTCATGTAGGCTATTTTCTTGATGCTTAGATGAACACTTTGGTACTAAGTATGCCTCCAAACTCTTTTTAAAGCATTCAACATGTGCACATTTTTTCATGGAGGATTTTTCTTACATTTTTATTTTTACTCTCGTACTAAGTATGCCTCCAAACTCTTTTTAAAGCATTCAACATGTGCACATTTTTTCATGGAGGATTTTTCTTACATTTTTACTTTTACTGCAACTACAAGATTTTTCTTACATTTTTACTTTAACAGCACCTATCATATGGTATTATCATATTTTTATAGAGTAAATTCAATGCTTTTATTTTTGAAGTTGAAGTCTAAGGCATGTCTTGTTCCAGTTGCAATGAATATGAAAGTAGTAGTTTGAAGTCTAAGGTCTATCATGCTCTAATTGTAATGAGTAAGAAAGAAATAGGGTGAACTTGGTAGATTTTGGGTTTTTTTTAAATTCAAAATTCAATTAGAATTTGGAGAAATGAAAATTTTATATTGTTGAATTGATATAATTTAAATATATTTTTTTAAAATTAAATGTATTTTTATATTTAAAATTATAATTCAAATGATAAAACACATAATAATCTTATAAAAAATTATATCACCACATTCCAATTAAAAGAGACTAGTGCATTATTTAAAAAAACACCAAATACATTAAGATGCATGTTACTAATAACATACAGTTCTTATCATTTTTTATCTCTACATTTGTTTTGCAAAATGCTTTGATATTGTAATTTCCTTTCACAAGGCTTTATGTTATTGCTTAGAGTGTCATTTAACTTAATTGAATTTGTGATAAGGGTATAATTTTTGCAGACAACTCTTAGTACTATTTTATTTTTATTTTTCAATGAAACCAAATTAAAATCCATTTTACTAATTTATTTATTTTTTTAGTTTTGATTTCAATTTTCCAACTTATAGAATCAGCAAAAGTACCACCACTTACACTTCATCAATACCACTACCTACACTTGCGAATTGAATTTGGCCCATGAATATAATATTTACAATGCTATGCTCCTGCATCAAAAACTCATGCTGCATAGGTAGAGAAGACCGCATACCACAACCAAAATGGAACTTTAAATTCACCATATGCTAGATTTATGTCTTCCATTTAGTCAATCCTACACCATATTTGGATCAATGCATGAACTTGACAACCAATATTTCCAACGCTATAGACTAATTAATACTCCCTAAGGACAGATGCATGGCCATGCATCCATTGACCCATCCATCTACATCTTACCTATTCACATCTTGTACCCTGTACTTACCCATTCAATCACATTCAACGTAGATATATTGAAATATTCGTGAATATGAAACACCACCACATTTTCCTCTCCTCCTTGATTTACTCCAACCCACTGTATATTAATGATCTAGTTTTCTATCCAGAGCTTGTTGTTGTAGTCCGTGTTGTTGTTAAGGAGGTTGTTGTTCGAAGAAGATGAGGCATTGATACAAAGTTGGGCTCTCTATTATTGACAAAATCCAAGCCGAGTAGGGTGCACATTTTAGGTTTTTTGTCGCTTCTCTTGACCTTTAGGTAGGCTTGTGCCCACTTTTATATTATCTGGCCATGCATTTTTTTTGTTTATTTAAGCTGCATTTTCCTAAAAAATAAGTTGAACATTAGGAAATTTGCAGAATACCTCCAAGTCAAAAAATTTAGATATGATCTCTAAATAAAATATATTGAATTTAAAAGGAAACCAAATAGCACCATAGTGCACAGGAAATACCTGAACAGGTGGCTTTCCTTTACCACAAAAGATTCCTGCAATCAAAATGGATAGGGGGGTAATCCTCTTCAAAGCTATTGTAGAGTCTCTACTTTACACCTTATCCTCCATCATTACCTACTGTTTTCATCACTTTCCTCTCTCTTTTGCCTCATTTTCCACCCAGATCATTACATTAGTTGTCATTAAACATGATCAAGTGAGCTTTGCTAATGGGTAATTGTTTTGTTTATTTTTTGACATATTTGCAGGCATTCCGCAGCCTTCTGCTGATTCCGCAGCCATCTGCTGATTCCGCTGCCATCTGATGATCCCGCAGCCATTTTGTTGATTTCAAGGTTCCACGTGCTATTTTGCAGAACGAGCCACGTGGGCATGTTGGAATATACGTGCTCGAGGTTCCTGTGCCATCAGTTCAGCCGGCCACGTCATCTGTACCACCGGTCAAAGGGGGTCAAGTTACGGTCAAATAAAGGCAGCTTAACGTTGATATGTAAGCTGTTTGATCACGTCGGTGGAAAAGGTGACTTATCCGTGTTTTGAAAGCCGTGGGGGACATGATCTAATGCTAGATTCATTGCCCATATCGACCAGGACCTCCAGCTCGACCATGAAGCCTATGACGTGTTAACTGCACCTTTAATACGCATGACAGTCAGTTTATTTTCTGTTTTATGCTTTACGTATTAGGCCATCTTGCAGATGCCTATATATACTTGCGTCTGCGTACGCTTATGTTAACTTTTAGATGCTGTAGTTTATGAACTTGTGAGAATTTTGGCACGTTTTTGAACTCTGTTTTTATAAGAGTTGTTCCAGCACTTTTTGACTATGTATTTCTGCATATAAAGTAATGGAAACAGTGTTGTTTTGAAGTTTTAAGAGCATCTGAGTTTTCTGTGGATGATATGAATGGAGGGCCCCTGTTCGTATTAGCCTTGTAAAGTATTTCATGTTTATACTTCTGTAATTTCCTTATTTTACATATAGAATTTCCTTTCTTGAGTTATGTACAGCTTGATTTCTTTTCATTGCTGCAACCATTATTTTCACTGATCAGATTTGCTTCTTTGCAGGTTTTTACCCGGGATTGAGTGTGTTGTGTTTGCTTTAATATCTGATGGTAGTTGCAGTTGTCTTGTTCATAATGCTGCCCTTTTTACTCTGTTTTCTAGATTAGTTTTAGCTTAGTTTTAAAAGTTGGATGCTAACTAATTTATGCTCTCTTTATCATGAATGGCTTATCTTTCAAGAGAACAGAACACTAATTAATTGCTGCTTGTCTTTGAGTAGTCTTGGCTTGTGACACTAATACTTTTTCCACTTGTTACACATAATCACATATGTAGGAAGCAGTATGATGGAAAAGGCTTAGTAGTGTTACAATTTGTCAATTAGAGTTTTTATCAAATCTTGGATTTGTCTTCAGCTACCTCCTAATCGTGTTTTACGCAGTACTATGTGGTAGAAGCAGGGAGTTAGGAAGAGATAACCATTATCATCAATCCTTGAAGTGATTTTCTTGTTTCTTTTATTTGCAGCAATATGGATAGAGACTAATGCCATTAGAACGTGGTCATTGACTTTCAAGTCATTTCAATTTATTCATTTCTTTCAAGTTCTTTTCCTTTACAAATTCAGCAAGTAATTAGAAATCACCAATCACACACTTTCACTCATCTAGAACTCACTTTTCACACACTTGCACTCATCTGTCTATAATCATCACTCCACCTTAGGAAGATAAGTTAACCATAAACAACCCCCCAAACGACAAAAGCTCTAAGAAAGTTGCTTAAGTACATATAGTACACCCTCACTTCATCAGCTTACGAGCCCCGGGTTGACAATTAATGACATCAATTTAGGAACACTAAATTGACTAAACATTTTGGCGCCGTTGCCGGGGAAGTGAAATTAAGTAGCCATACTTAGAGAAAAAAAATATAAAAATTTCAAGCAAAGAAGTTAATAACCTATCCAAGTATGCTCTCCTCTTGCACTTCAAAGTGATCTGGAGGATCAGAAAGGAGAAAGTTATTGATTTAGTAGTTTCTTGAGTATGCTCTCTTCTTGCACCTAGAGTGAACTGGAAGATCAGAAAAAGAACTATTAACTTGACTTGAAGGAAAAAATAAAAATGACATGCATAGAGCTAGAGATTATAGAGGACGGTTTTTAGCTAGAGCTCGAAGTTCAATTTTTACAAGTCCATCTGCTTCAAGGGATAGACAAGAGACACCTCCCTTATCTCCAACCGAAACTCCTAGTCCTAGAATTCCTGGAATTCAAGAGCCAAGAGTTGACTCTCCTACACCTTCTATTGAGTTTGAACCAGGAAGAGACTCTTCTCTTTCTCCTACAGGAAGACCAATTGTAATTGAGGAATTGGAATCATCTGAAGAAGAAGGAGAAATCTCTTCTCATTCACCTTTTGTAGAGGAACCAGAAGATTTTGAAATCCCTAGGAGAATCATCATGGCAGAGGAAGAAGGTAGAGGTAGAGGTAGAGGTAGAGGAGGAGGAAATAACAATAACAATAATGGAGGTAGAGGTCCCATTGGAGGAGGAAATAGAAATGGTGATAATTCATTTGGGTTTCCCATTGTTGATGAGGATTCCCGAGCCACTATGAAAAACATATCACCATCTGTCCTCCCTAACTTCCATGGGTTAAGGACTGAGGACCCTGAAACATTCTTATTTGAGTTTGAAGTGGTGTGTCGAACTTATGACTACCTGGATGACTCTCATAAACTCAAGTTGTTCCCTTCAACACTGAAGGATCAAGCCTTGAAATGGTTCATGGGGTTACTCACTCAATCCATTAGGACTTGGGATGAGATGAAACAGACATTTTTGGATAGGTATTTAGACTATTGCATGCCTACTAATCACAAGTACGAGGTTTTTAAAATGGTACAAAAAGAAGATGAGAGTCTAGAAGATTTACTTGAAAGATTTCAATATAACTTAAAAAGAGCAAAAATGAACACTTTGGATGAAGAGACCTTAAAAGCCCTCTTATTAAAAGCCATCAGGGATGAATGGATAGACATCTTAAACATGATGGGGAAAGGGGATATTTCTCAACTTTCTCTCAATGACATAGCAGAACTTTGTATCCATCTCTCAAGGGGCAAATCAAAAACTCAAAGGGGGCCTAGAGATCCTTCTCTCCTTAGGGCGAATAAATCTGCAACAGGATCAGTGAGTAGGGCTGAAATCGGCAGTATGCTTGATGAATTTAAAACTGACATCTTAGGGAGTCTTAGTGAACAACTTGATACCCTTAAGATTCACAATAAACAAAAAGCAGAAGCTGAGGCTTTGGCTATCTTTTGCCCGAAATGTAGAAAGAAACATGCTTTAAGGGAATGTCCCTTAGATGCACACGTTGTAGAAACATGTGTAATTTGCTCAGAAACTCATGAGACCAAGGACTGTCCTTCAATCCCTGGCCTCAAAGCAGTCTTTCAAGAGGATCCAGATACACTTGAATCTCTCTGTTTTATTGCAAGGAGACCTTGGCAAGGACAACAGAATCAAGGGTTTAACAACTCTATGAATTCTCAATCCCAACCAAGTTGGAATCCTTGGCAACAACCTTGGCCTCAACCTCAAAATGCTTTCCAAGCATGGATGCAAAGCATGAAAAATCCCTATGGGAGGTTTGCTCAATTCTATCAATACCCTCCATCATTTCAGAATCAGAAAACTCCCCAACTTCCAAACCAAGGTCAACAACTATCATTGCCATACCCTCAACAACAACAACCTCCTCCACAAAATCAAAAATCACAATTAGCACTTCAATCCCAGCAGAAATCTAATCAACTTCCCTCTCAGCCATTACCAAATCCAAATAATAGGAACCCTCAAAATGCTTACATGATGGAAGGTCAACCATTCCCTACCTATATGGTTGTTCCTCTTAATGAAGTACAACTTAGATCAGGTAGAATCCTAGATCAACCTTCCACAAGTGTTCAACAACCAAGCATTTCTGAGGAGGAATCTCTCAAAGTCAATAAAGGTTCTGAAGTATCACTTCAAAACCAAAATACCCAAAAATAAAAAGAAAAAGAATCAATCTCTACAACTCCCCTAGTTGAGAAACCTACACCTGCAGCTACACCTCCCTTTCCTGAAAGATTGCAAATTGATAAAGGGGTGGAAAAGCAGATATGGGTGCCTGACTATAACTTCCTAGATGAATTGAAGAATGTATGTATCAAGATCCCTTTGTTACAAGCCATTAAGGAAATTCCCATTCTAGCGAAGACAATAAAGGAGTTGAGTTTGAAGAAAACAGTAAAAAGAACCAGAGATACTAAAAGGATACATCTAGTTGGAAAAATTGTAGACATAATGATGGGTAAGATTACCATGCAAAAGTATGTAGATCCCGGCAGCCCTATTGTCAAAACTCATATCAATGGGGTTGAAATCCCAAATACTCTGATTGACTTAGGGGCCGCGATCAACATCATGAGTAGACAGACCATGGATCAGTTAAAGCTTCCTAACCTTCTCTTTACACCTACCTTGCTGCAGCTTGCAGATAGATCAATCATTAAACCTGATGGTGTATTGGAAGATATTCCAGTCTCTCTAGATTCTTGGGAATATCCAGTTGATTTTATGATTTTAACTCCCAAGAACAATCTAGGAGGACATCCTCTTATTTTAGGAAGACCTTGGCTGGCCACAGCTGATGCTTTCATAAGCTGTAGGTCTGGAGACATGTATATATCAGATGGTAATTCCACCAATAAATTCAACTTGTATCCCCCAGCAAAAGCTATAACAGAAATAGGAGAAGATGAATGGGTAGAGGATGAAGATACTATACAACCAGTTTTAACCATCTCTGAGATCAGTGAGGATAGTCAAATTCTAAATACATTAGAAAATTTTGAAGTATCTTTAGAATATGACTCTGAACATTTTCAGATAGACGCAGACATTGAATATCTCTCCTCTAGACAAATGTCTCTCTTCTCAATGGAAGAGTTTGGTAGTTCTACAGTTGAAATCCTCCCAGGAAAAACATTGAACATTAACAAAAACTTGGGAAGACCACAACAAGAAGAATTAACTAAACTGTTGCAAAAACATTCCACTGCCTTTGCATGGGAATACACTGACATGAAAGGAATCGATCCTAAGACTTGTATTCATCACATCTACATTGAAGAGAATAGAAGGCCTATTAGGCAACCACAAAGAAGGATGAATCCAAATCTTAGGGAAATCGTGAAAGAAGAACTCCAGAAATTGCTCAAGGTAAACTTCATTTACCCCATTTCAGATAGCCAATGGGTTTCTCCCTTGGTTATAGTGCCAAAAAAGAATGGTAAATGGAGAGTTTGCATTGATTATCGAGAATTGAACAAGTCAACCTTAAAGGATCATTTTCCTTTACCTTTTATTGATCAGGTACTAGACACTTTAGCGGGTAAAAAGTATTTCTCATTCTTGGATGGTTTTAGTGGGTACAATCAAATTCAGGTAGCACCTGAAGATCAAGACAAAACCACATTTACTTGTCCTTGGGGAACTTTTGCCTACCGAGTACTCCCTTTTGGATTGTGCAATGCACCTGCTACATTTCAAAGGGCTGTATTAGGAATCTTTTCAGATCTGATTCATGATTGTGTAGAGGTATACATGGACGATTTCACAGTTTATGGTAATACATTTGAAGAAGCTTTGGAAAATTTGGAAAAAGTACTGGTAAGATGTAAGGAAACAAATCTTTCTTTAAGTCATGAAAAGTGTTTTATGATGTTTACTGAAGGGATTGTTTTCGGACATCATATTTCAGGAGATGGAATTAAGGTTGATAAATCCAAAGTTGAAGTCATCTCTAAGTTACCTGTTCCAAATTGCCAAAAGGATGTTAGAAGTTTTCTTGGGTTTACTGGGTATTATAGAAGATTTATTAAAAACTTCACTAGGATAGCATCCCCTCTTTTCAAATTGCTTACCAAGGACTGTGAGTTTAAATGGGATCCTGAGTGTCAATCTGCCTTTGAAGCTTTAAAGTCTAGAATATCTGAAGCACCCATCTTAAGGGGACCAAATTGGAAACTCCCTTTTCAAATCTCTACTGATGCTTCAGATACAGCTCTAGGAGCTGTTTTGGGACAAAAGGATTTGATCCCTTATGCCATTTATTACACAAGTAAGAATTTGACTCCTACTGAGTTAAATTATACTGTTACAGAAAAAGAGTTCTTAGCTGTGGTACATGCAATTAACAAGTTTAGACATTACATAACCGACTATGAAACCTTTGTCCATACTGATCACTCTGCCATAAGATACTTAATGAACAAACCTGTCACTAATGGTAGAGTTACAAGATGGCTTTTACTCTTGCAAGAATTCAACATCACTGTGTTAGATAGACCTGGAAAGCAAAACACAGTAGCTGATTTCTTGTCTAGAATCGAAAACATTAATGAGGATTCTCCAGTAGAAGATAAGTTTCCAGATGAATACTTGTTTGCAGTGACTACCAAGACTCCTTGGTATGCAGATATGGCTAATTATCTTGTTACAGGGAAGCTTCCTCTACACTTATTTCCTAATGAGAAAAGGAAAATCATTCGGGAGAGTTCACATTATTTTTGGATTTCTAATGAATTGTTCAAAACAGGGCCAGATTGTATAATCAGAAGGTGTGTTCGGGAAGATGAAATGCCTGACATCCTTAAGGCATGTCATGATGAACCATGCGGCGGGCACTTTGCGGACAAGAGGATAGCCTATAAAATCCTTTCTCTAGGATATTATTGGCCTTCTCTCTTTAAAGATGCAAAGCAGTATGTTAAAAGGTGTGATAGCTGCCAAAGAGTTGGGAAACCAACTCCTTCAAATGAAATGCCTCTACAGCCTCAGGTATGCATCGAACCCTTTGAGAAATGGGCTCTAGATTTCGTTGGACCAATTAATCCACCATCAAAGCAAAAGAAATATATACTGGTTTGTACTGATTATGTTACTAAGTGGGTAGAAGCAAAAGCATTGCCTTCTGCCACTGAAAATTCAGTTGTTCAATTTCTTTTTGAGGATATCTTCACTCGTTTTGGTGTCCCAAGGGAAATTGTGACAGATCAAGGCAGCCAGTTTACATCTAATTTGATGGAGAAGCTGATGGAGGAATATAAGATCAAGCACAGAACATCTACTCCCTACCATCCGCAATCCAATGGTCAAGTGGAATCTACCAATAAAGTTCTTGAAGGCATTATCACCAAGACTGTTCATCTTCATAGAAGAGATTGGGCGGAAAGGCTCCCTGAAGCCTTATGGGCCTATAGGACTACATGGAAGAACACCACAGGACATTCTCCCTATGAACTTGTTTATGGGAAGGAAGTCCTGCTTCCTATTGAGTTCCAAATCAAGACCTTCAAGATGGCAGTTCAGTTGGGAATAAGCCTCTCAGAAGCTCAAAGACACAGAATGGACCAGCTAAATGAGCTAGATGAAATAAGACAAGATGCAATTCTAAGGACCGATCTAGTTCAGCACCAAAGATCTAAATGGCATGATCGTCATATCAAGGAAAGAAAGTTTCAGAAAGGAGATTGGGCTCTATTGTTTGATTCAAAATTCAAAGACTTCAAAGGAAAGTTTCAAACTCATTGGCTTGGGCCATATGAGATTGATGAAGTCTTTAGCAATGGAGCAGTTCGAGTAAAAACTATCGATGAATTTCATACTCCTCTCATTGTGAATGGCCACCGCTTGAAAATCTACCAGAAGCCATTCTCAAAAGAAGAGTTTGTCAAATTGTTCAAGGAAGATTCTGCAATCAGGCTGGTGGAGAAGGATTCTTCTCCTCCATCAGCCTAAAGCTTTAGTTTTTGAAAAAAAAAAAAAAGAAAAAGAAAAAAAAAGAATAAATGTATGAGCCTAAAAACGAATCTCTGATTGGCAGTCTCATACAGAAAACCTGAGGTGAAAATCAGGGTCACCTGACACCTCATGTTTTCTAAAAAAAAAAATCTCTTTCTTCCCTTATTTCATTTCATTTCATCATCACTACCATTTCATCCACCATTTCATTCATTTTCCACTCCACCTCATTTTTTTCATTCATCCATCCACCCACTACATTCCATTCCATCAATAAAGTCATTTTTAGATAGTTAAAAGTTGTTTTTGTGCAGTCGGAGGTTACTACTGCAGATTCCGCAGCCATCTGAAGATTCTGCAGCCATCTAACGATTCCGTAGCTCTCTGCACCTGCATAAAAAAAAAACACACAGTCTGTTTGAAATTTCTTTACAGCTCAGTAGTCATCAATAATAAATGGAAAATAGTCATGCAAAAAAATCAGTGAAGGGTTAGTGGCAAGTCATCAAAGGCAAATCTAAGCGGGAATCTGAGGTATGGTTCAAATCCTAAGCTTACAGTTATTTCGTTATGCAAAGTTCTCTAGGTTATGTTTCTTGTCACTAAGTGTAATGATTACCAGTCATGCGACCATATACCCACGTATCATCCACGACTATCAGTCCTTGATTACCACGATTTTGAATTTCACTTGTGGCTGCTTCTTCCATTAAGATCCCGTACCTAGGTGACGTAACCTAATGTACTACGTCTCTAGATGACATAACTCACGCAGCCAAGTGTAACTCAGAGACCGAAACCTACGGACATAGCCGTTTCCATTCATTATTCCATAACCCTTCTACCCTCTTACGCTCATATCATTTCACTCCCATTTCCACTCACATGTTTCATTCCATCTACGCTGCTACCATTCACCACACTCTGTTATGCTGTGCTCACTACGTTGCTGCCATTCACCATACTCTGTTTTTCCTCTCCACTAATTCTAAACACCAGTGGAGGTCTGTTACGGCCGTATCCAGAGCTAAAGCCATAATCCACTGTGTTGAGGCCATAAATCCACCAAGTCAAGGCCACTTTAAAGCCGAGTTTCAAAACAGAGCCGTGAATTCACTGTGTAAGACCCTTGTTGAAGCCGTGTTCCAAAACAGAGCCGTGAATTTACTGTGTAAAACCCTTGTTGAAGCCGTGTTCTGGAACAAAGCCGTGAATTGACTGTGTAAAGCCGTTTTTAAGCCGTGTTTTAAATAAGAACAGAGCCTTAAAGAGCCAATGGGGAAGCTTTTGAGGGCAGAACCGGAAGGTTCAAAGTTTTTGGAGGGTTATCCTCAGGTCAAAGAGGCATTACAAAAGGCAAATTGGTTACAATGCGTACAAAAGTTCAAAGGCTACCATAAGGAGGCTACAAAGGCCTTTGCAAGGTCCTTCAGAGAAAAAGATAATCACGTGGAGATAGGGGACTTACAATTCACAGTCAATGAAAGCAGCATAGCACAAGCTACCTCACTTCCACAGACCGGAGAAAGGTGGTTTAAGAACCGGGCAGTTCAAGATCAGCAGTGGAAACAAATTTTAAAAAACCCAGGTATGGACACCAGTATCTTTACCAAAGGGATTCCTGTTTCTTATGTTAAGGAGGAGTGGACCACTTTACTCTTGTTAGTACAAAAATTTTTCACTTGTGAAGGAAGATTTGGGGTCTTATATGTTTATCATGCAAAGGTTATGATGCATTTTCTAGGAGATGATATTAACCTCCCTTACTTTCTATTTTCAAGTCTTAAGAAAATGTGTGCAATGGTCCAAAAGAACCCCAGAAATGTTGAAGCACATTTATGTCATCACGGTCTTGTGAAATTGCTGGTTGAGGAACAATTAAAATCAAAAAGAGACACATGGGAGAAGTTTCTCATAAGAAATCATTTTCAAGAATTAGGAGAAACTTCTGGAGGATCCCCTCAAGTGCCAAAAAGAAGTAGAAGAAAAAGAGGAGAGGGGGTTAACCAAGAAACCACTGCCCAAACAGAAACTATTGTTCCTGATACTACTATGCCTGAAACAACTGCCCAAGAGGAAACTGTTCAAGACCAGTTTGATGAGGAAACTGATATACAGCATCCTGAACAGGATATTGATCCTGGATTTACTGAAGATGATAACCAAGCAGCCCAAGGAATTATCTCTGAAACTCTTTCAGAACTTGCTCAAGAAATTGCTCAGAAAAGAAAAGAAGGGAAGAAGAAACGAAAGCAAGATAAAGGTAAATCTGTAGTCCAAGAAACTCACCTCACTCCTGAGGATACTAGTGAGGAAGACACTCAGCCCTTAGCCCAAAGAATGGCCAAACTTCATAAAACTGCCCTCTCTAAAAAGGCGGAAAAACAGAAGCAAAAAGTACCAAAAGAAAAACAGCAGAAAGCACCAAAAGAAAAACAGAGTACCACCTCTGTAAGAAGGAGCAGCATATTACAAAATAGAAAAGTAGGGGCCACAAAGGGTAAACAGTCATTCTTCATTGACTTAAGCTCACCCCAAAAAGGTGTTGCAAGTCCTGACTTGGAGAAAAGTCCTTCACACGATGAGCATATTGAGACTAGTCCTCCACGTGAGGAAAGTCCGTTTGAACATGAACTTGAGCATGAACATGGATCTGAATTTGATTATGAACCAAGTCCCAAAAAGTCACCTGAAGTGGACCCGGAGCAGCAAAAAGTGTATAATTATTTGGAAACATTGGAGCAAGCAGCCGCTGGCCCAAGTAATGTTTAGCCTTTAGAACAACAAGTCCACTCCTTAAAACAGGAAATTTTTGAGATTGAGGTTCTAAATCGACATATCATGCAAGAAAATGAAAAGTTGAAAGAGCAAGCCAAATTGGATAAGATGATTCAGGATAACACCATGTTACATTTGGGCCTGTGGCAAAGAAGTAACCAAAAGTTAAGGAAGAAATGCCAAAAGCTAAACAGAGCCTTGATCAACCTAAAGTTCAGATGCTTAGTAAAGAAGCCAAGGGTAAATGTGTCTACACAGAGAAAGAAGAGGAGATTGGATGTCTTGGCAGAGGCATCACAGCAGGTTGATTGATCAGTGTTTTTGCATGAGGACATGCAATGCCCTCGTAGTGGGGGTATGTAGAGTCTCTACTTTACACCTTATCCTCCATCATTACCTACTGTTTTCATCACTTTCCTCTCTCTTTTGCCTCATTTTCCACCCAGATCATTACATTAGTTGTCATTAAACATGATCAAGTGAGCTTTGCTAATGGGTAATTGTTTTGTTTAGTTTTTGACATATTTGCAGGCATTCCACAGCCTTCTGCTGATTCCGCAGCCATCTGCTGATTCCGCAGCCATCTGATGATCCCGCAGCCATTTTGTTGATTTCAAGGTTCCACGTGCTATTTTGCAGAACGAGCCACGTGGGCATGTTGGAATATACGTGCTCGAGGTTCCTGTGCCATCAGTTCAGCCGGCCACGTCATCTGTACCTCCGGTCAAAGGGGGTCAAGTTACGGTCAAATAAAGGCAGCTTAACGTTGATACGTAAGCTGTTTGATCACGTCGGTGGAAAAGGTGACTTGTCCGTGTTTTGAAAGCCGTGGGGGACATGATCTAATGCTGGATTCATTGCCCATATCGACCAGGACCTCCAGCTCGACCATGAAGCCTATGACGTGTTAACTGCACCTTTAATACGCATGACAGTCAGTTTATTTTCTGTTTTATGCTTTACGTATTAGGCCATCTTGCAGATGCCTATATATACTTGCGTCTGCGTACGCTTATGTTAACTTTTAGATGCTGTAGTTTATGAACTTGTGAGAATTTTGGCACGTTTTTAAACTCTGTTTTTATAAGAGCTGTTCCAGCACTTTTTGACTATGTATTTCTGCATATAAAGTAATGGAAACAATGCTGTTTTGAAGTTTTAAGAGCATCTGAGTTTTCTGTGGATGATATGAATGGAGGGCCCCTGTTCGTATTAGCCTTGTAAAGTATTTCATGTTTATACTTCTGCAATTTCTTTATTTTACATACAGAATTTCCTTTCTTGAGTTATGTACAGCTTGATTTCTTTTCATTGCTGCAGCCTTTATTTTCACTGATCAGATTTGCTTCTTTGCAGGTTTTTACCCGGGATTGAGTGTGTTGTATTTGCTTTAATATCTGATGGTAGTTGCAGTTGTCTTGTTCATAATGCTGCCCTTTTTACTCTGTTTTCTAGATTAGTTTTAGCTTAGTTTTACAAGTTGGATGCTAACTAATTTATGCTCTCTTTATCATGAATGGCTTATCTTTCAAGAGAACATAACACTAATTAATTGCAGCTTGTCTTTGAGTAGTCTTGGCTTGTGACACTAATACGTTTTCCACTTGTTACACATAATCACATATGTAGGAAGCAGTATGATGGAAAAGGATTAGTAGTGTTACAATTTGTCAATTAGAGTTTTTATCAAATCTTGGATTTGTCTTCAGCTACCTCCTAATCGTGTTTTACGCAGTACTATGTGGTAGAAGCAGGGAGTTAGGAGGAGATAACCATTATCATCAATCCTTGAAGTGATTTTCTTGTTTCTTTTATTTGCAACAATATGGATAGAGACTAATGCCATTAGAACGTGGTCATTTACTTTCAAGTCATTTCAATTTATTCATTTCTTTCAAGTTCTTTTCCTTTACAAATTCAGCAAGTAATTAGAAATCACCAATCACACACTTTCACTCATCTAGAACTCACTTTTCACACACTTGCACTCATCTGTCTATAATCATCACTCCACCTTAGGAAGATAAGTTAACCATAAACAACCCCCCAAACGACAAAAGCTCTAAGAAAGTTGCTTAAGTACATATAGTACACCCTCACTTCATCAGCTTACGAGCCCCGGGTTGACAATTAATGACATCAATTTAGGAACACTAAATTGACTAAACAGCTATATACATGGGTATATTGATCCCTTTCAAACTTGCCAATGCAGATGCCACATTTGCATTGTAGAAAAGTGAGAGAAGTAGAAGCCCTTTGGCTGTATTTAGGGTCAAAGGTCGGGCTTGAGTGAAACCAAAGGCTTGACCAATGTATATAAGTAAATTTGTTACCAATTTTTGCAGAGTAAGAAGAGTCATTGAATTGTTTCTCCCTCAACCTCCTCATCTTGCCACTTGACCTACAAATTCCATTCCATTTTTCTCCAGGGGATCTACGACACCAACAAGGTTTTCTAAGACGTTTCCTGCAAGAAATCCATGACGCTGCACGAGAAAATCCGTGATGGGGTTGCCTTGCAGGAGCCCGTGATCTCCATGGGTGGTGTCAGGGTCCCTGTGAAACCCTTCATGGTTGCCAGAGAAGGGTACCCAATTGAGCCCTTCTGCATTACCCCCTTCGGGTCTGAGGACGACCTGAGAAAGGCCTTTGATGATTAACTCTTGAATGGGTTCTCCTGTATTGAAGAAGGGTTTAGGATACTGAAAACTAGATGGAAGATCTTGAGATGTATGAATGTTCACTTGATTCATGCTTCTCAGCTTGCAGTGGCCTGTTGTGTGCTTCATATATGTCAGCTGTGGGGGGTGTTGAATCCGCAGGAAATTCAAGGTGACAATCATCCTAGTGGTAATAGATCAATTCCTGTGCTATATAGACCTGCTCAGGAATCAAGAATTGTTGGCGAAGAAATCAGGGAAGCTCTATTCCGGGATTGGGCAAGAAGAACTTTGGAGGGATCTTCTCTACCTAAGTAGTTGTAGGGAATTGAGTCCCTCTCTATGATGGGTGTATCTATGTTGTCAAAGTCACTTAGGATTTTCACCTTGGGTTTTGAATTCAGGTTTTTGGGTGAATACAAGCTCGATACTACATGAGAACGACCTTGTTAATAAAAACCATAACCATTGATGCAACCCCATAAGAAACAACTACTACCAAACTAAATAATACAGACTAAAGTTTGGTACCAAACCCTAACTTTACCAAACATATTGTAAATTTTTTAATGAAGTTCGGTAATGGTATTGAAAAACTGTGAATGCATTTGACAACTAAAATGTTGGCAATTTACTGGTCAAATTTTATAAATTTCATTCTTTTAAGCCCCTAAAAGTCAAGTTGATTGTCAATACTAATGTGTATTCGAATTCGACAAATAAACAAGCCCGACAGTCTTGTAGGCTCAGTGTTGAGAACCCATAAGTGTTTTTTTTGTCTTTGTACATACCCAAAATCTTATAGGCTTATCAGTATTGGGAACTCATAAGTGCTTCAAACACAACCCTTGTTGGTCCGATCCGACTCTGATTTCATAATGAAGAATGTTGATCTCTGTTTTTGGGCACATTCAAACTTAACAAATAAATGTACCCAAAAGTTTAGGGACTTCATCTGGAGAACCCATAAGTATTTTTACTGTGTCACTACATACTCGGAAGTTTCATAGGCTTATCAGTATCAACAGCTCGTAAGCATTGCAAATGGTAACCTAGTTTGTCTTATCCAAGTTTTATAGGCTTATCAGTCTCAAGAACCCATCAACATTGCAAACACAAACCTTGCTTATCTGTCCAAGTCTGATTTCAGAATGAAGAATGTCATATTTCTATTTGTGGGCATATTCAAATGTATAACAAATAAGCATTTATTATAGACAACTTGTAATATTTAGCATCAATCGTAATAATTGTGATAGTTCAACCATGATAGACAACTTGTGATATTTAGCATCAATCGTAATAATTGTCATGCTAATAAAGATCACTTTTAGTTGGTAAGGTGTGTATTTGCCAATTATTGTGACTATGAATCAAATTACTAAAAATAGAATTATAATTGATAATATATGTTCAAAGTTACAAAAAATATTTTAATGTTTTGAGATTGCAGTTCTCTTTTTGAATCTGAGTTTCTTTTGGGTTTTGTTGTTCTAATATGGAAATATAAAAGAGGAAGTACATTGTAAAGATCCTCTATTGACAAGCAATCATTAGCTAACAAAATTGATGAGAGGTTATAGTGAGTATTTTTTGATAAATTGTTTATGATTATTCTAATTGAGCCATGATTGTGATATATGCATGGTACAATTTGATTATGATGAGCTTGTATATGCATTTGTAATTTTAGTACTGGCATGGAAATTTCACATTTAATTTTAAATTATTTTAAAGTATTGCACGACTTTTAATAGAAGTTGGCCATAGTTATGAAACAATAATTCAACTAACTGGTTTTCTGAAAGGCTGCTTGAATTTTCCTATTAACTATGCAATATAGTTTTGGACAATTGCCATATAGGTTGCACCATAATTTCCATGTTGTCATATCCTCATTTATGCTTGTCTTCTGCACTAACAAGGGCTTCCACTTTTGTTACACCTTTGCATTTCTAGTGTTGGGATAAACACCCCACGACAAGATCATGTAGGTTTTTTTTGGATACTGCATAAAATAATCTCTTCTTATTCATTGGAAAATAGTTTTTAATTGATATCAAAATGATTTTATATATTGGACACGGCCATTTTAATTTTTTACTATAAAAAAATTGTCCATGATAGATAGGTCACCACTAATACAACTGACAATCATGAAAAGCTTAGCAATATGCAATTTTGAGTAAAATTTCCCTCGAGCTACATTCCTACCATAAATATCCACTCATTTCCAAAGTTTTGAGAAAAAATATTACAGAAGGCCTTTTGGTTGACTAATAACATATATTTTGTATAATTTTTTTTATCTCTATACTATGCTTTAATTTCCTTTCAAAGGGCCTTGTGTTATTTCTTAGGCTGCCATTTAATTTAACTGAATTTATGATAAGGGTATAAATTTTTCCCTCAGTTCTTCAATACTAATTTTTTTATTGAGATTGTAAATTTTAATTAAATTATTTATAGTCTAGTATCATTTATAAAATACGTTGTTCCCTAATCATATAAGTTTTAATCTAGAACATTCATAATGCATATTACTTATAATCATTCTCACTCTTAATATCTATAATTTTGCTTAACACTTATCTTTTTATCGTAGATAGACGCACGATCCGTGTGCCTATGCAGAGGATAGCCCACATGGTTTACAGAGAACACAAACAATCATTGTAATTTTTTTTTCCTGGGTGATTGGAAGCCTTTAGTGAATTTCCTTCACCTCTGCAATTTTTTTCTAGTTAGTTCAGATTATTTAATTGTTTTACTAATCAATATTAGTAGGGTAGTTACTTAGCCTTTACTTTAAAATTTTTGCATTTCACACATAGCTTAATTAAGGGGAAAAGTAAGTGGTCATAATCCACACATCTTTTTCAATTTGTTTTGCTATTTTACCCAAGTCACATAGCTTAATTAGCAAAGGAGTAAGTGGCCCATAATCCACACATATTTTTTACTAACCAAATCATTTTTACTTCATTAGCATTGGGACTAGGAACTGGGTGTTATTAAAGAAAGGGAGTAGCCCCTGCTTCCCTTGTGTCTTTCAGACGACCCTAGGCTTGCATCTGAAAGCTTTCTCTAAGCACTCGATTTTCCATCTCTCTTTTTAGGCTCACATAATGTAATATGAAGGAAGTAAGTGGCTCATCAACCACACATTATTTTCTTTGCAGGTAAGGAACAAACATAACTTAGTGTAAGTAGGGTATTTTGTAAAGGATTGTTGCATATCCACATCACTACACACTTTGTATGTTCACTTTGTCACTTACACACACATTGCACTACACACACTAAGCTACTCTAAAATTTGAACAAAGGGCATCAAGTTTTAGGTACTTAGTTTATTTGAGCTTACTTTTTCACACCATAAGTGAAGGAATACACCTAAAAGCAATCATAACTTGAACACACTAAATTTCCCCACAAGGGCCATAAAATAATTTATAGTTTAGGTTAGGACTATTGGGGGTAGGCATCCAATAAGCCGCCATGGTCATGTTACATTTTGAAACATAGAAGTTGTCTTTTAGGGTGCTTCAAATCCTTCAACCATCCCATGGAAAAGACTACCCAGGAAGCACAAAGACCCGATTCAGAGGTTTTTTGGCTTAGGCTCACTGTGTGCGGTACTATATGGGGCTACCCGACCTGTATAGTGCTCAGTACTGATCACCAATTACTAAGAAGCTAAAGACTCGACTACCCCCATGAGACGAAGGTATCTTATTGGCCAAATTTTAGGGTGTCTTTCCCTATAGGTGGAGGTGTGGGAAGCATTAAAGCCTCATTCATTACCTTGGTTGATTCTTTTGGTTGCTGGAAGCGTCACTAATTCTTTCAAGACGTAGCCTCAGTACCCATCATAAAAGATATCTCCACAAGGCCTAGTTACTTTGAGAGTGGAAAGGACGAATAGGTCTTCATAGGATCTTTTATCATACACAAAACAAACTAAAACCATTTTTCTTGTTTGATTGATCACATAGCTTAACTTAAAGGGAAAGTAACAATTTATTTTTCACTTTGTTTTATGTATGTAATTTATTTTTTATACATATCCCTCCCCTCACCACAAAAGTGACACACACTCCATTTTAAGAATACATAAATACCTTACTTTTTCATATTAAGAATAATAAGACAATGATACACAAAACATTCCAATCCCTGTTTCACCTGAATATACATTAAAATAAATTCTACAAATAAAAATTGAAATGAAATATTTAAGTTTAGGAAAAAAATAATAATAAAAACAATTAATCAAGTTATAACTAATTAAGAAAATTGAAACCATTAACTACATTTCATTCACTATAATTATAAATTCTAATTACTTATAAATAATGCTTCCTTTTTGTCCATTAACTATTGTGGAAATGTAATTATGATTGTAAAATACTATTATTAATACCAAAACTTAATAATTTAATCAAATTCAAATTATCCATTAAAAAAAAATGAAAAGAAGTGTAAACTTACTTCATAATATATCTTGTAGGAATTGAAATATGTTCCCAAAATACTGTTGTTAATATCCAAATGTAAATTTTGTTATACTAAAATGTAAATAATAAACTTACTTGTCATTGAGATTTTGAAATTTGTTACCAAGTGCTATATAACCTGTTATGGTTTATTAAGTTTTATGTCTTAGGAGCCAAATCAATGTTCTTAACATTTATTTATAAGTGGAGAAAGAGATATGACTAACACAGTTTAAAAAAAACACAGACATATTGAATAAATAACCTACCAAATTCGTCAAATGAAGTGACAAAAGTAGGATTACAATTCTCATAACTAAAAAATTTAGTTGCAAAGCTTATGTTTGGTTAGAAAAGTTCAAAATAATAAAACTAGTGCAACCATATAAATGAGATGGCTAATAAATATTCGTAGACATCAATTTGTAATTAATAACAAAACACATCTTTTACTATATCTCATATTATTAAGATTAAAAAAACAATAAATTTAACTAAATTATAATTTTATTTTAAATTATTATTATTACTATTAATTATAATGTAAACAATAATCATTGAGATTTTGAAATTTGTTACTAAATGATATATAACCGGTTATGGTTTATTAAGTTTTATGTCTTAGGAGCCAAACCAATGTTCTTAACATTTATTTATAAGTGGAGAAAGAAATATAACTAACACCATTTAAAAAAAACACAGGTATATTGAATAAATAACCTACTGAACTCGTCAAATGTAGTGACAGAAGTAGGACTATAATTCTTATAAGGAGACATGTCTTTCTCTCTCTCTCTCTCTCTCTCTCTCTCTCGATATATACATCAAATTATAAATTTTACTTCCAGAGCTTCTGTTTTTGAAAAAAAATGTTTGATTAGAAAAGTTCAATAAAACTAGTGCAACCATATAAATTAGATGACTAGTAAATATTGATAGACATCAATTCATAATCAATAACAAAACACACTACTTTAGTATATCTCATATTATTAAGATTTAAAAGAAAAAACATAAAAATTAACTAAATTATAATTTTATTTTAAATTATTATTATTAATTACAAAAAACAAGTAATACATAAATTAAACTTATATACATTTAGAAAAACATGTAACAAGGTTTTTAGTCATGGAGATTCACACTCACTTTACCATGGAGATTTGCTAATATAAATAAGTTTTGTTACAATATCAAAACTTATCAATACCACGTGGCCAAAAACCTTAACTTGTTTGATATGACACTTGGTTATGTGGCAATTTTTTTTAATTAGTAAATTTAATTAAAAAGACAAAAAGAACATAAAAATTCTAGAATATTCCATGAAAATTAAATCCCTACGATTAATCATTATTGTTGATTCAATTAAAATTCTAAAAACTCTACTAATTTTCTTAACTTACTAATTAACATGTTATAAAGTGGGGTGGTGGGTGATAGAGAGGTTATTACAAATCCTATAAGATTCATTGAAAGTGGATTTATTTGGGTTCTTGATATTTGAATATAATTATGTTGAATCTTATGCACTATTTGAAGGTTTGAAGGCTTCATTCAGCTTTGGTTCTCAAATTTTGAAGGCGGTGATGGATTTTTAGAATGTAACAAGGCATGTGGTTCACATTACTCCATTGAACACTCTTTTGGCTTTAATACTAAAGTGGATGACATAGGTATCCAAGACCTCTCTAGGCATGTAACCACCACTTCTCTTCTGAGAGATAAGCTACCATTGCCCCAATTATCTTATTTCCATTCTGTTTGTTAGCATAGTTCAATATTTTTCTATTAATGAAATGAGGTGTTTTTCTGCTGCATCTTTTTGTTTATGATTAGATCTGTAAGTTGTTGTGTTCCTATTTAAGTTCGGATCAGTGGTATCAAAGCAGTCTACTCTTTCTATATTTTTCTTTGCATGTCCCCAATGAGGTCAGGGTATAAGGAGTTAGGGCTTAGGGCTCGATCTGGTTGAACCATTGCAGGATCATCCTCGCAAAACCTGACGACCTCCAATGGCGGAAGAAAATAAGACAAGGGTGCAAGAGATCCTTTCAAAATGTTGCTCAAGGAAGCCCTTGAGCGATAGAGGGATGCAATGATGGATAAATTTTCCCAAATCCTTCGACGGCTACCTACGGGTGATGCGTCTTCATCCAATAGCGACTTTGGAGGTTCCACTCCTTTTTAGGTACAATTTAACTTCGATATTCCCATATTCGAAGTCCTGATTGATGCAGACGTTGTAGATAAATGGTTAAATCTATTGGAAGGATATTTTTTAGTTCATGACTTTTCCAATCGGAAAAATATTACGTTTGCACTTCTTAAAGCCGCCCCACATGTCAAGGACTAGTGGGAAACCTATTGTGAACAAAAGGATGAGAGTGAACCCTCGTTGTTTTCAGCTGCACCCACTTGGAATTCTTTCCAAGATGCCATCAAGGAATAATATTACCCTATCGGGAGCTATGAAGATAAATACATAAAGTGGACCACACTACGACAGGGAAGGGACCAAGATGTGTCGAAGTTCACAAATACTTTCCATACCCTTCAAATGAAGCTGGTTATCAAGGATACTAAGCGACATTTGGTGCTCAAGTACTGCGACTATATACACAAGTACATCCAGGCAAGATGGAGTTCCTAGACATTTCCTCGCTCGACACGGCGTATCGGTATGCTGTAAAGGTTGAGCAAAAGTTTAAATATAAGAAATGGGACTTTGGATCTGCGAATCCAAAGCAAGGAAAAGGCGCTCCCAAACCACAGAACAAGGGACCAAGCCAAAGTGGGGCTACCCAAGACAACCCGCCGAAGCCACAAGCAAAGAACAACACCACGAAGACGAAGAAGGACACGAGAAAATGGTGTGAGTTCCATAAGAGCTCCACTCACAATACAAGTGTTATGAAACCAGCTCACAAAAAGATAGAAAAGATGGATGAACGCCTTAGAATTCAGCCTCTTCGAGGGGGCAACCTCCTTTACATTACACAAATGAACAATTCTTGGATGATACAAATGAAAAGACCTCCTTTCTATATATAGGAGTCTAAGGGGTCATAATATAATCAGAGCCGACATAACAATAATAATCGAAGGGCACAATAATAACAATAATGGGCTTCTATGGGGCACAATAATAACAATATGGGGAATACATGGACATAAAAATATAATAAAGGGGTTGTACTAATAACAATAAGGGGTTACACTAGTAGTATAGGGACCTAACATGCCCCTCTCCTTAAAAACGTGTTGTCCTTAATGCTTGAGTAGTTCTTGATGATTCTGTATAAATTCTTGTACTCCCATGTGGGATCTTCAGCGGGTAAGTTCTTCCACTTGATGAGATACTCTGAAATTTATCTATTTCGTAGCTATCGATTTCTCGGTTCTGTAACTGCTTCAGGTTCCAATATGATTTTTCCTTCTTTGTCAAGTTCTCGCAATATTGTTTGAACTGGGACCTTCTGCAACTTTTGAATGAGTTCCCACTCTTTTGGGCATATGGATATCTGTAAGGCTTGATGTTTGGAGGAACACTTCCTTGAATCAAATGAATAACATGATCATGATCATGAATAGGTGGGAGGCCTTTGGGAGTCTCAAATACCTTGGAATGATTTTCCAAAACATTTTGGAGATCTGGAGAAATACATGATTTCGATGTGGGATCCTCTAGTGAACATAATTGTGCAATTATGCCCCATTGTTATTTATTTACAAGCTTTGTCATACTGTTAGAGTTGATTATATTTCCTAGTTTCCCTTCGATACCCCTCAATTCAACTTCCTTTCCTTCCCAAAAAAATTTCAAGAAAAGTTGTTGAAAATTAAAAGCTATTGTACCCAAAGATTGTAGCCATTAGACTCCTAGTAAAACATCAGCACCACCCATTGGAATGGAAAGCATTGGGCTATTCAATACATATTCTCCCATGGGTAGCTTGATATTATGGCACTTTCCAGAGAAATTTATGGTTCCTCCACTTGCAACAATCACTTGCCACTCTGGTGCTAGATATAGGAAGCAATTCAATTCCTTAGCTATCTTACAAGAATAAAATTATGGGTACTACCCGAATCAATCAGCACTATTACATTTTTCTTCTTGATATGTCCTTCTGTATTGATAGTTTGAGGAGTGGTAATTTCTTCCAATGCATTACAAGATATGGTCGGATTCATTTCTTAATGCTTGATGTGATCTTTCACTTCTTGAACATTTTTCTTCTTGATATGTCCTTCTATATCAATAGTTTGAGGAGTGGTAATTCCGGCCAATGCATTACAAGATATGGTCGGATTCATTTCTTCTGTCTTGATGTGATCTTTAACTTCTTGAACCTTTTTCTTCTTGATATGTCCTTCTATCTTGAGAGTTTGAGGAGTGGTAATTCTTGCCATTGCTTTACAAGATATGGTCGGATTCATTTCTTCTTTCTCTGGGGTTGGTTCCTAGTGTATATACTCTTCTTTTGATGTTTCTTTATCCTTTTCTTCCTCCTCTTCATAATATATGTAAAATAATTTCTTCTCGGCACACTTATGGCCTTTAATGTATTTGCTATCACAATTGTAACAAAGTCGTTTTTCTCTTTTTTCTTCCAATTTTTGTTGTGTAAACCTTGTAGGTTGTGGAGAAAAAACACTTCCATAATTATATTCGTGAGTGGTGGAATTTTTTGTTTCCATAATTTCACTTTCAATTTTTCTTGCTAACCTGAATGCCTTCTCCAATGAATCAGGTTCCCAAAGACAAACCTCAAGTTGAATGTTATCATTTAAAGTCCCTATGAAGACATCAATCATTTTCTTCTCTGGAATATCATGTACCCTTATATTCAATTTTTTGAAATCCTCAATGTGCTCTTCCATTGAACACTTTTGTTTGAGATTTATCAATTGGCTAAAGAAGGAGTTTCTCTTTGTATCCTCATAATGTGCTATCATTTCCTCTGTGAAAATTGACCATGTAACAAGTGGCTTACGAGAACAAAGCCCTTTATACCATAAAAATTGATCTAGTTCTAAATATGAAGATGCAATACGTACCTTTTGTAACAATGGTACACCATGTAGATCTAAATATTTCTCCATCTGTAGTATCCAATTTACTGGATCCTTGCCATCAAACTTCCTCATCTCACTTTTCTTGATTTGATGAGCTCGATCTTTAAACGATTGTAACTCTATAATTTCAGATCTTTAAGCTCTAAAATTTCGGCCTGTAATATCCCTCTGAGTCCTCTTTCTAACTCCACAAGTCTGATCACAATTGGATTCTTGAAGGAAGATATATTCCCAATCTCCCGCGATGACCTAATTATAGACTAGTTCCATAGAGTGAACTTGTACGACATGCCACGTGTCACTGTTTCAACCTTAGGTTTTGAAAATTATACTCAAATAAAATGCAATTCGTCCTCTTTCTGTAATTTCTTATGAAATTTCAATTTGATGCCCAGAGAGAAAGTTATGATGATTTTCCCAAGGTCACTTGTTTAAGATGTAATTCGGGAGTCTACAAAAACCCTAACTTCCTGAGATCATATATCCGAAAATATAGTGAGAGAAGATCTGAAATTTGGACTTGACGTTTAGACCGATTTCTTCTCAAATGGGTTTTTTTTTGTCTTTTGAAACTTCGTAGCGAAAACGTTATAGCTAACATTCTACAATGACCCGTTTTAGATGAAATTCTGGAGCTTGGAAAAACCCTAACTTCCTTAGATTATATATCCGAAAATATAGCGATACAAGATCTGAAATTCAGACCTGAGGTTCAGTGCGATTTCATCTCAAACAGGGTTTTTTTTTCGCTTCTGAAACTTTGCAGAAAAAAAAAAAATTTATAGCGAAAATTCCACGATGACCTATTTGGAGCAGCGAAACCCTAGAATCCAAAGCTCTGATACCAAATGTTATGAAACCAACTCACAAAAAGATAGAAAAGATAGATGAACGCCTTAGAATTCAGCCTCTTCGAGGGGAAACCTCCTTTACATTACACAAATGAACAATTCTTGGATAATACAAATGAAAAGACCTCCTTTCTATATATAGGAGTCTAAGGGGTCATAATATAATCAGAGTCAACATAACAATAATAATCTAAGGGCACAATAATAACAATAGTGGGCTTCTATGGGGCACAATAATAACAATATGGGGACTACATGGGCATAACAATATAATAAGGGGGTTGTATTAATAACAATAATGGGTTGCACTAGTAGTATAGGGACCTAGCAACAAGTGAGTGTCAAGCCAAGAAGTCACTAGTGGCTGAGCTGAAGGCTTCCGAATCAGGCGCAGGTTTCGACTCTAAATCAAAACCCGATAAGGGGATTGACAAAGGGAAGCATATCATTGATGCAGAGCCTAGTGCCACTGTAGACACCACAAAGATCTATAAAATTGAGCATGAAGATCCAGAGGAGGGGGAACACCTCTTCCACTCACATATGTGGGTGAAGGGTTCTTCGCTACAGTTCATTGTCAACAGCGGGAGCCAAAAGAACCTCATTTTAGCAGAAGTCATGAAGTGGGTGGGCCTAAAGACTACAACGCATCCACAGTCATACACCATTAGGTGGATTCACCAAGGACGAGATCTTCGCGTCAGCCAGTAGTGTCACCTTCCCTACAGCATCAAGCCCTTCATGGATGAGGTACTGTGTGATGTTTCTCCTCTTGAAGTTTCCGATGTACTGTTAGGAAAACCATACTTGTGGAAGAGACATGTTGTATATGAGTCTAGACCTCGCTCTATGATTATTACTTTGGCTAATAAGTTGTACAGGATACCAGAGGTAGCCCTGCCTACCGCCATCTCTTTGATCACTACAAAGCAATGCAGTAAGATCATTTCCCAGACCAGGAAATTCGTTTTCCTTATTATTCGCCCCTAAGGCAAGAAAATTTTTATGGCCATGACTTCCAGGAAGGTATCCTCTACACAATAGAATCAGATGGACAAGGTTGTGGAGGAGTACAGGGACATTTTCGCCTTACCCACAGGGGTATCTTTGCACTGTCAAGTCAATCACTCCATCGATCTGACCTCGGGAGAACCGCTACCCAATGGAACAATCTATCAATGCTTCATTCTAGAGAACAATGAGATCAAGAGGCAGATTAAGGAACTACTGCAGAAAGGGCACATCAGGCCAAGCTCATCACCTTGTGGGAGCCTGATTGTATTGGTACAGAAGAAGGATGGGACCTGGAGGATTTGTATTAACTATGGGGCGCTAAACAAGTTCACTATTCCAAATAGGTACCCAATCCCATGGATTAGTGACCTTCCAGACCAGCTCAAGGGGGCCAAATATTTCAGCAATATTGACTTGAAGTTAGGTTATCACCAGGTGCCTATCAAAACCTTTGATGTGTGGAATATTGCCTTCAAATCCAAGGAGGGCCTTTATGAATGGTTGGTCATGTCGTTCGGATTGACAAATGTGCCTGCAACCTTCATGAGACTGATGGACGACAAATTGCGGCCCTTAACCAATGCATTTGTGATGGTGTATTTAGATGACATCTTGATATTTAGCTAGAGTTGGTAAGAACACCTCCACCATATTCTGCATGTCCTTCAAGCCCTTCAACAACACAAACTCTGTGCTAACTTGGAGAAATGCACCTTTGGCTTGACCCAGGTTCAATATCTTGGGTACATCATTGATTAGCAGGGTGTACATGTGAAACCATTCAAGATACAAGTCATTCGAGATTGGCCAGTCCCAACCACTCTAATAGAGCTCCGCAACTTTTTAGGTCTTGCCAATTTCTACCATAGGCTCGTGTTGGGGTTCTCTCATATCACTTGGCCTTTAATTCAAGTCACCAATGGTGGAGTGAAAGTGATACAAGAGCATCCAGCACCCTTAGTCAAAAGGAGGGATCCAAAGTGGAGCGAAGAGGAAGACGTGGACCAGGGAGCAAAACAGGGACAAATCTATTTTAAAACGGAGAAAATATGGAATGGATAAGTCTCTCGGAGAATTTATTAAATGTAATCTGCCACATACGTATGCATGTAGTAAGATTTAGGGCTTTTGTTAGAGGAAATCATGGAGAGAGCTGATCAGATCCTTTTAGTGATCCGATCCGATATTTCTTATATATATGATGAACTTGCGTGTTCAATTGGGATATATAGAGCAGTAGATAGATTCGATGTAGTCGAGAGGAGAATTTGTGCCTAAGGCTGAAATGCCTTAGAATGTAACTATGCTATGTATAATATAAAAGTGTGCGTTCTGTGGATTTCCGCATGCATGTGTATTATGTCTTTAAGTTCTGTTGTGTATATATGCGTGATGGCTTGGATCCAGTGTTGGTAGACCGTTGATTGACCATTGATCACTGTTGGATTAATGGCGACCCAACGATTATATGAATGTCGTGTTTAGAATAGACTATGGTAGATAGCTGTGTTTAAACACAAAAATCCATCGACCCTTAGCTGAATTCCAATTACATTAATAAACAATGCAAAACACTTAGCGGATCTTGAATCCGGACCTGAAAACTTATGGAAGTTGGCCTATACCTTGTCGGGTCCAGAAGGCATATCAGATCGGCATGTTGGAGTGGAAGGGACTAAGGCCTTAGACAGGCGTGATGAGCGACCACCGATGAAACAAGGACCATTGGATCGAAAGGGGATCAACGGCGGAGAAGCGATTGGCGATTGCATATCGGGAAGGTCAAGGAACGGTGGTCTATGGAACGGTGATATGCCGATGGCCAATATTGAGATATCACCGATAAACTGATCGGCGATCGGGTAGTCAGAGTTTCGGAGAAGGTAGAGATCGGAGGTGTCGGCAATAGGAAGTCAGCGTCGGAACAGAGCTGTGGGGAAGCGATAAGAAACGGACTCGACGAGACTTATGAATGTGAGCTTATAAATTTTGAGGTTCGGCTAAGTGCAGCGGAACGTGGTTTTCCTTTGTAAATCCCTTATTCACGTGTTTTCTGCTATCTGTGTTTCTCAGGGCCTTAAGGCTTGAATGCATATTTGAATGCTCTCGATAGAGTAAAAAAAAAAACTTTGACAAGTTAATTGGTCCCGATTTAAAGGCTTAAAGCCTCAAGTATGCTTCTCATAGGCTTAGTGGGCCATAACTCATAGGCCTCAAGATTTATTTTTGTAAAGGAAAGGGATTTTGGTTAACCCCCAATTTATCTTCCCATCATTTGGTATCAGAGTAGACGAAGATTTTGCGTGCAAAGAAAGATTAAAGTATTTTGTAAGAGAAGGGAGAAGGAGGTACAGTTGATAGAGTTGGAGAGTTATGGTCTTACTGTCACATAGAGAACGAAAGCAGAAGGTGAGAAGATTGTAGCAAACCTAGAGCATGGAGTGCTCATATGGTTCCAGAGGAAAGAACTTGAAGGATCCCAAAAGTCTGAGTGAGGAGAGCTTGGTGAGGTATCATGTAGCAGAAGGAAACTGTTACTACAGAGGCTTGGTTACAGCTCACAGAAGACCATGAAGGTAGTTCCACTGAAGAAGTGAAGTGGGTAGAATTGCTAAGGACAAGGAGAAGCGAATGACCAGGAGGTCATAAATTTTTGTGCCTCGGGAGTCTGATGCAGGAGCATCTAGCACCCTTAGTCAAAAGGAGGAATCCAAAGCAGAGCGAAGAGGAAGACGTGGACCAAGGAGAAAAACAGGGATGGATCTGTTTTAAAACAAAGAAAAGATGCAATGGATAAGTCTCTCAGAGACTTTATTAAATGTAGTCTACCACATATGTATCCATGTAGCGAGATTTAGGGCTTTTGTTAGAGGAAATCATGGAGAGAGCTGATCGGATCCTTTTAGTGATCCGATCCAATATTTCTTTTATATATGATGAACCTGTGTGTTGAATGGGGATATATAGAGAAGTAGATAGATTCGATGTAGTCGAGAGGAGAATTTGTGCCTAAGGCTGAAATGCCTTAGAATGTAACTATGCTGTGTATAATATAAAAGTGTGTGTTCTGTGGATTTTCGCATGTCTGTGTATTATATCTTTCAGTTCTGTTGTGTATATATGCGTGATGGATTGAATCCAGTGTTGGTAGACCATTGATCGACCATCAATCACTGTTGGATTGATGGTGACCCAACGATTATGTGAATGTTGTGTTTAGAATAGACTGTGGCAGAGAACCGTGTTTAAACACATAAATCCATTGACCCTTAGCTAAATTCCAATTACATTAAGAAACATCGCAAAACACTTAGCCGATCCAGAATCTGGACCTGAAAACTTATGGAAGTTGGCCTATACCTTGTCAGGTCTGGAAGGGATATCAGATCAATGCGTTGGAGTGGAAGGGACTAAGGCCTCAGAAATGTGTGATGAGCGACCACTGATGAAACAAGGACCATTGGATCGAAAGGGGATCAATAGCGGAGATGCGATCGACGATCGCATATTGGGAAGGTCAAGGAATGGTGGTTTGTGGAACGACGATACACTGATGGCCAATATTGAGATATCACCGATAAACCGATCGACGATCGGCTAGTCGGAGTTTCATAGAAGGCAGAGATTGGAGGTGTTGGTAATAGGAAGTCGACATCGGAACAGAGCTGTGGGGAAGCGATAAGAAACAGACCCGACGAGACTTATGAATGCAGGCTTATAAATTTTGAGGTTTGGCTAAGCACAACAGAGCGGGGTTTTCCTTTGTAAATCCCTTGTTCCCGTGTTTTCCGATATATGCGTTGTTCGGGGCCTTAAGGCTTGAATGCATATTTGAATGCTCCTGATAGAGTAAAAAAAAACTCTGACAAGTTAATTGGTCCCGGTTTAAAGGCTTAAAGCCTCAAGTATGCTTCCGATAGGCTTAGTGGGCCATAACCCATAGGCCTCAAGATCGATTTTTGTAAAGGAAAGGGATTTTGGTTAACCCCCAATTTCTCTTCCCATCAGAAAGCAAAGTTCTTTTGGTTAGAAACCCAACAACAAGCGTTCTCTGAGTTGAAGAATCACCTCTGTTCTGCAAAAATTTCTATATTACCATACCTGCAACAACCATTTGAGATTGATACAAATGCCTCCTACTATCCTATTGGTACAATTCTTACTCAACATGGGCATCCAGTGGCTTACCACAATGAGACACTTTCAGACATAATTCAAAAGTACCCCACTTACAACAAAGAAATGTATTCCATTGTGCAGGCCTTCTGTCAATGGGAGCATTACATTCCGGGGAAGAAAACAATCATCCACACAGACCACCGGCCTCTACAGTTCATACAGACACAAGGGAAGCTGCAAAATGATCGCCATCAGAAATGGTCCACCTATCTGCAACAGTTCCACTTGAACATTAAGTATAAGAAGGGAAGCACCAATAATGTTATTGATTGCCTCAGTCGACCACCGGTCATGGCACTAATCACTGTGCTCAAATCCTATGGGCACGAGACATCGGGATGGTCGCATCTTTACAACATTGATCCAGAATTCGACAACATATACCAGACACTCCTAGAAGGGAAGAAAGTTCAAAATTTTCACCTTTAGGATGCACTATTATGCCACTTGGGACACATATGTGTTCCTTCAAATGAGTGTGCCAAGATGATTTGGGAGGAGCACTATAGTCGGGTCACTGGACATTTCGGAGTAGAGAAAACAATGGAGGTATTGCAGAAGTATCTTTCTTCGCCAAAACTTCGTTAGGTTGTTGGGAAGCATATTAGACCCTACACCACATGTGCCATTGCAAAAAAAACCATAAAGAAGCAAGGCCTATATACTCCTCTACCTACTCTTAGTTGGCCTTGGGAATCTATCTCCATGGATTATATGTCAGGCCTTCCTTCTACTAAGCACGACAACAATTATGTTTTCGTGGTCATCGACAGATTCTCTAAGATGGCCATCATGGTGGCCTGCAAGAAGAGTATCACAATAGAGGCCACTGCTAAGCTCTTCTTTGAGTGTGGGTACACTTTGGGATCCCACATTCCGTTATCTCAAATCAGGACAACAGATTCCTGAGTGCATTTTGGTCAATTATTTGGTCGATGCTGGATATAAAGCTCACTAAGTCTACGACTTTCCATCCACAAACTGATGGCCAAACAGAGGTTGTCAACAGGATGATCATACACATTCTATGCATGTACAACTTGACGCATCTACGCACATGGGATGGAAGTCCCCCCTCTGTCCAACACAGCTACAACAGAGCTCTCCACAACTCAATAGGCCACAACCCCTTTCAAGTAGGGCTGGGCTTTCAGCCATTATGCCCCATTGATGTCTCCATACCATTTGCAACCACTCAAATAGATTCGGCTCACGTGCAGCCCGAAGCTGAAAGGGCTAATAGATTCATCGAGCACATTCAACACATCCGCCAACAAGTCCATGATATATTGGAAAAATATAATGCTAAGTACAAGCAACGCCATGATCATCATTGAGTGTTGCACAAGTTCCAGGTGGGTGACAAAGTTTAGCTTCATTTGCAGAAAGAGTGCCTTGCTGGACCCCATCGCAAGCTTTGCCCGCTCCAATATGGTCCATACACCATCACGAAGGCCGTCGGTGAAAATGACTTCGATCTCAGCATCCCATTGTTCCTTGATCTGCACCTAGTGTTCAATGTCGATCGCCTTCAGCCATACTTCCAACCATTGTCGGACACATCTGATATTATAGAACAACTCACACCAATAGAGCTCAACCCGAACTCATGGAACATGCCACAACTGATCAGATCATGGACACACATATTAAGAACACTTGGAAACAGAGGATACAACTATATCGAGTTGTCAAAGCGGGCCAACTCTGTCACCAGGGCATGTGGCTCACGAGGGACCAAGTTCAACAGAAATTTCCTCACCTCATGGAGGCTCTACACGCAATGGGGACCATTTCTTCCTAATGGGGGAGGAATGATCCAAGTGGATATTGGTGGCCACCTGCCTATTCCACCTAGAACCCCCAGTCAGTTTCATTTTTTTCCTTAATTGTAGCATAATTTACTATTTTTGGCAGTTTTTCGGGTCCCCAACTTACAGAGCCATTTTGAGGCCCTAAACGACGTTTTTTTGGTAAAAATCCTGTAGTCATTGCCAAGGAAATCACATCAACAGTTGTAGTTCTCAAAGATATCTTTCCAACGAGGTATCATATGCATCAAACTGAGATAATATGACCAAGTTACGACCCCGGGAAGTTGGCTGCCCAACTAACCCCAATAGGGCCCATAAAGTCTTGGTGTTACATCTCCCCGGGTTAGGGTTTTGGTTGTTTAGGATTTTCCCTTATTGTTCAATAATAAAAAGGGCCCTTGAGCCTCATTGTAACTCAGTTCAAAGGCATGTATCTGCCACATCTATTCTGAGAGATAAGCTACAATTGCTCGAGCTATCTTATTTCCATTATGTTTGCAAGCATAGTTCAATATTTTTCTATTAATGAAATGAAGTGTTTTTCTGCTGCATCTCAGTGTTTATGATTAGATCTCTAAGTTGTTGCGTTCCTGTTTAAGTTCAGATCAACAACCTAATAGGTGATAATGCAACTATGGTGAGAAGGCATTAAACATTCTTAATGATTCTTAGATAAGTATGAGACCCCTATGTTCAGATGTGTATTTATGACCTGTAGATTTCATGTTCATCATGTGTTTGACAAAATGTATGTCATGGTTAGGCTTGGTTAGGTCAAGTTCTTGTCTAAGTTTTGTATTAATGGCTTTTTCCTCATGTCATTCATTTTTCTGGAAAGTTCCATTAAATTCTAGGCAATGGTTTGGAGACTAGCCCTGAAAAAGTGCCTCATATCTTGCGGCCGCATGCATATAACTAGGTGAAAAGTTTGCAGTCACTCCCTTGCAAAATTATGCATGTGACTGGAGGGTTACAGTCAAATTCCAACAATGTTGTGCTAGTGTTTGGGAGTCCAGGACACTAAAATTGAGGTTTAATTCACCGTCCGGGCACCTAAAAGTGTGGTTTAGCCCTAGGGGGTCATGTAGCACTTGAGGGAGGAATGTCAATAAGGTTTTGGTTTTGCTGATTCCACTTCCTTAAGGTGATCTAGGAGGTTAAGTCATATCATAGTAACTCCTCGTCACATATTTACCTCGGTGGACCAGTATACTTGGGTAAGTGTGGGAGGAGGATAGTTACATTGGGATGGTAGTTTCTCACTCGATTATTTTAAACTTCAACACATGAGCATCACTTTAATACACTAACAATTGTTGGTGTCCCAAATTTCTCTATTTTTACCCCATTTCCATAAACTTTAACCTCTGTTTTATCACTACTTAACCCTCTCATTCCTGCACTAGTCCAAGATAATCATCTATTCCTACATATGATTCATATTTCATAATTAAGATTTATTAAGTGCTTTGTTAATTATTTTATATAGATTTCATGCTTGTTAGTATCTCTTGTAACTTATGTTTAATTTTCTAAAAGTAATTGAGGAACTAAGTGTTAATTATGAGTTAGCATGATCAGTGCAAGCAGATTCCTGCACCGCCAACGATATTGCTCCGAGATCTCATAATAGTTTGAATCCTTCCATGTGGGCATTTTTGATCCACGAATCCTAGTTCGATTGCAGATTAACTGAGGTTGGATATCGATAGAATATAATTAGGGATACATGCCAAGGATGGTCTACGACCATCGAAGTTCGTGATCCATTATAACTATTAGCCAGTTTTGTAATATTGGTTGTTAGTCTGTTCGACCGAAAGGCTTGAATAAGGAAATACTGTAATTAGCAGAATGGACTAAGGCCGAAACACTGTATAAAATGTAGACTGTAGGAAGAACCAGGGAGCGATCTAAGTTGTAATTTCATTCGCTATGTAATTTTGTATTGCCCTCAGCTTTGGGCTGGAATTGCGCCATCATGTATATTTGTTGATCAAGTAATACAAGGAACTCGCCATGTTATTCACACACTGTGTCTAACTTACATTTTATGCGTACTTGAGTGCTGATTCATTTTGTTTCCTAAACGGGAAACGAGCTGGTTGGCTAGGGCCCAACCAACCCAGCTCGTTTACCCTTATGCTTTTGTCATTTAAGAGGTCCGTGTTAAACTTTATTTGCAATTGTGTGGTTTGAATGGTTATTGTATTTGTTTCAGAAGTTCTGAGCTAAATTTATATTGTAGTTAAGTGTGAATGGATCCGTAGTTTGGAAGTTGATTGAGCTTATTTCTTTCCTGCAATTCTTGTCTTGGTTTACTTCCGCTCGGGTCATGCAGGAAGATTCTTCCTATACCAGTGCATGTAGTTTCTTGCACTCCGATTTATTCATTTACTTCACAACAAATGTTACATTTCTGCTTATCATTTCAGTTATTCCTGCAAGAAAAAGTATTGTTAAATCCAGTAATCGTTCTTAACATTAAGAGCATACTTCTGAAGGATCTGAGGATGTTTATATGAATTAAGAAAGGACGTTATTATAAACACTTTATACTTGCATTACAAGTGAGTTGCCGAAGCTAGCTGATGCATGCACATTATTGTGATTGCTGCTTTGATTATTCTATATTTTTTTCGCTTTATGAAGTTGACTTTCATTACCAGGTTCAGTTAATTGAAGCATTTGTTTTCCATAGATAATTTATCTCATAATTTAGTTTGCAATTGTGATTCTTTTCAACACATCTTTTAATTCTTTCGAAAATAAATTGGAAACTTTGGTGAGGGAAGCTCTGTCTCTGTGCAAGAGCTGGTCTTTTGTCACAGGAACAAATTGCTCTAAGCCCTAAGGTGTAGAGAACCTCCACAAAAACATAAATCTTCAGTAAGGAAGGTAAAATATACTTTTATACAAAAGTATTGTACCTGCACTAGTGCAAGCAGATTGCAATAGTACAAGAATAGGTTGTTTGTGTAGAAGGAAAATCAATTGGGAAACAGATCTCTGCAAAGGCCCACTTGTCAAGCTATGAGACATCTATACTGGAGATAAACTTAGTATTTCATTTCAGCATTTAAGATTTCTTTCAATTGTGTGAAAGTTCCTTTACTTGATTTCTTTGCAAATTATTCTTTTACATTCCAGCACTAGAGTTGTTTTGGTGTTGATTTCCTTTAAAATTGTCTTCTGTATGATTCTGCAACATTTCCTTTAAGAAGTAGGATTAAGAATAGGAAAATTTCATACCACTTTTGGCATTGCCTGTGCTTCGTCTCTAAGTTTACGAAACCCCCGGGTTGACAATTAAGTGTTGAGGAGTTTGCTTAAGTGCAATTCCTGCACCCAACATTTTGGTGCCGTTGCCAGGGAGGTGATTTGAATTGGTAAGAATTTTTCATTTTTTGCAATAGGGGTAAGTCTGCTATTATTTTTTCCTACAGTGTGCTTCTATTGTTTGGAGGAATTTATAGGTGTTGAGTTATTTTTGAAATTGCAGCTTTTATTTGAATTTCATTTTGTCATTTTTTGAAATGAATGCCTAAAAGAGGTAGGGGTCTGAAGCCCACTAGGGGCCAAAGAAATACTGATAAATCTGAAACCAAATCTCATATTGGGCCTTATTTTGCAGGTAGAAAGTCCAAACAAACTCAGACTCATCACGCAGGAATAGTCCATTTGGGCTCTGGTAGCAGTAGTCCAGGTGTGACACAACCCACAAAGGGGAAGAAGGAGGCTATTAGAACCCATAGTCAGCCTTCTCAACCTATTGAGAGCGGTTCGCGTGGAAAAACAACAATGGAAGATCAGGAAGACCATGCAGAAGGAACTGGTGAAAATCAGGTAAATGAGGAACAATCCACTTTTGGATTCCCAATTGTGGATCCTGATACACAAGTACAAATGAAAAATATTTCACCATCAACTCTTCCTCATTTCTATGGTAAGGTACATGAAGACCCAGACTCTTTCTTATTTGATTTTGATATTTTGTGTAGAAGTTATGATTATTCATCTGATGCCCAGAAGTTAAAGTTGTTTCCTACAACTCTCAAGGATGCAACACTCCGCTGGTTCATGGGACTAGGAGGAAACACTATATCTTCTTGGGAGAAAATGAAGAGAGTGTTCTTGTCAAAATATCAGGAATATTGTAAAACTAGAGATATTCAAGATGAAATCTTTACTATTGTGCAAAATGATGATGAGACTCTAGAGGACTACGTGGAGAGATTCCTGTATATCCTTCAAAGGTCAAAGCACAAATTTGATCCAAGTACCATTAGAACCTTGTTCTTACGTGGGCTTACTAATGATGCTAGGAATAATTTAAATCTGTTAGGACAAGGGGATATTGCTCAAAAATCTTTTGATCAAATCTGTGACTTGTGCAGGAAATTCTCAAGGAACCAATATAGATCCAGTAAAGGAATTCAAAATAGAAACAAGAAAACCAAATCTATTGATGCTATGATTATTGGATTAGAAAACAAAATGGACAATATGAAAATTGAAATAATGAATATTGTTAGTAAACAAATAGACTCTTTGAAGTTTCAGCAAAAATGATAGAGGAACAAGTCATTGTCTATTTTTTGTCCAAATGTAGAAGAAAGCATATTTTAAGAGAATGTCCTCTCGATATTAAAGAAACTAATAAATGTGCAATTTGTGCAGAGAACCATGCCACAAAAAATGTCCCTCCATACCTGGGCTGAAAGTTGTACTTGAGGGAGGAAAACCTGAAGCCAAATCACTGCATGCTATGGGAGCACGAAGAAACTGGCCTCAAGTAAGTGCAGGTATGGCTCTTGAACCTCCACCGCATTTTTTTGGTTATAATGCACATTCATATTCCTATCCTAACACTAGTCACTCTCAACATTGGCAGCATGGGAACCAATATCAGTATGGACAACCCTCCCAATATTGGCAACAAGGATGGAGAGGGCCAAACCATTCACACCATTCACATCATTCCTATCCTGCACCTATGCAGTCATACCCTCCTACGTATGCACCTTACCCAATGCCACAACCATCATTACCTCAACTGAGTCAGCCAATGCCACCATTACCTTTACCTCCACCGTTTCGACCTTCTCAGCTGCCTGCTCAACCTTTACCCAACCCCAATAACAAAGCGGTACAAATGATCCATTCTATGAACCCACTTTCTTCATCCAGATATTAGTCTATGCCAGTTGGAGTCAATGATCTCCAATTGAGATCAGGGAAGATAGTAACCTCAGAAAATCAAAAGCAACCTATGGTGATTATCAATGAGAAAGGAGAGGAGGAAACTCCTAACCATTCTGAAAAATATGACACCATTCAGCCTATCCTCGTACCTTCTGAGCCCTTGTCATCTTCTTCCAACTGACCTCCCTATCCAGAGAGGTTAGTTACGAGAATAAAGACCCCATTCCTGAGTCAGCTTAGGAACCTTTTAATAAGGGTACCTTTGATCCAATCTATTAAATAAATCCCCATCTACAAAAAAATCATTAGGAAACTCTATCTCAAGAAGTCAGGAAGGATAAGATTAGAACCTCAAACCATTCAATTTGTTGCTAGAGAAGTAGAGTTAATGATCAGGTGTATGCATATGGAGAAATATACTGACCCTGGAAACCCTATTGTCTCTATCCAAATAGGTTATGTCCTCATATCCAATGTACTTATAGACCTAGAGGTATCCATTAACATTATGATGAAGCAAACCATGGATCAACTTGGATTGGTCCATATTCGTCCTACTCCCACTGTGCTCGAACTAGCTGATAGATCTAAAATCAAGCTGGAAGGGGTGTTGGATGATGTGGTCATTTCCCTAGACTCTTGGGAATATCCTGCAGATTTCATTGTGCTTCAGCCAAAGAATCCTGTGGGAGGACATCCCTTGATCTTGGGACGACCATGGCTTGCCATGACCGATGCTTATATCAAATGTCGTTCTGGTGACATGTACATTTCCCATGGAGATTCCAGGAAGAAGGTCACCTTGTATCCACCTACTAGATCCATTCAGGAGCTCCAAGACACTTTATGGTTAGACTACAGTAGTGATGAGGAGACTCAACCTGTTTCCTTGATACATCAAAATGTTGAGTTCTCGCAAGAGGGTGAAATTCAAGACTTCCTGAATAATCTAGACACCATGCCTAATTTTGAGTCATTGAGTCAGATTTTTAGTCTAGATTTTCAGGAAGGATATGACTCTCTACCTCCCTCACCACCATCTCTAGTGACACCTCTGTGTACTCTTGAGCCTGATACCACTCTTGTTGAGATTAGTCCAGGTAAATCCTTGCATATCAGTTCAAACTTGGATCCTTCCCAACAAGAGCAGCTTGTGAATTTGTTGCGAAACCATCTTGATGCCTTTGCATGGGGCTATGAAGATATGAAAGGCATCCTTCCTGAAACTTATACACACCATATCTATATTTAGGATGGAGCCCGAACCTATTCGACAACCCCAAAGGCGAATGAACCCAGGTCTAAGAGATGTTGTAAAGGAAGAATTGCAAAAATTCTTAAATGCTAATTTTATCTATCCTATTTCTGACAGCGAGTGGTCTCTGTCCATTGGTATTGAACCTTGAAAAAAGATGGGAGATGGCACATTTGTATTGAATACAGAGAACTGAACAAAGCCACTCTCAAAGATTACTTCCCCCTTCCTTTCATCGATTAGGTACTCGATACCCTTGCTAGTAAGAAGTAATTTTCTTTTCTAGACGGCTTTAGTGGGTATAACCAGAGATAGATTGCACCCGAGGATCACGACAAAACCACTTTTACATGTCCATGGGGTACATTTTCTTACCGAGTGCTTCCCTTTGGGCTATGTAATGCCCCAACTACCTTTCAAAGGGCAGTCTTGGCTATTTTTGTTGACCTTGAGTGTGTAGAAATCTATATGGATGACTTTTTTATGTTTGGTGATTCATTTTAGGAAGCCCTCAAGAATCTAGAAAAAGTGCTTCTTCACTACCAAGAAGCTCATCTCGCCTTGAGTGAAAAAAAATGCAGATTAATGTGTAAGACAGGGGTGGTTCTTGGCCATCTTATTTCTAACAAAGGTATCCAGGTTGACCCTGCAAAAATAGAAATTATTTTGAGTCTCCCTATACCCAAAACTCAAAGGGAAGTGAGAGGTTTTCTAGGACATGCGGGCTACTATAGGAGATTCATTGAGAATTTCTCGAGGATAACTACTGCCCTTTTCCGAATTTTGGCTAGGGATAGTGAGTTTTCTTGGTCCATAGCTTGCCAACAGTCCTTTGAGACATTGAAGGAAAAACTAGTCCAGGCACCAGTTTTGAGAGGACCAAACTAGTCCCTGCCATTTCATATTTCCTCTGATGCCTCAGATATTGCTATTGGCACAACTTTAGGACAAGAAGAAGACAAAAAATCTTATGTTATTTATTTCATTAGTAAAAACTTGTCACTCGCTGAACTAAATTATATGGTTACTGAGGAAGAGTTTTTAGCTGTAATTTTTCCATTAATAAATTCAGACATTATATTACAGGATATGAAGTCTTTGTACATACTGAACATTCCGTAATAAGATATTTGATGAATAAACCATTAACTAGTGGTAGGGTGACTAGGTGGTTATTATTGTTACAGGAATTTAATATTACCATTATTGATAGACCAGGAAAATCAAATGTAGTAGCAGATTACCTTTCAAGATTAAATAATCCTCGTGAAGCAATTCCTGTTGATGATGATTTTCCTGACGAACATCTTTTTGTTGTGCCAACAAAATCCCCATGGTTTGCTGACATAGCTAACTATTTAGTCACTGGAAAATTACCACCTCACTTATCCACTCGTGAAAAGCGAATATCATACAGAAAAGTGCTGCATATTCTTGGATTCAAGGAGACCTCTTTTACACCAAAGCATATCTCATTATCTGTAGATGTGTAAGAGAGGAAGAAGTGTTTGATATTTTAAAATTTTCCCATGATGAACCTTGCGGGGGTCACTTCGTTGATAAGCGGACTGCATACAAAGTGTTATGAGCTGGCTATTTTTGGCCTTCCTTGTTTAAGGATGCCAAACAATATGTCAAGCGGTGTGATAGCTGTCAGTGAGTTGGCCAGCCTAATCAAACCAATGAAATGCCTTTATGTCTTGAACCTTTTGAAAAATGGGCCATTGATTTCGTAGGACCAATAAATCCAACATCATTAAATAAAAAGCATATTTTGGTTTGTACAAATTTCGTTACAAAATGGGTAGAAGCTAAAGCTATTTCTTTTGCTACTGAAAGAGTTGTTGTTGATTTTATTTTTACTGAAATCTTTACTAGATTTGGTGTGCCTAGAGAAATTGTTTCTAACAATGGACCGCAGTTTATTTCTAATCTAGTACAGGGTGTGATGGAGTAGTACAAGATATGGCACAAGAAATCCACACCGTATCACCCGCAAGAAAATGGTCAGGTGGAGTCCACAAATAAGGTGATTGAGTCCATCCTCACAAAGATGGTAAATATTCATAGAAAGGATTGGGCTGACAAATTACCGGAAGCATTGTGGGCATACCGAACCACTTGGAGAAACAACACAGGACACACACCATATGAGCTGGTGTACAGAAAACAAGTCCTCTTGCCAATAGAATTCCAGATTAAGACTTTCAGGACTGCAGTCCAATTAGGGCTAGATCTCTTTGAAGCACAGCAACAACGTCTTCTACAATTGAATGAGTTAGATGAATTCCGACAGGATGATGTTCAACAGAACATCTTGGTTCAACAATAACACAAGAAGTGGCATGACAAGTCCATTCAGAAAAATCAATTCGAACCAGGTGATTGGGTACTCCTTTACGATTCTAGATTCAAATATTTTAAAGGGAAATTCCGCACACGCTGGATGGGACCCTATGAGGTGGTTAAAGTGTTTGAAAATGGAGTGGTAGAAATTAAAACTATTGATGGACAAAATTCTGTGTTCCTGGTAAAGTGGCATAGATTGAAGGTATATTTTTAGCCCCTTACTAAAGGAGATTTTATGCAGCAAGTACAACAACAATTTGAAAAGGAGTTGGTAGGTGATAACACCAACCTATTGAAGATTTGATTCCTTCTTGTCCTTATTAAAAATAATAAAAGAAAAAAAAAATGACAAAATAAAAAGGAATTTTTTTCTTGTAATTATGAAAATCAGTTGACTGACATGATTATAGAAGGATCAACCTGAAAAACTAGCATGTTGGCAGGAAGATTGAAATTTTAATAAAAATGGAATGTTACTTGATTTTTAGATATGCTAGCTGTGACCATGAAGAAGCAAGTTCGAGAAACTGAGCCCTTACCCAAGTTTGGGGTAACTAGCATGGAAATTTTTATCCAAGTAAATGCTTAATTCTCGCTGCAATTACTTTTTTCCGACACTAGTGTAGGTAGATTTTCAAGGTAAAAAAAAAAAAAAAAAACTCTGCCTTTCTTCTATTTCCCGTTTCGAAAATTCCCACTATTTTCTTTTCTAAAATCCCCAACGAATTACCTTCCTCTTTCTTCTAAGAAAACTACCCTACCCGATTTCGTAAAATCCCTCTTTTCCCCTGAATTTTTTCCACATCCCGTTTCGTCTATCCCCTTGGTGATATTATTCCTGGAAATCCCTACTGTAATGTTCCTTCCCATTCTGAAAATTACCCTTTTCCCACTTCTTTATTCCCTCATAAATTGATTGCAAAATTTGATGCAGTCAATCCAGAAGGCATGCTCATGAAACACCAAAGGATGGAAAATAAAATTTTTCTTGCATATTGAGGAAAAAAAATTCCAACTACAGAATTGTGTTCTATTAGAACTTTTGTTTTGGTAAAATCACTAGTGCAAGATGTGCAGTGTAAGCAGTCACTGCAAACACAGTGCAGTGCAAGTAGGATCAATCAGGAACGCAGTCGACTGTGGGAGCAAGTGTAAAATAAATTTGACATAGTCCAAGAGCGTCTTATTAAGGATATTTTTTGAACTTTATTACCCTGCACATGAATACTCATAGATCATAACATTATATATTTTTTAATTAATATTGTGTTTTATCATTTACTGACTTAGGAAAATTTTTAAAGTGCAAGATATATTGGGCTTTGAAATCTAATTTCTTTAATGAGTACTGAAATATGTCTTGATTAAATTATGAGGTAGCTTGTGGGATATGACTGATTGTCCGATAACCTGTATTCACCTCCCTTGAAACAATCTCGCATTACTTGTTCATTATTATCTTACCTCGTAACCCGATCATTATGATCGTTGCACAACTGTCGCATAAACATCCGCCACATCCAATAATTATTGCTCACCTGTAGTAGGCTAATACATAACTACATCTAATCCGAGGAGTTGTTTTCATCATGATTGGTTGGGTGGGACTGAAAAGACAGAGGATGGATGAACCTCCAGCATAAAGCTCTCAGCAATTGTTGTTATCACTCACCGAAATCCTTTTGAGGTTGTGATCGAGAATTGTGAAGCGTAATTCAAACATGGCAGCCGTAAGAAATGAGCCGTCGTCCTTGAAGGAGATCGAGCAGATCGTAGAATACCAGAACAGTCTTGCACTATTGCAAGAATCTGGGTTCCTTCCATTTTTACAGAAGTTCGATGATTTCGACATGGCTGTGGTACTGGAGTTCGCGAAGACGTTTAAAGGAGGCCGAGTCAGGGTCGGCTCATTAGAATTCAGAGTCACGAAGGAGTCCATTGCACAAGTGACAAGCATGCCAACTACAAGGGTGCAGTGGATCAAAAAGGAGCGGCTTGGGAAGAAATGATGGCATCGGTTCATGGTTGACAGAAAGCTTAAGGTTGATTGGAAGAAGGGACTTTCATAGAGTTCCATGATCGGGAAATCGTGAGACCTCCTGTTCATATTGCAGAAATTTATGACCTATGAAGGACGTGATACATTAGCGTTCATGTATCACCTTCAGCTATTGCTGCACTTTGAGTCGGGAAAACTTGTTAATTTCCCTTACTACTTGCTTAGAATTCTCAGAAAATGGCAAAGGGTGTGCAGAGTGGGAACGCAAGTCAAGTCGCGAATGAGGTATATCATCATGGGCTTATCACAATCCTTGGTAAGAAGTGCTGGAAGAAAAGGGAGTGACCTGGGAAGCATTCCTGAAGGAGTTTCGAGCGAGGAGTGCAGGGAAGTCTGCTAGCAAGAGTACAAGCAAGAAAAGGAAGGTAGAGACATCATCCCCTGCCGAGAAAAAGGTAAAAGCATGTCGGTGCAAGCAGAAAATAGGTCTGTCGAAAACACTCCGCCCTCGGCAAAGAAAAGAAAAATCAGAACCTTGACGAGGAAGAATACTGTCTCTCCAGGGACGAATCAGTCAAGCTCTCCGATTGTGATTGATGAATCACCCCAAGTTTTGCCTAAAGATCATAACCTTTCATTGCTTGCAGATGCAATGGCCCACACCATGGTAAATGAGGAAAATGTGGAAGACGACATATTGTTGTCTACCTTTGTTCGCAAATTAAGAAAGAGGAAGATGACACCGAGTGCAGGTGAAGTTCAAGCAGAGGGTCATGAGGATGATGAGGCACAACACATGGAGACCCTCGATAATTCGATGAACAGGACATCGAAACCCTCAATGTCCTTGAGGAACAGGGTACTGAAGCCCCTGCTATTTTTGAGGAACAGGGTACTGAAATCCCTATTGGTTTAAATGAACATGGTACTAAATCCCCTGAAGAATTGGAAGAACAGGGCATTAAAAACCTTGTGGAGTTAAGTGCGCAAGGTACTGAAACCCTTGGCACGAAGGTTGTGGAGGGCACCAAAACCCTCGATGATAAGGAAACCCAGGGCACAGAAACTTTTGGCGATGTCATAATGCAAATGCTAGACGACCTTGATCTTGACAATGACGGGACTTGTTTTGAGTCCGTTGCAGAGAAGGTATTTACACCAGAAGATCTGAGCACAAAACCCTCTACTCTCTACCTCAATAACTGAATAGTAGAATTGGAGCAACAAGTTCATGACCTGGAGGCTCTGAACCAGGTCATGAAGGAGCAAAATTGGCAAAAGCAAAGCGAGGTAGAGCTGCTCGCAGAGGTCAAGAAGCAGAAACAACAAGTAAAAGTATGGAAGTATCGGGCTTCCAAATGCTACAAACACCTCAAGAAGGTGACTAATCAGCTGAAAAGAGCCCGAGGTAAAAAGCCAAAGGTAGTAAAAGCAGGAATAAGTATTGAAGTACAGGATTGAGAGTTGGCCACCCATTTTTGAAGATTTTTTGCAAAAGGTAAAATGTTGTGTGAGGACACACAACAACTTAGGGATGGGAGGATGTTGGTGTCCCAAATTGCTCTATTTTTACCCCATTTCCATAAACTTTAACCTTTGTTTTATCTCTACTTAACCCTCTCATTCCTGCACTAGTCCAAGATAATCATCTATTCCTACATATGCTTCGTATTTCATAATTAAGATTTATTAAGTGCTTTATTAATTATTTTACATAGATTTCATGCCTATTAGTATCTCTTGTAACTTATGTTTAATTTCCTAAAATTAATTGAGGAACTAAGTGTTAATTATGAGTTAGCATGATCAGTGTAGGTAGATTCCTACACCGCCAATGATGTTGCTCTGAGATCTCCATAACAGTTCAAATCCTTCCATGTGGGTGTTTTGATCCATGAATCCTAGTTCAGTTGCAGATTAATTGAGGTTGGATAGTCAGGGATACATGCCAAGGATGGTCTACAACCAACGAAGTTTGCATTCCATTATAACTATTAGCTAGTTTTGTAATTGGTTGTTAGTCCGTTTGGCCAAAAGGCTTGAATAAGGAGATACTATAATTAGTAGAATGGGCTAAGGCCGAAAGACTGTATAAAATGTAGACTGTAGGAAGAACCAGGGAGCGATCTAAGTTGTAATTTCATTCGCTGTGTAATTTTGTATTGCCCTTGGCTCTGGGCTGGAATTGCACCATCATGTATATTTGCTGATCAAGTAATACAAGGAACTCGCCATGTTATTCACACATTGTGTCTAACTTATATTTTATGCATACTTGAGTGCTGATTCGTTTTGTTTCCTAAACAGGAAATGAGCTGGTTGGCTAGGGCCCAACCAACCCAACTCGTTTACCCTTGTGCTTTCATCATTTGAAAGGTTTGTGTAAACATTTATTTGCAGTTGCGTGGTTTGAATGATTCTTGTATTTATTTCAAAGTTCTAAGCTAAATTTATTTCGTAGTTAAGTGTGAACGGATCCGTAGTTTGGAAGTTGATTGAGCTTATTTATTTCCTGTAATTCCTTTCCTGCAATTCTTGTCTTGGTTTACTTCCGCTCGAGTCGTGCAGGAAGATTCTTCCTTTACCAGTGCATGTAGTTTCCTGCACTTCGATTTATTCATTTACTTCACAACAAATGTTACATTTTTGGCTATCATTTCAGTTATTCGTGCAAGCAAAAGCATTGTTAAAGCTAGTAATTGTTATTAACATTAAGAGCATACTTTTGAAGGATCTGATGATGTTTATATGAATTATGAAAGGATGTTATTATAAACACTTTATACTTGCATTATAAGTGAGTTGCCAAAGCTAGCTGATGCATGCACATTACTGTGATTACTACTTTGATTATTCTGAATTGTTTTGCTTTCTGAAGTTGACTTTCATTGTCAGGTTAAATTAATTGAAGCATTTCTTTTCCATAGATAATGTATCTTAGGTTTAGATTGCAATTGCAATTTTTTTCAACACGTCTTTTAATTCTTTCGAAAGTGGATTGAAAACTTTGGCAGAGGAAGCTTTGTCTCGGTGCAAGATCTGGTCTTTTGTCACACGAACAGAGTGCTCTAAGCCCTAAGGCTTAGAGAACCTCCCAAAAAACATAAATATTTAGTAAGGAAGGTAAACATACTTTATACAAAAACGCTATAGCTGCACCAGTGCAAGCAGATTGCAATAGTACAAGAATAGGTTGTTTGTGTAGAAGGAAAATCAATTGGGAAACAGATCTCTGCAAGGGCCCACTTGTCAAGCTGTGAGACATCTATACTGGAGATAAACATAGTATTTCATTTCAGCATTTAAGATTTCTTTCAATTGTGTGAAAGTTCCTTTACTTGATTTCCTTGCAAATTATTCTTTTACATTCCAGCACTAGAGTTGCTTTGGTGTCGATTGCCTTTAAAATTGTTTTCTGTATGATTCTGCAACATTTCCTTTAAGAAGTAGGATTAAGAATAGGAAAAGTTCATACCACTTCTGGCATTGCCTGTGCTTCGTCTCTAAGTTTACGAAACCCTCGGTTGACAATTAAGTGTTGAGGAGTTTGCTTAAGTGCAATTCCTACACCCAACACCAATACATAGTTGTTCTAATACCCATACAATCTCAACATCAAGATGCATTCATACAATGGAGGTAGTCTTTAATAAAAGGTTATCATGGGCTTTCTTATCTCAATTGCACATTTAGTCAATTATTCAAATTTATTTAAATTTTCAAAATATTCCAAATTTACAATCAAAATTATGCTCAAGACAATATCACATAGATCAATAAATCCATAGTCTGTTGGCTCTTTCAAACCTTTACTCTTCTAGTCATCCGACCAACTCAATAGCAATATGAACAAATGTACATAACATGAATAGATTGAGATCCTAGATAGTGTAGTTATACATAAACACCTTTTCATCATGCTTCATAAGTATGTTAGGTAATTGATCCATGCTTGACACTAGTGGGTTCAATAGAATACCCATATGCAACATGTCTACTAATTTATAGATTGCAGAAATTCCTGAAACATGTTGTGATAATGAGGCTCAATGCATAGCTTAGGGCACAAACAAGAACATATTTGAATCTCAATAGGTTGTGCATGCTCCATACATAGCAATGTCATGCTCAAATATTGGTAAATCAAACCTCTTGTTGGGGTGGTTCAAGTAAACTTGATTTAGTATTACTCGTGATTATCGAGCTCCAGTTTTATAAGAAACTATTGTTTTGCCCATCGTATTCATGTGGAATACAATCTATTTAAAGGAAGAAAGTCACATAAATTAGTTCTGGTGACCATAGGATCCCAAGCAAGGTTGTCTTTAGACACCACCACTTCTCGTTTCATGATCTTAACACCTCCATATGCACTAATCATACCACACCAAAAAAACGCTCCTCATTTGCACCAAGCATAGATCATCATAACATCCAGAGACCATAAGAATTGGTCATACCATATCAAAAAAATGCTCCTCATTTATATCATATATAGATCATAGCATTCAGAGACCTGAACATGACTCTATGCAAATTCTAAAATATTCTCGTAAATCTGTCATACAAGGGCCGACATCAAAGAATTTAAACTTCAAGTCTCCTATCCATCTGACAATTTGATTCAAATAATTGAGATGTTTCTCCTATCTTATAAACACTTTCATTCATCTACTTATATTAAAATGGTTAGTGAATCACATAATTTTCTTTTATCTCTAAATCTAATTTGACATGCAATTATATGCATATACTCCATAATGCTTCTAATGTATCTCATATTACAACAATTACAAATGACCCAAGAGCAACCCAAAAGCAACCCTTCTAACCATCTTTATATCTTTTCAAAAATCTTTTATTCTATCAAAATCTACAATTTCATGAATCTTTCAGTTGAAGTCAAAGAATCTAACCATCCTTATATCTTTTCAAAAATCTTTTATCCTATCAAAATCTACAATTTCATTAATCTTTCACTTGAGGTCAAAGAATATAAACCCCATTTGACCCATTCTTAATGTGACAATTAACGCATTATAACAACACAAGTAGCACCATGCCTATTTGCTTTTGCAATACAAAATGAACAAATAAAATGAATCGCTTCCTTCAAATTAGTGAACAATGGAATTTTCTCCATAGCTTCCATACCTGGAAAAATTCCATAGCTTCCATACTTGGAAACCATGCTCAGTGACCAAATGGCATCCCACCAATGAGAATCACGGGAAGATCTTGACGTAGTTGCGGTATATATACCAAAAAAATAGGTTGAATACCAAATTAATTGCTAAAGACATGCCTATTTAATAGTTCAATTGTGCAGTAAAAACATTTTTTACCATGAGGATGAAGCACAACCAATTTTTCAAATATCATATTTTGAAATCCGTAATTGACATAAAGGTAATATTACTCTATACAAAATGTAAGTCATTTTCTTAAAACATCCCTAACCTTTGGCATGTGATTTGGCAAGTACACAAAATGATTATTATTTTAAAAAGAATTCACATTTTTACGAATTTTAAAATATTTTTTTCAAAAATTATTTTAAGGGTTAAATTTGATTAATTGGTTTTTTTTTACATTTTCAAAAAATACTTATCAATTTAAATAAAGTTTATATAATATTCACTTATATATATGATTTTTCAAACCAAAAATCTCTTGTAACATTATACATAAACCTAATATTCATTTTCAATTTTTTTTTACAATAGATATTCAACCAACAAGCAACACATAAGTAGTAATTGAGCTTAGAGGCTCATTCTATGGCTCACTGTGAGAGGGTCATTCTACAGCCTAATGTGAAGGCGATGTGTAAATATGTCCGTGCTCAATTTGGGATGTGTAAATATGTTCGTGCTCAATTTGGGATGTGTAAATATATCCTTGCTCAATTTGGAATTGACACATGTCAAGCTCAATTTGGAGTTGACACGTGCTTAAAATAAAAATAAAAAATTCTGTAAATAGAAAATAAACTTCCACTTAAAAAAATTTGATATGCATGTTTAATTAATTGTCGGACCTAATATAATTTCATATAAAGTAATTAGAAGTTTAAAAAAAAAAGGAAAAAAAGAAAAAAAGAAAAAACATGTTGGAAAATGTATAAACTTTATATTTTTCAAAAAGGTTTTAACATGTTATTTAAATAAATTATATACAAAAAAAAAAGTGAAAAAAAAGAATTTTAATGTTGTATATAATAATATCCAATGTGAGTTATGAATAAAATACTTAAATATGAATTAATATTTGCATATACTTAAAAATATATTAATAACAAAAAATTATTTTAATGTAAGTTGATAAAATGGCTCAACGCATATATTATGTAAAATATTTTATATATTGTTTTAAAAATATATATATATCATATAAAATTATTGGAAAAAAATATTTTTTTATGATTAAAACATTTGAAGTGGTCTCAATATTTTATAGTTTAATCTTTTTTTAGATATATGATTTTTTATTGAAATCCAACAAAGATTTTTTGGACTTAAACTTTAAGTTATGTAATCTCTATAATATTCAAAAATACAATTTAAGTAATGAAAAATTACACATTATCTTTTACACTCTAAAATATATTTAGACCTCAAGCAATTTAATCTCTCCTCTAGACTTATATTAGATCATACTTAAAATAAATCTATACTGATTTTATAACTAACTTGGTAAATCTCCATCACATTAACTTATTAATCTATAACAACAAAGAGTAAACTTAACGACTATGTGATATTTTAACCATCTTTTTTAGTCACAGTAGATGCACTTATTTACAACCCATTTTCTTTTGTTTTAAAACCATCACATTAACTTATTAATCTATAACAACAAAGAGTAAACTTAACGACTATTGTGATATTTTAACCATCTTTTTTAGTCACAGTAGATGCACTTATTTACAACCCATTTTCTTTTGTTTTTAAACCATCAAAGCGTTGTGATATTTTAAGCATCTTTTTAGTCACAGTAGATGCACTTATTTACAACCCATTTTCTTTTGTTTTTAAACTATCAAAGCGTCTCTGATGAGACAATGCACAAAACAATTACAATCCCCTGCACAAATTAGGGACAAAAACTTCTTTTGTTTTTAAACTATCAAAGCGTCTCTGATGAAACAATGCACAAAACATTACAATCCCCTGCACAATTAGGGACAAAAACAAATGATATCAGAATGTAGCATGTTATAAATAAACCATAACAACTTTGATAGAAATTACAATCAAAATTACATTAATCTTATATTTATATAGACAACCTTCCTACAATCTTATAATTATTTTAAATAATTATAGGTTTATTTTAATTTTGTGTTTATTAAGCTTAAAGAAGAATCAAAATTTTTAATATAAAAATATTTTTTAAGTATAAAACTTGAAAAAAAAAATTGTCTTGGAAAATTTTGATTCCTCTTAACTTTGGTAGATCTAAAGTTAAGATAATCTATGTTAGTTCTTAATAATATTATTTATATTTATATAACACATCTCTATATATAGACATGCCTATTTTTGAATGGGACTTATAAAAATTTATTTCAATTATTAATACCTATATGAGGCTTCCATAATTTTAATTAATTATTAGGTGGATGGTAGGGATTTAACCTCCATGGAATATTCTAAAATATTGATAATAATATACAAAACAAATCAATTGTTGAAATTTATCTTTAAAGTAATTATGTTCTTTTTACCTTTCTAATTAAATTGATTAATTAACAAAAATATCATATAAACAAGTGTCATATGGAGTGAGTTATGGTTATTTGGGCATGTTGTATTAATAAACCATGGTATTGGCCCATAGTATGTGACAAAGCATATTTATAGATTATGAATCTCCATGTCCAAATGAAAAAAAAAATCCCCTGAATAAAAATTTTGTTCCATATTTTTTTAAATATTTTGACTTATACATTAATTCATTTTATAATTAATAATAACAATAGAATTAGCCCTTAGGAGCAACACAATTGGTGATGGTCATGAAAATGAAGTGTGATGTGGGAGGAGGTTTGAGGTTCAAATCCACTTGATTCCCTTGTGCCTCAAAAGGAACATACATAGGCCCCTAAAGGTTATAGTGGTAGTGGTTGGGAATATTTTGAAAATAGATAATTTTTTAATGTGTTATGCATAACATTGAGAATATATGTGTGTGTGTGAGAGAGAGAAAAACATTTTAATTAATTAAATTTAAAAACATAGTTATGGAATATAATGATTACTAATATGAAAGGCGTTGGCCAAAAAATTCTCTCATATGATTTCCACTGAAAGACTTTGTTTAATTATTATTTAATATATATGGAATCTATTTTGTATGTATTTCACAATATATATTTAGACTTTTATTTTTTTCAATTATATGCTTAACAATTAAATTTATTAATATTTATATATTTATTAATTATATGTGTTATAAATATGAATCATTATTATTTGAATTTATTTTAATGTGATATTATATAATGATGTTTTGAATTTTCTTATTAATTTTATTAATAAAAACAAAATTACAATAGGAGTAGTATAATTTATAGGCTAAATAACTTTTCTTTTTTAAGGAAATCAGATGATACAATTTCAAGTAAGATTGTGAGATTTTGTTGTTTAAAATATATTTTTGAATGCATAAATGGATTCAACACCCCCTGCTGTTGTGGATATTTTATTATTTAGTGTTGTTACTTTTACTTTACAAAAACTTAATGACTCATGCCATAGTGAAGAGGTCTACTAAAACCTTGATTAAAAGACAACTTTAATTTGAAGAAAATGATAACATGTTTTGGAAGTCACATGAAAGGACCAAAAATAAAAAAACTAAAAATGAATTTTCAAACCTCTAGACACTTGGAGACAATTATTCTTTTCTCTATCCCTAGAGATGGGAAAACCCATCTCGGTGGGTAAAAAATTCAAGGGTAGAAGATAGAAAACGGGAAGATAGAGAGAAAAGAAGATGGTGATTGATACTTTGCATAGGCCGCTATGAAGGGACACTGCCAAGCTAAGGTATTCTTGAGATGGACATAGAGGAGTGGAACCCTTGGACAAATTCTGAAGTATAGAGCTATGGACTGGACTGGAGTATATTGAGATTCAGGGACAAGCTAATTCAAAGAATCAATTTCGAGATGGTTATTGATTCTAGATGGTTTGGAAGGGAGGAAGCTCGGGGGAAATTTGGACGTCATTACCAGTGTCATGGTTGGGTGGTGTGGTCTTCCTGGTCGACTCCAGTCATAGGGAAAGTAAGTATGTCAACAAAGGTTTTTTTTTTAATTGTACTTAGAAGAAAATCCTATATTATTGTGTATTTACATAAGATCTTGAAAAAAGAATTGAGTATTCACAAAAAAGTTGAAACCCTTACTGTTAGTACAAATTTGAGAACAAGGTAATGGATCAGTTGTTCTCTAAAACGATGGAATTTTTGTAATTCTCAATAATGACTGGTGTTCATATTTAGTCATCAAGATTTGTTTCTCAACTTGTCCTGACGATGAACCACACTAGTTGGTTCGAAACGCGTCGACAAATGATTCTCTATGTGATTTTGCTGAAATCTCTAACAATCAAAAACAAAGACGGTTAGTCTTCATAGAATGGAAATCTGGAATTTAGTTTTTAACGAAAGCATAAATATATACATATATTTTATGAAATGTAACAATAATAAAATCCAAACATAGCCTTGAAAGAAAAGTTTATGCAAACTAGCAAACAAGGGTTTGGTTAAGCGCCAAGAATAACAAGCTCAGAGCTCATTAAAGGCAGTCCTGGATAACACCTAAAGGGAAACGAGCGGGTCCTGGATAACCCGGTTTCAAAACTGTACATGAATATCTCCATATTAATAACACGGTAACTTTTACTCAAAAAAAAAAAACTTCTAAAGAATCGATCTAATGCAACCAAAGGTAAGACAGTGCGAAAATACATGACTAAACTCTGTTATTACACTTAGAATATTTTCTTAAGAATTTCCAACAAAAGTAGTAAGATGTTGTACCAGAGAAATTTTTTACCAAGACCCAATTATTATAACCAAGAGTATCGAAAATTGAAAATAGAGTTAGCATAATAGTAACAAACCATGGGATGGGTATATGAATTAATAAGGAATCCTGATTCATTTAAAACAAAATGGAATTGCTCAAGCCGGCATAATGTTCATAATATAACTGTAACCAGGCCAAATAAAACATAAAACCAACTATTACATCAGAAATAAATAACATAGCTCAACTCGCTGAGGACCTGCAATATAGAAAGAACCTCTAGGGTCAAAGTACATTAAGTACATATTTACGAAAGATTGAGCAAGAATCCCATTTCAGGGAAAACCTAGAAAAACCTTCGTGTAGGTCGAAAGAGGGAATTAAAAACCTAGAAGAGGAAGAACATAGTAAGTGTCTGAATGTAGCTTTGTACAGCATCTGCAGCCAAGACAATTAGTAGGAAGGCTAACCTGAAAAATAAAATGAAAATGAAAAAGATGTTGTCAATCGAGGACCGAGGGTTTCCATAGTTATAAAATTCCTAAATGATTTGTAATGGCTAGAAATTGTTACCAATATTGTAATACAAGACCAAGAATCCATCACCATGTTGAAAAGTGTAACTAGATTCCATTTTCATAATGACATGTAATTGTGATTTTATGTAAAATATGTAAGGAATAAAAATAAAATTATTGTAATGCTTGCTTCATAGGTTTTATAAGAAAAATAATATATATAATATATATATATATATATATATATATATATATATATATAATGTAAGGATTCCATTATGAGCCCTTAGAGATTTTTTCATCTAGTCATAAAAGTATATAGAGTCGTTGTCATGTATTGAAGGCATATTACACATTGTAAAAGTCAAATTTGTTTTTATATGTCACCCTCCAAGAACTTGTCACTAGTCCTCACTCAAGTCAACCTATAATGAAAGGGAAAACTCTAGAAAGATAAAGTCGGCCTACACGAGTGATCATGTCTGCCTAATAGTCATGGACAAACCACTATATATAGCAGTGCTCGGCCTCATTGGAACATAACAATTCGGTCAAGAAAGTTTGAAATAAGGAGTGCAAAGGCACTTAGAAGAAGCCTAATCAGTAGTGAAGAGAGAAGGAAGAAAAGTGAAGTCTTTGGGAGTTTTTTGGGACGAGTTTAGCGTTGATCTTCTCTCATATGTATGAAGAAGAGGATTGCTATTATTGCAGAAAAGGACAAATTATGTCTTGTTGTGATTGAAGTTGATTTAAGAAGGATATAAGTTTGTTCATCAAGCTGAGTTGGAGAGAAGGCCATTTAGTTCAAGTGAAGAATATTGAGGGGTTAATTCACCATATATCTCTCTTATGTGTTGCAACTAGGCTTTCCAAGGAGGCCGAAAAAGTTGCAGGTCTAAAGCAAAAGGAAGCTGAAGTTGAAGCAAAGTTGAGAAGGAAGAAGGAGAAGACGGTTGACTATAGTTAACTAAGGATCTCATTGAGGAATTTTTGTGTCTTGGTCTGTGTCTTGGTCTTGGAGTGGCAAATAGGTCAAGGGTCTTAGTATTGGTATTCATCAATTGGAGTCTCTATAAGAAGAAGAATTTGTTCAGGTTTTCCTCTCAAGTAGGAGAGGTTTTGGCCCTGGCTCATAACCTATATTCTGTGTCTCTTGTCTCTTTGTGGTTTATGCTTTGTAGTTGTTTGATGAAGAATAAAACTCTAAGAACAAAGAGAAGATCCTAATCTAAGAAGTAAAAAACATTCACAAGAAGTTATCAATAGAAGAGAAATCACCTAATATCAATGCCC